>CM021699.1:88399744-88435926 GCA_011074415.1 Stictonetta naevosa | reverse complement strand
CTCTTCTCTTCTCTTCTCTTCTCTTCTCTTCTCTTCTCTTCTCTTCTTCCCATGTTCTAACTAGATTAACAATGTGAGAATTGTGTTTGATGACAGGAATCTCCCATCCCACATTATACAGACATGGGCCAGCTGAGT
This sequence comes from Stictonetta naevosa, assembly GCA_011074415.1. NCBI lineage: Eukaryota > Metazoa > Chordata > Aves > Anseriformes > Anatidae > Stictonetta > Stictonetta naevosa. The sequence goes on along the minus strand of CM021699.1, from coordinate 88,435,788 downwards.
TGTCTTTGCAGAAGGGCTCTAACAGTAGAATTAACATCAAAGTATTCAGAGTTGAGTGGACACCAGATCTTATGCTAAAATGCATAGAAATTTGCCAAGTACTTATTTGCTGAAACATTTCTTCCAGTCACCACTTTTCTTTCTAAAAGTCAAGTATTAACTTAGAATTATCCTTGACTACAAAAATAAACAAACAATTCATTTTTAACTTTAAGAAAAGTCATAAGGAAAACATAGGCAGACTGTAAGTTACAATCAGTATTGGTGCATAATAACTGTAGTAAGTAATAAGACCTTGCAAAAGAAGATTATTTTATATTATGTTTGTTCTATTAGACTCTATGTTTAGTTTGCTTCTCAACAGGATCTGAATAAGCTAAACATTCCTTCAAAATAACTGCCAACCACATATATATATATACATATCATATATGTACACACATATTTATGCTCAATTAAAATTCAGAGCTTAATCAGGCTTACCATGGAATAACAGTAAGAAAGTGTCTAAATTTAATGACCATTAAAGATCTTTATAAATGTCAGTAGCTGTTAATTCATGGCTCTGTATCACTTTCACCTTCACCAACTAGTGTCTGTCCATTGCTCTTTGGCCTTGTCCCTAATATTTTTCTTTCCACAGTCCTTTAGATTAGTCTTTAACAGGAAAGGACACTTCTGTCCACAGCACCTTTGACTGAGGTCATACATAGAGTGGAAAAGGAAGCATTAGCAGCAAGAAATTCCTTACTTTTCAGCCCTCTGCTAAAAGTCAGAGGGGCTCTCACAAATTTTGAAACATTCTGATAAACCCCATAAAACTGCTTACAATATGATGTTTACTAAGAGCATTTCCTGAAATGTCAACCTATTTATTTTGATTATAGTATTTATCCCCACAACAATTTAACATTTTTCTCTCTCATTTATTACATTCTATAAATGAACTGCCTTCCTTGCACTTCTGGTGTGTGGGAGCAGAGAAAATGGGAGAAAAAAAGTGGTATAATAATGAAATACTATTAACAATATATTAACAAATAATGCACCTGACATGGACAACTTGTTTCAGATGAGGCTATTCACAGAAATGTGTCCCTTTCGCTTCCGGAATACTTATTATCAGTTTGGTAGACAAAGCTTGTAGATACGCGATTTTTAACACCAGCCATTTCCTTAGTGTTTTCTACTGGTTAGTCTGTAAAAGACTTGGGGGGAATGTCTGATACATCAAAAGAATACAATCAGAATGAAGAAGCAGATAAAATATTTTATGCATCTGGGAGAAGTCCTTGCTAGCCCTCGTTCTCGTGGGGGACTTCAACTTATTAGGTGTCTATTGGAAATACAATACAGTAGAGAGGAAGCAGTCTAGGAGGTTCGTGAAGTGAATAGAAGATAACTGTCACACTGCCATCCAGAGGGAACTCAACAGACTGGAGAAATGGGCTGAAAGGATCATCATGAAGCTCAACAAGGAGACGTTCAAAGTCCTGCACCTGAGAAGAAATAACCCTGGATACCAGGACATGCTGGGGTCCACCCTTGTGGAAAGTAGCCTGGCAGAAAAGTGGGTCCTGGTGGATATCAGTTGAATATGAGCCAGCAGAGTGCCTTTGCAACAAAGAAGGCTAATGGTATCTTGGGATGCATTAAATAAATCATTGCCATCAAGTCACAGGAGGTGACCTCTGCTCAGCATTGGTGAGTCCATAGTTGGAGAACTGTGTCCAGTTCTGGGCTCCTCAGTACAAGAGAGACATGGACATCCTGGACAGAGTCCAACATCTCTCCTATGAGACAGGCTGAGAGGGCTGGCACTTTTCAGCCTGGAGAAGAGAAGGCTCAGGGAGGATCTCATCAAGGTATAAAAATGCCTGAAGACAGGGTGCAAAGAGGACAGCCGTACTATTTTCAGTGGTACCTACTGACAGGTCAAGAGGCAATTGGCGCAAACTGAAACAGCAGGTGCTTTATGAACATCAGGATACACTTTTTCACTGAGCAGTTGACTGTGCACTGGCAGAGCTTGCCCAGAGAGGTTGTGGAGTCTTCTTCCTTGGATATCTTCCAAAGCTGTTTGAACATGATCCTGAGCAACTTGCTCTTGGTGTCCCTGCTTGGGGTTTGGACCAGATGACCTCTAGATGTCGTTTCCAATCTCAACCATTCTGTGATTCTGTGACTACAAGGTTCCTTGATCAGATTACTGGATTTGTAATAGTAACCTAACTCTTTCCATGCAGTGCATATTGAGTTTCAAATATATATTCATCATGGTGGAGGGCATCTAAGGGAGATTTGGTTCTCCACCAATTACAGTTTTATACTTACTCTAGTACTAGAAAGCCACATTTTTTCCACCAGATTAATATCCCTCCTACTGATTAACCACCCTGCTTCTAAGTTGCAGTGGACTGGTTGCATTCTAACAAAATGTGTATTCAAGATCTAAATACAGACCATTCCACTGGGAAAAATCAGGTAAGGACAGCATGAAAGACTGTCTTGGAAGGCAGTGACTAAGAGGTTTAACAACCTCAGCATAAGTTTCCACTTTAATGTTCTGAGGATTAATGAGATTCCTGGATGTAGAGTAGTAGGGGTAAAATTTATACACATAGAAATGTTCTTACTTTATTCATTTTTCTAGCAAAGCTATTGTAGTTACTGGAATGCCATGCTGTGTCTATTTTTTATGCCCATTCTTTAAAAGAAATATGGAATACTAGAATTATTTAAAAATATTGCAACAGAAATTAGACTGGAAAATAAATCGCACAAATTTTAAAAAGTTTGACTTTACAAGAGAATATTGAGAGGTGACTCAATCACTAAGCAAAGGAACACATGGCAAAAATACCATGGAACAGAGGTTCTCAAAGGTTTGTAACAAACACATAACAATTTTAAAGGGCTGAAAATTAAAATTAGACAAACTCAGTCTTGAAATAAGAGGGAATTTCCTAGCTGTGAGGTAATTAGATATTAAATAAAGTGCTAGGGATCTGGTTTTACTTTTGACTGAAATCTTAGGGGACATTCTTAAAGGTTAAAGGTGAAAGGGATTTGGATCCATAGCTGTTATAATCCTCTGGACTTCAGCTTTGAATGTCTCCACTTATGAATCAGATATTCACTGATCTTCATGAATGCAATTACTGTAAATATATTTCCTGTTTTAAACTCTATTTCTTTGTAAGCTTGAGAAATCGTTTTTCTATTTATATATACTTGGTCTGATAGATCTTATTTTTTGTTGATTTCTCCATCTTCTTTGATATCAGAGACCACTCACTGACAGAAAGAAAATACTTGTCAGATGTGACTAACATATTAAGATTAGGTAAACAATCATGTTTCTCAGTAATTTGCATCTTACTTACATACTAAAGTTTACAGTAGTCAGTCTGTAGTTATGAAGGGATTTTTTGTGTTTGATTAAGTTGTCTGCATTACATGTTAGGATCATTTTGGCTTATGTCATACCAGCTAAACCCTACCATAAAAAGATTATTGGACATTGGTGGCACCTTAACCCCTCATTCAGCAGCATACAGCAGTTTTTTTTTTTTTTTTTTCTAAACAATATAATCTAAAATGGTTGGTTAAATGAGAGCATGTCAGGGACTTTTGTATAGAGGAATTCAGTGGGACTTGTACAAAAGATCAATTTAGCTGATCTAAAATGCATTGTAATGAGTTTTTATGAATATATAAACCTATAGGTTAAAATTTAACCTATTCTGATGTGTAAATTATATTGCTTTAATGGATTAGGTTCAAAATGTAAGAACACCAAAAATCCATCATTAGTATAATGATTAAATATATTGTATACTGAAAGAATAATAATTCGCAGATTGACTTAAAAAGTATGCAGAAACTGTCAAAGCAAAAATGCATAAATACCATGTTAGCTAAAGTGTCAGCTAATTTTTATTTTTGAAAACAATAAATGACAGAAAATTATTTGAAAATCTTGTGTAAATTAAGGGATATTTAATTTAATAAAAGATTTTTTGAATCTGATAAGAATTTCTTCTGAAATTAACCTTTGATTCTTTAAAAAATGGTAAAATTATGCCAAAAATATTTTACTGGTTTTGACCTGAAATACACTGAAGTCTTTACAAATGTCTGATGTATTGACATTATCTTTTAAAGGCTAACTTTTGGTTCACTATAGTTCTAAATGATGGCAAGTGTACACTTCACAGTGCGCTAATTTTAGTTTACAAACTTGCTGCCAGTAGGCCCTCAGGCTTGCTCTTCATCTGGAGTTTGAAATACTCTGTTTGCACTGTTGTAAACAAACTAAAAAAATTGAAAAATATTAAAGCACTCCAGTGGCTGAAAACATAACTGCTTCAAAGAGCTGCTAATATATTTTATCAACAAGAGATCTTTTTTTTTTTTTTTTTTTTTTTCTTTATATTATTGATTTGGAGCTATTAAAAAAGACCTGCATATTATCGTATAGGAAACAATGTAAGTGAAGAGGAAATGGTGTACACCAACAGGTATAGAACTGCATCTCTTCACATCTCTGAGGTGCAAGGTACACAGGCTGGAATTACACTTTGCAGAAGCTAGAGCCAAAAGGGCCAATCATATCCTGGGCTGTGTCAAATACAGCATAGCTACCTGGTCAAGGGGAGTGATTGTCCCGCTCTGGTGTGACCTCACCTTGAGTATTGCATCTGTTTTTGGTTATCACAACATAAGAACATAAAGCTATTAGAAACCTTCCAAAGGAGGGACCCAGGAAAGTGGTCACAACACCAAGCATATATGATATATATATTATAAGGTTCTGTCATTCTATGATCTGCAACAAGGAAAAATGAAAGGAGCAGCAAGTAGCAAATATATCCCATCTCTTGTGTCAATTGAGAGGTCTGACACCCTGAAGAAGGAATGCAAAGGGTGCCAATTTGTGATAACCACCCTGACAACCCTTCCTTTTCTGTTTGAAAATTGATCGTCACCTCCAACTGAAATAAATTACCTTGTAGGTATTCCTGCCCATTTTCTAAAGATAGGTATGAGAAAAATTTGGCAAGCTTTCTTACACTTATGGGTTATACCCACAAATGACTGGAAAGGAAAGCCCTTTCAAATCAGCCAGTCGCTAAAGATAAGGTTACTTCATAGCCAGGGTGTAGACTCAGCTCAAAGAGACACCGTCTAAGACCTAAGCACTAAACTGGGTTGTGTGACCTTAGGATTATAAGGAAAGGTTGTGCTGCTCCAAGAGAAATGGTAATAGAGCTTCTCTCAGGAGGAGGCTGATAAAAGTGTGCTAAAGAACTAATAAAGCAGTGCTGTGCAGAAACCTTCTGTTGTAGAAATCATTCTTTAAAAGTTTTTTTTTGTTTGTTTTTTTTTTTTTTTTTTGTAAAGCTGAGGAGGATATAGCTGTGTATTCTCATTGCAATAATTTCCTGAAAGAAAAATGTAGGGTGTGTCTTAAGAGCTCTTCAATCATGATTTATTTTGTTATATATGCACTGAAACTGTCACACTTAGTGTAAGCTCATAAAATAATGTATACATCTGGGAATGATAGTGCATTGTACTTGGGATGTAGGTTTTTTGCCTGTATCTCAGAGGGATCAGAAGATAATTAAAGAACCCCTTGAGCATCTAAGCACCTCAGACATCTTGGAGCTTTCTATTAAATGTTCTTTATACACAAAGAGCAGCTTGAGGCAGAATTATTTACACTAGATAGGGAAAACAACGGGAAGATATAAAAGAAACAAGTCTTTGTATACACATGGATTTGTGAACTGCACAAGAGGAACTTACCAGAAATACTATTTTCAACTGGAAAGAGTCTATTTTAATGAACTTGACAGGAAATAGATTGAATTGGTGTGAATCCTATTTCAAAGACAAGCTGTAACTCTGAGGTCAGATAGCCACTAATCTCAAGCTCCATACAAAGCTCTGAGAAATTAAAATTAACAGTAAATGTACATTGCTACAGTGAGGCCTCATGCTAGCTGACTATTTTAATGTTGTCTTCAATGATGAGTCTTCCTATGATAAATATCCACTCATTTTAAGGAGGCTTAGTCTGATAGACTGGAGAGCATATGTACTCTGTTTTCCCCAATAACAGATGTCTACATTGAATATGCTAAGGAAAAGTTGGCTACTAAATACCTTTTTGAACTGGGCCCCTGAAGAACTAGAACTTTTAAATCTGAAACCTCTCTTTCTGTTTCTATTTGCATTCTGGCCAGCTACCAATTACCTTAAGGTCTCTGAAGTCATTACTTACAGAAGAGATTTTCTGGTTAAACAAAGATTTCTCAGCATCCATGTAATACCAATTTAGGATAAATTCTTATGGTCTTTCTTGGAAGGAAGGTAATAACATGCAAATTATACATTTGTCCCATGGTTCTAAACTGCTAAAAGCTGTTGAAACTGGTAGTCTGACAGAGGCAATGCAGCTGCAGCTCCACATCCCCAGGTCCAGTTATTAGCCAAGCTCAGCATATATTTCCAACAGGCACATGTGCATGTACATACAATGTACATGCATGGCTGGCCACACAGAGGAACACAAAGAGAAAACACAACATTTGCACAAATGCAGACACTACCAACAGCTTCACGTTGTTCCCGTCTCGGGTTGATCAACATAAAAATCCATTAGCAGATTCCTCTGGTAACTGGCCTTTGAGACCCAGCAGCTGGCCCCTGTATCCCCATCTCTCCCAGCTACACAGACACACACATGCAAATAGTTCTCTCCAGTAACTGGCCCAGACCTACAAGCCTTACCAGGAACCAGTCCCCAGACCCCATTAATGGGCTTGGACCTCTTGATCCTTCAGTAGCCAACTTGCAGATCTTCTGGTGTCTCTAGTATCCAACCCAGAATTAGGGCAATTCTGGTGCCTGCCTACAAAGCCTCTTATCCTGCTCACACAACACTCTAGTTTGGTGTTTGCCACGGTAACACACCATACGTATGCATGCACATCCACATGATATACCCCCCATCTCTCCGCTTGCTGTTCCCCAGACACATGGCTCCTTTTATCCACGGTCCCACTCCCATTGCTGGAATCAACACACACACAACACTGTGGTAGTTTTACCCTGCTGGGCAGTTAACTTCAACCACAACTGTTCTTTCACACTGCCTCCTCAAATGAAGACGGGGAGGAAATATGATAGAAAAGGGCTCAAAGGTTGAGATAAGCACAGGGAGATCAATCAACAATTAATGTCATGGGCAAAACAGACTCATCATAGAGAGATTAATATAATTTCTTATCTATTACTAACAAGCTAGAGAAGTGAGAAACTAAAAAAACAAAACAAAAACACCTTCCTCCCATCCACCATCTTCTACCTCCTCCCCCTGAGCAACACAGTGGAATGGGGAACCAGGGGCTGTGGTCAGTCCCTAAGGCTTCATCTCTGACAGCTCCTTCACGGTCACTCTCTGCACCTGCTCCATGTGGGGTCCTTCCAACGGGATGCTGTCCTTCCCAAATGGGTCCTGCATGGGCTTCCCACAGACAGCAGCCTTTAACAGGCTGCAGCTCCAGCCAGGTCACCTGCTCCTATCCTGTGTGGGTTCCTCTGCACAGGCTGCATCTCCCCACCAGGGCCTGGGGTCTGCTACTGCAGGGGCTCACTATGGGCTGGCAGCACGGAAATCTACCTTACTGTGGTACACCGTGAGCTGCAGGGGGACAGCCTGCTCCACCATGGGCCTCTCCACAGGCAGACAGAGAAATTCTGCTCCAGTGCCTGGAGCACCTCCTGCCCTCCTTGCCGCACTGACCTTCGTGTCTGTAACGCTGTTCCTCTGTCAATTCTCACTCCTCTCTCCCTGCTTCTTTTGTGCAGCTTTTTTTTTTTTTTTTTTTTTTTTTTTTTTTAACCCCTTTCTTCAATCTTTTCTCCCAGAGGCCCAACCAGCACCACACCCTGGCTCAGCTCTGGCCATCGGAGGGCCTCTTTGAAGCAGGCTGGAGCTGGCTCTGATCTGACATGGGGCAGCTGCTGGGCTCTGCTCACAGAGGCCACCCCTGCAGCCCTCCTGCTACCAAAACCTTGCCACATAAACCCAATACACCCATACACTCAGACAGTAAAGAGTCCCTCACCTAGAACATAAGCTAGAAATCCAGTTCAATAAGAAGAGGCAGCAGATCGTGCTGACCAGATGCAAGGCACAGGCAGATAGACACATTGATCTGCAACAGTTAACTTGCAACCAGCCCCTCCTTATCACCTTATTGCTTTATTTCCCCATGCCTGTTCCTCACCAGATGAATTTGATCACTCCCTTTCTCCACCTCTTTAAATATCCCATAACCAGCCTTGTGCAATTGCAAAATGATCTTCCTTCCACACCTCATGATGAGCTTTGTACCCATGGGCAGTAACTTCCCTTGGTCTGTGAAGCGTCCAGGGACCAACCCCATGGACTTCTGGTGTGGGGTGTCTCATGAACCCTGAGGCTGAAGATCATCAGGGACAGACCTTGGGGCCCAGGCCAGGGCATCATGTCTCTAACTGGGGCATTGGGATGCTTCTACTAAGCACTGGGTTTGTGTGCTCCTTCATGTGTGTGGAGACAAGTCTTTTATCACATAACCTAATATTAACCAGGATGATGGGACTAGTGAGCAATTTTTAAAGGTCTCTAAATAACACAACTAGGAAAAAAAAATCCTTTACTGTCATGGTATCTGACTTGGTCTGGGTCAGGACAGAAAAATATTTAGTTTGTGGGATTAAGTTCGTCTTCATGGTTCTAGAGTAAATATATATATATATATACTTTGAAATAATTTAGAAAATTTGTTTTGAAAATGTTCTACTCCTTTCTGTATACCGTAAAGCTAAGACAGTATTTCTGGTGATGATTTTCATTATATTGTTTCTTTTATTTGTTTTTCAGTTGTGTATAGATTAAAACACAGACCAGAATTAAGATATGATCAGATAACTAAGACTACAAAAGGAATCTTATAAAAGTTTTTGGGAGGCTGAAATCATATCTGAATATTCTCATTTGCAGGAGAAAAATATTTTATTCAAGAAAGTACTTATACACAGAATGTTGCTTCTCAATGAGGTTGATACAGTCTGTGTCATATTTTGATTTAAGAAAAGCCTATACATGGGAAAAACTGGTAATGGCACCTTATCTCTTTGCAAATCTTACAATGTTCACAGAATAAAGGCTTCACTCCCACCTCAAAGAGAAAGATTAATTTAGAATTTCTGATTATGATTCATATGGAGATCAAAGTATTAATACTTTAAGACTATGTATTTAAGACTATTTAACATTTCCATAGGATGATCTATATTCTATCCATTGATGCCTGCACTACCTGCACTAATATCTCAGGAGACACCCCACACATAGACAAGGAGTGTTTGACATCTGTGAGTCAGATCCAGAAAGCTTTTTTTTTTTCTTCTTATGTAATGTATGAAAAGTTAAGTGACAGTACTATTAAATATATATATATAAAAAATCAAATAACATTTATTTGAAAAATATTTAACTCTAGCAATGCTGGAACTGCAGGTTCAGTGAAAAACACTCTATAGAATAGTTACCAGTGCCAAGCACTTAAAAAAAAAAAAAAAAAAAAAAAGTGCAAGAAAGTAAAATTATGAATTATAGAATAACATGTTACCCAGAAAGTTTAATGTATTCACCAAGGTTTAAATAATTATGAAGCTAAGCTTTAAAATTGAGCAAAATATTAAACACTAAGAAAATATATATATATTTATGATTTCACTTTTTTGTTGGTTTTTGTTTGAAAAACATCCAATATTTCAATTAAAAACTAAATTTTAATAATTCTTATTAATTTATATGATTTATAATATTAATGAATAATACCTTTTTTTTTCCAATCACTGGAAGATGGTAGAGGGAAATATAGAAATTGTAGAAATGGTAGAAAGTGCTGAAGTGTTAATATAGATGCTTATTTCTCAAAGTTCAACAAGTGCAAATTGAACCTAATCATATATAAGGATCAACAAAGTATTTTCATGCATTTCACTGAAAATGCATTTTTCAGATCTTAGCTGAATAAAATCGTGATTTGTGCAGTTCTTATTAAAGATGTATATTTTCCACGAGCTGAGAAGATTAAAAGGACAGAATTATACAAAAATTCTTCAGCATACAAAAACAGACTTTACTGTTTTTGTAGGACCATGAGGAATTCAATCTGAACTATTATTACTTAAGCCTTCATTTTAATCTCACCTGCCTTTTTGTCCAACATCAGTGAACCAGTATCAATTAATGATAGATTGAATTAGAAATTGTTGTAGAAATACTTGGAGGTATCAATTCTTAAACAAAGTTTGGTCTTTTGTGTCCTGATTCTCCTCTGTATAACATGTTTAGGACTCACTATTAAGATTTTACTATTTACCAGTTGTTACCATGGAGTTACTATAGTTGTTTCTTGTTCTTGTTCAGGAAAAAAAAAAAAAAAAAAAAAAATGCAGGAAATGTTGGCTTTTTAACAGTGATATTAACTGTTGGCTTTTTAGACAATATTTAGTATTGTCTATGTTGGATTTGCCCCTATGTGTAGTGATGTGCAGGGGCACTCTAGAGTGCTCTCTTGAGTCACCTTGGTGCTCATATTTTCTCAAGCAGTAGTAAGATCTAAAAAAGCAGGTGTCTTCTGTCTTCTTTTCACTACCACCTTCAAATATTCATCTAATAAATGTAGACAATTGATATCCTCTTTTTTTTTTTTTTTTTGGTTGATACTCACCCTAGATCTTTTACAACAGCAGCGCAATGTCATCAATCCAATTGATTTTCTTACTGTATAATTATTAGGTAATAATTACGATCTGTATGGGTTTTAAATTTCTTTCTTTATCCATCACTTTTTTTTTTTTTTTTTTTTTTAATTGTCTCTCTGCTTTTGCTTTACAACATGCACATAAAATCATAAAATCTTCTTCCAGGCCATCTTTTATAGGGAAAAGTCTAGCTCTTCTTATTTTCTGAAGTCAGTAAGTTGGGTGTGGGACTCTCTCAGCTGGAAGAGGGAGTGATGGTTCAGCCATTTTCCTTATCACTGACAATACTGTTGGTGGACTGAGCCACTGAATTAATCAATATGTATTTAATGTTGTGTACACTCCACAGTAGGCTATCAGCAGTCTGAGCCTCAGGTGAAAGCCAATGTCTTGGCAAATTTCCCCTTTGCTCCCATGGTACTCTGTCAGCTATCTTAGTCAAAGAGAGATACTAATAAATTATACTACTACTGACAGCTGCTTCTGCCTACTGCTAGGAATGTCAGAATCTGTTATATCATTGACAGATACAAGAATTCTACAGTTTTCTAAATAGTTTCCTCCAAATAGAAGCCAGCTACTGCCACCCATTCATCCTTCCCGATTCCTTGTCACCCTCCCCTCCACCAACCACACAAGTGGGCAGAAGTGCATGGCAGTTCAATGACAGCTGTGTTGAAGCAGGGCCTTTTTGAGTCATTCAGTGCTATGGGGAAAAAGAATATAAAATGGTGGATTTGGGAACAAGACTGGCTGTCAGCTAGGTCTCTGTAAGAGAGGGGAAGAGCATGTGTGTGCATATACATGTGGCTTTGCATGTGTATGCATGCAGGAGAGAGAGAAAAAGAGGGCATCACATAAAGGTGAGGGGAAAAAACACCAAGTGTTATAAAATATTCTCCAGGAGAACTAATATATTTAGTGAGAAATTACTTCATTTCTTTGTATAAACCTTCTCAGAAACTTAATAATAATGCATCATCATAGTTGACAACTCTTTCTTTGTATTCCTTCAGCAGTTCAGATTTTTTTATAGCAAAAAGCGAGTGGAACAGCTAATGTTTAAAGTGTCTGGTTTTCTTGAAAACCAGCCTAAATAATCCTGGCCCAGAATTCCCCAAATAGAGCCATTTTTCACTGGAAAGTATTGATTTGTCAAACAGAAATGTGTTGTGAGAATGCTCTGGATTTCATTAAGTGCTAAAAAAAGCTAAACCTGTAAATAAAACAATCCTACTTTCCTTAATGTTTCTTGGGTGGCTTTCTTGGAATACTAGAGGTCTTGAGAGCCTGTTTCCAGGATTTATCCTTCCATCTGCCTTCCAGATCCTCTGCCTCTCATCATATCCACTACTCTTCTTCTTCATGTGAACAAAATCCAACCTATAGGTGGGTGCATATGAGTATGGAATGTAAGTCTTGGTGGGCATTGTAAAAAAAAAAAAAAAAAAAAAAAAAAAAAAAAATGAGTGCTGTTTTCTGATGCCATGGAGCAGACCTACAAAATCTGAAGTGTGCAGAGGTCTCAGAGTCCTGCTGTTTTGGTGGTAGTAAAAAAGTCGTGGGGCTACACACTTGACTCAGGGTACTCTGTGAGTAAAGTTTGGTTAAATAATCTTACTTTTTAAATGCTTTCATTTTATGATTATTTTTTTTTCTTAATCTTTTGCTTGAATTTCCTGATCTCCTGGTATTCTTTCATTATCAGATGCATAACAGATGGTTGGATTAATTTTTCTTTCCATATCTACTTTCTTGTTTGGATTCATTGCTTTGAGGATAAGATAGATATTTTAAAAAGGCTCAGTCTGTTTCTATCAACTTGTATCTTGATTTTTTGTTTCACATTGTTGCTGTCTCAGAAAGTCCACAAAGCATTTGCTTCCATAAAATATGATTGTTTCTGTAAATAATAAATTAGGGTACCTTTTCTTGTGAAGGAAATAACAGCTAATAAAAATGCCCCAATTTTATCACCACAAAATTTGCTTAAACTTTGTGGATCATTATTCTGTGATTTTTGTTACCTAAATAGTGAGGTAATGAATACTAATTGAAGATAATTATTCTCAAATAGGGAAAGAAAATAATAATAATAATAATAATCGGGAAGTCTCATAAGGACATGTGGTATAATTATCTTTTGAATGGTATCCAATATTTTACAAAATTTTAAATATTTTAGGGGGAGTCATCAGAAATCTCTGTTAATCACAGAGATTTACATAGACTGATAATAAAGAAAAAATATGCTTATTTTGTTCACAAGTAATAACATGTAGTTACCAAGGTTGCATGGGGACAGTTTGTGTCTTTAGTGTAATATAAAATTTATTCTCAAGAAATTAAAATTTTGTTTTATGCCTCTTCCATTCATAAGATACCGCAGCTTATATTGGAAATTCAATTTTGGGGTGTATTTTGTAGCTATGTTCTGAAGTACTCAAATATTTTGCTAAGTACTTGAACTTATTAAGCAAATTCATTCCTATATGTAGAAAATGCATAATGATGTGATGTGACATAATATGAGGGCTATGGGATGAGTTCTATACTGATTTCCATCTACAACATCTCACCACTTCAGAGAAAGCATTAGAATAGTAATAAGCACAGTAGTCTATTGCTTTAAGACTGGGCTTGTGTAAATGGTTACAGAAAATGCAAAAATATTTACAATGGGAATGGCCCAGTCTCCAGGGATTGACTGATCCTGCTTTATCAGAGAAGTGCTTCCAGACTGCACCACGTCTCTGCAAGGTCATCAGAAAGGGAGGAAGAAACTGAGAGACTCTAGCTTATACGAAGTCCAAGAGGCTCTGAAAGAAGCAGAAAACAACCAGACAAGTCCCTTCCTAAGGATCAGAGGGAGCTTCAGAGACTCTTCTGAAACCTAGGATTCTCCTAATTTGACTGAAAAAGGACCTGCAATTGTATAGGAGGAGAACAGTTTACAGACCCTCTCTGTTTCCTGTCCATAACTAGTTAAAACTATTTAAAAAATAAATACATAAAATCTTTCTTAAAGTCATATTTGTCTTTTAATCATATTTGTGCATATTACACCTTCCTTTAATATAATTTTCATGAAAATTCATTGTATACATCTGGACTGAACAGCATATACTTAGGAACCTTTTCTTGTAAGTGATTTGTTACTGATAAAAACAATAGCCAAGTGATCAACACAAAACATATTTTATAGTTTCTCAGTGGTCTGTTGGCTATATCCACACCTTCTCCAATTTACCAACATCCTTTACAGAGTATAGTCGTCAGACCTAAACAGAAACAGGTCATACTTATAAAAATACAGAAGTAATTCTATTCTGTTATTCTAACTAGTAGTTTCAATGAGGATTAGAGTCATAGAATCACAGAATCCTAGAATATCCTGAGGTGGAAGGGTCCCACAAGGATCATTGAGCCCAATTCCTGGCTCCATATGAAACCACTCAAAAATCAAACCCTATATCTGAGTGTGTTGTTCAAATATTTCTTGAACTCTGGCAGATTCAGTGCCATGACCACTTCCCAAGGGAGCCTGTTCGAGTGCTAACTGCCCTCTCAGTGAAGAACACCTAGCACCCAGCCTGACCCTTCCCTGTCCCAGCTCCATGCTGTTACCTTGGGTCCTGTCGCTGTCCCCAGAGAGCAGAGCTCAGAGCCTGCCCCTCCGCTCCCCTTGTGAGGAAGCTGCAGGCCGCCATGAGGCCTCCCCTCAACCATCACTAGGCTGAACAGAAAGACTTCAGCCACTCCTCATATGTCTTTCCCTCCAGACCCTTCAACATCTTTGTTGCCCTCTTTTGAACACACTCTAATATTGTATTTACCCTTCTTATCTTGTGGTGTCCAAAACTGTACACAGTGCATGGGGTGAGGCTGCAGCAGTGCAGAGTGGAAAAATCACTTCCCTTGACTAGCTCGCTATGCACCCCAGGATACAGTTGACCCTTTTGGTTGCCAGGGCACCCTGCTACTCATATTCAACTTGCTGACAACCCAAACCTCCAGATCCCTTACCACTGAGCTGTTCTTCAGCCTCTAGGTCCCCTGGGACCATGAGAACTGGTCCCTCAGCCTGCATGTATATCCAGGGTTGACCCAAACCAGGTGCAGTACCCAGCACTTGCTTTTTAAAAACTTCATATGGTGGGACAGCCCTATAATTTGTCAAGATATCTCTGCAAGGCCTTTTTGCCCTTGAGGTACTCAACAGTTCCTCCAAATTTAGTGTCATTTGCAAACTTAATTAGTATGCATTCAAGTCTTGTATACAGGTCATTTATGAAGTCATTTAAAGAGGGTTACACTACTGGTCTTCTCCATAATACAGAAAAGGAGCACATTTTTAGATGGTTGGCTTCAAAGACTGAGAAGTTCTTTTCAGAGTTTCTAGCAGATAAAGCTGTAGGCACACAGGTAAGTACCACACATTCTGCCAGTATTTTCTGTGTTCTTTTTCTTAGATGCATGACTTTCCATTTGGCTGAATCAAAATTCATTTTGTTTCTTTGAGCTCACACCAACAAAAAATCCATAACTTTATGTATCAGAACTAACCAATAAATGAATGAATTATATTCTTAGAAAATGTTAACTTCTGCTTAGGAGAACTATAAATAAAGTTGTTAGAATTTTTATCTTTCTATCTTTCCAAAGTAACATTTGCCACAATTTCCAGTATGTTTCTCAAGATATATTAACATGTATTTTCTATACAAAATTAAAATAAAGCATATCCCACAAAATCTGGAAAAGCAACAAATAATTCTCGAACACAATAATAATATATGACTTCTCAACCCTCATTTATTTCTCTTCATCTAAAATGTAATACTCGTGTAGATGACCTCTTTCTATCCCTCAAGCTAACACATAAAACTCACTTTCTTTAAATAATTAAAAAAAAAAAAAAAAAAAAAGTCACTATACGTGAAAGGTGGTGTCAGGTCCAAGCAGTCATGTAGTGTAACTTCAAAATTTGGTAGAACTACTCAATGCACTGTTTAGTGTGCCATCTGTTTTTCTCTCACATACAAGTTCCTTTGAGGAATTTTTAAAAAAAGAAAAAAAAAAAAAAACTAAACAATGTCACACAGTCTGTTTAGGACTTTCAAATAACTTTTCAACATTCATAAAAATGGTTTTTATACTCTTATATACAGCATAAGAAAAATCTCCAAATCATTTAAATTTACTTTAACAATAAGATGCAGCTAAATGTATCGGGTATGCCAGGAAAGGAAAATTTCATTCCTACCCTTTTAACCCATCTCAGAGACTTCACTGCCAAATTTCACAACTAGCCCACAATGGGTGCACTAACTGCATTGTGCAAAAAGGCAGGGTCAAGACTTTAAGTGATCCATTGTGAAACAGCATTGCCAATATCCAGCTTCCATTTCTCAGAGGAATATTTTCTCAGTTATTCAACAGTATAAAAGAGAAAAGGCTTAAACGTGTCTGAAGATTTGTAATACCTAATTTTGTGTAGGGATAGGAATGTGTTCCTATGGTTTATATTTAGACCTATATATAGGTACATATATACTCTCATGCTTTTCCAATGCCCATTCTGCACCATACACAAATAAGCAAATTTGAATTGATTGGAATAGACTAATATCAGTTTAAACAAGCATTTTATTTATTATTTTTTTTTTAAGTGGTTTGTTCAAAATTGTTTCTTTAATGTCTTAAGTGTCATTGTCCTCTCATTAGGCCTTTTGCTAGTTTTTATTCCATTCTTAAGTGGAATAACTTTAGATTGAGATGTTTGTAATTATCCAAATAAATTCTTCACTTCTGAAAGAAGGAAACTGATCCTATAAATAGATAACCAACCCTAGGAAGAGTCAATTATTTCATATATTGCATCTAGTTTTAGATTTAGCAGTACCACCAAGGGGGATCTCAATGTGCTTTGTAATGACTTGACACCACATGCTGGGTTTGTTACTCATGCAGCTTTGATTTTTTCTGCTGTTACTGCATTGACTTCTGTGAGGCACTGAAGACAATTAAGCCTTGTTCATCTTTAAAGTTCTCCACAAATGCACCTAGAGTTAATAATCCCATTCTTTATATATATATATAAATTGTGAAACTTTCTATGTGTAATATTCTGGATGCTCTGTTCTCTGTGGTACTGGAGAGTAAAAACTTTCTTTCAAACACAGAAATCTGGTCAATACAGATGTCTGTTGTTAATCTTTTTTTTTTTTTTTTAAGATTTTTTTTTTTTTTAATATTATGTATCCTAGGAGTTACATTACATTATACTTGATCTTTTAATAAATGGCCATTTTTCAACTTTCTTTTTCTCGCTATAAAACTGTTTATAAGGGCAGCCTTTCTGTCTATATGGATACCCTTCTGTCACCAATTTTTCAATTTCTCAATATTTTCTCAGAACAGATATGCTTTTTTTTTTTTTTTCCTTTTTTTTTTTTTTTTTCCAATTTTAATACGAATAGGCAGTCAAGCAAAATACAGTCCTAGAATCTGTACAGGATTTATCTATGGCTGCCAGCCTCAGTCTACTTGAAGTATTTTCTGATGTAAAGACAACATGAAATAGCTTGATATGGAAAATGAGATAACTATGATAAAATAACATCTTTACTGTTGAATCCCGTTCTGCCAGTGTTATTATCAATAAGTAATTACAGTGACCAATGCAATGTTCTAGATGGCGGAAAGAGGAAGAGTTAAGGACTTTTGATATCCAGACAGAAGCTTGATTCTGGATTTGTCCTAAAGCCTACTATCAAATGATGTAAATAGAATTCAATCTTTCACTTAAATATTGTTAATTTATTTATATTTACTTTCTTTTGTAAAGCCTTATGTTTTACTCTTATGTTTTACACACTAAGTGATTTTTTTGCCTTTTGTGTGTGTGTGTGTGTGTGTGTGTGTTTTATATATCTTTTTTAATCTCTGGAAAAAATAAACAAGTTTCTGCCCCTTTCAGAGACACATTAGTCATGGAACCTTGGGATTAACAATTTTAAAATTACAATTAACATTTTTAAAATTACATTAAAATATACAAGCTAATCTTTGACTGATATTTTTAAATTATAGCTGGATTACTATGTGAAACAGAAGTTTTTGCCTGTTGGAGATGGATTTGGGGTTCCTTACTTACCTTTCATAATTCACATACGGAACATGAAGCTTTAGGAATGTGCAGCCTTTGGTGGGACATCTTGTCTTCCTTAGAGGAGCAATGAAATTCTGTACAAATCAGACAGAACGCAGAATGAAATGAGGCTCCAGGGAACTCCCCAATCACATCATGTCTACATATACAGGTAGGTAGGTGTCTGTTTCTCACCACTGACTGAAAAGGAGGGCATTAGAAAGTATTACATGCATGTCTGTTGAGAAAGCCTCTGTGATTGCTTATGTTCATATTAATACAACAGATTAAATCATAGTTATTTGAATATTATAGCAAGTAACAATGCCAGCTTATATCGAAAATTTACAGGGCAGTGTTCAGTAAATTTTATTGATTAGTTCATTAAAAAAAAAAAAAAAAGTCAAGGCAATAAATGAATAATAAACTAACAAGAAAAGAATAAATATATAGTTAATATAACATAGTATATATAGTATAAGAAAAAAAATTAGGACTAGATATCATAATGTAAATATTGATAGAAGCAATTCAAGTGTTTTATCATTTTTTTTTTTTTTTTTATGTCTGCCCAGTCATAAAATGTCAAGCTTTTTTTCCAAGTAATTGTTAGTCTTAGTGTTTTACCTGTTAGCATTCTTACAAACTTTTTCAAGGCTTACCAGAATTAACTGTTCTATTATCCAGAATTATGTATCCTATAAATAGCATTGCTAATTAAGTGCAATTTTGTAAGTGATTTAATCAAAGACCACTATGTATTACTTTGCTGATTATCACCATTGGTAAGTTTAAACTAAGCATTTCAATTTTCATGGAAGATATATGTGTAAGCATTAAATACAGTGTGGTTTCTATCTCATATTCCACTGATTTTTAATGTTTCCGAGTAATAACTGTAGACTGTAAAGAAAAATCTGTTGGTCTGTCCAAGGTTTGTGTGTAAACAGAGAGTAATTTATTTACCTGATAGCCCACTGGTGTATGAAATATCATAGCATCATGAAGTTCTGTTCTCTAAACTCAGACTTCTGCTCTTCAGAAATTAAGGTTAAATGCTCAGATATTTTTTTTTTAATATTTTTTCCTTTTACTAGGTTACTGCAACAATTTCACATATGAAGATTACATCTAATAGCACTGATTTATAGTTCTATCTGTAAGGTATTCTGTGAAATATAGCAGGAGAGAAATATACCAAACGAAAAATTCTCTTTCTGACACCAATTCATTTGTATGGAGTTTTCACAGAAGTAAATCATTGTACAGTTTAGCCTTCTGTCATGATTAAATAAAGTGAAACAGATTGACTACAGTAATTAGACTACTCTAGGTTCTCTACAGATATTAAAAAAGGAAAAATAACTGGAAAATCAAAGAAAAGCTTTCAGATGCTGGGAAAGAAAATGATGGTATTCTCAGTTAACTGCTAGCAGAGCAGAAATGCATATTTTAGGAAAACTTAACTGTGAACAAGGAAGGATCTGTGGAGATTGATGAGAAAGATTGATTCAGTCATGTGAGCTACACCAGAAAAAACAAAAAAACAAACACATTAAATAATTTAGCATACCAGATAAAGATGAAAATCTAAGTACAATAAAGAGATATGGTACATCACTACTGCAAAAGCTAGGAATATTTATAAAGAGCTAAATATAAAATAACGGCAGATTAGGGTCTAGTAGAGAACTTTAAATGAGAGATAGTATCATCCATATTCATGAGCAAACGGACTTCATATGAGATCATGAGCTGGGGATATGCTTTACTTTAAACATAGGTGAGATAAACATCATAGCAATTTTTATACATGTTTTGATGATGTTAATAGAGTGTGATGATCATATCTTTAAATTTCAGTGGGGAAAGAAGTTTGCTCTCAGATTGGATAGTATATGTCTTTGACCCACTTTACTATTGATCTTTGCAGACTAGAGTGGAAGCAAAAAAATTATATAAATTATACAAATAATTTGTTGTACATTCTCAAGTTTATTTATACAGGGAATATTTACTATAAAAAATGAAAAAAAAAAAAAAAAAAGGAATGGAAAAGAGTTATAGAATGTCTTCAAGATCTGCCCTGAAAATTCACTTTTTTCTTTTTCTTTTTTTTTTTTTTTTCCCCTAATTTAAGAATTTGTGTAGGAAACAAGAAATAAAGCTTACCTGTGATATGAGTAATAATTCCATATATGATCTGTGTACACCTTGGAAAATCCTGGTTTCCTTTCCAGTAATCCAGGCTTTTTTATTTTTTTTTTCCTTCTTCTCCATCACGTGACAATTAAAATATATGGATTGTTGCCTATCTTGGCTCTGGTTAGCTTTACATTTTTATATATGGAAATTCATCATATCAATGATGACAAATTTACCTCTGTGAAATTCACTATTCACCTACAAAAGCAGACATGTTCTAAACTATAGCTACATTTTCTTGATGAATAACATGATTTTCTTCTGGTTCTGACATTAATTTATTGTTTCATGTGTTATTGCTGATGCACTATATATAAAATTGTGCTTTATTTGAGTTTTTAAATGAATTTGAATTTTAAGTTTTTATGTTTCAGAGACATATTGCTATAAACTGTCTACCAACTCTGATTTGTTTCTTGATCAATACAAATGACATGAAGTTAGTGAAGTTCTGATCTACTTATTTCTGCAAAACCATTTCATCTATAGTATAAATGCAGAATAAACTGTCAAAACTTTATTGAGTGTTACGAACTCAGCTAAAAGAAAAGGAAATAAAACACATCAACAAATAGTTGTCCACCTTGTTCTTGAACTTATTTCTTCATACAAAGCATTATCTGTTGTCCTTTGTAAGAAAAATCAGCATGCCTGAGTGTTCTGCAGATTTGAAGATCCTGAGAGGAGGCAAGAAAAAACAGAATGATTTATTAGAAGAAAGCTAATAAAAAGCTTGGATGTAAGGAAACACATGTTGACCTATTGAGAAGAAGAATGGAGGAATCCCAGTAGGAAGAACTGTGTCTCTGAATGGGTTATCAGGGTTCCCCTGCTAGCCGTAGTGCTTCTTGTCCCTTTAGTGTTTGTGGAGAGCTG
This sequence comes from Stictonetta naevosa, assembly GCA_011074415.1. Classification (NCBI taxonomy): domain Eukaryota; kingdom Metazoa; phylum Chordata; class Aves; order Anseriformes; family Anatidae; genus Stictonetta; species Stictonetta naevosa. The sequence goes on along the minus strand of CM021699.1, from coordinate 88,414,718 downwards.
TCCGTTATTTTCTTTTTGATGGGAAAAGTAACATTTTTGGAAGTATACATTAAGAAGATGTCCAACATGAAAATACCATTTGATGTAGCTCTCTGAAATCCAACAGCTTGAATTCTAACCTCACTCAACTTTGCTGTTAGTCAGTTAGCCTCTACCAGCTTAACAGACAAGATAATTCAGGTGATGTTACCTACAACATTCTTATAACTTTGTCGTAACAGATTGACAGGACAAATTCAAAGGATTTCTACTCGCTGTTGTTCTTGGATTTGTCCTTATCTTCTCACCATTTTCTTTCAACTCTGTGTTAAGAGAAAGGTTACTTCTCTGCCATAAGTCCTTTGTGGATCACCACAACATCTTATTACTATCAAAATTGCCATCATTTTGTTAATGTCAACCCATGCCATAATGGTCCACAAAAACTTTGTCAGTGGATCCAATTCCATTTCTGCATCATCCACCTTTTGATGCTTACAGGGGGGTTGGCCATCGAGGTCCTCCATTTCTGGTGTGGATTTCCTCTTCCTCCCCAGCCACACTGTTTCATCCTGCCTTGGACACTTTCAGGGGGGTTGGCCACTGAGGTCATCCATTTCTTGAGACTTCCTCTTAAGTCCCAGATGGAACATTACATCCATCCTTTGGCATTTGCAGCGCACTGCTCAAAGGCTGGCAGTTCCTGCCTGATTTCTCTGCACCCTGGCTACTCCAAGTCTTCTTGAACTGCAGGAGCAAGAAGCTTGGCAAGAGGTTGCCAGACACAGGGTAGCCCTTTTTATAGGGTGGGTGCCAGCGTACACTGAGGTGACATCACAGTAGGTGGCACCTGACATCACAGGAGGCCCCTTTGTAACAAAGAAAGGCAGATGCTGAGTACACTCAGCATCATTTTGCTCATCCTTACCACAGATCTAAGAAGCAGTCTTCTCCATTTCGTCTCCAATTCATCCACATGGTGAATGGTCTACCTTGCTCTGGGAGAAGGGTGACGATTAGGAGAAACTTCTTAGAAAAGTGGTTAGGCATTGGAAGGGGTTGCCCAGGGAGGTGGTGGAGTCACCATCCCTGGGGGTGTTTAAGGAAAGGTTGGATGTGGTGTTTAGGGACATGTTTATTGGGTGATGTTGGCAGTAGGGTGATGGTTGGACCAGATGATCTTGGAGGTCTTTTCCAACCTTAATTATTCTGATTCTGATACTGATTCTGATTACTGCCTTTCTCACATTTTCAGTGTTACTGTATATCCATTCCTCTCTTTTCCACAAGCCTTGTACAAAACCAAGACAGGCACCTCTGTGTGATCTCTTTTGTGCTATGCAGTGATAACACCTATTGCATGATGTCATGACCAATGAAATAATTCACTGGGGACACTGACTTCCACTGGAAGTTCCTCAATCATTGTTTCAGCTGTTCTCAAACAGCAGTGAAAACAGTGTGCAGGCATCTGAAAACAGTTGTTTTTCTCTCTCAGGCTTGAGGCAGGTCCTGTTCATTTGCTGTTTCCTGCAGAACAAAGGGGAGCAGATAGCAGAAAGCTGGGATCAGAAAGTTTTCCTCAAACAACAGCCTAAACCAAAGTGTGCTGTCACTTGTTCTTTTGCCTGGGAGAACCAGCAGGGCCAAATTGTACATAAGGCTCTGGGAAATTATTCCACGCAAGATCCATGACTGGTGCTATGCATTTTGTTGATTTGTAAGAAAAAAATGAGTTGTAAAATCTTGATTTCTGACTCCTTTCTAGACTGTTCCCAGATCTTTTTTTGCTTTGTGCGGCAGATCTGTATTCCCTACTTTCCTGATCATAAAGAGCTCTCCCCTGCACAGCAAGTCACTTCCATAAACCTTTAATTCACTTACATATGCTAAAGAAAATGTACGCACTTAACAAAAGAAAGTGCAAGTTTTAACAAACAAAAACAAAATGGAAAAAAAAAATGCACGGCCAAAAATGGATCTTATCTCTAAGACGCATTTCATTTTGATCTATTTACAGATACATATAACTCTGCAGTGAATTAAAAATCACTAAGGGCTGGAGAGGAGAGTGCTGGAAGTCAAGGTCATTGTGAGGACTTAAAACCCTGCAGGAACATAACAACTTTTCCCATCACCTGCTATCACCCACATTAGCTTTTGTATGCTTTTCTTCTTACACTGGATGGAAGCATGCATTAGTTCCAGTGAAGCATCTGAGGATTTCTGCTTTTCTTTTGCTTGTTTTGACCTGCTTTGCCCATTCTTTCATTACATGTATTGACTAGACTGGCAAGAATAGCCAGAGAGCCTAAAGTGGATATGCTGTTAGGAAGAAAAATATGCTGGAGAATAAAACAGCTATGTGGAGCAAGCCAATGTTAAACCATTCATAAGAATTCGGCTTTTTAAGACAATCAGAGTTTGGAAGCTATGGCTCAATTGCTCTTCAAATGTTATCTGGTACCATCTTCATGCCCTCAAGAATCTTGCCTGCCTGATACTCCAGGTGGGCTGAGGTCATCTACAGGTTATATATCGTACGTGCCAGTGAATGACTTGGCTACTTTACTGTGCCTGTAAATTATAATGGAGGCTTATCTAAATACCCAAATCTTTTTCTCACACACAAAAATATTTATAAATGGGATGACCTGCATGATTCCATCTATTCTGTTGGGTGCAACCTGCTCTCTTTATGGACTGTGGGCTTTTTTTTTTGCTTCACTGAGTCACAGAGTGACTTTTGGAGATTATCTGCTCTAACATTGCTCAAAGTGAGATCTGGTTCTTCTTAACACTTTTCAACCAAGTTTTGAAGATCTGCAAGGATGGGTGCTCTACAGCCCTTCTGGACTGTTCCTTCTGAAGTCAGACCAAAGTTCATACTGAGGTTCCCACCTGCAGGAGTTAAGGGTTTTAAGCATTGATTATACTTGTGGGTGCCTTCCAACTTCGGATATTCTATATTTCTATGATTCTGTATCAGTTAACACTTGATACATAGATATATATACAAGCTTTATTTCTAAGTAATCAGTCACCTGTATGTATTATAAATATCTTATAAATCTATTAGAATATCAATAAAGCTTTTTCTTTTTTTTTTTTTTTTTTTTTTCTTTCTAATGGCTTATGAAGTCAGACATATTTCTTTTTGCAATAAAGTTTCTTTGTTTCATTGAATGAATTACAGAATAAACATTTTATGTAAAGTTCTTTTAAAATCTTTTTCCTAAAATATTTTTTGTTTTTTTTTCTTCCTGGTAGTAATTTCTCAAACTCCTGATTTCTGGCTCAGGCTGGAGGGAAGGCAGCAGCCTGCATCCCAACAGGGGTTGTTATTCTTTCTGCATTATGGACACAACCACCTAACACTCCAGTGTTATCAAATTTATTTTCTGATAACATTGTATAGAGATGGCATTAGATATTATCAAATTATTCACACTCTTGATAGTTTTATCTTTAAGGAGTCTTTCTTTCAGCATCTGAGAACATCTAATACTGAAGTCTAGCTGGAAGCGTAAAGGTACACAAATCACTGAATGGCTAATTCCATCCTTTCCTACTCTCTAATCTAAAGCAGTAGTATGTCTTTAGGTTATAGAGACATAAAGGTCTGTCTAATTAAGTAACAAGTATCAAGACAGCTCAAGGAAGAAAAAACTTCCCACAGTATAAAGAAAGAATTGGACCTGAGTGAATAAAAATATACAGGGGATGTGTTCTCACAGATAAGGGCAGCAAAACCTTGCTGACATCTGATGTCCAGGTTTTTGGAGAAAAGACTGAGAAGTTATGATCAAAAAGGCTTGCAGAGAACCAGAAGAGGTTCTAGTTATAGATTAGTATAAGCAAATAATGAAAAGAGTGATGGAAAAAAAAAAAAAAAAAAAAAAAAACAGCTCTTCGAAAATTTTAAGAAAATTTTAACTGAGCAGAATGTTTTATTCCGTTTTGCTTTTTTTCATCAATGATTTAATCATATTGTCTGGTGCCATGTGATTGAATATATTTCAAAGTGAACTTAGCAAGACATGGAACTACGACCTTACTGTAAGTAACAAAAAAGCCTCTCATTTTTGCACTTCCTAGAACATTGTTTTCTGACCAATTGATAGCATCATTTCCAGTAACTTATTAAGTCATACCAGTAACTTATTAAATCATATTGTATGTTGCATAGATATTATGTAAATGTATTTTAGCTTCATATTCATTTATTCCTTATCTAAAGAAAAATAATACAGATCACAGTACAATTTCTCTAAATGGTCATTAGTAATTATGTGTATATGGCTTAAAATGCTAGTTTAAATTTTCACATATCAGCACTGAATTCATGGATTAGGTAAGATAAAGTAATAAGGCAATTTAACTGGAGAAAATCTTCTCTCACACCTTCTGTGACCTCAGATTAAACTCTTTTTATTACACTTGCTGAAATCTGAGTACAAATTCAAGTAAAATTATGAAGCTATTGGAACTCCTAGATCCATATGTTTTACAGAAAGATGCACCTAAACCCATGTTTTAGTCTGAAATAGCCAAGAGGAAAAGAAAATTTAGTTTTGATTTTTAATTATTCTATCTTTTCACCTTTGTTTTCTCTCTCTAAAATGGTCAAAACATGCAGATGTCCTAGGAAGAGAGACATAATGCATGTTGGAACACTGCCCTTCTGAAAAACCCAGCTGAAAACTGTAGAAGGAAAACACCAAAAAATGTTTTCTTCCAACCCTCAGTAATCTCAGCAACCTTCTACACACACATCTTAATGTCTTCAAAATTGTCTAGTTGTTACTAATGACATAAGCCAGGTTCTGTGTAAAATCATGTAATGACACTACTATAATCCAAATGACACTACAATAAACTGTATTAGATGTGTTTTAGTTGTTTCTGTCACACACCAATACATCTTCAGACCCTTTTTAATTACTTGTGACTTCCCTGTGACATAGACAGAGCAGGTCCTTTATCTTGTTTTCATATGTCACTCTGAGAAAGAATAAGGATCCACCCTCCTATCCTGGAAATTCTATCAAAGTAGCAACCTGAAGGAAGTAGTTCCTTTCATCTCTTGTTTAAACAACACAAAGATTAAATGAAAAAATGCTTAAATACAGAAAATTTACAATTCTAGAAGACTCATAAGGAAAGCAAAGGTAGCAGGAAGGAGAGATCTATAAAAAGCTTCAGGCAGACCCTAGAAGACTGGCAAAGCTCCAATCCTCTGAAAAAGAAAAATCAATTAGATACACCAAGCAGAGATACTATGCACCAGGGGAAAAGAAAAAAAAATCCTGTTCTACACAGAGACAGAGACAGAGACGGAGACAGAGACAGAGACAGAAAGAGACAAGAAAATATGCACCCACATTTCTCATCAAGAACAGTTTGAGGCAAATCCACACTAATCACTACAAAAAAACAATCAGATCTTTGTGGACTTCTGTGTGAGTCTCAATAGATTCACAGCACAAGATTTCAAACCATGAAAGGAAGGTATTCCTTGCAGATATCAAATGCCTACATTCCTGAATCCACAAAAAGACAAGCTTCACTCTTTATTTGTGGAGGAGGTGGTAATAAAGGTAATTAGATCAGGCAGACAGAAAAATCACCCAGCTGGATATATACAATGCAGAATTCTCTTTAACTTCTTTCTCTCCTCAGAAGCTGAATAGAGCCATGTTACTGCTGTTATCCCCTGAAAAGAATGAAACTGTTACCGACAAATGCTCACAAACACAGGGAAAAAAAAAAATAAATAGGAATTTGATATTAATAATTGACCCAGTTAATTTAGTCCCTTACTAGAAATATCTAGAATATCTCCAAAAAGAAAAAAATTAATATAATATTAAACTGGAATGGAAATGAAATTGCAGTGTGCAGCCTTAGGAGGAATCCATGGAAAGAATAGTGCCTGCTTATGGTTGTTGGTAGTAAATTGTTGCAGACTTTAGACATCTAATGCATCCTGAAACTCCTCAGGGTATAGCAAGAATTCATTTTTCAGCCAGGATGGAATTTTACATAGACATGCCACCAGTTCTTTTTTAGGACTCTGAATGCATGGGACAAAATATAAGATGCAAATTCAGTAGCTAACTTTTGTAGGCAGAACACAGTTACATACAGTCTCTTGTGGCAGTAAGCAGGTCACATGTTTCTAAGAAGCATTCTTATTAGATGTCAAAGTTCTGCATCAGCAGAAAATGTAGTGCACAAAAAATTGATGCAATCATCTTCTTCATAGTGATGTTTGAGGTTCTTGATTTGGACGTTTTTAGTGCCTAGTTTCCTCATGGGTCCTATTGACTAGGCATCCCCTGAGTGAACCTAACATATATTGACAGCACTGAATTCAACAGAAAATGCAAGTCAGAGACCATTTTATTCAAATGTAGGGACAGACATCCTTGTGGTATAGGTTCTCCTTTCTTGTAAGCAGAAGCAGTTTCTGAAGTGGGTTTAAAAGCAGAGGAAGACAGAGCAGACAGCACTCCAATTTTGTGGCATAAGCACATTTCCGAGAACTTGGAAACAGTGTGTCTTATGCTCATGTTATGGATTCTATCTGTATTTACCCTAAAATTTGCCTAATCTAAAATATATAAAAGAGATCTTTGGCACATAGCAAATATTCACCACTTTTAACCAGATACCTTAACTTTTAGGTTATTTTCCCAAACTTCCTCTTTCTGTCTCTGCAGAAATGTACTTAATCTTTAGGAGCACAGCGTCCCTCCTCAATCCCAGGATTAGCCCTCAGAATGTTTTTTAGGGTGTTCTCCTGAAAACTGGAAATGTGTTTAAATTTCTATGGGGATGGGAGTTAAGATTTTTAGTCAAGAAGCACTTGACTGACAGTTACTAAAAGTATACAATATATAAATTAATACTAAATGAATATACACGTATATATCTGTATATATGTTTGTATGTATATGCACATACATATAGGCTACTTTTCATGCAAATGCCAAAGGATGTTGTGAAATGTGTTAATTGGATTTGTGTCAGTATGGAACAATGCTCGGGCCGCATGATGAAATATAACCTTCCATTTAAGAAAAACAGAGTGATTAGTGTACATAGTTCTTGTATCATGCAAAGGAAGGGTCCAGCAATTTGTGTAAATAGAGGGTTTGAAGGATGGACATTGAGACTCGAGTCTGGGAGATAATTGGACCAAGGAGTTTTTGTTTTTTTTTAGGAAACGGCTGACTTTTGCATGGGATGCTGCCCAAGCCCCTGATATCTGGCAAAGAGATCCACCAAATAAGGAGAAAGGGGGAGTTGAAGGACGACCGAAGGACAAAGCCTGGGAGGAAGACTACGAGCCTTCAGCACAAGAGACCCCCAGAAAGACCACCAGAGACTGATACGCATGCGTCCGGAGAGGGTTCAGATTCCAGGAACTAATTATAATAACCCTGCCTTTTCTAGGAATAGTGATGAATATGTATTAGTCTAGGAGCATAAAAATCAGCCACTTGATGTAATAGGTGTGCGTCCTGGTGGAGCAGAGACTCCCAGCACACCCAGCGCTGTTTGCTTGCCTCTATTTGCTTAATAAATCACAAACTTTAATTAGAATCCTATTTGGGACTCAATCATTTATCACAATGTCCAGATGTTTAAAGACCTAGTGGATGAAATCCTCTCAGACACTGTCCTTAGGGACAGAGGAACTGATCAGAGCTATGAACTCTTTAAGGACACTTTTCTTTGAGCTTGAGAGTTCTCCATCTGCAGGTGTAAGAAATCAGGCACAGAAGGCAGAAAGTTGGTATGGCTGAGCAAGAATATGCTGGTCAAATTGAGGTGTAAGAAGGAAATGCACAGCCAATGGATACAGGGACATGTGGCCTGGGAAGAGTACAGGGATGCTGACTGGGTGTAGGGATGGGATCACGAAAGCCAAGACACAGATGGAACTAAACTTGGCAAGGGATGCGAAGAATAACAAGAAGGAATTCTATAGGTACATTGGTCAGAAAAGGAAGGCCAAAGAGGCTATATTATGGCTATATAAACAAAAGATGGAGAGATGCCTTTTAGATTTGGCTCAAGGCATCCCATTGTCAATGTTGTCAATAGGCAAAGCATGGTGTCTTCCTTCTTTAACTTCTGAAAGTTGCTTTTTAGTTTAATGTAATATAAAAAATTTGCAAGAAAGTACTTTGCACTCAGTGGTGTACAGAAATAAAAGGTAGGAAATATTTCAAGGAACACTCAGCTATATGCTACCTAACATTCCCAGTCCCCCTCATTCTCTACTTACATGTTAATATTATACAGAACATGTACAAAAGTACATATTCTTTCAGAAGGTTTGTGCACTTAACTGCTGTATAAGTGGCCTCTAGTGTTAATGAATATATGATTCTTAATAATAGTGATAACATGAAGAGTTTATTTATGATGTAATGTTTTGCAGCACTGCAAATCAATAATTACTCCTAATGAAATTCATAGTCCTTGGATATATAATAACAAACCAAATTCCTATTTGTTTTTCTTTGTTATGCTTGCATAGATTCCAAACTTTTTTATTTGTGTCAAACTGAATATCCACACAACCAAATGTACAATATTTGAATTCATTTAATGTGTACATAAAATGTAGACCACATGTGAGTCAATAAACTCGCCAAATATCTTTCAGGGTAAGGCCTAACTAACACATAATCCACTAAAACTTTGTGTTGCCACTTTTAATTCTCCTCCAATATCATATACTATTTCCTTGTCAGGTCCCTCTCTCCTCTTCTCCTCCCCACCCTCCACCCCCTTCATCCTCAGAGAAATGACTTGAACTTTTTTTGCAGGTATTTTGAGTTGACCTGCCAGCTGTGAATAAACATTTACTGTCTGTTGTACAGAAATAGGTATATCTATAGCTGCCCATCTGTAGCTCTGTAGAATGAGTCTTTACTCATAAATGTAGCAGCTGGCTAGGGTAGCTAAGCTATGATTTTTTCATAACTTGCTAGGTAAGACAGAACATAAAATCCCCACATAACTCACCAAGAGATTAGCTATTTCAGCTTCAGGCTGCAGCAACATTTGTTACTAAGTTTTTGTTTGTTTGTTTGTTTGTTTGTTTTTCCCCACACATAAACAGTTTATGTTGGAAGGGAAGTTTCACCCAATTTTTATATCTTTCAAATTCAAGCTTTAAATTTAAGCATTCAATATATGATTTGTATGAGTAGTGAGGACAATTACTTTGTGCACTCCAATAAGCAAGGGGATCCAAATGTGGTCTAATGAGTTGTATTGTAGATCTTGTTCAAAGATGATTCATCAAAACCTCATAACTAAGTTAAACATTAACAGAGATAATGTAACTGCACTGTACATGAGAGATCTTCAGATACTGCCTGCTGTAGCCTCTTACTTCACTGAAGACAAATTATATCTGTTGTCAAAATACATTGACACTAAATTGCCATAAAAGGAAAACCATGAAGCCACAATACCATTATCAGTGCAAACATACAATTCAATTCAGGGTGTTCTATGCCCTTTGATAAGCAGTCTAGAGTATAGATTCAGGAAATAAAAGGTATTAAATAATGATTTGGAATTCTCTGTTGAACTATTATCAGGGAATGTGAAGATTTCTTTCATGAAATTTGCACTAGTAATCTGTCCTTTGCTGTTTGAGATTGATGTGGAGAATGGAAAATTACTTCTATTTCACTGTTACTTGGTTCCAACTTAACATCACAGAATCCTAGAATCAGAGAATGGCTTGGGTTGGAAGGGCACTTAAAGATCATCTAGTTCCAGCCATGGATCTCCCATGTTTCCCAGGGTCCCATCTGACCTGTTCTTGAATACCCCTAAGAATGGGGAATCCACAATTTATTTGTGCAACCTGTTCTAGTGCTTTATTCTTTTAATTTTAAACCATTTCCAATTGTCCTATCACTATCTGCCTGTGTAAAAAAGTGGCTCTCTATCTTTTTTATACAGCCATTATATAGCCATTGTGGCACTTTAAGTACCAAAAGGCTGCAACAAGGTCTCCCCAGAACCTTCTCTTCTGCAGGCTGAACATCCCTTCTTTGTGGCCCTCCTCTGGAACAGCTCTTCCTGCATGGTCCTGCTTCTCAAGCCTGTCCAGGTCTCTTTGAATGGCATCCCTTCCATGTGTGGTATCAGCTGCACCACTCAGGTTGGTATCAACTGCAAACTTGCTGGGGGTACACTCAATCCCACTATCTGTGTCATTGATAAACTTATTAAAAAGCACCAGTACCAAGACAAACCTCTGAGGGACACCACTCATCACTGGCCTCTACCTGAACATAGAGCCATCAACCACAACTCTTTAGATGCAGACATCCGGCCAATTCAATTATCCACTGAATAGTTCACCCTTCAAATCAATTTCTCTCCAATTTAGAGGTCAGGTTTTCACATGGGCCCATGTTAAAGGCCTTATGGAAGTTCAGGTAGATGACATTGGTTGGTCTTCCCTTTTTGGCTGATTTAGTCACTCTATTATAGAAGGCCACCAGATTGGTCAGGTATGATTTGCCTTTGGTGAAGCCATGCTGGCTGTCTCGAATCACCTCCTTGTCATCTCACACTCTAATTTTATTTTTTCCCTATATAAGCTTAAAAGTTTGTTTCTAGGGAGGAATAAAATGTTCTAGGGACCAGGGATCTTCTTAGGAAAAAAATCAACAGAAAAGGAGCAAGCTAATCAGTACATTTTACCTTCTTTTTTGATTATATTGAAGATAGGTTAAAAACAATAATCATCAACAACAAACAGCAGTGGGATGATTTCAGTTAAGACAGAGTTCACATTTTCCCTGCTTCTTTGACCAGCGCACAAATGGTCTAGCAGTGTCTAGCACTCTTCGCTATTACTTCTTAGCAGAATATTACTTTAGCTAATATCTTAACACTTCCTTTTCTGCCTATGATAAAAATGTTACTATGTCACAGCATTTTAAATAAAGTTACTAGATTTTTTCATAATCTTATTTTGTATCTATGTGCAAGAGAAATTACACACATCCATACAGCACTTCACAGATCAGACCTTATTGCATCTATCTTCCTCAGTAACACTGTTCTTTACTTACCTTGCTCTCTTTCTTTACATTTTTACACCCTCCCTCCAACTTTATGACTATTTTCCCCATTCATTGCATCTCTTCTAACCAAAGATTTTTTTTAATTTTTTTTCAAGTCTTCTGGTTAACTTAAACATAATACAACCCAAAACAAGTAAACGAGTATCTTATTTCTTTTCAGTACCCTTTTTTTTTTTTTTAATCATGAGTAAACTTCTATTCTTGATAGCAGTGCACCTTCTCTGTGTTGTTAAGACTGTCCTAGTCCATTTTTTGCTCTCTTTCCTCCTTCTTTGAACATATAAACCGTCTTCCTTTTTTTCTCTGCCTTGCTTTGATTTGTTTAGGCTCTTGTCAGGTTCCATATTTACTGCAGAGTAACCAATCTTCTCTCTGTCTGATAGTAAATCTTCTCTCTGTCTGATAGTAAAAACAATTTTTTTACTATCTTTATGCATTGAGAGAAATCTTCCTACATAAAAAAATTCTAATTCATATAATTAATAAAATAAGTTTGAAAACTTCTTCTCCATTACACTTTGTGTTTTAAAGCTTCCTTTGATTGATTTTCAAAGAATAACTCTTTCTTTTCCTGTCCAAGCCACTTTGCCCTTTTGTCTTGTCTCTTGCATGTATTTACTCTTTAGGAAACACAAAATGTACATTCTAGCAGACATTTTATTTACCATGTATGTCAAAATTGCATTCATTATGGAATTAAGGTCTTAGATACTTAACCCTGAATGTATTGTTGCACTGGACCATGAAACAACTGGCTGATATTGTGCACTTACACATTATCTCATCTCAGTCCAGAGGAGGTATTTATTTTATTTGTGTTTCAGCTTTCCATCTATAAAAGGTTTAATAAAAGGTTTAAATTTGTTCCCTGAATCAACAAATACATACAGTAAATATGTATATACATATGCATATAAAATATTTATAGTAACATGTACAAATTCAGTAAGAGCGGTCATATAGTTTTATCAAAATTCAGTCAAAATCTTCCCTTAACACCACATCTGACCTATTTTTTTGGTTGGTGTCATAGCAACAAAAAGATTAAATTCTGTATTTCTGTATTTTGAAGTAGAAAATAGCAGCATGTCATCCATTAACCTATATTTCTATAGAGGAGGATGAAAAACATGAAAGAAAAGACCCCAATTCAGATTTCACATCCTTTCTCCTTGTTCCTGTTTGGAAAAGATCAATTTACTGACTCTTGCCCCTTTATGGAATTATAACAATTAAATATCTATTGAGAGTGCATTTTAAAAAGAAAAACTTATTAGCAGAATATTAAATGGCCCTTTTGGATCATTTGGATCACCCAGATGGCTCATTTGGATCACCCAGATCACCCAAATTAAACTAGAGAGGGAATCTCAGTCTGTCTCTTACATCTTAATTAACTGCCCTAATGGATCTATTAGACTGGGTTGTGTTAAAGCAATGATGAAAGAAAGAGACCTATTAATTATTTGGAAGAAATGCTTGCTTATGTCAGAATCCTCCTACAAAGCTTGACAGATCTTGGTTTTATTTCAATGTCTTCTGCTCTGTCTCTGTGGAGGAGATACTGTGTTCTTATCCTTCCCAAGGACTGCCACAGATTTGTGCAGGCTCTATACTTTTACTGTTTCCTTTGTACTTCAAGATAGTATTTCTCCAAGGTCACTTGAGGGAAAGTTTTTTCCCTTTGAATTTTCATGTCAATGTTTTGTATAATTATGTTGACATTTGGCCTTTAGTGTCTGGCTGCATGTGAAGCACAAATTTCCACTTCTTCATGTTATTAATTATCATTAAAAATGAATGAGTTTAATCACTGTATTCAAAAGTTTATATAATTTATTATGATATACAACAAATTTTAAAAGGAAGAACAGAATAAAAAAAGAGTATGTTTTTACATGAGGGAAAACATTTCTGGAGTATCACCATGTAAATGATTGTTACACTCTCACTAGTTTCTAGTTCTAATACATCCCCATGTTACACTCTCACTAGTTTCTAGTTCTAATACATCCCCATAAATCACACTAACACCAACAACTTCAGGAACAAACTTGAACTGCACTAGGGAAAAGGATGTCTTGGATTTCCTAGGGGTATAATTTTTTATTTTAATATAGAAGCAGAAAAGGAAAGGAAAGGAAAGGAAAGGAAAGGAAAGGAAAGGAAAGGAAAGGAAAGGAAAGGAAAGGAAAGGAAAGGAAAGGAAAGGAAAGGAAAGGAAAGGAAAGGAAAGGAAAGGAAAAAAACTAAACTTGTCAATCTTTTCCCCTCCACAATAACTTCAGAGAATTAAATTTTTGTATTTTCATTCCTTGCTAGGCTAACCTGCAATTCTAACTTCTTTTCTTGCCAGCAACTTCTCCATTCTAAGTCTACGTTATTACTCACTCAAGCTATTACAAAGCCTGGAAACATTAGTTTCCCTACATTGTGCAGGAAACAGGAAGAAAGCAAACAACCAAACAAAAAGAGAGAGAGAATGAGATTTATAGTCATCCCTAAGACTGAATCTAGAGACTGGAACTATATTCATGTCTATCTGAGTGATTTCAGTTCAACACAGAGCTGGTGTAAATGTGTTCTTAAACTGATTTATGTGGAGAATTGTGGTGTACCATTAGACCCTCTGTGGCTTGTTTAGTTCATGTTTTTTGGCTGTGACTGTCTACAAAGAGGGTCTATGTCAGCTTCTCAGTCACACAAAGTGTGCTTTCAGTCCTCAAAGACTTACAACTGAGAGGATATATTAACCCTTCAATCCTGACATCAAGATTCTTCATCTATATACCACTCCTGATAAAAATGTCTGCATAAATGATACATTTTCCTTAAGAACCCAGCAATTGTGTGTTTTAATGATTGCTCTTCATAGGTCTTCATTTTGGTCAAACTACCAGAAGCTTTAGTATTTTAATGACTGGACATTTAAAGCACAAGTTTGCTTTTGCAATGATATATGAATGTGTAATATCTTCTCAGCTGAACTACAGTGGCTTAGTGGCTTCAGTACACTTATCAACAATCTGTCAGAGTGTTTCTACAATGCGTGTTGAACATCAGGCTGTGAAGTTATTAAAAACGTCTTTATCCCCTAGGTGGAGAAAAAGAAGAGGAAAAAAAGTATAACACTTCTCTTATGCTCAGAAAGATTTGTGGTTTTGTAACTGAAAGAAAGAAGAAATCAAAAACCAGTTTTTCCATAAGGGAATATATTTTAAAAGGAATTTTTAAATTCCGTTGAGTAAGTCTTTGACTGGTGTTAAATAATACATTATTCCAGTATGCAGAATGAAACTGGATTTCTTTTACCTAATCTCTGTTGGACAGTGTTTGTTTGTTTGTTTGTTTTGTATGTGTGTGTGTTTCCCCCTTCTGTTCTTTGTTTTGACTCTTGTCTGTTAGACAGTGTCAGAGTCCATTCTGATGACCTGTTTCCAGATGGTCCTCTGCTTGGCAGATTTGATATGCCATGTCACATAAAAAGCTCATAAAACTGAAGTGGCATTCACTCCATACAATGCTTGGTTTATCAGCATACATACAGGGAATGTCACAGCATCTCACTGCCAGGCACTTAGTGCCCACTGATTCCATCATCCAAGTTCACTGCAACACAATTTAACATTTTAAGACTTTTTGTGACACTTCTGCTTGTTTTTTGTTTGTTTGTTTGTTTTTTTGGAGTCTAAGAAAAGATACTAAGAAAAAATCTAAGAAAAAATATCTAAAGAGAGAGGAAAGGAGAGGAGAGGAGAGGAGAGGAGAGGAGAGGAGAGGAGAGGACAGGACAGGACAGGACAGGACAGGACAGGACAGGACAGGACAGGACAGGACAGGACAGGACAGGACAGGAGAGG
>CM021699.1:88386806-88397228 GCA_011074415.1 Stictonetta naevosa | reverse complement strand
AAAAAAAAAAAAAAAAAAAAAAAAAAAAAAAAAAAACCACCAGTTACTGCCTACAGACATGACTTTATTTCTGTGTGCATTAGCTCTCACTTGAAAATTTGGCTATATGTGAGCTTTAAAATCAAATAGTTTTATGCCAGATATGCACAACAGTATGTGTACCACTGCTGATCCATTTGTAGATTGTTCTGCATGGCAGTAGTTTTTTCTAAGCTGTGTTTGGAATCAAGAGACATAGTGGGAATATTTTAACAAAGAATTAAGGACCACAGTTATTCTGCCTCCTCTTTCATCTATATGTTATTAATTTAACAATGAATGTTTAGACTGATTGTTATGCTATAATTCCTTGCACTGATAACTCCAGATGTAAAAAATATCTATGGTTATTAATGAATTGTTATACGTTGGGGAATTTCCCATCATGCTATCCTTTTATTGTCATTTGCTGCAAGGACCATTTAGCATTAATAATAAGTGCTCACAGAATTTTGGCAGAGAATACCCTATTTCATCATGAGTTCCTGCCAAAGATAACTATTAGCAAAATAAAGGCTTCAGCAGGTCTACAGTTGTTTATTCAGCTGTTAAGGAGGTAGGCAGCCATGCTTTAGTGTTGGCTCATTATAGTTGACATCTGACATTACCTGTCTTTAGTATATCCCTTGTCTTGCATCTGTAATGACTGTCTTCAGATGCTTCAGGCTTTTCTTAGGCTGCTTTCAAGTTTGTTTGTTGTTGTGTGTGTGGTTTTTTTTTTTCCACTTTTTTTTTTTTTTTTTCTCCTCAATTTTTCATAAGTTTCAAATTTTCCATTGACTCTACATGACTTCAGGCCATTTAGCCTGTTTTACCTGGAAAGACTGTGACTCTATACTGCTACTTTACTTCATTAGGTAGTCATATTGAATCATACCTATAAAGTTTACTTCTTCTTAAAAGTCCATTATAACAGCAGCATTTTTTTTATTATTTTTATTTTTTATCAGCTCTTTTACCAGCTCTTAAATTGTTGTGATGCGGGCATCATTGGATGAAAGTCTATGCTCTGTATCATCCAGAACTGAGACCAACATTCTCTTGCTCTTTTAAATATATGGACATAATATTTTTGTTTGTTTGTTTGTATCTGTGGAAAATACTTCATAAATCAAAATGATGAAGTCTTTGGCATTCTCCATGATTATTATTGCTATGAATTGATATTATTAAAAAATGGAAACTATTTAGCAAAATAGCAAAGAATGTTTGTGCTACGCATTATATATAATTGTCATTAAAATCTATCCTTTGTCCCCAAAAGTTTTGACAACAGAGTAAAAGGGTAAAACCATGTGAATGCAAGAAACAGATGGGGAGATCACAAGGTAATAGCTAGATAATTAAGAGAAAGGTAAGATGCAGAGATCACAGAACTCTTAAGATGCAGAGATCACAAAACTCTAACCGTCTATGTGCAGTTATACGTCTTCCTTCCCCATGTTTCTTCCTCTGACTTTTAATTAAAATTAAGTGGCCTGATTTTCAAAGGTCTTGAGCACCCAGAACTTCCACTGATTTCACAGGCAGCTGTGGGTGTCAGCACATTAGAAAGTTAGACCAAAATATTTTTATCTTTGGGAACTTCATGAGATTTATTCTTCAAATGTGACTAACATAAAACCTTGATAGTTGTAGCTTAAAATAATGGAAGTGCAGGCTTCTAAAAAGCATGATAACTTTAGTATGATATAGTTATATAGTTATCTTTCCTCTCAGACTTCTCTTTCTTCCCTGATGTTGCATTTTATGCTTGACGCATTTCTTATCCATTCAGATTCAGGAGATGTTCCAGTGGTTTTGGGCAAAGGTCATATTGCTCTGTCCCTGAATCAGAAAGTGTGGTACTGGGATTGGAATTTATTTCCAAGTGGGAAATTTCAGGTAATCTTCAGGTAAACGACATAGAAATACTTGTACTTAGATTTTTTTTTTCTCTATTTTTTTTTTTTTGTACCACATTTCTTTAATAATATGCACAGAGGGTGTCAGCCATTACAATATTAACTCTCTTTTCTATGCTTACAGTTCATACCTTCAGTTCCATTTTCTCTTAACAGAAATCATTATAGTTGTTCTACCTATTACAACATAAAATCTTTCAAAGATGACCAACACTTTGACTGTACATACTACACACTTCATGCTGTAGGGGTAGAACTCCCTGTTAGACAGTTGCATTGCTCCATTTCAGCATTTGAAAAGGAAATGGAATGTAGAACAATTGCTGGAGATGACTTATTAAGATTAAAATTATGTCCAAATCTTAAGATAAGGTTGAGCACTGAGGAAACTTCAGGGTGAGATTCAGCATATATGTAGGTAATCTATTCCATGATAATTCCCTTAGCAACATAACCTGCAGCCTTTGAGATTGACAACACCACAAGAACTTGGTGTACTAACTCTTAAGAGAAATAGCATGGAGGGTGGATTGAAGACACCATGGCCAGGCTGGATGATATCAATGCAGGGATGGGGAACTTGATAGCAGTATGGAACTGATAGACTGCATAGCCAGCCCTGAGCCACGCCAATAAACTGCATAGTCGACCCTGAGAACATCGCTGACTTCTGGGATTAAATAAAGGGCTGAACCTCTCTTCCCCCACCATAGGGAGGGTGAAATCTTCCCCCACCACACTGGGTGAGATTTGAGCTCTCAGTTAAACTAAGTACTTCCCTGGGAAACCTAACAGCCTCTATAGACTTGTTTCATAAGTTAAGTCACTTGCAGTTGGGTGTGTTAGTCATATGTTTGGTATTTGCATGTGCTTTGCAGACAGTGTATGTATCACCAACAACCCAAAATAACCAGTTGCTTCAGTAAATTGCACCAGTTGTTAATCTACTAGACTGAAGGTGTATCATGCTATTTGTGATTGTGGTATTTCAAAATATTGAATGCAACTGGACTTATATTGACAGATTGGGCATCACACAGAATGTAAACCCACCTGCTGCAAGCCCCTCTGATATCTGAGGATAAGTTGGAATGCAAGGGGGTTTAGTTCCTGACAAACTTCTTTACTCTTTAACGCAATAGTGCGAGAGCCATCATTGTAACAGTTTACTTTGGTTCACTCCCTTCTGTTTCCCATAGTTTTCTACTCAGGTTTCTATTATTCTAGACCCTCAATTTCTTAGCTGACTTTGGTATTGACACTCTTAGTGATAACATACTTTGCTCTTACAGTTTACTGTCTTACATAGTAATCTTCATAACATTTTTTTTTAGGCTAGGATGTCTCTCAAGTTTCAGATTCCTACAGTCCAGCTTGAAGCAATTCATCTGATGGCCTGAATTATGAACAGAGATACCCAAGTGTCATCATATCCATTTTCTAACTAGTAGAATTCACTGAACACTAACAATCAATGACCGTGAATATTCATGCAAATAAAGTAAATACATTCACTTCAACTGTGCTTGAGCCTGTTCTGTGTTCACTTTCTGTAAAACTTGAAGTGAATGGTCATTAATTAACTTTTGGTGGAAAAGAGTATCTGATAACCTGTCTAAAACTTGGAAGAGATACATGCTTAAATGTCAGCAGTATCCTGTGTATTTTTATTTTTTTTTGTATACATTGTTTATAAAAATCTACTTTGCCTTATTATTTCAGATATATAGCAGCTACTTAAGCAGTTTATATTATTAATAATTGATTGTTCATAGGTCTGGGGAAATGTAAGTGGCTGATTTCTTTAATGTCTGTAATTAAGAAAGAAACTGGTATTTCCTTCAACAGAAGATGACAAACACAAATCTCTGTCTACAAAGTCTAATTTTGTGATGTTATTCAAAATTATAACTATTATTATTTTTAATATAAATTGTCTTAGCCTAATGGGAAATCTGTTTGCAAACTATTTTTTAAATATTGGCCCCAAAAACTGGTGAACTCAGGCAAATGAACATAAATTTGGCTTTAATTTTTATCAATTTTTTATGTTGTTTTCTCTTCAGGTATTAAATGTCATAATATGCCAGTTCTCATTTCAATTTTTATTCTTTCGTCTTAACTCCAAGCAGGTATGTTGAAAAGGTCAGGGAAACATGCGGATCAGCATTACCAAAGGCCAATTTAATTCCTTTTGCAGTCAAACAAGCTTGGAAGAGGATGATATTTAAAGCCTATAACTATTTGTAATTATCTGTACATCCAAAATTTGCATTGACTGCTTTCCAGACAAAAATTAGAGGTATCTAAGCTACAATAAACAAAAACAACAACAACAACAATAAAAACAGAACAGATTATATGATTATTTGAATGAAATATCAGATAACTACACAAAGTTAAGAATACATTATGATAACTACATATTTCTGTTCTATGTCGTAAGTTTTTGAAAAATAAGAATAGATGGGACACAAAGTTGCTTTGATTCAGAAATCCTGTAAGAATGGCTTTAACATTAGAATGTCAGAGGTAGTTGGTACATTCATGACATTATTATAACATTATAACTAGCACTGCATTAGCTGAATTAGAACTATGTCGATTTTATTGTTTGTTTGTTTGCCTCTTAACCCTCACCCTGTTTGGAGAATGAAATGCAGATTAACAAACTGGAGCTAATACTGGATATTATAATGAATTGTGTTTTGGCCATTTCCTCAGAAGATGATTATGAAACCAATTTAATTATAAAACACCTTTAAACAATGCTGTTGGCCACAGATGCACCAACAAAAATCAATGGGATATTGTATCTTACATATAAATTATTTACATTTGCAACTGATGTATATAAACAATTGTATGTCAATGACTTACAATTGAGCTGAGTGATTAAAATCATTATCTGTGTTAACTATAGGTTCCCTTAATATATAAACCTTGAGTGGATCTAAACAGATCTAAATAAGTTCATTAAATTAGACATAAAATATGCATTCTAATAAATTATCTATTTTCCAAGAGTAGCTGAAATTCAACTTTCAGCACAGATGTTTAGAATGAAGTTCAGGAACAGCCACTTAAACTAACAGAAACTTGGACAATATGATCCCACAGTAAGAATGATTCCCTTCCAAAACAAGGTATTTCTAAAGATCCAGACTATGCATACTCTATGTTGTGCATCCATTTAACATGTAACTAGTTAACCAGCAGGTCTCCATTCATTTTCTCTAAGATAGGTCAGCCCCAAATAGCTCTGGTTTCTTTCCAGATAATGAAAATATGAAAACCATGATTTTGACATTATACAAGAAAAACAGGTTTTCTCCTGAAAACAAAACAAAACAAAACAAAACAAAATTTAAACATACAATGAAATAAAACCAGAACAAGTATACAATTCAAAACTGCAACAAAACACTACCAAATTGTGTTCTCAAAAATCATTTGCATATTCTTCAGAGGGTACTTTAGAACATTTAAGTACTGCTGTTAATTGCAATAAAAATAATTTTAGAATTCTTAAGAATGGCATTTTGGTTTTCCATGCAGATGTAATAGTGCAATAATGGAAAGTAGAGAGAAGATTCTGAAAGCATCTTGTTTTCATTAACTGGTGTTCAGATAACATTTATTTCAGAAACATCTTAAATTGAAATATATCCCAGTGTGTATATCCAAATCTACTTTTAGCATTTTCAGGGAAAACATTAGTGAAAGCTCCACCCAGCAGTTTTCCTAACAAGTTTTTAAGTTTCCGAAGTTAGATTAGTTTGACTACACCCAGAAGTATGCTGTCAAATGATTTCTGCCTAACTATTTTTACTGAAATAAGTAATTTTGAAAATAAATAAATAAACAAATAAAGACCATGAGGGAACCCAGTATGATTTTGTTCCTGTCTTAAGCAACTTAGCTGCTTGAAGCTGAGGCAGTATAAGCTGTCACTAGATATCTGTTATTATTTAAAAGGTCTATGTTACCTTTCCTTTTATTTGTTGCCATTATATGCCATCATACTTGAATGTGTCTTTCTAATGTCAGCTGCTCTATCACTGTTATACTGGCATATATTCTCACATTTCCTCACACATATATTGCTTGAATACTGTTTTTACAAAAAAAAAGAATCAGTAGATCTACTAAGTGCAATAAGACATTTATTAACTATTTAACACAGGATATTGTAAAAATAAATGTAGTGATTTGTAATCACAATAGTAGTTCTGTTTTATGCCACAGGCTTGAACAATTCATTATATACTCAAAAGGTAGAAGAAACTATCACTGTCTGTTCTATGACTATTTTTACTGCTATCATAAGAGGACAGTGACAAAAGTTATTGAGCAACACCTAAATGTTGGTAAAGGGTACTATAGAAAAGCAACATCTTTAACCGTCATAATTTGGATTGACATCTGGATGCAAAAAAGTGTGATACAGTGCCCATATATTCATGAGATACATAAAAGGAATGGTTTAATGAGATTTTATTTTATTTTATTTTATTTTATTTTATTATTTATTTTTTTATTTTATTTTATTTTATTTATTTTTTTTTATATATATATATATATATTTATTTATTTATTTTTTTCCAGATTTCTGATTCATTGAACTGAATGACACTTTTTGGAATTGTTGTCTCATTAGTGTCATCACCAATAACCAGATCATTTTTTCAAGAACAATTCTCACTGCTGCCATGTAAGTTAATGCAGCACTTCTAGAATATACTTGAATCATGCAATAGAAATCATAAATATATACTTCAGGACTTCTATCCTGGATCTTAAACTATGACAATCAGACTAATATTAAAAATGAAATGGTGATTTATTGATGTTACTTGATTAACTTTTTACCATGAAGCTTTTGACAATTAGAAGATGTTTCAGTTTTGATAATGATGGTGGTGATGATTAATCCATAAGAGGTGGCAGGCATCCAATAAAAGTGATGATGTGAGTTTGTATTGATTTTCCTATGTCTACTGGCTTGTGTTGCTTCACTAATTTCTGTATTTGATCTGTGTCAGCGTCTTCCACATTTTTATTTTCCCCTATGTACCTATTCTTCCCAGAAAAGGATTTTTGTATTTGATCATCCTTATATAACTCATTAACTTTCTGGTTCTTGATGTAGTTATTTTTCTTGAGTTTTTGTAGGCTCTTGTCACATTTCTTATTACTTAAATCCTTCATGGATTTCTCTGCAAGACCTATGGCCAGAGACAAGTATGGCATTTGATTGCAAATACTGTAGCCTTATTTAACAGTAGGCAACAGTAGTAATCCATCTAGCACAATCAAGACTTCTGCTCCAGAAATCTACAAAGGAAAATATAAAATATCTTAGCATCTTTATTACTATTATCATTATTTAACTGTATTGTTACGTACATGCATTACAATACCTGCTTGACAGGAAATGTTCAACTAGTAAAAAATGTCCATATAATATTCTGCATGTATTAAACAACAGGAATACAGATTACATTTAAGTGAAAACACTTGTTAGTTTGTTGCTTGAGATTTTTACATATAAATTAAGGTGTCTAGATATAGGCGTCTATATGCACAGTAGGTATCTTAGTTTCCATTATAATTAGTGGGGCTCAATGGAATTGCCTACATGTACGTATTTGGCACCATTTTACATGTTCTATGTTATCAATGATAAAAACTTGGGACCATGTGATTCAATGCAGGACCTTCAGAAGGCCTGTGCTATCCCTGAGACACAACTGGAGGATGGATACTCTATGGCAGCTTAAATATCTCCATACCCCTGAAGGGTGGGCAGCTGAAGACAGCACAGGAGACCTAGTTAGCATAGTCACCAAGTCTGAAGATTATTAATTTGTGTATCTTCTAAATTCTTGATTCAGTTGCTCACAGAATGGTCAATTTCAAATGATAGAAGACATGAGTTACACATGGGCAAAAGAATCCCTGTGCATTTCAGGATGAGATGGAAAACAATATGGGCTCCACTGTGTTTATTGACTAAATCTCTATTGACAATAGCAGTATCTTAAACCCCTTTGCATTTGTAAATCCCTACAGAAAGTTAAAACCATATCCCTGCTTTATGTGTGTAACTGTCTTTCAGACACCATCTTAGTAAGAAATTAATTATTAATTATTATTATTATTGTTGTTGTTGTTATTGTTATTATTATTTGATAGTCTGGATAGATATTAACTTCTTGAAAACCTTGAAAAAATATGTATTTGGCTGAGAGAGACCTTGTTAGACTACTACTGAAGAAAATGCTTTTGTGTGCTTTCAAATTTTATTTGACATCAGAGAATTCTCAACCTGAGACACAAATCCACAGGAAAATAAGATTTACTGGTTCTGCTACTCATGTTCCTTTTTTCTGCATACTTCTGGAAGTGTTATAATGCACCTATTTCTGTGTTACTGCTGTGTTTTTCCCATCACTTCTTTTATGCTAGCTTCCCTACTGCACAGCATAATGAATGGTCTCTCCAAAGAAAGCTTCTTGATTTGCAAAATGTTTGTAACTGTTGAAATTTCTTTGTATTTCCACGGTTTCCTCAATAATAACCTTACTTTAAATAAATAAAACAACAACAATCATTATTGTACACCACAGAGAATAACTACTGATTTTTCTGTTAAAGAGGACATACTGATGGATTAATACTTCTTCTTGGGTTTCTTGAAGAATTCCTTCCAGAAGATTAAATGCTTTTTGCACAATTTCTAAAATATCTAGCTGTGTATTTTATTGAATTCCAGAGCTACAATAATTTGCACAATTTTCCTGTATGAAAAACACGTAAGTGTTCTTTTATCCATTGCCTCACTAGTATTTTCAGAGTACAAACTCTCTGCTAACTGGCTCTGACATTTTACAGAAAATTAACATGAAGATATAAAAAATCCTAATCCACCTCCTACAATGTTAAGGACTTTGAATAATGTTCAGCATTAATGAACACTATAATATTCTAAAACAAGTATTCATTATAAGCATTTGCTTTTATATATCTGGTTAGAGTGAGTTATTAGAATGATTCTCATTTGTAAAGAAAGCTAAGAAAGATTTTTATTGGTCTAAAATGTTTATAAAGAAAAGAGATAACATTATTACATTGGAAATAGTATTTTCAGATTTCAATAATTTCTTTGAATCTCTGATTTTTACAGGTGAAAAGAATTAAGAAGGTTGCTATTTAGTATTGAAAAATAGCTCCTGGCCAAACAAAACCTATACCCTTACTATGCTTTACCTTCTGCCTTAATAGCTAAAATAAATCAGAATAAAACAGAAATATTTCCATTGACATTTGATTATCCTAAAATCATCCACTTATTCTAAACCTCTATGGAAAAAAATATGTTTTCATTTAATTTTAAATAGCCATTATACCATTAGATGTACAAGGAATAATTGCACCGACTAGGCAATTATTCTGACAATAAAGAAACATTATATTGACTTTTTGGTTGAAGAGGGGTCATTATGTTAATTGTAAGAGAAAGTCACTTCACTCTTGTATTGACATTTGAGCATTGTTTCTTCAAAAACTTCATTCTGAGGCAGTATTTTGGCTACTTTGTGTGTTTCATATTTTGGTATTTAAACAAGAAATAGGATAATAAAAGTAAATATGTACAGTAGGGTCAGGTGTAATTTAAAGTATAAAAAAGACAAATGCTCAACATAAAACTATTCACTTACTGATGCTTCCTTGCCCCAAACATACCTGTACTCATGGTGACTGACTGCTAGGAAAAACACAAGACTGAGATAGCCTGATTTCAAGGTGGGAAGAGGGATAGGGGTGTCATGTTTCTTAGTATTTTCCCACGAGTCTTTTCTGTCAATTGAAAAAAATAATTGAAAAAATAATAGTAATAAGAAGAAGTCATATACTCATATACTCCTTTTTTTTTTTTTTCTTTTTTTTTCTTTTTTTTTGGGGGGGGAGGGTGAAAGCAGGCTATGTACTATTCTCAGCTCATTATAGTGCTCATCTTCCTTATCTTTTGCAGTAGTCAAAGATGTCAAACTGCAGATTTTTTCTTCAGCAAATACATATGGCTTCCTGGCACAATTCTCAAGCATCTGGACTGGCAGCTTTGGTGTTGTCACTTGGACTGTCATGTAGATGTGCTGCTGATTAGTTCTTCTTGCTGTTGTATTCACCATCAAGTCATTGTCACTTGTCTTGTAGATGCCATTTTTCCTTTATTATAACTTGTGCTTTTTTTCTTTCTTTCTTCCCCCTTTCTTTTATTTCTTTCTTTCCCCTCCCCCCATTAAGGCTTCCCTTCCTTCCCTTTCCCTTCCCTTCCCATCCCTTCCCTTATTTGTGTGTGAGATAATTTTTATTTCAGATTTTTATAACCTCATACCAGCAAAACACATGTAAAAGCATCACCTGTTCATTTGTGTTTTTTGTTGTTGTTGTTTGTTTTTTTTTTTTTTTTTTT
>CM021699.1:88222660-88377864 GCA_011074415.1 Stictonetta naevosa | reverse complement strand
CGCGGGAACGGGGTTAAGCTGAGGCAGGGGAAATTTAGGCTTGACATCAGGAGGGGGTTCTTCACAGAGAGGGTGGTTGCACACTGGAACAGGCTCCCCAGGGAAGTGGTCACTGCACCGAACCTGACTGAATTTAAGAAGAGATTGGACTGTGCACTTAGTCACATGGTCTGAACTTTTGGATGGACCTGTGCGGTGTCAAGAGTTGGACTTGATGATCCTTAAGGGTCCCTTCCAACTCAGGATATTCTATGATTCTATGATTCTATGAATAACCACAGCTTGCTGTCTGGTTCTATTCTACATAAAGGCTCAAGTAGGCATGACATTAGAGGGAGTTTTGAGAGATTTAAACAAGAATTATCAAGTTGCTTTTCAGATGTGAGCAAGAAATGGAGGAAATGCAGGGACAGGTTATGCTGAGCCTTCAAGCCTCCACACAAATATTTCCTTAAATGTATTACTTTGTAAAACAATTGGTAAAAAATATGTTTAACCAAGCCCTCAAATTCTAAATGTGAATTTATCAAAATCTGAAAAATATGGTTCTCTTCAGATACTCATGTACTCTGACCCATACTGTAACTAAGACAAAACTTAAATAAAGCTTAGAAAAGATGTAATTTTAATGTGTTTCAAAGGACAGAAACTATTAGCTTAAAAACATTAAAAAAGGGGAAAACTTCCTAGAGTTAATTTAGTGAATGCCAGTAAACATTTCCATGTCTTCTGTCTTACTATCCAGGATCTATTATAATTCTTTCAAAGACTTCCCTTCTGTCAAATTGAAGATGTGGACTGAAATTTGTCCAACAACTACAGCAGAAGTGGGAGGGAATGGTACAATACAACCCACCTGGCATTCAGAGCAGAAAGCTTGTTAGAGCTAGCCTGCAGAAAAAAAAAAGCTTTAAAAACCCTTCATTTCAGCACTTTACTGTCACAGATTATTGAAGCGATGGTAATGATCTTGTCTTTGGTAAAGGTCTATAATCTTTACAGTGGCATTTATAAGTTCTCAGAAGCTAACAATATCTTTCCTTTTAATGTGATAGTGGCCACAGGACCCTGTTTTCCTGATGGTTAGGGTACCTGGCCAGGAAGCAGTACATGAGTTCATGTTCCTCTTGTGGCTGAAAGGATTCAAACACGCCTTCCCTTCTCTAATGATAATACTGTAAATTGTTGTAAAATTGGTTAGATAGACTGACATGATGGAGAGGTAATCTCAATATGTACTTCTAAACCTTCTTTACCATGTTCAAAACACAAAGATAAAGACACTGCCACTCCTTAGTGGGACTGAAACTAATTTAGCTTTATCTTGGTGCAAAATTTCAGGACTCAGGTCTCTGTAGACATACTATTTAAAATGTATGATGAATATTTTGAAAAAATTACCTACATCTTTCTTCTACATAACACAATGAGTAAATTGATTTATTATGCTTAATAGCAATATAGCACATTAACCTTACTTGCCTAAGGATCTCACTTTAACTGCTAATAATAATAATAATAAAACAACATACAATATACTAAAATAACTAAAATATATCAACATCTGAAGTGTAAGCGGTTGTTCAATCAATATTACAAAGCTGTAGTACACTGAATTACTAAGAGGTTAACAACAACAAAACAATAACTGCAAAAACATAACATTTAAAACTGAAGTACTGTATACGGTATTTCTCAACTCTACTACTTGAATACTGGAAGCATAGGAATGTATTAGCAGTTCCATCACATACTAAAGCTGTCTTTAAAAAAGATCTACTTATAAAACAAATAATCAAATAATTTTCCTTTCTTTTGTGCACATTTTTGTGAGTGGATATAGCATGTTCTGACACCTTTGAAACTTGTGTTATTTTAAGCAGGTATCTATGGTATTTCCTTATAATTTTCCACTCACCATAGACATCACAGACAGCTAACCATAGGCAGAGTAACTGTTAAAAACTGTTAAAAAACATGTTACAGATACAGTGAACAAGGGTTAGACACAATAAAGAAGTTAAGGGACTTGGACATTTATCATGCCATGTGCTGGAGAGTCTAAAAGTTAGACATCCAGCTTGGAAGTAAAATCCATAACCCTGAATTAAGAGCCTAAGGGTGTTGTTCATTGATGCTTTCCTCTAGTGGCAAAACTGTAGCTGCTCCTATCACCCAGTTATTTATTCTTAGCCTACACTGCAGTATGCTGTTTTCTCAACCTATTCTGATTCAGCTGTGTGCAGAGAACATTGCAAATGGATTCATTGGATTTCAATATATATATATATATATTTTTAAAAAGAGCTCAACAACACTAACAACACTGAAGAGGATTTGGATTTTTTTTTCTAACCCAGATCACTTCAGAAATCCCATTTATCATATAGCCCCACACAACTTAGCTCGACTGACAAGACAGTGAACTATGGTGTCAAGTTGTATGGCATAGATAGAGAGCGTATTTAGTCTCTGAGCAGCCAGATAAAATGTCTCACCTAAGAACAGGATTTAAAAGAGGCAAACCTATGAAGGTGTGATCCTGTAGTTACATTACATGATTTCATATTAATTTCATACTACTTCTGTTGTTGAATCACATAGCACTACAGATCAGCTTGCAGAATAGGACTGCATTTCTGTCTAGATAATCAGTGATATGACTTCTATGTTGACTTCATACTTTTAACCAAGTTTTATGCTTGCTAAATGCTTGCTTGTCTGTAGATGACACCTGGAGCAGCATAAAGACAGAGTGCTGAAGACAGGTAATATTTTATCGAGCATAAGGCCAGCAAAGAAAAAAGTTATTCCTTTAAAGACATAAAACCTGCTTGGTGAAATAGTCAGATTCACAATAGTCTTTTGATCCAGTAGTAGGTACTCTAAACCCATATTTATTATGACATCAAATCACAGCATGAAATAGCTTAAGTCAGCACTTAGCTCGGCCAGTAGAAAGTGTTAAAGAAGGGTCTGATTGACTTTTCCACACATAGCAAACTAAGCTTGCCTTTTGACTGTGAAGAATTTTCTCACTGCTTTCTTTATAAAAATATCCATTCATGATACAGCATTTCTCTGCTTTGCAGTTTAACCTATTGTTAAATTATTTGAGCAGAAACTTGAATCTGTGTGCTTCATGTCATCCTGGTGTAAAAGTACTAAAATTCTTCAGTTGAGTATTTACCTAACCAAGAATCTACTGAACAGTCTGAGTGGACAGTTTTGGAGGAGGACAACTGGGTGACCAGAAATGAAAGACTTGTTCAACCACAGTGGAAAGCAGGGGCCACAGGGGACTTCTAATAGACTTTGTGACTTTTAATTCAGTGATTCTCAGAAGTACAATGGAGTCTCCAAGTTCTCCAAGATGAGTCTTCAAGTTGAACTGTTACTATACAGGTAATCTCTGTACAGGAATCAGGAGCTCATATTGTGCCTGTTCTCTCCAGGAACCAACCAACCAACCAAAAAAACAACAAAAGACCCAACCTTTCTATTTTTGGGATGGTGTCTGAAGGACCAATGAATTAACACAAGGCAAACAGGAAAACAAACAAACAAACAAAAAAGTATATTCTTAAAAAATCACAAAACTGCTTTCCAAAACTGTATGGAGTATTTATCTGGACTCATTAAAGGTAGATACAATCCTGCATGCTTCCTTTTCCTGTATAATCCCTTTCTCAAAGCTACAAAATAACATATATTTCAGCTACAGTCACAGGTGACTGTAGTCATCTCATTACCCATTAGTGCCATTCATTAGTTGGATAAGGAAGATCAATTCCAAACATAGTGTTTGTCATATAAGCAATACAAAGAGAACCCTTTTCTTCAAAAGATAATTTACGACTGTTTAGAGTCATTATCTTAGGCAGAGCACCAAGGTATTTGTAATATGATAAGAAAGGTTCTTATTGGCTGGGTAATAAAAGCTGTATTCTACCTGCAGTACTTTCCTGATATCCACTACAGCCATACATGGGTCTCAACCCCACTACGTGTTTACCTACACAGCTCTCTGGGGCAGGCTAATAAATTTAGCCCAGTTTACAACTGGGAAATTTGTATTCACCTCTGTTTTTACCAGTAATATGTTGTTCCTAATGTCTATAAATTTATTTTGCATTCAGAACATAACTGGATGACTACTTTGTTTTAGAACAGAAGTAGCTGATGTTATTAAACATTAATTTACTGATCTGAGTGCTCACAAAGTTTAAAGGAAAACTGTGTCCGTTGTCTTCCTCTCCAAAGTATACAGCTTTCATTTCCCAGAAAATAATATGTATCTTCATGTTTAGGCATGTTCAGCAACATTCCCATTATATCTTCTCAGGTTTCAATGAATTTATGACAAGCATTTACTCTCTAAAGGCTCTAAACAGAAAGTTAATATAAATAAGTGTATTTTCATTATCTTCACTTCAACCTAAGCGTTAAACAAACATGATCATAAGCCATGATTTGTTCTGTCCTCAGAACAATCATTATGCTGATCAGGCACACCAAAGGGCAACATAGGATAATAAAATTCCAGTTCTCTACTTTCTTGGTACCCTTCAGACATGCTTAAGAATGGTGAAAGGGGAAATAGAACAATGAAGAAAACATGAAAAAAAAAAAAAATAGTGGAAAGTAGAAAGCTGTTTTTTTTGTTTGTTTTGGTTTTCAGTATAATAACTTTAGGGGTATTATTCACCATCTAAAAAACATATTTGTAGCAGTCTACTAGAAATAGCCACTGAGAAACACTGAGAGGAGGTTCTAGGATTTGGGTGCAGCTCTAAAGCTCTAAATTAATCATGCATCTTACAATCCTTTCTGTTCCCTTTTTTAGCTAAAGGGAATTAAGTGGTTTAACAAGTCGCTTTAGAATAAGTATAGGGTACTCACATGAGCAATCACCATAATGTAGCTGCTAGATGACATGTTGCTCTGCTAGTTCAGTTTTGATCCTTCCTCCATATCTTTTTGAAACAAAAGCTCAGCTCACTCTTTAAGGAGCTGGTGATAATGTTCATTCAGTGAAACATTTAGTGGATGGCTAGAAAACTGCTAACAGAGTAGAACAAGGAAAGATCACTGAGAAAGCTGAGAAGAGACTGAACTCCAGTTACTTAATTTCTAGATCAGGTCTTTTAGGAAATTTGAGAAAAGCTGTCAGCCTGATGGGGATTTCTACCACCTGGATGTCTGCTGGGAAAGCTGCACACCAGGCTGTAAGCAATCCAGGAGACTGCTGCTGGAGTGCATCAAGGATGGTCTTCCTGTTTAAGACAGCCTCCAATCTTAACCTCTTAAATAAGTTTATTATATAAACTTATTTAAGAGGTTAAGATTGGAGGCTGTCTGGACTGCAGCAAAGACCAAAATCAGGACCCTGAACTTTAGAAGAGTGAAAGTCCATCTGCTTAAGGATCTAGTGTATGACATGCCCTTGGACATTGTTCTTTTGTTCTTAGAGGCAGAGGAACTGATCAAGTCTGGCAAATCTTTAAAGACATTTCTCTTTGAGTGCAATCCCCATGTGTAAGAAATCAAGCACAGAGATCAGAGACCATCAGGATGGCTGAGCAATTACCTGTTGGTCAAACTGAGGTGTGAAAAGAAAATGCACAAGCAGTGGAAGCAGGGACATGTGGAAGAGTATAGGGATGCCATCCAGATATTTAGGGATGGGATCAGGAAAGCCAAGGCACAGATGAACACAACTTGGCAAGGGATGCAAAGAATACTCTTACTGGAATTAAAACGTCAAATTGTGTTTCTTGTGACCTTTTTGCTCTAGATGAGCTTTTCTTATTGTTTTCTAGGAAACATTTAGAACAATACAAGATAACATTTGATCTTCCCCTATGAAAAAAAAAAAAAAAAAAAAAAAAGACTCACTATTTAAGATATAAAACTATAACTATTTAGAGTTTCTTAATTAATCTAAAAAGACCAGTAAATTCCAGGTCATACTGATTGATTTCTTTATATTTAAGGATGATTTGGCTCATATTGCCTTATGTAATTTAGTCCAGTGTTCAATTCTAAAGGAAGCTTTTTTTTTTTTTTTTTTTTTTTTTGTAATCAATTTCCTAATTCTCAAAAATTAAATAGTCTAAAATTTTTCAAGGCCTGTTATCAGATAGAACAGCTATATGGCACTGTGTTTATAAACTAGAAATCAAAATGCATTATGTGTATAGGATATATTAATAAGTATGTTCTTTTTAGGTTATGTTCTCAATACTTTACTATTTCTATGTGCCATGAAGAAAAATGGTTAAAGAACAGAATGCAGTATTTTCTTGATGTCACTGTTTACTCTTATTAAATTTTATTTATACTATTTTTATTGATATTTATGTCTCTTTTATTCCAATAAAAGTAGGGTAAGAATAATCTAAAACAGAAATTTAGATGACTAACAGGACTTCTGAAATGCATATAACTCAAGACACAGAATTTAGAATTTATGAAGGCAAAAGTAAATTCCTACATTTAGATAGTCACCTTACTTTCCACATGTAGCCAGTAGAGAGAAATCAGTACTTTCAAATAAGATTTCATAATTAGCATAGACATGCAGAATAGCTCAGGTGATTCATCTGTTTTTGTAAGTCTGAGGTGATTGGATCAGATGTAGATGTCATCACCAGACATCTAAATTTAACTCAGATAAATCACACCTAAAAATAAACTAATAACTCTTCACATTGTCTTTTATTATTGAAGTAAACGATAAGGTATTGTATTTGTATGACAGGATGTGAAAAGTTATGGTGTTCAATTAGGTTACTAGGGAGAAAAATGAATAAGGAAAACCTGGGAACTCTACAGAGAAGAAAAAGAATTGAGATAGTATTGCAAATATTGCAATCCAGGTATTGCACCTGGAAGTATTCTTCACAGGTAAAGAAATGTAGGCTCTATTAAATACTGAATCAGCAAAGATTATTTACCATGAGGCTTTTTCACTCATTTCTAATCATGGTGTTGTTCCATGTAGAGGAGTTAGTCACCACTGCTGGTATTAATAAATCACCTCCTTGGGCAACCATCTGCCTCTTAAGTGCCTCTTAAGTGACTGGGCAGGACCCACTATAGAATAAGGCCTAACAACTTTTCTAGCAAATTTCCAAGAAAGTTTGGCTGTGAAGTAAGGAGTGTGAATATATGTTTTTGTTTGTTTGTTTGTTTGTTTTGTCTGTTACAAAAATATTTTACAAAATTTTGAAAAACAAAAGCTGTATTTTGACTAACTTAGCAAGTAGAAAACAAAACAAATAATAATAACAATAATAATTACTACTAATAATAACAATAATAATAAAAAATAACAACCAACCAACCAACATCAACAACAAAAAAACAGAAGACAGTGAGTGATTGGTCTCCAACTACATTTCATATCCTGAGCATTTCCCACCACTTGGATTTCATAGAGTAGAGGTACCTCCTGGCAATTAAGTGCATTCAGAATTACCTCCAAAAGAAATGCAAACAATATTTTTTATTGAAGTAGAAAGGTAGGTGTATCTGACACAAATGTTTTTTTTGTGTGTGTGTTTTTTTTTGTTTGTTTGTTTGTTTGTTTTATACAGCAGCTGAAGGGTAGCATGCTAATTTAGTCCATGGAAATGCTGACTTTATATCTATCTTTACCTTACTGGATTAAAATCCAGTAACTCAAAAACCCCAGCTTTTATTGTACTCTGGAATAAGGATCAGGGCATTCTTTTGGACTCAAGTCCAAACCAATTTCAAAGAATAGCTTTTTTCTTAGACAGGTGTCCAAGGGCATTTTGGTGCTGGTTTTAGGTGTTATTTATACCTTTTACCTCGTAAAAGCACTGATCAAATATTTTAAAAAGGTGATGAACTGGAACCGCGTAGTCCTCAGATGAACATTCTAACTAGTAGACAAGAAAGCTAGGCTTACACATATTCGTTCTGGTTCCAATGCATTCTCCTTTATAAAAAGATTTTTTTTTTTTTTCCTTTATGTTGGTTAATACTACTGCCACGTTACAATAAGACATTATTATATATAAGAAATGTGTGACTTGAATTCCTGTCCAGAGATACAAACTGAGTTCAGGTCTCTTATCTGATTATAGTATATATATATATAAATTAATTTAAAAAGACCTTTCCTTTGAAAAGACAGGTTTATGCTTCATCCATGAGGAAAACTATCTACTTATCCTTCAAGAAAGAGAAATGCTCAGTTTTAATGAGTCTGGCAGAGTTTACTTTTGATACAGCCAAGTTGCTCTCTACTGTCAAGACCAAAGTATTTATATATGCATAAGCACTATTTCTGGCATCTAAGCAACTTCAGTGTAAAACTGTAAAAACTTAGGCACCAACCATATCTCTAGCCACCTACATAAAGACTCATGACATAATTTGAAATGCTTTGGTCTTTTGAAATCAGGAAACTTAAACCTGAGTGAGCATATATATCTGTCTACTGCTTTACTGGATATCTCAGTTCTTGTTGTGAGTATTTGATGCTGTCTTTCCATAATTCCCACTCTTCTCGTGGGCCAGTTTGTTTGGGCATCTTTAGCTAGGTATGAATACACTCTACAAGTAGGATATATCCAGACTAAAAATATGAAGCAATTATGTGTTGGTTAACACTAATAGGATCTAATAAGCTATGAAGCTAAGCCCTGGTGTGTCTACACTCATGAATGGCACTCAATGAGCCTTCACCAGCTGGGCAGACATCAGCAAGGAGGGAATCAGTGATGACAATTCCTGGGAACCATTCTCTGGGGTGCAGATCTGCTGTCTTTGTCCTGCCCAACAACACTGATGGCCTCAATGGTCTGAGTTACTAGCTAGCCTGCTCCCAGACAGCCTTTCTGTGTTTTTTCTTTGTTTTTCTTGTTATTGTTTTTTATTCTTACCTTTACATTGTTATGTTTTGTTTTTTTGGTCCTTCAACTACTAACTCGTGTCAACAATCCTACTTTTGTAATTTTACCTTTCTTTTTTTTATGTAGACTTTTTTATTTTTTTTAATGTAGATCTCTTAATGTAGACTTGAAAAATTAAGTTTGTGGAAACTGAAGTAATGACTGCTTTCATTTCCAATTCTTTTCCTGAGTGTTTGTTGAGTTATGTTCATTGCACAACAGCTTGGCGAGTGATCCCAGACACTGATACTTGTTGATAAAGAGAAATGGTGAAGAGTAGGCAAAGTCTACAAGTTGCACTTCATAGCTGCACAAAACTCTTAGAATACTAAAACATCTATAAACACAAAACTGTTCATCATATTGAGACTGGGAACTTGTCCAGAGATCAAAGCTGATTGGTTGATAAGGCATGCAGTCTACAGCAATCAAAACTTGATTGTCTAACGGTAATGTTGGTACTAGGTGTGCTGGCCAAAAGGGAAATAGAAAGAGGAAATACAGTGGCTGTGATGAACACTGCCACTGGGGCTCTCTTGTTGTAAATGTACAATTAAGGTAACTTCTTTCTCCACTGGGAGTCCTGCACATGAGATTTTCTTGGAGAAGCGATAGTGTAACATTTTCATTCATTCAGCATATGAGAGACCATCACCTCAAGTGTCCAGCACAGTCTGTGAACTCATATGTAAGGATACAAAACAGAACATCTCATGGCCTTGCAGGGTATCTGTTGTCAGACTGGACCAGCTCCCATATAAAATGCTCTCAAATTGTCTTTTCTGAAACAAAGTATGAAGTCCTGGGAGGTCTAATAAAGTCCTTACCCTCCTCCTGTGTTGTTTCCACATGAATCTTTTTTTCTCCCAGTGTTTACAGTCCAATTCAAAGATGAACAGGTAAAGAGGCATAGCTTGGAGGTGGGTGTGAGAGAGCGCATCAAAACCACCAGGAGGGAAAGTATGAATGCAGTAATGCAGTCTATAATTTTTCATCTTAGTTGTTTTTCTTTTTCTTTTTCTTTTTTTTTTCCTTCCCCCCCCCTTTTTTTTTTCCTTTTTTTCCCCCTTTTTTATTTAACTTTTTTTTTTTTTTTTTAATCTTTCACTTAATTTGTGTGGTCTATTATTTTCTCCACACAGACATACACTTCAGTAAGCCACTTAGACTCAGTGTATTTCTATCCCCAAAGCTGTTGCATTTAATGGGAAATAATTCATTTCATTCCAGACAGTCACACCAAATGGAAGTAAACTACCCAACATGCTTGCTGCTAAGTTTTTCATCTCAGTGTATTGATTTTAAAGCTTGTACCAATTTCTCCCAAATTAACTTTTTATTTTCTTGAGTTATATAAATAAATAATGTGAAGGAAAGCAAGTGAAACCAAAACGAGAAAAATCACTAGCACTTCTTCATCTTCATCTACCTTGACTTTATCAAGGCTTTCGATACTGTCTCCCATGGCATACTGCTAGCAACGCTGAGAAAGGGTGGGATAGAGGAGTGGACAGTAAGCTGGGTTCAGAACTGGCTGACTGGCCGAGCTCAGAGTGTGGTGATTGGTGGGCAGAGTCTGGCTGGAGACCTGTGGCTAGCGGTGTTCCCCAGGGGTCGGTACTGGGTCCGGTCTTGTTCAACATCTTCATCAACGACCTTGATGAGAGAATAGAGTCTGCCCTCACCAAGTACACTGACGACACAAAGCTTGGAGGAGTGGCTGACACGCCAGAAGGCTGTGCTGCCATTCAGCGAGACCTGGACCGGCTGGAGAGATGGGCAGGGAGAAACCAAATGAGGTTTAATAAGAGCAAGTGTAGAGTCCTGCACCTGGGAAGGAACAACCGGATGTTTCATTATTGGCTGGGAAACGACCTGCTGGAGAGCAGCTCTGAGGAAAAGGACATGGGGGTTCTGTGGGACGACAAGTTGACCATGAGCCAGCAGTGTGCCCTCGTGGCCAAGAGGGCCAATGGGATCCTGGTTTGTATTAAAAGGAGTATGGCCAGCAGGTCAAGGGAGGTGATCCTCCCCTCTACTCTGCCCTGTTCAGGAGTACCTGGAGTACTGTGTCTAGTTCTGGGCTCCCCTGTACACAAAAAAGAAAAGGATCTCCTGGAAAGAATCTAGCAGAGGATCACAAAGATGATATGGGGCCTGGAGTATCTGCCCTATGAAGAAAGGCTGAGAGACCTGGGTCTGTTCAGCCTCAACAAGAGAAGACAGAGAGGATCTCATCAATGTGTATAAACACCTGAGGTGTGGGAGACAGAATGATGTAGCCAACCTCTTCTCAGTGGTTTGTGGGGACAAGGCAAGGGGCAATGGCTGCAAGATAGAGCACAGGAAGTTCTGCACCGACATGCGAAAGAACTTCTTCATGGTGAGGGTGACGGAGCGCTGAAACAGGCTGCCCAAGGAGGTTATGGAGTCTCCTTCTCTGGAGATATTCAAGGCCCATCTGGATGCCTACCTGGGCAGCCTGCTCTAAGGAACCTGCTTTGGCAAAGGGGTTGGACCCAATGGTCTTTCGAGGTCTCTTCCAACCCCTGCAATTCTGTGATTCTATGATTCTGTGATTCCTTGAGATCCTGAGCAAACTATTCTGAGCTTTCTTAAAGGAAAATTACTTCTGTGTCTGTCATCTCATTTTGCTATTAGATACATCAGTTTTACTAATTCTAATAATATTAACCTGATCTGAATTTTACATGGATAAATATGAAAATTGCAGGCAGAACCAAACAGAAAACAAAAATACATATCCTCATCTGCTAGAAAGCTTTTAGTTTTATGTAGTTCTCTGATAAGATGAACTTAAAATGTTCATTACAAAATTGAATTAGTTACAGAATTTATGATCAAGACTCTAAAACTTAGCTTACGTGTCTCCTGATATACCCTTAAAGAGCTGATTAGCAATACTGTATCTTGAAATAGTCACTGATATGTAAACAATCTACCGAGTATTGTGTCCAGGTACTGCTGTAAATTCTAGCTATGAAATATTACAATCAGAAATGTTCTATGACATGCCTGCTAGGGAAAAATAAATAAATAAATAAATAAATAAAAAGTCAAATATTTTGGCATAATTACTCTAACCTATTTGTATTTAACTCAATATTGGATCCAAAGTTTTGCAACCCTTTTCTCTTTTTTTTGAAGTGTGTTGCTACTGCAGGGTGTTGTAAAAGTAATTATGCACTTCAATCACGAGAGACAGAAGCAGCAATATATTTCTTAATGAGAACAGTGATTTAGAAAAACTGAATCATGAATAAAACAGTGATTTAAGAAGATGTAATGGTAAATGTGACACCAATGAGATTCGTGATGTCAAGGTCACCTGACTAGTTGCTACACAGAGGTCAGGGCCAGACTGAAAGCATCAAGGAGACCCTCACATTGAGTCCACAAGATTCAGAATGAAGTCCCTTTTGCCGTCCAAACTTCAAGGAGTCTAGCTAGGACTATTCAAATTCCAGACTTAATAGTTTATGTCTGAAGGATTATATGAACAATCAATCTTTTGTATCACTTAACTAAGATTACAAAGTTTCAGCATGCTTAGCAAACTACTTGCAAAGTTTCAACAAGCTAGTTATTAGTTACTTACTGAGTATCTGTTGCAGGTAAGGAATCTCCTGACCTCAGGGAATAACTTAGAGGGGTATCTCCCCCTTCTTCCAGGGGAAGATCTTGGCATGCAGCCTGCTGCAGTACAGGAGAACTTGAGGGGCTCAAGGCTTCAAGAAGAACATGGAGACGGAAAAAAAAAAAAAAAAAAAAAAAAAAAAAAAAAAAAAAAAGGACAGAGGTGGCCAGGGGATGGATTTACTTGGCTGGCCAAAAAACTCTCATATTTTATTTTTCTTCTCCAAATTACCTCAATTTTTGCCACTTGTTCATATCATCTGTCTGTTCTGTCTTGTTCTTATAATTATTTCCCTGTAGAATCTACAGCACTTTGCAGAATAGGGCTGGATCCATATTATTTTACCTTCTGGCTAATGTTCTGAAAGCTTTTCTGTTTCTGGCATCACTTCAGGACTTACAAACCCCATTTCCATTCTCATTTCTGGGGTCATTTCCAGATTTGCAACCACACTTCTGTTTACACGGTTATTACCCTAAGTGGGATCATGATTCCTCATGTCTGAGAATCTCTGTTCTAGGAAGTAGAGCAATATAAAGGGTAAATAATAATGAGGTGAACAAAGAGAATGAGAAAAAATATCATTGGGAAAAAGAAGGTCATACCAGAAGACAGAGTTTGAAATAGACAAATTAACAGGGAAGATGAACAAAAGTGAGTATTTTGGAAATGTATTTCATATTACAAAGTCCTTTTTAATTAGCTTCCAAAACAATTGCATATCAATATCCACTAATATAAAATTTCTTTCATAGTCTTTGCATAGAAATAAGGTGCACTGCCTCAAATGGTTTTTGAATGCTTAGAAAATGCTTGAAAGCATAGAATGCTTTTCTTGCACTATTTTGTCCCTTAAGTGAAATATCTGCAATAAAATTAATTCCTCATTCCATTGCTTTTAAGAACAAATATACTGTATTATTTGTACTGTATGAATTGTCATTTACTTTATCAACATGTTTATAGTATTTTTGATTCTGATCAGTCTAAAATCCCAATAAAAGTGTGAACTTCTACTGAATGCCTCCATGCTCTCATTTTCCTCAAATACCGCTGAAGGATAACTACAACTGAAAACATCAGTCAGGTCAGCTTTTTGTTTGTTAGTACGCAAAGTCAATTAAAATATCACATTACTACAAAGAAATCTGAAATACTTCCAGTGCCAAAGATTATTTCAGGTATCTGAGGATTGGTAGGAAATATGTCAAAATTATCATTTTTAAAAAAAAAAAAAAAAAAAAAAAAAAGATGCCCACATGTTAATGGTTTTTGATATTATGGCATTTAATTGGCCTAGCAATACACAAAAATATCTCAAATTGTTAGATAGTAACTTTACAGCAAAAAGTAACAAGAGTATTTAATCCTTGTTCCTATCAATTCTAGTGACATAATCAATAATAACTAGAAGTAAGACATCTTTAAAATATTGCCTATGCAGTGAAGACACTGTTTCATTTCAACAAAATGCAAATCTCTTCATGAACAGAAAAAGTCTTTAATTTCCTTAGATATCCTGAGAGAAGAAAGTCCTCCACATCTCGGATGTTGGCAACCTGATTTCATGGGTGGCATTCCTGCCCATGGCAGGAGGGCTGGAACTAGACGATTTTTGAGGTCCCTCCTAAACCAAGACCAGTTACAAGAAAGTGATGCTCCTTCCTCTGCAAATTCTATCAACAGCTACCAGTCAGCTCATGAGTCTGGCCTATCCTCCATTCAACAGCCCTGGAAAGTAAGTCTGACCATGCTGTGCGCTGATCAGCACAGTTGGATTCTACATATTAAGACTATAAGACATGAAGTAAAAAGCCATGATAATATGCAAGGATAATGAATTTTATTTATGCTGAGAAAAGCTAGTTCTATTATACATGCATCTTCATTTAACAAAGCAACTGTGATCACGATAAAAGAACTGCCCAGCTTGCAAATGAGACTTCTCAGATTAAGTGGGTGAATACTATATTGTCCTTGCCAAGGATGTTCAGTAACAATCCTAGCAAAAGTATTGCAATATGCATGATTTACAACATTATATTCAGCTCTGTCCATCCTGAGGTATTCAGATACTAAGAAATTAATTCTTCTGGCAATCAGACAAACAAAAAACTAGACAAACAGCTCCATGTTACATGTAGGGAAGCTGTGGACACAGAAATAGGGTATGATCAGCCAGTCACAAGTGGCTGAGGTTTTGCAGTTTCAGAAGCTATTGTCCCCTCATCTCAGATGAGATAATTTTCTGCAAGAACATTTGTCATCTATTATAAGTCATATAGTTTAGTTCCAACTCTCAGAAAGCTAAAATGATAATAGTGCTGAGTGTGTTGAATCATTCACAACACATATGAAAGCATCTTAAGTATAAGGTAATAATTTCCATTTGACACTAAACTTCTGAAATAGTTCTAACCTGACCCTTTAAATTGATTTTGTATAATCTATATCAGGTCTTAATATTAAAATTAATAATTCATTCTTCTATCCTTCCCTTCCATTATTAGACAATTTAAACAATGTTTTTGCTTTTAGAAAAATATATATGTATGCATTATATAAATATATATACACACATATATATGTATTATATATATGTGTGTGTGTGTACATATACATAATCTAAATAAAAAATAAAGTTTGAACTAAAAGTTGTTAAATTATGAAAGTATCCAGAAAAGCTTGGAAATTTTGTTATGGTATGATATGGAGTATGCAGTAAGAAACTAAAAATCACACAAAATTTTTAACATACAGTGTATATCTCCGTATTTACTAAACAAACCACTTTTGTTTAGCAGCTTATTACATACAAAATCACCTGTTTAATTTGGGGATAAACACTGTTATTTAGAACTGAGAGTGTATTAGAGTACTTCAGTGTCCTGAGCTCAAATACAATATCTTTGTTATTTCATGCTACAACTGCAAAATCTCAGAGGACAGTGATAAATTCTCTTCTGTTAGTTTGTTATCCTTCAAAACAAGTTCAGGGTATAATTCATAAAATCAAAGAATGGCTTCAGTTGGAAGGGTCCCTAGAGACCACCTAGTTCCAAGCCCCTTGCCATGGAAGAGACACCTTCCACTAGACCAGGTTGCTCAAAGACCCATCCAGCCTGGCCTTGAACACTTCCAGGGATGGGGCATCCACTACTTCTGCGGGTAACCTGTTGCAGTGCTTCATCACCCTCATAGTAAAGAACCTCTTCTTAATGTCTAGCCAGAATGTCCCCTCTTTTTAGTTTAAAACCATTACCCCTTGTCCTATCACTACATCCCCTGATAAAGATACCCTCTCCATCTTTCTTGTAGTTGAGTGGCTACATCGTGTTATTGGTAACTGTCTTGGTAACTTTTCTCCTGCAGCTAATTTTTGAATAAATGCAAAGAGAATATTTTTGTTTGTTCCTTTGTGTGTGTTTTGGTGTTGTTGTTAGTATTATTGTTGTTTGCGTTTGTTTGGTTTTTGTTCTTTGAACTGTTCTAAGAACAGTGTTTTGTTTTGTTTTGTTTTGTTTTGTTTTATCTGTTCTAAGACATTCTCATTCAGAAAACCCCAAAATATGGTATTATTTTAATAATGTCCGCATTTGAGCATTAAAAAGTCTGTTACATTTAACCCACATTTGGCTACAGCTCAATAGCAAGTGAAGTGAAACTTAGGTATTCTTCATCCAACCCTCTGGGGTAATTTAAATCTCAATTAACAGATGCTAGTATCTGACTTTGAGAACATTAGGAACTATTACCCTAAAGATTAAGAAAGAATGACTAATTTTCCATAACAGCTGTAAATATGAAAAAATAGTATGTTAAATGTGTGGTTTTGATCCATATATAAAGACATTTGCAAGTCATCTTATTATTTTCAGATATAAATTATGTGTTGCAATATGTGTTCATCTACACTTGTAGTTCTATTTTTAAGAAATCAACTGCAAAGTTACTTGCACGAAGTCAAAGTTGCATTTCGAAGTGACGAATATACATTTTTTTATTATTTTATTATTATTATTATTATTTCCCCTGGGTATATATACAGACTTCGGCACTATAATATTTGAGCATTTTATACTTTCTGATAGTTTTTCCTTGAGGCAAGAATGCCTCATTCTCACTATTGTACATGAGAGACCAAAACTCTGAAGCAAATTTAAGAATGTCTATATCTAATAATGCAAGCAATCATGTTAACTACATTCTGCTTGACCAGATATGCAAAGTTAAATGGATGCATAAGAATCTTGATGAGTCAGAAGCTAAATGATCTGTCCAGTGAAAGAAAATTTACATGCCATAAAGCCTATTTATTTTAGATACTTCTGTTATCCATCATCATTGCATCTGAGAGCTCCACAAATCTTAATCTCTTTGGTGTCCATTCAGATTTGAAATACTTCAGCCCATATTCAATGCAACATTATGTTTAGAGATCAGACATATTAATGTAGGCACTAAAATGGGGCTATACTGTTCCAAAGTCCAGAGTCATTGCTTCTCCACTAATGTCAATATTTACCCATTGTCACCACTATCAAATAACATCTCCATATTTAACTTTGCTCTAATGACTTTGCCATCCATTAGTAAAGAATAGATTCTATCCATGTAATTTTTTAACTGCAAAAGTCTTGTGATCTCTTGCTATCTGTAGGCTTAGATCTCCTTCACAAAACAAAAACAAAACCCAACAATAACAACAAAAAACAACATCACAAAAACAAAACAAAAAAACCCACTACAATGCCTTTCAGTATTTTAATTAATACTGCTTGTCAAGGTTGGTGACCCAATGATGTGTTTTGCTCTCTGCTTGTTGACATGGTCCACTGCTACCTAAGGAAGATAGTGCAAGTTTTGTTGTATTGTCTCAACCTGCTTTATTAAATAAACTGGTTTGATGAGGATGTCACTGCTTAGACACCTGCTGTTTCTCCTTTACATAATTTTCTTCTATGAATAGTGCATGGCATATGAAAGGCATATTACATTACTAATTTGTCAAAAGATATCCAGAACATTCCAGAGACTGGAAAATATAGAAAGATGTAAAGAGTAATTATAGAATCTCCAAGCTCTGGAGCAGGAGTTCCTGATTTTCTTTTCACTCATGCTGATATATTTAAGAACACATTTAATTTTAAATAAATTGAAATATGTTGTAATAAGAAGAGAGTAGACAAGTTTCCCAGTTCCTTCACTAGCATATGAACTTTTCCTTTAACCTTGAGACACATAATATAGACTACAATATACTGATTTCTAAGACTCAAGGCTATCTGGAAAACAAAGATTGTATTTCTTGACTGATTTTGAAGTTTGCTTTCATTCCACCTCAGCAGAAAATTGTCATCCTTTTGTGATTTTTTTTTTATATATATATATGTATAAAGAAGGCAGGGAGAGAGTAAAATGGATATGCATGCATCAGCTCAGCAGACAAGGTATTCTGAGATAATATGGAGACTTTCATAGAAAATCTCTCTTCCAAAGCAAGCAGTACAGATTCATATTATCAGTTTGTCTAATAAGCCTTTGTCTCTCCACAAACATTTTAACTCTGGACCTGTAGCTGCTTTTGGATCATTGTCATTTGCCAGCACAATTTGTTGAAGATAGATTTAAAACTATTCAGATTTTCCTAATTCCTAAATAATTTAATCACATTACAATAACCTTTAAGTTTAATGATAGCTTGCTCCTTAATTGGCTGGTCTCCAACAGAATGAACAGAATGTAATTATGTATTCTGAATTGTTACTATATTTACATATTATAGTGTCAGATATATACTCACATATTTTGTTTTGCTATTTTATACATAAATCCTTGCAGCTTTTCTTACATTTCAGTCTAGTTCATTCTGCAAGTAAATTAATTTGTTGTTTTGAAACAGTTTACTGCAGAAAAATAATAGCATTTTCCTTCAGTTCATGAATGAGATTCTAACAGTGGTGTTAAAAGCCCCAAAAACTCATTTGCATGGTGGAAACACATTCAGTTCATAAATGTCTACTTTATAAAGGCTTTGTAGCTAGGCATATCTAGCAGAGCTATCCCTTTTCCTGGGAGGTGGTGTAACACCAGCATTCAATTTTTACATTTGCTGCTCTATATGCAATAGCCTTTGATGGTGTTTCAGTGCTCCAAACCAAAAAGAGAAAACTCCAGAGACATGTAGCCACTGTGCATTATTTTGATCACTCCAGAATTATAGCATCAAAGAATACACACACAGAAAACAAACAAAAAATACTTCAAAGAGATCTCAATTTCCCAAGTTCATTTTAGAATAACAAAATTTAGAGTTGAGCAGATGAGTTCAATGAAATGAACACCTAAATATATATATATATAGTTTCTTTTATGGATACACAAGAGAAGGTGTCTATACATGGAGGAAGGTAACACATAACACAGCTAACAGATCCTCAGCACAACTCACATGTAAAAGTAAAAATTTCTAAACTGCATTTACAAGTTACAGAAAATATGATACAATCCATTGTTTCCCCCTCCGACCTGTTCATTTGTGATGTGGTTGGCTTTTTAT
Source organism: Stictonetta naevosa (assembly GCA_011074415.1). Lineage (NCBI taxonomy): Eukaryota > Metazoa > Chordata > Aves > Anseriformes > Anatidae > Stictonetta > Stictonetta naevosa. The sequence goes on along the minus strand of CM021699.1, from coordinate 88,358,720 downwards.
GTGAGAAACACAAAACATTTTTAAGTATTTGTTTGTACTCATAAGTAATTACATGACGATAAATTGATTATATATTTTCTGTTTTTTGTCCAAATGATGACATCTGATTTGTCTCTCACTGCCTTAAAAAATTACTAAAAATAAAACCATCTCCTTTCACTGTACATAAATTTTCCTTTTCAATCTTATATACCATATGCTGCCTTAAGGCCAGAAAAATCATAACACATGAAAACAGACAGGAAAGTTATGTTTTAATGTTTTTGTTACACTTTCTAAGTCATGCTTAAGTAAATATGATATTGGACTACAATGAAATACTACTACTCATTTTGGTATGAAAAAAAAGGAAAATGTTGTAAAGATGGATGAATGTCTAAATGGAAAGATTAATATGTCTGAGCCCTTAAGTTAGAAAAAAATATATCTTTAGAATAAGCTGGGAGAGATAACATATTTATTTTACTTTGGAGGAACAAAGAGTTTCTGAAAGGGTGAAGAATCATTACAGCAGGAATATTCTTTTCTTGCTACCATCACAAATATATATATATATATTTCCTTTTATATTTTGAAGTTCAACAGAAGTTGTGGTTTAAGTACCTAGAAGATTTACACTAGATTGAGACACTTTTTAATAACAATTTTATAATGGGAGTGTTCCCTAAAAAATATTTGGCGTTCCACTATGGATGGTGGTAAAGAACATAAAAAGCATCAAAAATATATCTTCATTTCATTAAAATTTTTATAATGTTATTTTATCAGAAGAACACCCTTGGTTTTATAACTTCTGTCTTTACAACAGGATTATATCTTTTTGGAATACTTATGTATTTTAAATAATTGACGTATTCTTCCTGAGCTTTTTAGGTTGCCACAAGCACAGCATTATCTGATCCTCACAGTGACCACATGGATCACGCTACCCTACTAAATTTTTAAGCCCAGGGATCTACCACTGCAACTACAATCAGGCAGAACTTTTAATAACCTCTAGCAAATCAGTGTGCCAGGAGAGTACTAGGTAGCAGTAACTACAGTAATGGTCAGAAATGGCAATAATTTTCATATTGCTAGAAGTAAACTTTGAGAATAATGACAAAAGTTGTTTTACTTTCTGATTGTGTTGATATTCACTCCTCCCTGTTACACATTTGCTAATGGATGAAATGAGGTAATCATTTTGACCTGAACAGGCCGGAAAGATGGGCAGGAAGAAACCAAATTAAGTTTAACAAAAGAAAGTGTAGAGTCCTGCACCTGGGAAAGAACAACCGGATGTTTCAGTATAGGCTGGGGGATGACCTGCTGGAGAGGAGCTCTGAGGGACCTGGGGGTTCTGGTGGACGACAGGTTGACCATGAGCCAGCAGTGTGCCCTGGTGGCCAAGAGGGTCTGGCGTGTATTAAAAGGAGTATGGCCAGCAGGTCAAGGGAGGTGATACTCCTCCTCTACTCTGCCCTGGTCAGGCCTCACCTGGAGTACTGTGTCCAGTTCTGGGCTCCCTGGTACAAAAAAGACAGGGATCTCCTGGAAAGAGTGCAGCGGAGGCCCACAACGACGGGGCCTGGAGCATCTTCCCTATGAGGAAAGGCTGAGAGACCTGGGTCTGTTCAGCCTGGAGAAAAGAAGACTGAGAGGGGATCTTATTAGTGTTTATAAATACCTGAAGTGTGAGGGACAAAAGGATATTGCCAACCTCTTTTCAGAGGTTTGTGGGGACAGGACAAGGGATAATGGCTACAAGATGGAGCTCAGGAAGTTCCTCACCAACATGTGAAAGAACAGAGAGGGTGACGGAGTACTGGAACAGGCTGCCCAGAGAGGTTGTGGAGTCTCCTTCTCTGGAGATATTCAAGGCCTGTCAGGATGCCTACTTGGGCAACCTGCCCTAGGAAACCTGCTTTGGCAGGGGGGTTGGACCCAATGATCTTTTGAGGTCCCTTCCAACCCCTGCAATTCTGTGATTCTGTGATTTTACTTTATTGAGAATACATCTTATTTTTTTATCTTTTACTTTGTATAATAACCTATCGTTTGATGATTAATTTTATTAGGTTGTCATAAAACCTGGTCTTCGTTTTCATTTTCTTGTAATGTAGACCTCAACAATGTAGATCTTAATATTTTTTGCATTGTTTATAATTAACGTTTCAAAGCTGCATCGGCTTATAATAGTATTTTACTTATTAAATGACATTTCATGAATATGTTTAGTACAATTATGATTAAGAAAATGTACTTTAAAATGTCACTATGTCCAATATAAACCTATAAAATATATGAGAGCCAGAATTTCTACTCTCACTTTGCTCATCCCCTTTGTCCCTCAATAATGCAGAAGCTTCCTAATTCTTTTAACTATTTAACATGCCATCTGTATAGCCTTATGTAAGTATAGCAGAGAGAAAGGAGACGAAAAATAAGTAATGTGTATGAATGTGTAGAAGGGAATGATAATGATATCAAAAAATATGCAAGTTTAAATTGGCTGCATGCTTACATCAAGTGATATGGAGAAAAGGCGAGAAAGCCTAACCTCTTAACCTCTGGTGCTTGGAGATTAATGTGAAACAAGCACTAAATCTCTGTAGATCTGTGGACATCTGTTCTCTGCATAGTCTCTTTGGCTCCCTCTCTCTTTGAAAGGATGGTTGGCTCTGTGGCTACAGTGCTGTGGTATCCAGTCCATGTGATAATCAACAGCAGGCAGGAGTTCAAAATCACCTCAGCTGGTTCTGGTGCTCTGACTGTATTACATTGCCATGGCACAGGAACTTTAGTCATAACAGAAATGTTTCAAATCCCTAATACGTTCAGTGGGGCAGAATCTTGCGTGTTCTATAACTATTTTATGATTCTAAGATACCAACTGAGAGGGAGAGAGAGGGAGAAAATTAAAAACAAACAAACAAAGAAACAAAAGAAACAACCAAAACATTATTTTACTTTGTTAAAATCATCAATAAATGTGAATATTTTAAGAAGATAATAAATAAATACAAATCAAGATTGGTTTATGTGGCTGGACAAAATAACCAAAATGTGTGTCTGTTACAGAATAAATAAACAATATACTGTATTTTATTTTTCAGGAAAAAGAAACATGCATATAGTAGTAAGACCAACATTAAATCAGTTTGCCAGTGTTATCGTGTTATCCAGTGTGAACAGGTTAGACAATTCCCTTAAAAGATTTTTAATTCTTGTTGATTTAAAGCCCTGAACTTCTGAATTTCAAGAATATAACATGTACTGCATTTTAAACACACATAGGATGGATGTTAACATACCAGATAGGCATGTGTTTAGGTATTTTATTGGATCCAAAACTCATGCTCTGTGGCTCTTTTAAGCAATTTCACCATTTTTCTTCTCAGCATGTTCAACAATGTGATTTCAATGACAGATCTTTTTGCTGTAAGACCCATCAAAATAAACCTTTCTTGTCTGAATCCTCATGAAGGTGAGCACCACTGAAAAATGTAGTCTTTTTCTATTTGTAGAAATGTTCAGTTATTGACTGCACAGGCAGAGCAAATAGGGTAGGTTCAGCATCCTGATCTTGTCATAAGGGTCCCCTTAAGAATGTGGAGTTTTAAATTGATGGCAGTTTTGTTCATACAGGGTCTCTGCTTCAAGTGCTCCTTTTGTCTACTGGAATCCTCCAGACCCTCATCTTTAAGCAATATTCGCTGACCTCTTACAGCTAATTTCCCAGGATATCTTCCTTAGGAGAAGGAAAGAGATATTTGCTAGAGGACTATTCACAGTGGTTGATTCAGACACATCCTCTGAATCACTCTTCCAAGGACCTATCCTTGTTCCTTGATTACTGAGGAAGCCAAGGGAGATTAGCCTCATGAGGGTAGTTAGCCTTTATGATTACTGACTGTAGCCTTATATTTTATCTATAAATCATGAATCACAGCTAGGCCAGTGTTGTCAAGTGATGAGATTTGGACCATTAGTTCAGAAGACAGTAAATTATTTCTGCTTCAGATCACTTTCTTTGCACCATTTCATGAATGACTGCTTAAGAATCACATGTATATTATTAAAGACGTCATGCCACAGAGTTTATTCAAACAACAGTAATACACACTCCATATCATATATTTGTAATACTGCGTATCCATGCAGATTATGTTAATAATTTTAATCTACAAAAAACATACAATGTAGAACTATGGCCACAAGCATAAAGCAGCAGTTTTGCTATTATGTGAAAGGCATGAAGATCTGGAGCAGAGTCAAAAGCTCCAAGTGGATTGTAATCTTCAGAATGTGAGAAGATAATACAATGACAATGACAAATAAAATTGTAGGTCTGGAATAGTACCATAGAGTAGGAATATATCAGTTATTCTGTCATAAACCTAGAGAGTTTATCAAAATTATATGTGCATTATAAGTGTAGTATTTTCCCTAAGATCCACAGGTGACAAGGGAAAAAAAAAAAAAAAAAAAAAAAAAAAAAAAAACCCTATTTTCAAAGGGGCATCTCATATACTCTCTCATAAAAAGTCATACATTGTGACTGCTAGAATCCTGGCAAACTACAGAACTCATGGAAGGAAAATTTAAAAAGAATAAAAAATGCACACAGACACGCAAAAGCAAAAACAATAGCAAGCAAACAACCAAAACCTTTTTACTATAAACATTAATAATTTGTTTGGTTCACTTAGAAAATACTTTTCTTGCCATGACACTGACAGAGTATTTTTACATTTAGATGCTGCACTGTAGAAACAAAACACAAATGTTAAAAATATTTCTCCTCTTTGGCTACCTGCCATTTTGATTCAAATAGCTACTAACACAGGCCATGCAACATTGTCAACCAGGGTCATACTGCCTTTTCAGCCGATCTCTTTCTTATTCTTGTGCTTACAAGAGATATGAAACAATTCAGACCATACTGCATGGTGATGGAGTCTATTTCTAATGGTCTGTGGTTAAAAGATGTTGCAGAAAAAGTACATCATTCACCAGTAGATTTTTTTAAATTTATTTTTATTTTTTGTCAGAGTAAACAATACAGTATTTAGTGAGAATGGGCACATTCACCTTAATCTCCTTGCATTTCATACATCACATTGATGCAATTATTTTTTGGTATGAGAAAATATCAACACATTGAAAAGTGGTGTTTGAAAATGAATATATATATATATATTTTTTTTTTTTTACCAAGATTAAGTGGATTAGCTCACCCTTTGCATGTGAGATGGTCAAGAAAAGCAAGACTACTAATTTATTATTTTAGGCAAAACAACTACAAAAATATCACAATCTATAGAAATTGAACTAATATTATGAGCAGGCTGACTGGAATTATATTTGCAAAGCAACCAGCTAAAGTGTTTGCACTGTCACATTAATTAATGTTCAGCATCTGTGCCAAGCAGGGTTGTAAAACTGTCTTTTGTTTCCAGTTGATATGCTCATGTTCAGGATAAGAAAATAGGTGCCATCTTTTTCCATTGAAGAATAACTTTATCCATGGCCGTATCTATGGCCGCCTGAATTAGAGTTTATTTCCCCACAGACTCTAGAAATTGATGACAATATTCCATATTGCAATTTCACATGGAATTTCACAAGTGGAAGCAGTAAAAACATTTTTTTTTCTTCAACATGATCTGATAGCTTGACCTTTACTTAAAATGAAATTTACATAAATGACCTTAGTATTTTTGGATTTCATTTTATTTTCACAGCTTCTGTGCAGATTTTAAAATCTAGCTAATTCATTCTCTGTTTCAAGCTGTTTTATCATAGCTTGAAATTCTATAGGAAAATTGATTTACTTAAACATAAGTCAAAGGTAAACAAGTTATTTGGAGTAAGTGCAATGATGAGAGTTTTAATGCAAAATCTAAAAAGACTGATTAAATTTAATGGTCAGCTCTACAGGACATAAGTTATATGTTACTGTATTTTTAAGTTCCAAAAATTTGCAAATGTTTAAAAAATAAATGAAATGGAATTAATAATTACTACTATAATTTACATTTCCTTCTAAACACTAATACCCTTTGCAATTAACTTTGGTTTAATAATAAATCTAGCTTTTAAATTATCATATGTGCTGTTTGGTAAATGATTAATCATTTCATATTAAATTACCAGTACTTCAGATATGTAGAAGTTCCACCTGTGCATACAAAGAAAAGGTTTGCTATAACAGAAAACCTAAGCAAAAATAACAGAGAATACTTTTGTTTCTAAGTCCTCTTTTGCAAATTAAGACTGAATTTTCCTAAAATCTGCCAAGTACTTGTAGATCTAATTTATTTGCATTTAAATCTTTGTTAACACTGATGAAAAGTGTGATTCCATGGAATTGAATACTCATCCTGCAGACTTTTCTGAGTTTAAGAGAAGTTGTCAACCTGACACTAGCTGGACAATTTACTCAGAAAGCTAAGCATGTGCATAAACATTTGTAGATTCAAAGCTGCAAAAGGTCAAAATCTCTAGTTTGTCAGCATTTTGCTTAGTAGACCCTCAAACACTCAGACAAAACAACATACAAAGTATGATGCTGAAACAAACAGAACAGGGTGATTACAGAAAGTTTTAAAAACTTGTGCTAAAATAAATTTCTATGCAAAGCAACAGAAAATTATTTGAGAATACAGAATCTATGTTATAATATGCTTGAAGATTCAAAAGTAACACTTTACTGAGAAGAGTACATGAATTTTACAGGAGTCTTGAAGTTGTTTTTCTTGATCATGTGAAGTTCTTCCACGCTATATGATATGGATTTATTTGTTAGCAGTTAAAACTGCATAAAATGAAAATAACTCTGAAAAGCATACTTTTTTTTTTTTTCTTTATATTAGATTGCACATGAGTGACACATTCTTAAAAACATAAAGCTCTCAGAGTTACAGAGCTTCAGTGTCACAATATATTACCAGTATCTATGGAACAGCTTTGAATAATAAAAATTAAAAAATATTTACAAACGTTCTTAATGACACTTTGGCAGTTGATTTTACCTCTTGTATTGTTGAAAAACTAAATAAGCTTATTTATCTTGTAAAAGGACAAGATTCTGTTCAACTCTATAATGCCTATTTGCCTAAGTTTACATAAGTAATATACAAAAGCATCACCAGATATTTTATTTATGATTTTTATTAAATGTTCTGTATTTAAAATGCAATCAAGCTTCAAGGGTGGGTTTTTAAACCAAACACAGGCATTAAAGGCATTTCTATCTAATGATAAATAAATGAATAATATTATAGGATATCAGGGTCATTAATTTTGTATAACCAATTATGGAGTGGTTATACCTGTACAATTAATAGTTCTTGTTGTTGTCTTATATGTCTAGCTATACTATCAGTCATAGGCAGCTTCATTAAGTTGTCACACAGCTCTTTATCAACAATTGACAATTTGTCTGTATAGTCCTGACACCTCTAGCACTATCCTGTGCCTGTACTTGCAATGTATCTGCTATTTTACATGCATTATAGGCTTATGATGGATCACTTTCATATATGTTCTTATTCTAGTGTCTCTGACAATTCATTCTACACACCTGGTGTTTCTAAACTTATATGTGCATACATCTGTAGACCTTTCTGAACTACTTGCTATTGATATCTCACTACAGAAATATTAATACTGATCATCAAAGCTGATCACTTAAATTTGTTTGATTCTCTTTGAGTTAAAACACCTTTTATTAAAACATTGAATTCTCAGAACCAATGAAAATAATTTTAATATTCCCGTAAAACTGAGCATTATACTGAAGCAGCTGGCAGTTTAATTCTGTATAACTAATGTCCAAAACCTTCTGTTTCTCTATTCTCAAATGGTTATGCTTACATTCAAAACTCCTGTTTCTCCATTTTCAAATGGTTATATTTATGTTCATTTCCAGATGATGAAACAATAATTATATGATAAGCAAGAATTACATGGAAAATGAATTTATTATTATTATTATTATTATTATTATTATTATTATTATTATTATTTTATATTGCCACAGAACTGCTAGAAAGCATCCAGGGCAGGCATTTGTGCTATCTGACCAGTCTAAAACAAATATGTGCAATATAATTACCTGACTAAAGTCACAGTCTTTGTTTCTTTTTTTCATGTTTATATCACCTGTTCCATAAAATAAGCAATGAGAAACTGTATGAGAAGTTCATTCAGGTTAAAAATATGATCCAGTACCTCCAAGGTTAGGAAGCCCTGAAGCTCTGTAGGTATTTGCTGCATGATTCTTGCTTTTTACAAGGTGAGGACACCTGAAGGTCATTAGTTTTTGACTCTCATTTAATAGGACTACTATATGTATATTAGAAAATATAACCTGCTTAACATAGGTTTGCTACTACTACCACTGAAATAGCATGTTGACTCCAGTGGGAGTTCAATGAGATTCTTAAAATAATCCCTATTCTATTGTCTTTTTTTTTTTTTTCTGTTCTTCTCTTAGTCACATTGTCCTCCCAGTATAATGAGAAACTGAAAAACTTACAGTAGTGTAGGAGAGACACTACTGATTTTGTGTAATTTAAATAACACAGTACTATAATTCTACATTAAAACTTAAGATGTCAACTTCCTGTAAAGACATAATTTTAATGCTTGTTCATTAGAGGGAATTAAATTGACTGATCAAAAATGTTATCATGTCTTTTTGCCACTTTTCTGTTTTGTAAATATTTATTTATTTTATGAATTACACATGAGTTTAACATTAGTGTACTTGAAGTGTCTTCTGCTCACACAAATCATTGTTAATTACAATATTAGTGTAGAAAAAACACTGGTTATAATTATTATCAGTTCATTCACACTGATTCTGATCTCAAGAAAAGCATGGGAAGAAGTATTTTTTTCTGTCTTTCTATCAAAGTTTATATACAACACATCCCATTCTCATTCTGCAACTTTCTCACACTGCAACTTTCTTATGTTTATACAAATACATAAAACCAAGCTTTTACATTTTCTTCTAGTTTATTAAACATAAAAGAATCTGGGCTTGAGACCAACAACCAGTGCTCCATACTGACTTAGACATGTATCAGTGGCTAGCACAAGCTGGGAAACATTCCCAAGTGGAGGGGTGGATACAGCTGCCCTATTTTGATGGAGCAGAGTTTAACACACTGGGTACAAGTAGTGTTGTGCCACTTTGTCTCACCATTAGTGGATGGTACTCAGCCCATTTTCTGTAATAATACAAATATATCTTTTACCATGACCACTAAGCATGAGACAAGAAATAGCCCAAAGAGGAGGGAATGGATTCCCAAAAGAGTTCTCCACAAATTTTTAAGTCTTCTAAACATAAAATCTCAAAATCTAAAACCCAGTTCACTAAAATTTCTGACAGTAGGTTTGAAGTAAGCTGTCTTGCTCACCAAGGAAACCATGCATTAAACACAATACCTTCTAAGTCTGATCTTTTGGGCTGAGTTAAGAATTGCAGGACTAAAGAAGATGGTTCAAGATTCCAGAAGCTCTCTGCAAAATATATGGAAAATTCAACCCCTTTAGTAGGATTCAGTGTACTTTAGATCTGCATTGTAGTTGTCAGAACTGAGTGTCAAATCTGAGTGTCTCCATTTAAGGTCAAGAAAAAGAAAGACACTTTATGGCGTGAGTTATCTAATGTCTAGATTTTGAGGTGTTGAACTGTACTCTACAAATTCTTTTGCTTCACTGGTTAAAAATGGAACATTTGTGATGAACTCAGGTATCAATATCTACACTGAGTGTAACTCAAGTTTTTGAAGCTGAGAACTCTAAAATTTCCATCCAGTTTGTTACTTGTTGGCTTTGTTCCCCAAAGCTGACAAGAATCAGGAACAAGCTCTTGCACAGACCTGGCTGTGATGATGTCTATGTACTGAGAAATGTGGCATTGTGAAAATACTAATTCATTTTGAGGACTTAAAGAAGTTTGCAATTTAAATTGAAATTATGTGCCTAGGAGCTTAATTAGAATATTGGAACTTAATTGAAAATAAGAGCACACGGATTACGTCTATATAATGTCAAAAACAGAGCTGTCTAAAAAAAAAAAAAAAAAACGCCCGGGGGGGGGGGAAGAGGAAAAAAAAAAAAAAAAAAAAAGAAAAGCTTTTTGATGAAAGTGTTTGCTGACATTACAAATCTTTACCAAATGAGGTGAAGAAGAAGACCCCACCATATGAATGTTTTAATTAAACAGACCAGTAGAAGCACAAGCTGATTTTAGTCAGAGACACAAGATTTCATTTTGGTGACTGTATGATGTTTTGGTTAAAGCAGCGACAAAACATTTACACTCCTGAATTATGGGTGTTCTTTCCAGATTCTAAATCCAATTATAACTCAGTGATTTAAATTGTTTGGAATTTTAATTCTTCAGATAATTGTATTTTGTATTGCTTACATTATTTCATTTTTGAAAGATCTCTTTCTGACAATTAAAGCCAATATCCATACAGCACTGCAGAAGTATACTTTCTTTACAAGACATGAGAAAAAGAGGAAACATTCCTTTGTATTATATTTTTTCTAAGCAATCTATGGAGCCTCCCTCCAGAAGAATTATATGAACTGGCACCAGACAGTATGTGGAGGAGTCATTCCCTCTTTCCCACTGTGGCTCATTTTTTTTTTTTTTCACATAACATAATTCATTGCTTTGGAGCCTACATTATTGCCTTTGTTTCTTTTTAATGAGATTAATGTAAATGGGTTCATGCACTGCTTGTCAATCTCCTGTCTCTTGTCCATCATATGAATGGAACTTAAACCCTTGCATGAATTTTATATTTTAGCTCAAGTGGGAACCTTATTGAGAATGCTGATTTTTACCTTTAATCCCCAGTAAATTGCTGGTCTCTCTAGAAGACAAAGAGGTTTGCTAATCACCCTACCAAGACTCATTAGACTACTTCACAGTTTCCAGAAGATTGGACATTCACTGTTATTTTCACTAATGAGCATCCTTCAAATACAGAAATGGATGCACCAAGGTTCAGTTATGAGGAAAACAATAAAGTAAAAAGAATCCTTTTGCTCATTCAAGAAACCTAGACAGTCTGGAGCTACGTTTTAAAAATATGTTGAATTACCCAAAACTGGGTCAGACTAACAGAGCACCACATCTTTGCAGTAAGAATAGAGAAAGAAAGTTTCACAACTACATTTTGGAAATAGTTATGTTTTGGATGCTTTTTCTAAAATTAAATCACTCAGGCTTCTAGAGATTTTCTAATCCTACAACATGACTCTAGCCTCAAATACAGGCAATACTTATTTTTAGTTTCATTGGCCTACCTGCATCTGTTGGGCTGATTAGCAAACAAGAAATTTAGTCCTTCACACTCCCAGATCCTGTTTAAATGTTGTCTGAATATATACACTGCATTTGTAAATCCAGGGGAAAAAAAAATTACATAAGGAAATTGCCAGTACAGCAGAATGATAGCCATGCTAATACACTAAATACTGTTATCAATAACATGTTAAAGCTATTGCTAACTTTGCTTACAAACTCTCTCAATTAATTCACTTTTTATAGGCAATAAGTTTTGCCAACAATATGTTATCTAAAAGCTATTGTCAGGTTGTGGCCTGGCATTTAATCACTATAACCTTATGCCTATTACATGATTTCAATCCTCCTCTGACAGCTTACATCATATTATTCAGAGATAAGTCTAAATATATCTTTCTCTAAAGCTCAATATCTTTTTGAAGTATATAGTCTCTACTTGCAATATACATGAATCTCCTAATAATGGCATTTTATGCATTTGTTGATAAAGAATATAATTTCAGGACACTAAATATTTATATGTGGTATAGATACCAACAATATATTAAAGCACTTAATTTTAACTTTATTTACATGACAGCTCTGGACTTATGGTAATTTGATATTAAGATATTCAGCTGCAGTGGAGAAAATAAATACCAGCTCACATGCGAAACTATTCACAGAAGTAATCAGCCGGATTGATTATCATCATATCCATCACAATTATATTTCATCCATATTCTTAAATTCATAAAACTAGGACAGATCCTCAAGCTAGGTAAATCAAAGCTTTTTTCAACAGAACACATTTCTCATGATAATCTAATGGATGGAAAATGGAATCCAAAAATAGTAGTATCTGATTTTGTTTTCAATCCTTCCCAAACTGCTTCTAAGATCAAACTGCGTTTAGGTGTATGATTGTTACTTCCACTGATGTCAGTGAGTCATTTATGTGCTGCTGTTAATGTATTGAAATCACTAGAATTAGGTCAGTTTAAAAAAATAAAATAAAAAATGTGGGGGGTTGCCCAATAGAAGCATCAGCATGTCTTGGATAAACATTGCTGTGTCTTGGAGCACACATACACTTGCAATGAATACCCCACAGTCACATTCATATGCCAATTAGATCCAAAAGATTATTTGATTAATGAATGTGTAGTTATGAGTGAAATGTTTAGAATTACAAACATAATTTATTTAAAATTAAAAGTGGTTCAGCAGGTGCTGTGTACTTATTTTGCCAGATAGAAATATATGTATACCAATAAGGGACACAAAAATCTTAGAAAGTCCTTATAATCAGTGAATTCATAGGAAAATCAAGTCTAAATTCTTAGTGGTATACTTCATCTTCATAGATCATAAGAAACTTCTTTTCCTTACTGCCTCACCTTGACTTCTAAACCTTTTCTCTTTGCATTACAAACTTTTCTCATACTTTTTACATTATTCCTTCTCCCATACCTGCAACAGAAATTCCACTTCAACATCATTTACAATTATAGAACTTAAATAACTCAAGTAGCTTAGGAAAATTCTTTTGGAGGAGCCATGTGTAGAAGGAAGCATCATACCCAGAGATCAGGGGGCACCACACACCTGGATTCAATAAGGAATGCTATGGGGTATCTCAGAGTGGGATGCAGCACACAGCATTTGGGGATTGCACAAAACTTATTATGGGATCTTTAAGGGAGGAACCAAAGACCAGGAAAATGATGGATCTGGATCGTTTGGGGAGGAACAAGCATGTGAAAATAAGGATAAATGTTGTTAGTCAGTATGTATGTCTGACCATGTCCTGTGCCTGATCAGTGCAGTCTGCCTTCCCTTCATATTAATCTCTGTAGGGACTACCTAATTTTGTGGGGAGGTGGGAGAGTAAAGTTGTGTGTCTGAATGCCAGCAAGGAAAGAGGGACCACAAGACAGAGTGCATCTCTCCAATGTGTATGGGGGCCAACAACTGGATGGGTTTGCATGTGTATGGTTTGACTGTGTATGTCAGTCAGTGTGTAAACACTAGCAAACACCAAACTGGAGCGTCCAGTGAGCAGGATAAGAGGCTTGGGAGGCAGGTACTGGAGCTGCCCTAGCTCTGGGCTAGATATTGGAGAGATCAGAAGCTCTGTGAGTTGGCTACTGAAAGACCAGGAGGTCTGAGCCAGAGAGTGGAGAGTCTGTGGGGTCTGAGAGTCAAATGGGATACCCTTTCACATACGTGTATCTGCATGAAGTAAATGGAAACAAGATGATTCAAGGGTCTGTTACTCAGTAGACTATGTGTCTTATTCCAATTACTGGGGGATCCATACTGTAAATATAGGTAAGGGAGATTACACCAGCAATTGGAGCGAGGCTGTGACTGTTGGGGGTTTATGATACAACTGCCTGCAACTGGGGATCCAGGGACCGGTTACTGGGCAGACTGGTGGGATCCACATTGTAGATATGGTTATATAGTTCTCACTAATGAACATTCATCCTGATAAGCCAGAGACAAGAACACGATGAATCTATTGGTACTATTCACATCTGTGTGAGTGCTGAGGGGGTCATCATTGTGTTTTAGTCCTGGCAGACAGCTAAATACAACAGAGCCCCTTTCAATCTCCCCAGGTGGGATGGTGGAGAGAATCAGAAAGGTAAAAGTGAGAGAACTCAAGGGCTGAGATAAAAACAGTTTACTCCATAAAGCGAAAGACACATGCACAAGCAAAACAAAACAAGGAATTCATTCACTACTTCCCATCAGTTGGCAGGTGTTCAGCCACTTCTAGGAAAGCAGTGCTCATCACGCCTAAGAGTTTCTTGGGAAGACAAACACCATCACTCTGAATGTCTCCCCTTTTCCTCTTTCCCCAGCTTTCACTGTGGAGCATGACAATATGTTCGTATGTTCATATTCCATACTATCATATGGTATGGAATATCTCTTTGGTCAGTCTGGGCCAGCTGTCCTGGCAGTGTCCCTTCTCAGCTCCTTGTGCATGCCCAGCCTCCTTGCTGGCTGGGCAGCATAAAAATCAATAAAGTCCTTGGCTCTTTGTAAACATTGCCCTGCAACAAACAAAAGCATCAGTGCATTATCATCGTCATTTTCAACAAAAACCCAAAACACAGCATTGTGTGAGCCTCTACAAAGAAAACTAACCCTATCCTATAGCCAAAGCTATGACAGTCATCCATGTTGATCTTTGTGTCCAGATGTGTGTATGTGCCCATATGTGTCTATGAGGAACACACTCTCAGTCTCACTACTGAAAAGATGGAATCATGGCAGCCTCAGCTCTGTCAGTGTTCTGGATGTGGTCACTCATGACACTTTTATTAGTGACATCATATTACTTCTGCATCAGCACCTATAGCTCCAATCCTAAGGAACTAAATTGTATTCATTTACCTTTGCAAGAACTAATACAGCTTTTGTATCTGAATACCAAGCACTTTTCTGTTATCATAGGTTATTTCTTCTTGAGAAATGGCCATAAATTATACCAAGAAAATTACTTTTAATTAAATTATTTTTTCCTTTAAGTTACAGTTTTAAGTGGATCTTATAATTCTGAACCCCCATAGTTATTTACATCAATACATTCTGAAAATGATTGGCTTATACATGATGCTAGATTAGAATAGCAAGTTTATACTTCCTTTGCACAGCAGACAGAAAAATGGAAAATAGTATCGATGTGCTCATATTTTGTTCAATGATTACAAATCCAATTTACCATCTGTTTTAATAATAGCAGGCAGTTTAGCTATTATAGTCTAATAGTTATTACAAAAGAGACTGCTAGCAACATCACTACACTTTTATGCATCTAACATGCACTTGGGTTTTATTTAAACAGGTGTATCTCAAACTCCCTGTGGATTCTGAGAGAATATATTATTTCTCTAGTACTCTTGCAGTGAAAGCAGCCGATCTTCTGAAGGTACATTAAATCATAAACATTTTCAATAATGAAGTGTATGTATATACATTTCACAGTGTGGTGATGACTACTGTAAAAATAAATAAATAAAATAAAATAAATTAAAATGAAATAAAATAAAAAGCAACACATAAAACCACAAAAACATATAGATGTTGGGTGGATAGTATGCTCTTCCTTTGAATTGCTCTGTACTCTTCTCTAGGAAAGAAAAAGAAATGCAAAAAGCACATGCTGGAAACCTAATGTGCTCAGGAAATATTTAAAGTGTCAATCTATTTGTAATACTACTGCTGACTCGTTACTATAAGGCATTTGGCATTTATGCAGTTCCAGTAAGGTATTACAAAAAGATAAAAACATGCTGTCATAATTGTTTAAAATATATGTTTGCCTTCCAACATACCCTTTTTTGCATCAGTATTCACGTCTGCAAACTACCAGCTTTTACACATAGCAAGTAGGAAAATATGAGAAACCATTCTAACTTCTCACAGTATTCTGACAAGCATGAAAGAGGACAGAATCCTTCCTCAGCAGTGAAAGCAAACTAAACCAGGAGGCTGCTCTCAGAAACCTCCATGACCAAAACTGCAGGTTCTCATGGGCAGGTAGCATGTAGGCTCCTAAGCAAGAGCAAATGAAGAGCCAGGTCACACTGCTTGTTGCTCAGAAGAACAGCAAGAAAACATTTCCAGCTTGCTGAGACTTAAGACAGTCCAGGAAAGTCCTGATTTCTTCCCAGTCCTGTTAAGTATGACTGAAAAACTAGAACTGGATAACCTTGCTTAGTATGAAAAACTGTGCCCTGGAAAATCAGCTCCATTCTGGGAAAATACCAAGTCTTTAGAAAGAACCATTAATCTTCAAAAATCTTGAGATCAGCCTCCTCCTGTTTATTTATTTTTTTCCATTGCAACTTCTGTTGTTTGGGGACTGGCTTAAACCATTAGCTCACAGCTCTGTCCTGAGCACTCCTAAATCTTATTAATATGCCTAGAAGTCTCAATATACTTGAGCTACAGTTGCGAGAGTTGACAAGACTTACTTTTATTTGTATTTATTTATTTATTTTGGAATGGGTTAACATGGGATGGAAGTTTCAGTACGTACTGGGTGCAGGTGTCATAGTGTTGGCGGCAGGAGGCTATGGGGCGGCCTCTGTGAGGAGAGGCTGGGCCTGCCCCATGCTGGCCCCAGCTGGTTCCAACTGGCTCCAACGGCCCCACTGCAGGGCCGGACTGGGCGCAACAGCTAAGGTGGCGGCGCCTCTTGGAAATCCATTTAAGAAAGGGAAGAAAAATGCCAGAGCAAAAGGATCAGGGAACAACAAAGAAAGAGGAGAACAGAGGGCACAGAAAAGTCAGAGTGCTCCATGGCAAAACACCCTTTTCTGAATCACACTATTAGCAAAGTGAATATATTTTCATGCTTTGCCAATGAAACAGCTCAGGAATTTCTCACTATCCCTCCATGTGTTTTTCCTACCATCTCAGTGTTCAGTATTCCATATTTTACTGCTCATGATTATGGGGTCTTAATGCACACTGACATGAAAACTAATCCTCCATGGTGAAGCGATAGATATCTGTCTGCAGTTGGTTAAGATAGCCTTCACAGATTGTGATTGTGAGAAAACAGACTGGAGCATACACATGATCTTGTCAAAACACATGTGTTTTAACTTTCAAGAGCAAAATGATTTCCACTGTCTCTTTTTCTAAGATAAAAGAAGCAAGTTATGAATGCTAAGGAAATAAGAAACATACTCTTAGACCCTGATCCTGCCAACAGTTCTGTATAAACCTAATGCTAAAACCATATATAGGCCCATGTATTTATGCATAATGTTCTTCACAGAAAACTGAGACTTTATATTTGACTGCCTACATTACCATTTGCACCCAGTGCTTTCTCTCCAATAATTATTCTATTTTTAACTTATATTTACCATCTACTGTTTCTCAGAATGAAAAATTTGTCTGATTGCATTTTTACATTACATCCATTTACAGCACTTAAACTATTGCCAGCAGCTAAAGTGATTTTTTTAAAGATAAGGGTTGTGGAGAAGTAGCTCTTTAAGGTTATTTTTTTTTCTCAGTAATGAACTGCCCTCCAACTGTCCTCCCACTTACTTTTATACCCCAATGAGAGAATTACTATTAATTATGGGATGCAGTGATAGAAGCAATGTAAAGTGTAACTGTGTAATACAAATCATTATTATCTATAGATCAAGCTGTCGGTTGGGATTTATGTTAATCAATAGATGTGTTTTACATAGTACTTTCTGATGTAAAACTGAGAGTATTGCAATATATCACACTTTGTTAATTACAGGATTCTAAAATTTTCTTTTGAGGCATTCAACTCCACAGAACACTGTCTTTATCATCTCTGTATCCATTAGTGGTGCGGTTTCCCCTGTATTATGATGATGTCATAAACCAACAATCTTCATGAGGTTTATGACTCAGCTAGACAAATTCAATTTAAAATCTATCACCAGAGTTATCACCCTGCTAGGATATCTCATATTCCTTGTTGGTTTTTACTCAAATTAGCTTAAACTGTTAAATTAAGGAGCCAATTATGATTGTGTTCATCTTATATAATAGGCCCTTTCTGTGTCAGCAGTCCATCTGATTTTAACTTACCTTTTAAATCATCAGAAGAAATTATTATTTTTTAATTATTTCCTAGTCCTTTTAATTATTTTCAAATGTAAAAGTGACAGATATGAAACATGATATGTTGTCAGACATTTTAATAGCATCTCCATAATTAGGTTGTTGCTGTTTATTTGGGGATTTTTCCTTTTCGTCTGTCTGTATTATTGAATGTGGATGGTAAACACAAAATACTTCCCATTAACAGTTTATGAAACGGGCTAATCAGACTGTGTAAAGAACTGGAAGGAGATCATATAGCAAGGATATAGACAAACTTAGGATGGCAAGTTGCTGGCTGGCCAATTGCAGCTGTATGTTTTCCAATTTTATGCAGCAAAAAACATATAAAGTCAACTGTTTTGGCTTAAGTGCCTTTCAGATAAGTTTTCTCTATTATATCAGAACAGACTGCTGTTGCACTAGCAATATGTTACATAATTTATACCTGTTATTTATTATTTTGTTTTACTCTGAAATATGGTAAGCAGATACATACTGCTTTTAAAAATATTAATGCTCTCAGGCTGAGACAGTTATCTTTTCTTTTAAAAAAAAGTAATTATTTCCATATTTAGCATACTGACACTGCTACTATAATTTCTATTTGACTACTTCTTTCCCTTTGAAACCTATGACTGATTTATAGTCTTCAAATTTTAAAGGGAACCATATCAAAGGTTGAAACCAGCAACCTTCAACTGGAAATTTTAAAGTTTTATTTCCAAATGTGAGACACAGATATTTCTGCCTCGTCATTCTGTAAATCACTTCTAGTTGTAACAATTTTCATGTTGTCACCTATATGCTTCTAATAGATCTAGCAGTTACATCTGCTCTCCCTTTCCACTATCCATTTTTCTATCTAAAAATATAACTGGGAAATTCACTTTTCTCTGCAAAATATATTCTGAAATGCATAAACATAACAATCAAAAAAGTTTGAGATTTGATAATCTGTACCTATTCTCTGTATACATTTTAAAATATATTTAATAAAGAATCTGATTCATTGCTCAGATTCTTTAAATTGGGTACTTCTGGTTCATTAATTCCTTTTGGTCTGCTTCTTTGTGACCAACTCTGACCCAGTGTTTTTTTTTTTGTTGTTTGTTTGTTTGTTTGCTTTTACATTGTAGGATTCTGTAGAATGAGCAGGTAAGTAGTTTTCTTCCTATACTTCCTTCAGTTTATTTCAAGACCTCCATTTACAGAGTCTGAACTTGATTGACTCAGAATGGGGGTTAGCCAGCTTATTCATATAACTAGCCATAACCACGAAGTAAGCAAGCTCTACAACCAAGGAGGTTTTATTTTCCTCTTTTTATACCCGTGGTCTGTTTCTTACCTTTCTCATTGTATTGTCTATTTCATATAAGATTATTCTTTGTCTCATATCCAGATACATAAGCTACTGTTTTCCTTCTGTTTCTTAGTATGTAAAATAGCTGTTTCCAGGGTTTCCTTTTACCCTGTCTTCCATAAATGCCTCTCTTTGACAAATTCTAAATATGATCATGAAAAGAGCAGACATGGCAAAGGTCATACTAATAATTTTCCTGATTTTTTTAATTCATGCTTAGTTAGGAGTGTCTTAAAATTATCAAGATAACTATAATCAGAATGAGCTGGATATTTAATATGCCCTAAATATAAACCTCATGTGCTTCAAACAGAACGAGATAGGGAAGGGCTTTTTCTAATTATGCCCTTTTCTAATTATGCTGAGGAACAAATTTCTTGCTAAAGATCTGAGCCTAAGTTAGAAATGAACATGGACTAAAGGATTATATGTTCACTATTTCATTTAAGTATTCTTGTTCAAAAGCAATTTACACTATACTGTGCTCCAAAGCATTTTATGAAGAGTTGTCATTATTGTATTTCATGACTAGATTATCATTTGTAGAAAAGTGTAGTCCATCAAAAAATGTTAAATTTGTAAAATATATATATTTATATATATATTTCCTGGAATACTAGAAAGGTTAGAGAGTCCTACCTGAGTTCTGTTAAACTCTGCAATTTCTGGTTAGGAGGTTGGAAAAGAAGAGGCGTATATAAGATGTAGCAAGAGCCATTAATGGTAGGCCATAGACATTTAATGTGGATATTATGCCAGAAAGGGGGAGAAGTGACAAGAAACAACAGTGATAACGTAAGAGTTGTAGGATATGTTATTATTTGTCAGGTTAAGGAAACAAGAAATTGAGTGACACAAGTGATAAGGGAAAAATCAATAAAAATGCAAATGTGAATCCCAGGTTCTGTTGCATTAAAGGAATGTGGTGGTTTTACTTGGGTGGGCGGCCGAGCTCCACCACAACCGCTCTCTCACTCCCCCTCCTCAAAGAGGAGCGTGGAGAAAACACGATTAAAGGGGCTCAAGAGTTGAGATAAGGCCAGGGAGATCGCACGGTAATCATTATGATGGGCAATACAGACTCAGCAGAGGGAGCTGTACTATTTATTGCTTATTACTAACAAGCTAGAGAAGTGAGAAACAAAGGAAAGAAATCAAAAGCACCTTCCCCCTCCCCCCACCCCCATCTGCCCTCTTCCACCTCCTCCCCCTGAGAGGCGCAGGGGAACAGGGGCATGGGGGTTATGGTCAGTCTATAGCGCTTCTTCTCCGCCACTCCTTCTCGGTCACCCTCATCCCCTGTGCTGTGGGGTCCCTCCCATGGGATGCAGTCCTTGCTGAACTGATCCGGTGTGGGCTTCCCACAGGCAGCAGCTTTTCAAGAACTGCTCCAGAAATGGGTCCGTACCACGGGGTCCATCCCTCAGGAGCAAACTGCTCCAACCTGGGTCCCCCATGGGCAGCAGCTCCTGTCAGGTCACCTGCTCCTGCGTGGTCTCCTCTCCATGACCTACAGGTCCAGCCTGGAATCTGCTCCAGCAGGGGTCTTCCACAGGCCGCAGTCTCCAACGGTGCAGGTCCAAATGCTCCACCGTGGTCTCCTCCACGGGCTGCAGCGTGGAACCCTGCTCCACCGTGGCACTCCATGGGCTGCAGGGGGACATCCTGCTTCACCATGGGCCTCACCACAGGCCACAGGGGACTTCTGCTCCGGCGTCTGGAGCACCTCCCCCCTCCTTCTTCACTGACCTTGGCACCTGCAAAGCTGTTCCTCACTCCTCTCACTCTCCCAGCTGCTGTGTGGTGCAGAGTGTTTTTGTGTGTGTGTGTGTGTTTTTTGTTGTTGTTGTTTGTTTTGTTGTTTTGTTGTTGTTGTTGTTTTTATTTTTTTTCCCTGTGTTAAATATGCTCTCACAGAGGCGCAAAACAACATCACTTACTGGCTCAGCTCTGGTCAGCAGTGGGGCCCTTACCAAACATGGGGCAGCTTCTAGATCCTTCTCACAGAAGCCACCCCTATGGCCCCCTACTACCAAAACCTTGTCACGTTAACCCACTACAAGGAACTAAACCAAAGCCAAGAGTCATTGAAAAATAGTTAGCATACATCTTAAAAACATATATTTGGTCTTGTAGCAGGATACCATTGACAGTATATTTTGACAGCTAAAAAAAGGGTAGATATTGGTTTTATTAGTTCAGGCTAGTTACGTACAGAACTAAACATAAGGCTGAAAACAAGGCTTATTTAGTAAGCAGAAAACTCTTTTATGCTGAGAGAAAAGCAACAGGAAAAAAAACTGCAATTCTAATTGTTTATTTAACATTTTATTTATACACTTTCACAAGTTCTTCTGACTGATTGAGAATACCTAGCATCTGTATTTACTGATTAGTTATGACTGATGATAAAAATTACATTGTGTTCTTCTTCTATTTCTTGAATAGAAATGCACTTAAGCATATCACTAGCAACCTACTGAATGTAGTGAATTTTTTTAACATCAATGGGACCATTCAAACAACATAGATACTCTGGCATGACTTTTAGCAAACATGGTGATCATGATACTTTATATATTCCACTTTTTTTTCATTTGTTTATACACTGCTTCTGTAATTTGGCATCTAATTTTAGTGTTTTGGCATCTAAATTCAGTATGTCCGCAAATCATCATTTTTTGTGTTTTGTATGAAGTGAAGAGCAAGGGGTATGAAAAGCAGAAGTAGCTTTAAAGAAGTGTGGTGCTACTGTTTATACAAACATGTAAAGTATGAATTTTGGGGAATTATATTAGAGCCATGAAAAAAAATATATAATAATTTGTCACTTGCATATGCAAGATGGAGACACTTCATATATTTTTTTTAATTAATTAATTATTTGATTGATTCGATCCATAACTGGCTTGTATTTTTTACTCAAGCAAAATCTTGCAGATTTTTTTTTTTAATATATTTTTTTTTCCCCTCAATATCCTATATATGCTTGAATAGCTCTTCCTCAAGCCTTCTAAGGCAAATATTTCTAGATATGTGCAGATGTAGAATTTTCATTATCTAGTGGCTTTCCTGATTGACATATAGAATACTCTGTGATTCTATAGTTGTGATCTCTTGGGCTTAGTATCTTAACTGTGCCTAATTTATAAAAGTTATTTAGAGACAGATCTAAGATGGACCTTGTATATTGTGGCTTTATATTAAATTATTTAACTAGAAACCTTCACAAACCTTTGAAAAAGTAATTTTTAGGTTTTCCCCATGTAGTCTACTGAGAAGATTAGTGTCTAAATCATTTGAAAGGAAATGCTGTAAGAAAAGAATGAGTTTATATTTCTCTCTCTTTTTTGAATCCAGCTACAGCCATGAGATTAAATTTTGTATGAAACAGAAACATATTCTGAAAATAAAACTGCTGTGCTTAATGGCCTAAGATATATTTTAGTCATGAGAGTTTTCACAGATTCATTTTGTAAGATGAGATAACAGAAGTAGCTCCTTCTGAAAATTACCTAAAGGCTTGAGACTTTGCCCCATAAAACACGTCTGTCAGGTCACTGCTTGGAAAGTCCGAGCTGTTTGAAACCACTCCATTCCTAAGAGTGAAATGCAAACAGCATGTTAAGAGAGATGCACCAAAGCTCTACAATGTTCCCATTGAAAACAGACCTATGTGCAGACAAAGAAATGTAAGAATTACTAAGCCTATGGGGAATGAACAATGAGAAATCTACTTTCTGAATGGCCATTTGTCATGGTCTGGATAACTGTAAACATAACTAGATTTAGGTAGAAAGGTTGAAAAACATTCATTCTGAAAGGGAAAGTGACTGAAAGTGTCTGTCTTTCTTCACTGACTACTTACAAATTGTCAAATAGCACAAACATATTTTTTTTTCTTTAGTTGTTGTTCTATGCCTGAAGGTAGATAACATGTCAGACCTAAGTCAGCCTTTTGTTAAAGATATCAGAATTCTATTCACAGAATGTGGCCATCCTAAGTGATGTCTTCTTGCTAGTAGTCACCTCTTCAAACCATAGGAAAATATCAAGTCTACATCAAAAAACATATGGGCACTGTTTCCTGTCTGCAACATAGACCCATATTTGTCAGTCCCTTCATCTGCTTTATTTTCTTATTCTTGTATTCAGACCTACTTGATGATTTATTCACTATGAATACTTCCATACAGATTCGAACATCATATGAGAATATCTTGCAAATGCGCTAAAGTGCTGTGTTTGTTCTGAGCTGCCACACCCTGTTTGGCACTAAGGTAAGCTAACATAAAGTTTTCTTGTATCCTCTTAAGTTCTTTTTAGATGGCCAAAGTGAATTGGTGATAGATATCAATATAAAAGCATTAGAAACATTTGATTGATATCAGTATGCTATTATATTATGTACATATATAACTTCATATTATATTCCTGAATTCCCTTACACTAAGAACTGAGATTTGTCTGTCATCTACTATTGCAAAGAAATTATGTCACATACTTACTAGGATAAAAGGATGGAAAATAGTACCTAGTCACATTTAGTGAACAATTTATATGTATTGTCAATTTTAATTGCCAAGATCTTTCCCAAAATAAGGAAGGGATCATGCATGGACACATTGACAAAGAGTATCCCTTTTTCCCTAACCTAAGTGATTAGGTTATGATTCTATGATTCTAAGTGAAGATAGATTCTGTGATTCTAAGTGAAGATAGAGAAGAAATTCAACTGAATTGGGAATAAGCACTACTGGCATCCTTGTTTCTAAGCATCACAGAATCATAGAATATCCCAAGTTGGAAGGGACCCCTAAGGATCTTTGAGTCCAACTCCTGGCACCACACAGGTCTACCCCAAAATTTAGACTATATGACAAAGAGCACAGTCCAAATGCTTCTTGGCCCTCCTGGCTGCCAGGGCACACTGCTGGCTCATATTCAACTTGCTGTCAACCAAAACCCACAGATCCCTCTCTGCAGGGCTGCTCTCCAGCATCTCGTTGCCCAGTCTGTACATATAGCCAGGGTTGCCCCATCCCTGTGGCAGGACCCAGCACTTGCTCTTATTAAAGAGCAAGTTGGTGATTGCCCAGATCTTCAGTCTGTCCAGATCTCTCTGCAAGGCCTTTCCACCCTCAAAAGAGTCAACAACTCCTCCAAGTTTAGTATCATCAGCAAATTTGCTCAAAACACCTTCTACTCCTACATCCAGATCATTTATAAAAACACTGGCCCTAAACTAACTAACTGGCCCTAAAATGGAGCCTTGGGGGGACCTCACTGGTGACTGGCCACCAGCCTGATATGGACCCATTTACCACAACCCTTTGAGCCCTACCCGTCAGCCAATTGTTCACCCACCGTGTGATGTTTTTGTCTAGCTGTATGCCAGACATTTTGTCCAATAGGATCCCATGAGAAACTGTGTCAAAAGCTTTAGTGAAATCTGGAAATATCACTTCAGCTGGTTTTCCTTGATTGACTAGATGGGTGATCTTATCATACAGACGTATCAAGGATATGCATGCACTTAATGTAACCTGACTGACAAGTTACTGTTACATTATAGCTGCAGGTAGATATCTAAGGTTTATTTGGCAACTGTTAAAAAGGTTTGCATTTAAAATTGTCCTGTTACTTAGTTTTCAATCAAGTGTACTGCAGCATTACTACATGGAAGGATATGGCTTCAAATATACAAGTACACCTACATATAATCATACAAAACATAGATTGTGTAGGTGTTTTAATAGGTCAGCTAGCTCATCCCGTAAGCACAAAGAGTTTGGCTATGTTTGTATTATTCCTGTGTTGTTGTTGTTATTTTTTAATGTCATGATAGAGATCATATAGCCTTTCTAGCAAATGTATTCTAGGGCTTCGCTATACTTACAGTTGCAAACAAACAAAGAACAAACAAACAAAGAAATAACAACAACAAAAGGCATAAATTGTGCTTGATTTCATGAAGGTCTATTACTTCTTAACCTATCCACATGGAGACATAGTGACATGGAGAGCAGTTTATTACCTTTCCATTGGCATTCTATATATAAGGACTGTAATATGTTCTCCTTTCTGTCTCTTTTTGTCTAGATAAAATAACCCAATTTCTTCAATAACTTAGTAAATTATTCTCTGTCTTCAATTTGTGCATCTGATTATTTCCACCTTGTAAATGTCCGTGTAGAATTGCATCCTTTCTCAGACCATTTCTTCCTTTTCTCAAAATTATTCTGATTTCAACTGCAATGTGCTTAACAAAAGTTTGATGTCATCTGTAAATTTAATCAGTGTACTTGCCATTCCATCAGCCAGACTGTTAATAAGGCTGCTGAACATTACTAGGCCCATCACACACTCCTTTGGAATTCTGTTCAGTACTTTCTTCAAGTTTCACAGTAAAACTTTTAATAACTGTTCTTTTTGTACCGCTTTACAATCGTAATTTTTCTCACCTGATAGGAATCCTTTTGGGAAAATATTGTAGGTACTATCAAAACAATTACAAAAGGGAAACTATATATCTCCTTCTCACTTGCAATTCCTACTTCTTCATCCTTCCAACGTAAATGGCCAGAATGTGATTAGTTCTTGACAAATGAAAGTTAATGGCTTTCCTTGAACATAGTCCCCTTTGAAATGATTAAAACATTTGATTATTTTGATTTTTGCAATCATAGCCACAAGAAAATAAAACACAATATTCTTATGACTAAATATGCAGCTTTCAAGTACATATATAAAATATGTACAATTTATACAATTGTACGATAGCAAATTTTCCGTAAGTGTACTGGTCAACAACTTGCTCATTCTTTTTTATTATTATTTTTTTTTTAAATATTATTCCTGTTTCATGATATTAATTATAAATCCATTTTCCAATTTTTGCTAATATTCCATATTCTCAGAGGTAACCTTTAGTATAATCTAATAAAGTAACCTGTCAATATAGTATGCCATATTTTGCTGTTAATAGCACATAGCACATTGTTATAATTCCATAATTAGAATTTACACTTCCAGAATTACAAATGTAGCAAATTCGCTTAGCTTATGTACTATGTCATTACGTGTCATTATCTTTGTCGGTTATATATGTCTAACGAACCAGAAGAGAACCATTACTGGACCTGGTACTAACCAATGCAGAAGAGCTCATTAAAGAGGTTAGAACTGGGGGAAGCCTGGGTTGCAGTGACCATGCCCTGGCTGAGTTTGTGATTTTGAGGGATGTGGGCCTGACACAGAGCAAAGTCAGGACCCTAAACTTTAGAAGAGCGAACTTCCAGCTTTTCAAAGAATTAGTGGATGAGATCCCATTGGACATGGTCCTTAGGGATAGAGGATCTGATCAGAGCTGGCAACTCTTTAAGGATATTTTTATTGGACCACAAGAGCTCTGTATTCCCATGTGTAGCAAATCAAACAGGGAAGGTAGGAAACCAGCATGGCTGAACAAGGACCTGCTGGTCAAACTTAGGCAAAAAAAAGTAAATGCACAAGCAGTGGAAGTAGGCACATGTGGCCTGGGAAGAGTACAGAAACACTGTCAGAATGTACGGGGTAGATACTGATAGGACAAGGGGGGAAGATCTTAAACTAATAGAGGATAGATTTAGGTATTAGGAGGAAATTCTTTGCTGTACTGGTAGTGAGGTTCTGGAACAGGTTACCCAAGTTGGATGGGTCCTTGACCAACTGATGGCATCCCTGCCAGGGGGGTTGGAACTAGATGATCTTTAAGGTCCCTTCCAACCCAAGCCATTCTATGATTCCATGATTCTATGATTCCATGATTCTATGATTCTATGATTGTTTTGTTGGTCTGTGTATAAATTAAATAAATAAATAAATAAATAAAGTCCGCACAGTAAAATAACTAACATGAGATACATTTCATGTAGATACAGAATCACAGAATCATCTAGGTTGGAAGAGACCTCCAAGATCACCGAGTCCAACCTCTGACCTAACACTAACAAGTCCTCCACTAAACCATATCACTAAGCTCTAAATCTAAACGTCTTTTAAAGACCTCCAGGGATGGTGACTCAACCACTTCCCTGGGCAGCCTATTCCAATGCCTAGCAACCCTTTCAGTAAAAAAATTCTTCCTAATATAATTTAACTGTTCTTTGTAAAATTAAAATGCACTGTAGGAAAGTTAAAAGCTCCTTTGAAAAATCTTAAGTTGTTTCAGGTGCACATTACCAGAGACAATGCTAAGGTGGTATTTATTCCTTTTAGATTAAAATAGATATACTTTAGATATACTTTTTTTTTTTTTTAACAGATAAGTTGATACATTTTTTTCTGCATCATTTCTGAAGATTCAGTGTAAAAGTGATGACATGAAAATTAGCTGAAATGCAATTACTAGACAAAAACCTTTTAATAAAGATAGCTGTTGGAAACTGTTGATATAGTATTTACAAAAGTAAAAGTAAGGGATTTTATTTAGGAATTACTTATGTAGCTTAACTATTTTCACTTCATTAATATAGCTTCTTCAGATTGGACTGAAGTTGCCATATCAATTTTATTAAAGTGTTTTATATTGGAGGGGTTGGGAGAGAAGAGGATAATTCTATAACTTTTGTTTTAATTAGAGTATTTTGTGTAATAAGTGACTATGCAAGAGAACACTACATAGCATTTTACATAAATGGGAATTCATTTCAGGTTCTTTACAAGAACGGAGTTAACTGAAATATTATCTTCAGATTTATACCAAACAGGAAAGTCATATTACATAAAACAATATTTCTCTGTCTTTGATAAGAAAAAAATGCAATTCATCAATTCTGTCAAAAGTTTTCCAATAGATTTGCAAAATGTTTAGGGACAGTTTGGGATCACAGTATCATTTAGGAACAAAATAAAATGGAAAAATAATTTCAGATAGAGTATATTCCACAAGTCAACTCATTGATGAAGTCCCTAATTTCATTACATGTAGCACTACTTGCACCTCAAAAGTCTAATACAAGAAGATGATCTGTCTGTGTAATGTTTCAGCTCTCAGGGTTTTCTTCCATTATATTAAAGGCTTTCAAATTGCCTTTCAGTATTTTCTCTCTTTATCTGAATTCTACAGTAAAATGAGTTCTGTAATAGGATTTCCACTGGTATCTTTTTTTAAAAAAAATATATATATATATATTTTTTCCCTTATTCTAAAATCATTAACTTTAGTAAGAGAAACTGACTGTAGTAAAAGTAAGCTATTGGATATTGTCTAGTAAAAAAATGCTCCTTATTTGTTATGCTTCTCAGAAATCCACAATGCAGATTTGAGAACAGGAACAACCCTGAATTAAGATCATACAGGCACAAGACAGAGTATTAACTACTGAGGTGACTGCACTGGTCTGTGCCAAGCTACAGAGTATTTCAAAAAAATGGTCATGAGTCATGCTGGATAGTACTCTTTAATTTTTTCTGCATGAGATCAACTTTGCATTATAACCTAAATTAGGTTATAACAAGAAAGTTGTTTTATAGTAAATTACCAGTCATTGCTCATTAAGAAAGCCTCTATTCACCTTGCAATCTTTAGTAAAGCTTGACTTTTTGATCAATATATATATTTATGTTTTAATTGTATTAAGAATTTTTATGAACCATGCATTCGTGCTACATTTTTAATGCTAAAGCAGGTTATAAATCCTTTCTGAATCATATGCAAACTATGTTCTGTTAGACTAACACAGAAACAAAACTTCAAAGTCTCACTTTCCCAGTCTCTTTAATAATGCAATCTTGTTAAACTAGAATCATGCCCATTTACTTATTCTTCAAGCTTTTGTTCTTCATTCCTGACTTTTTTTTTCCATCAGTCCCTCTTAATATATTTCTTACTATAGCAATACAAAGATTTACAGAAAGAAAATAACTTAAAGTGGTGTAACTCTCACACTGAGTGCCTCGGATTTGCTGTACCTGCTAAATTCTGTACAAACAGTAAATATTAATAAGAATATTAAGTCAACTGAACATCGGTAGGCATGCTGACATGCTCTAAAATTAAAGATATGGAGAAGATAAAGAAAGTCTGAAGCCTATAAGAACTGGAATAGTCTGTGATTAAAAGCATCTTGCAAATGAGCTGACTCCAGTCAAACAACTCTCGTTATATAGGATTATTCATTGTGAGCCAAAACATTGTAAAGCATTCAAAGGACAATGTATTGGATTTAAAGAGGAACATTTAAAGTACTGCATAACTAAATGTAGAGAATAATTTGTTGATACTAAATCCTACAGGACTAATTTGGTCATAGCTTTCAACATCTGTCGTGGGCATTAAAGACAAGGGGGGGGGGGGGGGGGGGGGGGGGGAAGAGAGAGAGAGAGAAGACTGGAAGACTGGAGTCAATTCCACTGTTCGTATGCACTTGCCAGAATAGGTACTCCATAATTAAAGAGTGCACTATACTAGACACAAATCTGTCAAAATAGATGCTCTGCAACAGAGAAAAAAAATCACAGTTTCCCTGAGTCACATTTCCCTCCTTAGGGGCACATAATCTTACAATCCAGCTAACAGATTGTAGAGTGGAACTGGGTAAATATTTGGTGCTTGCTTCTGTGTGTCTTGGCATGCATTTTTAACTGTGTTCACAACAACTGTTTTCATGCCCCTGCCTGCAGAAACATTTGAAAAATTAGTGAATGTTGAGCAAATATTAATACCATGAAAGAAACATAGTGAGTACCTAAAATTGCCTGACTGATGCCTCTTCCACTTGAGAAATTAGTCTCATTAAACCCAAGAGTTAAAAGATGCCATGTGACTATTGTGGTTTGACCCCAGAAGCCAGCTAAGTACCACACAGCCGTCCGCTCACTCCTCCCTAGTGGGATGGAGGAAAGAATCAGAAAAAAAAGTTAAAACTTGTAGGTTGAGATAAAGACTGTTCAATAGGACAGAGAGTATATTATAATAATGCATTATATATATGTATATACGAAACAAGTGATGCACAATGCAGTTGCTCACCATCTGCTGACTGAAGCCCAGCCAGTCCCCATGTAGCAGTTGCCCAACCCCCACCAACCCACGAATGACTTTGATATTTTCAGAACTGAATATTCCTTTTTCTGTTCAATAGTTCCCAACTGAAAAAAAAACAGCAGAACCAAAAGCATAATTTGCCTATCATTTATTTGAAATAACTAGTATTTTAATGTATATATTTATAGTTGTAGTTAGTTGCCTGCTGCTGCTTATATTGCAATTTTGATATAATTTTATTACATAAAAAATACTAGCACAGAAAATTTATTTCACAGAATCACAGTATTTGAGAATCTCTGAGGTTAGGTTGGAAGGAGTTCTTGTGACTTGCAAAATCAGACTTTATAACCTCAGAATGGTTATAAAGCAGGTATGTTTATTCGGTGCTGTGCACACACGCCGGGCACAAGGCTCCACCTAACTTGCGCACCAGCGGTTACTGGCAGTGTGCTTATATTAGTGGGACAAATACATATTCATTTCATTTCCCGTAAGTCTCTTGTATATTCATCAGGTCTCCGAAGAATCATTAATGTAGGTTCTTGTCTTTATTTGTAGCATACTGGAGTCCTTGGGTGGTCGTCCGGCGTACTCTGGTGGTCTTTTGTTGAAGGCCAGAAGTCTTCCTTGCTGCTAATCTTCTGATCTTTCCTGTCTTTGACAGACTTCAGCAGTCAAGCCAGTTCTTGCTGGTTCCATTATCTATGTATACAGTCTTTTATGCACAGAATAACAGAATTGAAGGGGTTGGAAGAGACCTCGAAAGATCATCGGGTCCAATCGCCCTGCCAAAGCAGGTTCCTTAGAGCAGGCTGCCCAGGTAGGCATCCAGATGGGCCTTGAATATCTCCAGAGAAGCAGACTCCACAGCCTCCCTGGGCAGCCTGTTCCGGTGCTCCGTCACCCTCACCATGAAGAAGTTCTTTCGCATGTCGGTGCAGAACTTCCTGTGCTCTATCTTGTGGCCATTGCCCCTTGTCCTGTCCCCACAAACCACTGAGAAGAGGTTGGCTACATCATTCTGTCTCCCACACCTCAGGTGTTTATACACATTGATGAGATCCTCTCTGTCTTCTCTTTTTGAGGATGAACAGACCCAGGTCTCTCAGCCTTTCTTCATAGGGAAGATACTCCAGGCCCCATATCATCTTTGTGACCCTCTGCTAGATTCTTTCCAGGAGATCCTTTTCTTTTTTGTACCGGGGAGCCCAGAACTAGACACAGTACTCCAGGTGAGGCCTGAACAGGGCAGAGTAGAGGGGAGGATCACCTCCCTTGACCTGCTGGCCATACTCCTTTTAATACAAACCAGGATCCCATTGGCCCTCTTGGCCACGAGGGCACACTGCTGGCTCATGGTCAACCTGTCATCCACCAGAACCCCCAGGTCCTTCTCCTCAGAGCTCCTCTCCAGCAGGTGGTTTCCCAGCCAATAATGAAACATCCGGTTGTTCCTTCCCAGGTGCAGGACTCTACACTTGCTCTTATTAAACCTCATTTGGTTTCTCCCTGCCCATCTCTCCAGCCGGTCCAGGTCTCGCTGAATGGCAGCACAGCCTTCTGGCGTGTCAGCCACTCCTCCAAGCTTTGTGTCGTCAGCGTACTTGCTGAGGGCAGACTATTCTCTCATCAAGGTCGTTGATGAAGATGTTGAACAAGACCGGACCCAGTACCGACCCCTGGGGAACACCGCTAGCCACAGGTCTCCAGCCAGACTCTGCCCACCAATCACCACACTCTGAGCTCGGCCAGTCAGCCAGTTCTGAACCCAGCTTACTGTCCACTCCTCTATCCCACCCTTTCTCAGCTTTGCTAGCAGGATGTCATGGGAGACAGTATCGAAAGCCTTGCTAAAGTCAAGGTAGATGACTTCCACTGCTCTCTCCCCATCTACCCAGCTGGTGATGCCATCATAGAAGGCAATGAGGTTGGTCAAGCACGACTTCCCCTTGGTGAATCCATGCTGACTACTCCTCATAACCTTCTTCTCTTCCAGTTGCTTGGAGATGTCATCCAGAACAAACAGTTCCAACACCTTTCCAGGGCCAGAGATGAGGCTGACTGGCCTGTAGTTTTGTCCTTCTTGAAGACCGGAGTGACATTGGCTGTCCTCCAGTCTTCACACACCTCTCCTGTTCTCCAGGGCCTTTCAAAGATGATAGAGAGTGGTTCGGCAATCACCTCTGCCAACTCCTTTAACGCACCTGGATGCATCCCATCAGGACCCATGGATTTGTGTGCGTTGAGCCCACTCAGACACTCCCAAACCACTCTCTCATCAACCAGGGGGGAGCCCTCCATTACCCAGACCCTTTGTCCTCCCGCCAGGGTCGAGGAGTCCCGAGGGGGAGTCCTTGAAGCAAAGACAAGCAAAGAAAGCATTCAGCATCTCCGCCTTCTCAGCGTCTCCCATGACCAGGACACCCCCCTCATTCAGCAAGGGACCCACATTATCCCTAGTCTTCCTTCTGCTGTTTACATACTTAAAACAAACAAACAAACAAACAAACAAACAAACAAAAAAAAACAACTTCCTATTATCTTTTAACTCTTTTGCAAGCCTCATCTCTAGGTGGGCTTTAGCCTTCCTCGTCGCGTCCCTGCAGGCCCTGACAACACTTCTATACTCCTCCCAAGAGGACAGGCTCTTTTTCCACGTTTCATAGACCTTCCTCTTCCTTTTGATCTTATCAATGAACTCCTTGCTCATCCACACAGATCTCCTGTCCCCCTTCCCCAATTTCCTATTCTTAGGGATGCACCAATCCTGAGCTTGGAAGAAGTGCTGTTTAAATGTAGCCCAGCTCTCATAAGCACCCTTGACTTCTAGCAACCTAGCCCATGAGATACTCCCAAGCAGGTCCCGGAAGAGGTCAAAGTTGGCTCTCTGAAAGTCCAGGGTAGCAATCCTGCTTTTAGCCTTACTTCTTCCACCAAGTTCCATCTTGAACTCCACCATCTCATGGTCGCTGCATCCCAAGCTGCCCCCAACCTTCACATCCCTAACAAGCCCATCCCTGTTGGTAAGGACAAGGTCTAGAAGCACCCCCTGCCTTGTCTGCTCCTCCACCACCTGCGTCAGAAAATTGTCTTCAACTCATTGTAGGAACCGTTTGGACTGCACGTGCCTGGCCGAGTTGCTTACCCAACAGATGTCTGGATAATTGAAGTCCCCCATGAGAACGAGCACCTGTGATCTTGAGGCTACTGCCAGCTCCTTGTAGAAGGCTTCATCGACCTCCTCCTCCTGATTTGGTGACCTGTAGTACACCTCCACAACAGTGTCCCCCATACCAGCCCACCCCTTAATTCTCACCTACAAGCTCTCCACTTGTCCTTCACCCTCCCCCAGGTGGAGCTGGGTATACTCTCATTGCTCCCTCACATAAAGGGCAACCCCACCCCCTTGCTTCCCCAGCCTGTCTTTCCTAAAAAGGACATAGTCCTCCATGGCAGCATTCCAGTCATGCGAGCTGTCCCACCACATCTCTATAATCGCAATGAGATCATGGCCTTGTGACCAAACACAGATCTCAAGCTCATCCTGTTTATTTCCCATGCTCCGCACATTGGTATACAGGCATTTTAGAGAAGTAGCAGGCACAGTTACCCCTGGAGGGATGCAAGAAGAAGATTCTGGACGGGGTGTCAAGATTGTTACCTTCTCTGAGGAGCCCTCAGACAATCCTATGGGAAAACTCAGAGGTTTTTCCCTACTATCTTCAACAGTGACAGCAGTGACAACTTCCCCCAGGCCTCCTCTGTCACTTTTAGCTCTCCTCCCTTATCTTTATCTTTTTATTCCCTTATCTTTGGGTCGTTAACATACAATTGTGCTAGCTAAGACCTAGGAATCAACATCCTTTATCTTGTTCCCTGTCTCACTTAGATATTCTCTAGTCCCCTTGATCTAGAAGGGCCAACTACAACAGATTACCCAGGTCTTATGTCCAGTCAGGTTTTGAATATATCCAAGGGTGGAGACTCAATAACTTCTCTGTGTGGTTTGTCTCAAAGTTTGACCACCCCCACAGTAAAAAAGTTTTTTTCATGTATTCAAATGAAATTTCCTATATTTTAACTTGGGCCTATTGCCTCTTGTCCTGTCAGTGGGTATTCATGAGAAGAGTCTGGCTTCTCTTCTTCGTTACCTCCCATCAGGTATTTATACCCATGGGTGAGATCCTACCTGATCCTTCTACAGGTTGAACAGTCTCCCACCCTTTCTTCATACTGAAAATACTCAATTCTTTTCATAATCCTAGTGGCCATTGGCTAGACTTACTCCAGTCTATCCATGTACTGGGGAGCCCAGACCTGTGTCAAGCACTCCAGTGCTGAGTGGATTGGAAGGATTGTTTCCATTGACCTGCAGAAAATTCTCCTCCTAATGTAGCCCAGGATGCTGTTGGCCTTTGTCATAAGGGCACATTGTTCCCTCACAATTGCTGGCTCACAGTTCTGTATCATCTGAGGGTTCACTTAGTCCCATCATCTAGGTCATTCAGTAAGATGTTAAATAGTATTTGACTCAGTATTTACCCCTGGGGTACACTACTGGTGACTGACCTCCAGCTGAACTTGGTGTAGCTGATTGTGACCCTCTGGACCCAGCTGTTCAAGCAGTTTTCAGTCCAATTCATTGTACATTTATCTAACCCTAACTATCTAATGGGAGACAGTGTCAAAACCCTTACTAAACTCAAAGTGAAAAATGTGCATTGCTCTCTCTCATCCACTGAGACAGTCATCTTGCAGAAGTCTGTAAGACTGGTAAAGCATGTTTTGCCCTTCATGAATTTGTGATGACTATTCCAGAGCATCTTCTTGTCGTTCATGTATTTGGAAATGATTTCCAGGATTAGTTGCTCGATCACCATTCCAGGAATCAAGATGAGGTTGATGGGTTTGTGCTTCCTCAGATCTTTCTTCCTGCCTTTCTTGAAGAGTAACAAGAATTACATTTGTTTTCTTTCAGTCTTCAGGAACTTCTCACAGTTGCCATATTCTTTTGAAGATAATCAAAAGTGGCCAAAAAATAGTACCATAGAAGCAATTATTAAAAAAAAAAAAAAAAAATAGTTCTATCCAAGCCAAAACCAGTACAGTGTCCTAAATTACATTTTATCTGTAGCTCATTATTTGCTTTCTATATTCACTACATTACAATAATAGGAGATCAGAGTAGGATATGTAGCAATTGCGGCATGTAAGAATTTATTATCTAAACCCTCCCATTTCTAAAAGCAAAAATTGTGCTTCATGTCATTCTAAATGCAGTAGTAATCTCATAAATTCTAATCCTTATTAATAATTCCAAGGCAATCTGTTGCAACAAATCTTAGACAAAAATCTTGCCCTTCTAACAACAGAATGAATATTCAAAAACATCATTAGACTTTTTCAAAGACAGTTTACTTTCAAGGGCAGGTGAAAACATTTTTTCTCTCCTTCTCATTAACTTCCTGACACCCCGATAATATTTTTTTTTCTCTCTCTTTATAGAAATATATATGCATTTCAGTGTAATGTATTCTTTAAGAGAATTGGATCATTACATTAGCTAATGTAATGATCATTAATTGGCTAATGTAACCACCCTGAAAATCTATCTAGTTTCCTATATACAGATGTGAAGAGTTGCACACAAGAATGCTGTTAGTCTGTGGTAAAGAAAAGGTATCTACTAGCACAACTAACAGGATGAAAAGCAAAGGTGCCAGTTTGTTTCAAGTCTCTTCATTTATAGAGCTATTACAACTTTGAGTGGCTTTGAATAGCCAGTTGTGAGTGCATAATCACCCCCAAATAGTCAGATTTCAGACTGTTCTTGACTTGATCCTTCCTTTTCCCTACAGATTTCTGCCTGTCCCCTAAAACCATCTTTCCTTACCTAGTAGTTTCATATTTGCAGAGCTGTATAATAGATGATCTTAGTTGTTCCATCGGATTTCATGCAACGAACTTCTTTGAGGACATCACAAGCTGTCTTTGATTTTTATGTTATGACAGATAGAAACCTTACCAGCAGCAGGGATCTCAATTAGAATCATACAGGTGTTGATGAAGTTTCTGAATTATTAAGGAAGACAATCAGGAAAATATGAACCAAATATAATGCTCACTAAGCAATATTAAAGATTTTCTTAAATATCACATACAGAAACTCTGTCACATTATAAATAAGATTGAACTTTTTCCCATCTCTGTGTATTTTTGTCCTCCCAAAAATATAGATAGCAGTGTATATATAGACCATCTTCTGTTAATGCAGATGGTGTCTCAAATAATGATAAACATATTACTGTATTTATCTCAGGCAACCTATTAAGATCTAATTCAGCTTAATACAGCACTATTCTCATTGCTCACTCTGCACCTATAACATGTTTTTGTTTTGTTCATTTTATTTTTTATATTTATTTCATATTTTTCTCAAGATCTGCTATGAGGAATACTTCATGAGTGAACTCCAGACAAATGGTCTGAAGAATTTGATTCTCGTGGTTAAAATAGAAGGTCCTTTCTTTTCCCCATCTTTGACTGTGATTGGGTGTCCATAGAAACTGTTGCCTTGGTCTTGTGTAACTACATTGTTGATGTACACAAAGCATAATTTAAAATTAGATAAATGTGATATTTTTAATGTTGTATGTAAGCAGAAAATGCTGAATCAAATCAATCTGACCTCCTTGGTTCTCAGGAATCCTAGAAGTGTCTTAAATCATCAGGAAAAGTATTAAAAAATGTTTTTAATATGCTTTATGAACTGCATTGACAATTTATAGATAAAGCAAGGAAAAGAAACAAACTTGGAATAGGTCAGAAAGTGAGGGCAAAAAGCTATTGACATCAGTAGATGTAACACATACACACACAAAATCAAGATGGGAAAAACTTGCCACATTTACCTTAGATTGCACAAGGAATAGGCATTTTCTCATAGTGTCCTGGTTTTGGCTAGGATAGAGTTAATTTTCCTCCTAGTAGCTGGTAGGGTTCTGTGTTTGGGATTTAGGATGAAAATAATGTTGTTATCACACTGATGTTTTAATTATTGCAGAGCAGTGCTTACTCTAAGCCAAGGACTTTTCAGCTTCTCACACTCTCCTGCCAGCGGGCAGGCTAGGGGTGCAGCAGGAGCTGGGAGGGGACAGACCCAGGACAGCTGACCCAAAACGGCCAAAGAGGTATTCCATACCATCTGACGTCATGCCAAACAATTAATATGAGGGGGCTGGCCAGGGTGGGGGGACTGGCTGCTCGGGGATAGGCCCGAGCATTGACCCATTGGTCAACGGGTGGTGAGCAATTACATTGTGTATCACTTGTTTGTACACATTATTATTAGTAGTACTATTATCATTATTTTCCTTTCTTTTCTGTCCTAATAAACTGTCTCTATCTAAACCCACAGCTTTCATTTCTTTCTAATTCTCTCCCCCATCCCAGAGATGGAGGGGTGGGGGGTGAGCAAACGTTTTTGTGGTGCTTAGCTGCAGGCTGGGTTAAACCACAACACATGGTAAAGTCAGTTAGTGATTTTTTTTCAAGCTTTCTTTTTTTTTTTTTTTTTTCCCTAAGAATATATTATTGTTTTTAAATGGCAAAAACAATCAAAGCCTACTTTTGTATCTGCCCCCTCTCTGCATCTTCTCTGATCTTTTACTGTCCACTATGGATTGAGCATTCTGGGAAAACTGATTAATGGTAGCTATGTAATTTGCTTTTATTTTGACTTATTTGAAAGCTAAATAAGCCCAAAGAGAACCAGAACAGAGCAAAATCAGAGACATACAAGAAGTCAGCTGATGAACCTAAGTAGTAAAACTATGGTAAGACAAAACCAAAATGCACACTGGCTGCAAGGCTCAGCGAATGGTCAACCTTCACTGAACTTCTATTTTCACTTGAGGAAATAGGACATATTGGACAAATGCCTACCATTATTGGTTTTGTCAGCATCTCATCTGGTACCTCATTCTGGTGTCAAAGATCTGTTCTTGTCTCTGCTCCACTGAGTATCCAGTATAGCACACCGGAGTCACTTTCTGTAGCTAACAGATAGGCAGGTAGCTATCAGATGCTCTCTCAGCTCAAACGGCCATCTGGCTTTTCTGTTTCCAGATTCTGGGAAACACTTAACCTTATATTTTCCTACATAAAACAGAGAAACAGTGAAATTAGGAAACCATGGAGGATATATTTCTCAACAAGAGAATGGCATGGACAACTTGTAGGACAGAAAGAGATATATAATGCAAGAGGGGAAAAAATGAAAGACTAAATGACTGTCAGAATAGGTGTAGAACCTAAGATCCCATGGGAACAGTAATGATATTTCTTTACATATTGATTTAATCTCTGTTGCAGAACAATTATAACATAGATATCAGTTAAGAGCTCAGAAGTAAAAGCCCTTGATGTAAAAGATTTTGATGTAATGCAAGTAAGACATTTGAAAGGCAGCAGTGCCCCCAGGCATATCAGCCCACGCAACAGAAAGAATATATATATTAAAAAAAAAAAAAAATCCTGTCCATAGCGGGGCTCTTTGTTTCTATATGAACTACATTGATTCACTGTTATCTTTTCCCAATTTAGTGGTTCATTGTCCTTGCTAAAAGAAGACTGGTTCCAACTTCTTTGTCATATACAAAAGATGAGTCCAGCTTTTGAAAGATAACAAATGGCCATTAAGTGTTACCGTGAGTACAAACACTAAAGTTACTGACTGGTTCAGTGTTGTGGAGCAATTCCAATCTGTTACAGTCATACACTAATAGGGTGACCAGTAGTAGGTAAATGTATATTTACTATCACTGTCGATCTTAGTTCTCTTAAGCAGATGATAAGGAGATTCAGCCTAAGAGCAAGGCAATATTATTTTATAGTTTTGCCTCTTTCTATTCCACTATAACTGCTCCTGCTACACAGTAAGTACTTTGGGATAAGGATAACCTTTGGTGTATATATAGTGCAAAATTCTATGGTCTGAGACTAGGTCAACAAAGCATCATAATTATCATAGCCCAGAACAATGCCAGGGATAGTGCGTTTGAGAATATGTTTCAGGTTCAGATATACCAGAAAGAACTGAGGATCTTAGGTTATCTTAAGAGATATGAAAAAATTGAGAGGTTAATGTTGCCTGGGAAATCCCATTTCCTTTTTCATTCTTAGAAGACACAGATTCCATTACAGAAATGGGGCAAAACTGGAAAGAAGAAATGAGAGCACTACAACCACAGCATCGACATAAGAAACAATAATCAGTCTCTACTGTTTCACAGTGATGGCTAACTGAACTTCACCACACCACTCTCTTACTCCCCGTCCTCAAAGGAACATGGGGTGAAAATATGATAAAAAAAAAAAAAAAAGGCTCATGGGGTGAGATAAGGAAAACTAATAGATGGGCAGGGGACGGTTCACGTAAGCAAAGGCAGACAAAACAATGATTATCTACTTCCCCACCAGGAGTGGTTTGGCCACATCTTGGGAAGTAGGGCTTCAATACACATAGTAACTGTTGAGAAAGACAGATGCTTTCATAACAAGAGCCCCCCCCTCCCCTTTCCCATTCCCTAGCATTTATGACTGAGTGTGACATCACATGATATGGAATATCCCTTTGGTTCATTTAGATCAGCTGACCTGGTGATGTCTCCTCCCTACCTTTTGCCCTCCTCCAGCGTAAAGTCTTGTCAGTAAGAGAGAGGGAAGGGAGGGACAAGGAGAAGAGACTTGATGCTGTGCCAGCACTGCTCAGCAATAGAGGAAACATTGGTGCAATGTCCATGCTGTTCTAGTTACAAGTGCAGAGCATAACACTATATGGGCTGCTGTGGGGAAAGTTAACCCTATCCCAGCCAGACCGAGGACAACATGTGATCTTTTAGCAGTCTTTTCCTTTGTGTACAATTTGCATAGGACTTTCCAATGTGACCAAACTCTATTTGAACAACACCCTAGTAGCTTTCTGTCTCCTCAGGTAATAGAAGGAAAAAGAAAATATCATGTTTTTGATCCTCTCGTCTGTCATAGAATCATAGAATCATTCAGGTTGGAAAAGAACCCTAAGATCGTCAGGTCCAACATTTAGCCTAGTGCTGAAGTCTACCACTAAGCCATGCTACTAAGTTCTACATTTACACGTTTCTTGAATATCTTCAGGGAAGTTGACTCAACCACTCCAATGCTGCACAACCCTTTCAGTAAATTAATTTCTTCTAATATCGAACCTAATCCTCCCCTGGTACAACTTGAGGCGGTTTCCCCTCATCTTATCACTCAGTGCTTGGGAGAACAGCCCTATCCCCACCTTGCTACAAGCTTCTTTAAGGTAATTATAAAGTACAATAAGCTCTCCCTGAGTCTTCTCTTCTCTAAGCTAAATAACCCCAGCTCCCTCAGCCACTCCTTTTAACACTTATTTTCTAGACCCTTCACCAGCTTCACTGCCCTTCTTTGGACACACTCCAGCATCTACTGTCATAGCATTCATCATAGCAGTCTATGTCATCTGATGTAATTACATAGCCTCATGTGTGAGACACAAGCAACATGTTACTACAAAGAATAAATAAAAGGAGTAATATCATAATTGTTTTCCAGAAGAGAGAGGAATTTTTTTTCTTATTGCTAAAAATTGAAGTGTTTCAATACTACCAGATTCTTATAT
Source organism: Stictonetta naevosa (assembly GCA_011074415.1). Lineage (NCBI taxonomy): Eukaryota > Metazoa > Chordata > Aves > Anseriformes > Anatidae > Stictonetta > Stictonetta naevosa. The sequence goes on along the minus strand of CM021699.1, from coordinate 88,317,715 downwards.
AGAGGTATTATTTTTAGTCATTGTACTTTATAGAATGCCTTAAAACTTTGGTGTGTCAAGATTCCATAAAATTATTCCATCCTTCCCCCAGAAAAAAAAAATATATGTAAATAAAATAATCAGACAGACTTTTTTGGCTTCCAAAGAAAACAGAGTAACAGAGTTTTCAGACACAACAATGGTAGCTACTGAATAGAGGTGTACCTCCTTGGGCATATGAATTTGCTCAGGATATTGAATGATTTTATACATAAATTCCACACAACAGTCAAATGTTTTCATGACACCTAAGTTAGTGAAAGGACTTGAACTGGGGCAGAGCAAGAATCACATTCATGCACCTCTATTATATATATAATTAGCTAAGTTGTGCTGAGACATTAAAGGTAAAATAGGAGAAAGAAGATTACATATGTTTGAGAGGAACATATTTGACCTATGAACAGCTGGGGCCACTTTGTTTAGGAAACAACTTTGAGATGTATGCTATAATCCAAAAATGCCCAAAACCAACCAACCAAACAAACAAACAAACAAAAAATTTTAAGTTCATAAAAAGTGCCATGGCTATACCCTGCCCCACAAACCTAGAAATTATAGTTAACCATACTGTTAAACTTCTTGACCCTCCAGATCAGGATGAACATATGCAAACTACCTTTTGGGAATGGCCCTTGGTCCAAATGCTCAGTTCTTTGAAAGAGTGCAGGTCAACCTAGGCTGAAACTGCAAAGGAACCAATCTAAAAACTGATCAATTACATGATTAAGATGCAGCCCCAGCCAAAATCAGGAATCACTATGAGGAGATGCTTTTTAAAGACAGAGTAGACAATTAACAGGAAGGAATTTAAAACCAATGTTTCTGAACAGAATCACAGAATCAGAGAATGTTTGACATTGGAAGGAAGTCATCTAGTCCAACCTCCCTGCTCAAGCAGTGAGACCTAGATAGAGCAGGTTGCTCATGACCATGTCCAGATGGGTTTTAAATATCTCCAAGGAGAGAGCACCCCGCCAATTGCTCCATCATCTGCACAGTAAAGAAATGTTTCCTGATGTTTAGATGGAAACTTTAGTGTTCTATTTTGTGCTCTTGTGCCTCTTGTCCTGGCAATGGTCACCACTGAAAATAACTTGGCTTTATCCTTTGTGTACCCTCCCTTCAGGTATTTATGTACTTTAATAAGTTCCTTCACGTATTGGGTTTACATAGCAAGGTTTTGGTACTGGGGGAGCTGCAGGGGTGGCCTCTGTGAGAAGAGTCCAGTAACTGCCCCAGGTTAAATAAGAGTCAGTTTCAGCCAGTTCCAAAGGGACCTGCCACGGCCCAGAGCTGAGCCAATAAGCAATGTTATTTGCACCACTCTCAGAGCATGTTTAAGAAAGGGAAAAAAGCTGCTCTACAGCATCTGAGAGAACAAGGAGTGAGAACCAGATCTGAAGACCCCAAGGTCAGTGCAGAAGGAGGGCAGAAGGTGCAACAAGTGCTGAAGTCCTCCTGCGGCCTATGCAGAGGCCCCTGGTGGAGCAGGCTGTCCCCCTGCAGCCCATGGGTCCCACATGGAGCAGATCTCCACGCTGCAGCCCGTGGAGGAGCCCCCGGTGAAGCAGGTGGATGTGGCCTGGAGGAGGCTGTGGCCCATGGAGATCCCCAGCAGGAGCAGGCCTCGGGCCAGGGCTGCAGCCCCTGGAGAGGAGCCCACACAGGAGCAGGGGGTCTGGGGGGAGCTGCTGCCCATGGGGGACCTGTGCTGGAGCAGTTTAATCCTGATGGATGGACCCCATGGTACGGACCCATGTTGGAGCAGTTCTTAAAGAGCTGCTGCCTTTGAGAAGCCCACACAGGATCAGTTTGGGAAGGATGGCATCCCGTGGGAGGGACCCCAAGTGGAGCAGTGGCAGAGAGTGACTGTGAAGGAGCAGCAGAGATGAAGCGTCAGGGACTGACCGCAGCCCCCATTCTTCATTCCTCTGTGTCACTCAGGGGGAGGATGTAGAAGAGGGTGGGTGGGGGGGATGGCTGGGGGTGGGGCGAGGCAGGGGGAGGAAGGTGTATTTAGTTTGTATTAATCTCCTGTGCTGAGTGTGTTTTGCCAATGACGATACTTTTTGAGTGATCTCCCTGTCCTTATCTCAACTCTTTTTTCATGAGCCCTTTCTAGTGTATTTTTAGGAAGATTAAGATAATTAATATAATTAAAATGTAATATTATTAACAAGGCAGAGCAGTGAGAAACTAAAAGCAAACTAAAAACACTGCAGTCAGTCTGTAACTTGTCTCCGTCACTTCTTCATGGTCTTCCCCAATTGTCTTCACTCTATACCCTGCCCAGCTGGGAAAACCCCTGAGCCCCCTCTTCTCTAGGCTGAACAGTCTTGACTCTGTCTTACCTCATAGGAGAGAGACTCCAATCCCTTAATCATATCTGTGCCCCTTCGATGAACTCTGTCCAGTAGGTCCAAGTCTTTCTTGTGCTGATGAGCCCAGAACTGGACACAGTACTCCAGCTAGCCTCACCCGTGCTGAGTAGAGGGAAAAGATCACCTCTCTTGACCTGCTGGCAATACTGTGCCTATTGCAGCCCAGGATACTGTTAGCCTTCTTTCTGGTAAAGGGATGTTGCTTGTTCATGCCCTTGCCAGTTTACTTGGTGTCCACCAGAACCCCCTTTTTTTTTTTTTTTTTTTTTCTGAAAACTTCTTTTCAGCTGGGGTAAATTTTTATTTCCTAGATGAGATTTATAGAGTACATGAAAGTGCTTTTGAGTGTATGGTTCAATATGACTTGGCTGATAGGTCACACCTTTCTGGCATTTTATAGTTTTGTCTTCTATTATAGTTTTGAATGCAGCTAAAAGATCACAAGCAGCATTTTGTGGTTTGAAGGTCTGTAATATGTCAGGTAGCTATGAACACGTTCATAGCAATCACATTATTATTATTATTATATTTTTATTTATTAATTTATTTATTCAATGGATGCCTGTTTTTCCCTCCCAGTCTTAAATTCCAGGGAACAGCTGACAAAGTTGATACTTCTCTGAATGATGAGGACTGGAGTAGATGGCCTCTGTTAGTTACCTTCAGCCTTAGTTTCTGTGACTTCCAGGGACAAAAATAAATTTCAGCAAAAACAGATTTAGATCCTCATTCCACAGAGGAATGTGTTGTTCCCTTAGATCTTCTTGACCACTAAAGAACTGGGAGAATCCTTCATTATCACTGAATAACATACTGAATACTGAGGATAGCACTAAATGAGATGTGTTCCTTAAAAGAAAAGTATCAGTGCCCCATCTTGAAATTCATGTATAAATTTATCTTCCACCAAACTCTACCAACATTACACAACCCATACATATTTTTAGTTTCTTCATGATCAAGGTTACACAGCCACTGTACCCATCTGTTTGATAAAATAAAAATGTCTAAAAATGCATTTATGTCTGGATATGTGAAATATTGATCAACCAAGCTTAAAATGGTGCAATACAGTCTTTCCATTGAACTCTACTACTATACAGAATAGTTCTGATGCATCCTCAAGTGTAATTCAGTTAATTAATTTCAAATGAATGATATCTAACTGTCAGATTTAGCAGTATTTGCCAGCAAATTATTTTATAATCAGATTACAGCCACCATACTGGGTCTTGTGGCTGTGTAAATTTTACTATACTTTCATAACACAATATTTATTTGTGTCTGTAATATAACATGAGCTATGCTCAATTTTAAAAGGGAGCTATCTTTAAGTATAAGCCATTAATGTCATTCAGGAAATATCACCATTTAGTGCTCCACACAATGTTTGTAAAATGCTATCATCTAATGAATATAAAGCCAATACTGACTCACAGATCATTGAGCTCATTGGTATTTGTCCATGGGTCATTGACAGTAAAACAATTTATATCTACTATGATGTGTGAGTTTGGATACATATTTATATCCAACAGTTTATTGTTAAATAGAAGAATTAAAATTATGCTGACTTTAAAGCAGAAAGAAATTCAGTTTAATGGCAACGTGATACCATCATCAGAATATTACATCAGGAAGATGTTAATATCCAGTATTGAGTTGCTTCATACAATACAAAATCCATCTTATATTAAATAATATATTTACTGCACAAACAAAGCTTAAAACATATTGAACTACCATTGTAACCCTGGATGATGGAACATATCTTATGGAACCCGCCTCTTTCTTATATTAAAGTAACCCCACAGAAGCCTGAAGTCTACTCATTCTCATTGAATGCTAAAAGCACTTTTATTAAGCTGACTTAATGCACTAAAATGCTAGGATTTGCATCAGTACTCTTTCTAATTGAAAAAGATTTCAGTGTAAGATTTTAACTATTCAGTTATTTATTTGATAGGGTTTTATATCACAACTTAAAGTTATTAAATACCATATAGTAATCAAAAAGCTTACTTCAAACTTCAGTGAGGTAAAGAAACAAATGACTATCTTCAGAGACTAATCAAGAGAAAGTGTAATGGCCCTAGGAAGTAAAAATCACATAGATATGTAGATATGACAATTCCATGGACATTCTAAAAGCTGAAACTACAAAATTATATTATTCTGGATTTTCATAATTTGGGGGTCCTCAAAATTTAGTGTAAGTGATATTCTGAACTCAAAATTCAGATTATCTCAAGGAAATTGCCCTAGGGAGTTCATGAAACATCCCAAGGTCCATGGCTGTATATTCTTACACTCATCCTCTACTAAGGAATTAGAATGGGAATATCATTTCTCAAATTTCAATGTCTTTAGCTTTCTTCCTCCCTTCCAATTTCCTTGTATCTGTCACCATTCTATTTTAAATGCCTTTTTCTAAAATTACATCTTCATATCAGTCATTCCTCCTAGATGGCTCCTGAAAAGTAATACTCTGAGTAAATCCTGAGCCATCTTTTCTCCAGCTCATCATTTATTTACAATCCCAAACTTGATTGTTTACAAGGAGATATCTAACTGAGGGACAAAGCTGTATCATCAATACATCTCCAAGTAGAAGGTTTAAGTCCTTCATCATAGCTATCTGTATAGCAGTCTGAAAAAGTATTATGACCAACTTCAAATATTTACAAAAAAAAAAAAAAAAAGGAAAGAAAATAAAAAAGTCTGACAGAAAATAAAAATTTAATTTTCTCATTCCTTCTCCTGAGCTTTACAGATAAAAGTAATATCAGCGTTCTTCACTGAAGCCCTCTTTTCAAAGGTTTATTCATACAGAGAAAAAAATCCCCTCTAAGCTAAGATTTTTCTCACAGGTTTCCAATCCAGATAGGAAATAATTCTCTAAAATCTAAACTATGACTTCCTACTAGAAGTGAGTTTACTGTTGCATTTCTTTTTAATGCTCCAAACACACATAAGAGATTTTTGTTTTGTTTTGTTTTTCACTAAACTCCATCTATAAAAGACCTCATTCTGTGCTCTTAATATTTGAGTATTATAAATTCTGTTTTAACAATCATAATAAGCTAAAGTTTGCATGATGGTCAGTAAATACACATCATTGATCACTAGTTACATCTTTTTCTTTTGTTCTTATAAACTGTTCCTGCTGGTTTTAATAATTACTGTTTTATCATAGCACTGATAATACATTTGACCAAAACAAAGTTTTGGATTCAATCAGGATGCCTTTATTTTTATGCTTGAATATACTATCAAGCAAACACTGGACTGCCTTCTTAGAATACATTTTTCATACACATAAATTACTTTAGGGACTGAAGTGTAGCATTTATATTTCCCATCTGCCTACCAGTCAAACACTCCTGAACTCAGGTATTTTCTCTTAACTTCATTTATACAATCTGAATCTTTCACAACTCACAAGATAATGAAAGTTTTCACAGTCAAAACCATGTGAGGGTTTTAAAGTTAGCTCATTTTCCTGATTCCAGGAAACATCGCATTCTACTTGATTCTGTCCATTCCTTAAAAAAAGGGAAAACATATTCTTTTATATTTCATCACAGAAATAGAGTTAAGTGGAATTATTGCAGCACCACATCTACTAAGCACAGAAGTATCAAAAAAAAAGATAGGAATATTGATGAACCTTACTCATACCTTATTTAACAATTTTTTTGTCAATTCATACCTCTTTGTAATATTTGTGTACTTAAAAATATGAGTATGTAGTGAGTTGTATTTTTGCCAAGCACAGTGGAGTTTCTTCAGATAAAAAGTCTATCTTGTCTTCTCTTTTGTATTTTTTCTTTACTGAAGTTAATGTTTCAAGCTTTTGATCATAGACAAAGTTCTGCAGAATCAGTACTTTATTTAATATACCTTCTTTTTTTCTTCTCATTTTAAATATATTTGTTCAGAAATTAAACCATGCAGATAATTAAACATTATTTAAAGGAAGTTGAAGCTACATAAAATAATTTAAAATTTTATCAAATCTGTAACATTTGCTCTTATAACAATATAAAACACAAATAGGTCATATATATTTCTATATTTTTCATACTTTGTGATTTATATAGTCCTATAATGATCTATACATTTTAAAATGCTTTTTAATTCAGATATTTAAATATCTTAATACTTACATAAAATATGCTTTAACAATGCTAAGCATTCCAAATAAAATTAGAAAATGTGTATTGTTTCTCTGTTGTGAATTAGATCATATGCAGAGAGAAAAATGTGATTAGTTCATACATATTTTACGTTATAATTTAATGATATTATTCTGGTTTTGGTCACAGATTTCAGAATCCAGCACTGGATGACAGAGTCTTAACAAACAAAAGACTGAGTTAAGCAAGGAACATTATGCGCCTACTAAGTGTAATTTGAAACATAAAATCTGCCTATTCTCCAAATTATTGTTATATTCATTTTTTCCTCTATCATGCAATAGTTGTTCACTTCCTTAATAAATTCTCTATTGCTATATTTTGCCCTTGTCATTTGGCCTTAGATCTGGTATGTAGCGTACAGAACCAGCCCAATTTAATTAAAGAGTTTTAATGATTAAATAGTCTAAAAGGTTGTTGGTTTTTTTTTTTGTTTGTTTGTTTGTTTTTTCCTTTTTATATATTCAGGGTAAAGAAAAAAAAAATGTCACGCTGTCTAAAAACTCTAGTACATTTTAAATAACTAATAATGATAATGTGTGATCTTTTTTTTTCCTTTTTTGCCTCCTCAAAAGCAGATAAAATTCATAAACGCTTTTTAATACATACATTGCTTTTTAATACATACATTGTGACACAAACTGAGATGACTCATAGAAAATCCACTCTAAAAATAGAAATTGACACTCCCACTCCTAACTACTTAGTGTATCATAGGGGACATTTCACCACTTATACTAAATAATGTCAAAATATCTTGTCAGGAAGGTGGTTTTAACATGATTTAAATATTAATGATAAATATATATAAATAATGATGGACAGTTAACTTTTAAATCAAAGTCATACCACTGAAATCAACAGAAAAGATGTGCAGTACTGTTTTGTTTTGTTGCTGACACATCACAGGCAAGACCAAAGACATTTTAAAACCAATAAATTTTTTTAATGACGTTTTCACACTGGTAGTATATTACTGACACAGTAGCAACCCAACAGCCAAGTTTCTGCCCCCATGTATCCTTTTTATTGCAGTTGCTAAGGTACAACTAGTGCAAAGTCAAGTTGGAAGCCAGTAACTAGCCTTCTAAATGAGGGGTCAATACTGGCTTCAGTCCTGTTTAATTTCCTAATTGTTCTGGACTAATGATCTGGATGATGGGGCAAAGTCTCAGCAAGTCTGCAGATGACCCAAAACCATGGTTAGTGGTGGATGCCCCAGAGCATTTTTCTGCTTTCCAGAGGGACCTTGACAGGCTGGAGTATCCAGTTTGAGCTCCTCAATACAAGAATCATGGACATACTGGAGAACAACCGCTGAGAAAGTCCAAAAAAAAAAAAAAAAAGGAAGAAAAATATTAATTACGATAAGCCAAATCCAGCAGTCTTTATTTTATCCTTTGTCAGGTATTACTGACTGCCTTGTTTTTTGCCTCTCTAAGAAATGAGAAAAGAATAAGATTAAGGAGTAAAAGTAAGAGTAAGAATAAGAATAAGAGTAAAAGAATAAGAATAAAAGAATCTTCTGTAAGCATCACAGTCAACACAAATACTTTGTCATTACATGAGCCTGCTATATGACAAAACTACTAAAGTCTATATTGGTGATAGAATACTTGAACTATTGAACAATTTAATCTGGAATAGAACACATGCAAGTCACATGTTTAAACTTCAGTGAACACATGCAAGTCACATGTTTAAACTTCAGTGTCAGTCCAAACTAAAAAAAAAAAAAAAGTCTTTTAAAATAACACTAAATATTTTTGGAGTCATTTTTATCCAGAGAGCAAGTTTTCCTTCAAAGAAAATCAGTCTTTCATTTACACAATTTCCTCTCAACTATGAACCAAAAAGATAATGAAAAAAAATAGAGGCTTTTAAGTTGTATTTGTTAGCCTTCCTAATATCTGCAGTATCCCATGGCATCTCAAAAACCAATGGATACTGACATCTGGATAACAATCAAGTTCATTCTGTACCTTGTACAAAATTTCTGGGCTGAATGCTAAGCAAAATTTTGACTTCCCCTTAGCAGTGCTGAGATCATGCATCTGTATCATAAGTTGCACTGTTGTGGTAGATTGTTACGTCATCTACAGACTTGTGCTAAGTCAGCTTTCATTTATATCTACTCAGTAACTCTCCATGGCCAACCAGACAAAGGATTCTTTTCCTCCACTTAACACCAGAGAGACACAGCTGTGGCACTGGTTCCAGGTCTAGGCTTCTGAGTACAAAAGAGACATGGAAATATTGGAGGTGATCCAGCAAAGGGCCACAAAGGGGATGAAAGGATGGAAGCATTTGTAATACAGGCTGAGCGAATTGCAACTGTTTAGCCTAGAGAAGAGGCTGGGCTCTAGGCTCGGAGGGAATCCTATCAGTGTGTATAAATATATGATGCAAGGAGTTAAAAAAATGGAGCTAGACTCTTCTCGGTGGTGTTCAATGTCAGGATGTCCTGGTTTCAGTTAGGATAGAGTTAATTTTCCTCCCAGTAGCTGGTAGGGTGCTATGTTTTGGATTTAGGATGAGACTAATGTTGATAACACACTGATGTTTTAATTGTTGCAGAGCAGTGCTTACACTAAGCCAAGGACTTTTCAGCTTCTCGCTCTGTCCTGCCAGCGGACAGGCTGGGGGTGCAGCAGGAGCTGGGAGGGGACAGACCCAGGACAGCTGACCCAAATTGGCCAAAGGGCTATTCCATACCATCTGATGTCATGCTAAACAATATTTAGGGGCGGCTAGCGGGGGGGGGGGGGGGCGGCTGCTCGGGGATAGGCTGGGCATCGGTCAGCGGGTGGTGAGCAATTGCATTGTGCATCACTTGTTTTGTACATATTATTATTATATACATATATTATATACATATATTATATACATATATTATAATTTTTATAATAATATTTTATTTTCTGTCCTAATAAACTGTCTCTATCTCAGCCCACAGGCTTCAGTTTTTCTCGTTTTTCTCCCCCATCCCAGAGAGGGAGGGGGGAGGGTGAGCGAACGGCTGTGTGGTGTTTAGCTGCTGGCCGGGTTAAACCACAACACAGGACAAGAGGCATATTGAAATACAGGTCATTCAATTTAAGCATAAGAAAAAAAAATACTCTGAGGGTGATCAAACACTGGAATGGATTATCTAAATGGATTATAGAGTATGAGTATCTATGGAGATACTCAAAACCGAAGTGGACATGGTTCTGAGCCAACTGCTGTAGCTGACCTTGCTTAAGCGAGAATGTCGGACCCTCACTTGAGCAAGAATGTTGGGCTAGAAAGTCTCCAGGGATCCCTTCCCCTCCAGGGATCCCTTCCAGCCTCAGAGATTTTGTGATTCTGAGTTTTTTCTTCCATTAATTGTCAGTCTCTACCAAAATTTTTAAGCTTGAAACAGGTACAGCTTCCCAGGGCAAAGCATTTAACAGCTTGACAACCCATTGAATGAAGAATCACCTTCTGTTTTGAATCTGTCTCCTCCTGGCTTCATCTAATGTCTTTTCACTCTTGTGTTGAAAAAAGCAACAGAAAATCAATACCTACCTTCCCTGACCACATTTTCCATGCCATTCTTTATCCTATAAACCTCTGTCAAGTCCTCCTTCACTCAGATTCTGTTCATAATGAAGAGTGTAAGTTTATTTAGTCCTACGTTAGTCACTCCTCACACAAAAGTAATTTCATACATTTGGTAGCACTTATTTCCCTTTGAAACTTTCCATTACAATATATATTTTCTGAGGTATAGGACTCCAAAATATGAATTCAAATAGTGACATAATTATTTTCAAATTATTTTTAATATAAAAATTGTTTGTTTTCTACTGCTACTAAATACTGAACTAATGTTCATGTAGAACAATTTATCTTAAGCACCAGATTTCAGACAGAGTTACAGTGGTCACCTCAGAAAATACAATTTCATATGCAAAGTGTTATGCTTATTTATTTCCATGTATTTTTTTTTAAAAAAATGTTTATAATGAATTTCAGTTCTTAATAACTTTATTGCCTATTCAGTATTAGAAGGCCTTTTTGTGATTCTTCACAAGTTAGCCCTTTGTACTTACTATCATGAATATAATGAAATACAACAGAATACAGTACAATAGAATAGAATAAAATAAAATAAAATAGTTCATTTAGAAGTGACCTACAAGATCATCAAGTCCAATTGAGCAACAATTTCATGGCTAACCAATAGTTAAAACATATTATTAAGGGCATTATCCAAATGCTTCTTGAACACTTGACAGGAATGAAGCATCGACTACCTTTCTAGGAAGCCTGTTCCAGTGTTTGACCACCCTCATTGTAAATAATTTTTTCCTGATATTTAATCTGAATCTCTCCAGCACAACTTTGTGTCATTCCTGTGTGTCCTATCATTGGTTATTTTGAAGAAGAGATTGGCACATCCTTCTTCATTTCCCCTCAGGAAGCTGTAGAGAGCAATGAGGTTGCATCTTAGCCTCCCTTTCTCCAAAATAGACAAACAATGAATAATACAGAATCATCAGAAAATTTGTAATTTCACATTTGTCAAAGGTCACAGCAACATATCTTGTGCAGGTAACTTTGAATCTCCCCTTTGAACTCTCTTCACTGTGAAAACTGATCATTTATTCATATCTTCCATTTTCTATCTTGTAACCATTCAAGGAACTTTCATTCTGATCTAATGCCTGCTAAAGTTTTTCTAAGATTCTTTCCTTGTCAAAAGCCTTTCAGTAATCTAACAATACATGTAATAGGATTGTTCCTATTCTCAAGCTTGTTGACTGCTTGACAAGGTAAGTGGGGTAAGACTTCATTTTCCAAAAAAGCCATGCTCATTTATTTCAGTATACTGCATGTATCCACATAAAAATTGCCTATGTTCTATCTACTAATTTAACAAGTAAACATTACACTTACATTAATCTTCACTGGAAATCTCAACAAACCTTTTTACAGAGGAGCTTCATTTTGGTTTGTATAGTACATTTCCTACATATAAAGAAGAAATATACTTAACTCTATACCTGGAACAATCAAGCTGCGAAAGAACTACAATTAAACAGTTATATGCATAACAGGAGATTACTAAGTGAGGTGGAATATTAATGGGTGCTCCAGGAAGATAATTTGAATCTCTGACTAGACAGAATAAAAGTAACACTTAAGTTTTCATTACACTTGCTAGCTGAGAATTATTTCACAAATATTTTATCTGCTTTAGATTTCTTGTGATATGCAAGCCATATCACAACTTGTGATATGCAAGGCATTATTAATCTAAAGGTGCATGATTTGTCACTAGTGGCTTTGCAAATACATATTTTCCTTTCAGATGTAAAAGGAAAGCACACATCATTGTTCTGAATCAATTTTGCTCTAGTCTTGTAAATGCACAGTGCTAAGTTAATCTGTACTCTACATGGAAGAAGGACAGAAAAGAGACCGGGTTTGACACACAGTATAGCATATGCTAAATGTCCTCTGATTCATTAGGCAGAGACACAGAGTCTCCAGGAGGTGTTAACCTATACATGTAATTAAATCCTGTCAGCTTCAATTTAAAAAATAAAATAATAACAGTACAATAATTTAGCCCTCTGGCATGTTGTAGTATTTCTTGTTAATCTAAACTTTCATTTGGAACATGTATTTTGCGATGGGCTGTTTGATAATTCAAAACCTAACCTCTGTTAACATTCAAATTTGCATTTGGTTAATCACTCTTACTATAGTTGGAGTTCTTCATCAAGAGACAACCCTGATTTTCCCATGTACTGTGCTACCATATATAACCTGCACTTTTTCTCAAAGAGAAGGCAGTATAAAAGGGAAGAAAAACGTAAGGATGGGATAGGAAATTGAAGCTTAAATTAATGAAGAGGGGAATTAATATCCTGTATCTTGAGCTAGCTACAAGTTGGGTGTCTATGTAGGTTTCATCCTGCATCCATTTCCCAGCTGGAGCAATGGAGTGTTATTCCAGAAACAGATTACTTTCTAGTACAAATTGTGTGATTATCTGTTTTGTTGTTGTTGTTGTTGTTTTGTTAGTTTGTTTGTTTGTTATTTTTGTTTGTTTGCTTGTTTGTTTTTTATCTTCACGGACATTATAAGAGAAAGATACATTTCCTGTTAGTTTGCTCATTAGAAGTTCAAGTACTAAGTCACAACTGTAGAAGGGTGCAATAGTAGACATATTCAGTTTAATAGTCAACAGGAAAAAATGCACAAAGATGTCTACTTTTCGCACAGCAAAAATATAAAAAGATTATTTCAGTTTAACAAACTTTTTTAATAATCAGGAAGTATTTAATTTGGGAATTATTTAACATGTCTCTTATAAGTTGATCTATTTTAAAAAGAAAAAAACTTTTAACGAAAATCTAAAATTTATTTAAAAACTTAAATGCTTTGGCATTTCTTGAATGAAACACTATTTTAACTCAAAAACTAACAAACAAACAAAAATCAGATAAATAATCATTAACTAAGCCTATTCTTAGAAATAATGTTTTGAGCATTACAATAGAGCTGTTGACTAGAATGTTCAAATGTGAAGAAAGTAAAATATGTTTATTTATGCATGAGGAAAAAATTATATCTCACTTCACTTTCAAGCCAAAGCAACTCAGTTAACAATATCTGGCACTTGGTTTGGGCTTTTTCAACTCCCAATGGCATTTTTTATTTTTATTTTTAATTACAATTCTGATGAAAATTTAATTCAGGGAAGTAATTATTTTGCTTGTTCCCTTGCCATCTTAATCTGTCATCTGACAATGGCTCAGCATATTCATCACAAGGGGTCAAGCATGGGTAATGAAGCAGTTATGAGCTTGCTGGCAACTACTGTGCCAGCACTGTTACTGAAATGCAGTCCAATCCTCTTATTACAGTTGTCTATATTAGGGCACTGATTTTTTTCAGATCCTCTGTCTTAGTTGCATTATTATCATTCTCAATACTACTATAGGTGCTTTTCCTCAAACCAAACTATGAAGGCTTTGACTACATGTTAAGAGAAACTCTTTGTCTCAAAGAGCATACAAATAAAGCACAGAAAGAAAAATGATCACTCTACTCATGGGATACTGAGGAATACTCAGCTTCAACTTTCTGCCATCTTACAACCATTCTTCTTCTAAATATATATACATATATATGTTTACACCTACATTCCTGACTTACTTAATTAAAAGAAACTTTTCATGCCACAGAACTGTTAAGCAGGGAAAGATTAAATCAGGAGATACTTGTAGTTTGAGTTGTAGTTTAAGATGGTCTGTGTAAGATACAGATCCAGCAATGATCTCCTCTGAGCTGAGGACAGTACATAAAGCTAATCTTTTTATTCCCTAATCCTAATACTCTTCTGAATGATGGTTTTTGCTCAAATGTTTTTGAGGGACATATTACTTTTAGAGGCACTTTGTAGTCTAATATTTATGAATCCTGTACATATAGCTGTATAACAGTATTTATCAAGGTTCAGATTTTCTTTTGAACTTCTAACCTTAAAAAATCAGGGGATTTCAGAATGGAGTTCTCATACCTTTCTGCATTACTATCTTGGGTCTGTCCCCTCCCAGCTCCTGCTGCATCCCTAGCCTGCCTGCTGGCAGGACAGAGTGAGAAGCTGAAAAGTCCTTGGCTTACTGTAAGCACTACTCTGCAACAATTAAAACATCAGGGTGTTATCAACACTCTTCTCATCCCAATCCAAAACATAGCACCCTACCAGCTACTAGGAAGAAAATTAACTGCATCCTAACTGAAACAAGGACACTAGCTGTATTCTTTGGGGGGAAAAAACTACTTGAAGGACAAGGACAAAGCATTCTTTAATGCTTCATCTGAGATTGCAACTGAGTTACCCCTTGTGTTGCAATTTCCTAAAGTAACTGGGAAAATAAAACTAACATTCACATTTTAAAGAAAATGTACAGCATTGAAGAGGCTTTCAAGGTAGGGCGTAGCCGCATTACCTGAGCGTTACCAATATAATTCCATTTTCAGTTCAGTGAAAAAATCTTATTCATTTCAGTCAAGGTAGAAAAGGTATAGAAAACTGTGTGTTTTGTTAAAATTTTATACATGTTCTGCTTCAATATCTTATGTACTATGTTCACTACTCTTCAAGAAAGCAATGTTAGGAGATGCAGTTAAAAGGCATGGCAGTGTGGTATTTTCCTGCTCTTGATGAATCCTAGCCATTATTCTTTATTTTTCATGGTCTTTCGACTACACTATTAGCTTCCTCAGAGGACTGAAATAACTAGTCTCCTTCAATGAAGGATTCCTAAAGGAGACAGAATGTGAGTTTCTCTTGTTCTGGGAAGCTGATCGTAGAATGGTGAAGATGTCAGACATAATTAAGAAGAATGATGGTGAATCCAACTAAATGAATTTTATCTTTGTAATTTTGACATTTTTTCTATGCTGTTCATGAGTCTAATAGAAACAAATCAAATGCACATCTTCTTAGCAGGATTCAAAGACAAAATTAAGTACACAAAAATTTTAAATTGCTGCTACAATCACAGAAGTGTGCATGCCTTCTTCAGATATAATCCTCTCCTTCCACTCTTTTAAGTATAAATTTTAAAGGAACATATATTATGATTTAGTACTTAAATGGGATTTATATAAAATATTATATCAGATTTCTGCATTCAGCAAAGATAGTAAAAAATGTACGTAGACTCTCAAGCGCACTAACAACTCATTAAAAAGTCCAACACAGCATAATCTGATATTTGGTTCATTTTAGAGATTGGTGGATAAGGCCAAAATAATATACACTGGTGTTCTTTATTTTCTCATTACCATTTTGTCCCAGTAATCTTCACAGTCTTTTTGTGTTTTGTTTTATTTTATTTTAAGAACTAACAGCTAATGCAGCTCTTGCTAGTAACTAGATTTATCAAATCACATAGATTTTCCAAATGTATTTCAGATTCAGAGGAAAGTGATCACATGCTTATTTATTCATGAAAAAAAAAAAAAAAAAAAAGCCACATGTCATCAATTGTATTACTATACATTATTTGCAATCGTTACAGTATGTAAGAAATGTGTCTGTGTATGCAGTATCCAGGGAAGATCTCCAGCTATCAGTAATCACTACCAAATTTACTGGAGAAATACTGATTTATATTAGGTATGTTTCTGACTGATTGTTTGATATTAAGAAGTTAGCAGTGACTGCCAGTCCACAACAGGCAATGGACTGAGACAAGATAGTCTTATTTTAGATAGTCTTATATTGGGAAACAAATCTTGTAGTGATAAAAAAGAGAACAAAGAACAAGCAGGTTTAAAGAACACTGTATAAAAATATGGACATGATATTGATTTTTTTTATTTTTTTTTAAAAAGTAGGAAGATTGTGCTGTCAGTAAATGTAAAAATGATCACAGTCTGATCCAAATGGGGAAAAGGAAACTATTGCCATTAGCATCACACTCATCCTGGCAAAGAGTCTGGGGTGATATTTTGCTACCATCTGCATCTTCTTCCTGATGAAAACTGTTTTCCTTAACTCTAGGACCCAAGGCACATAAGAAGAGTGACAATAACAAAAAGGATCATAAAGTTTGTGTATATAAGTTTTAACTGTACCGTTATTTGGGATGAGCTACAAAAACTAGGGAATTTGGATTATACATGCTAACATCAAATAGACTCATACCTCATTGATTGGCCTGATGATACATTATTTAGACTAAAAATAATTGCTGGGCTTTGTATATGAATCTTATATCCTTGGTCTGTATAAGTGTCTTGGGATGTTTGTGACTATACTCTTGCCTTTGAGATCCAGCTGTTAAAATTTTAATGCATTGATTGCTAGAGAATATGACTATCCCTCCTGTGAGATCCCCTAGAGCTCTTGCAGACTGTCCTTCTCTGAAAGCCTCTGTGGTACTGTTCTGGTTAACCTTGGTAGGCAGCTAAGTTTCACACAGCTGCTTGCTTATTCTCCTCAGGTAGGATGGGAGAATCAAAAAGGTAAAAGTGCAAGAAAGAACTAATGGATCAAGATAAAGACAATTTAATAGGTAAAGAAAAAAGTATGCACATAAGCAAAGCAAAACAAAGAATTCATTCACTACCTCCCATCATCAGGCAGGTGTTCAGATACTTCCAGGAAAAAAAGGTTCATTGTGTAACAGTTTCTTGGGAAGACAAATGACATTGCTCATCCCCCTTCCTCCTTCTTTACCTGTTTTTATTGCCAAGCATGATATCATATGATATAGAATATACCATACTGTATTGTGCAGGGAGAAAAATCCCAGCTGGAGCTCAATCTGTCTACTGTTGTTAAAGATGATAAAAAATGTTTTTATAAATACACAAATAAGAAAAAGGAGGACTAAGGAGAATCTCTGTCCTTTGTGGGATATGGTGGGAAACACAAGATGAGGAAAAGGCTGAGGTACTTGATACCTTCTTTGCCACAGTCTTTAATAGTAAGAGTAGTTGTTCTCCACGTACCCAGCCCCCTGAGCTGTAAGATATAAACAGGGAGCAGAATGAAGCCAACATAATCCAAGATGAAATGGTTCGTGATCCGCTACACCATTTAGACCTGGACAAGTGTATGGGACCAGATGAGATCCACCCAAGAGTAATGAAGCAACTGGCAGAAGTGCTCACCAAGCCATTTTCTATCATTTATCAGCAGTCCTGACTATCAGGGGAGGTCCACTTGGCTGGAGGCTAACAAATGTGACGTCAATCTACAGGAAAGGCCAGAAGGAGGATCTGGTGAACTACAGGCATGTTAGTCTGACCTCAGTGCCAGGGAAGGTCATGGTTTGTCTTGAGTGTTATCGCGCAGCACATACAGGAGAACCAGGTGATCAGGCCAAGTCAGCATGGGTTTATGAAAGACAGGTCCTGCTTGACTAACCTGATCTCCTTCTATGACAAGATGCCATGCTTAGAGGATGAAGCTGTGAATGTTGTCTACCTAGACTTTAGTAAAGCTTTTGACACTGTTTTTCCACAGCATTATTCTGGAGAAACTGTTCATCTCTTGGACAGGCATACACTTTGCTCGGTAATGAACTGGTTGGGTAGCTGGGCCCAAAGAGTTGTGGTGAACACAGTTAAATCCACTTGGAGGCAGATCACAAGTGGTGTCCTCCAGGATTCAGTATTGGGGCCAGATCTTTTTAATATCTTTATCAATGATCTGGACGAGGAAATCGAGTGCACCCTCAGCAGGTTTGCAGATGACACCAAATTGGACAGGAGTATTGATCAGCTTCGGAGTAGGAAGGCTCTACAGAGGGATTGGGATAGGTAGAATTGATGGGCCGAAGCCAACTGCATGAGGTTCAAAAAAGTTAAGTGATGGGTCCTGGACTTCAGGCACAATAACCCCGTGAAATGCTACAGACTGGGGGAAGAGTGGCTGGCAAGCTGCCTGGCAGAAAGGGACCTGGGGGTATTGGTTGATAGCCAGCTGAATAGGAGCCAGCAGTGTGCTCAGGTGGCCAAGAAGGACAACAGCATCCTGGCTTGTATCAGAAATAGTGTGGCCAGCAGGACTAGGGAATTGATTGTCCCCCTGTACTTGGCTCTGGTGAGGCTGCACCTCAAATACTGTGTTCAGTTTTGGGCCCCTCACTACAAGAAAGACATCAAGGTTTTGGAGCATGTCCAGAGAAGAGCTATGAAGCTGGTGAAAGGCCTGGAACACAAGTCCTGTGAGGAGCGGCTGAGGGAACTGGGATTCTTTAGTCTGGAGAAGAGACAGCTCAGGGGAGACCTTATTGCTCTCTACCTCAAAGGAAGTTGTAGCAGGGTCGGGGGGCAGTTTCTTCTCCCAGGCAACAAGCTATAAGACAAGAGGAAATTTTGTCAGGAGAGGTTTAGTTTGTATATTAGGGAACAATTCTTCACTGAAAGGGTTGTGAGGCATTGGAACAAGCTGCCCAGGGAAGTAGTTGAGTCACCATCCCTGGAGGTATTCAGTTGTGTAGACGTGGTGCTTGGGGACATGGTTTAGTAGTAGACTTGGTAGACTTGGTGGGATAGTTGTGAGTGGCAGGGAGTGTGGGAGGATATGGGCAGGTTTCTAGAAAAATAGGAACCTCCAATGTTTTGGAAATTCACCCCTGAACAACTGCAAAATCCTAAAAAAACTGGTAGAATGCTTGAAAAAAGAGTGTCATGACTCTGGCAGTTCCAAAATGACACAACTCACTGTAGCGTGTTGGGGCCTGGCCTATGCCTATCGAGCTGCAATTGAAGCTACTATAAACCTAGTGACAGATCCTGCAGCCTCTCCAGTTCCTGCTCCTGCAGCCACTCCAGCTCCTGCAGCCGCTCCAGTTCCTGCTCCTGCAGCCGCTCCAGTTCCTGCTCCTGCAGCCACTCCAGTTTCTGCTCCTGCAGCCGCTCCAGTTCCTGCTCCTGCAGCTGCTCCAGCTCCTGCAGCCGCTCCAGCTCCTGCAGCCGTTCCAGTTTGAGCCCCTGAAACCGCTCCAGGTCCAGCCCCTGCAGCTGCTCCAGCTGCAGCTCCTGCAGCTGCTCCAGCCCCTGCAGCCGCTCCAGCTCCAGCTCCCACAGCCGCTCCAGCCCCTGCAGCCGCTCCAGCTCCAGCTCCTGCAGCCGCTCCAGCTCCTGTGGCTGGGCCAGAGAAACGAGCTGTAGCAGTGCAAGTTGCTCCTGCAGAGGGTATTCCAACCCCTGTGGCAGACCCTGTGGCTGAGTCAGAGAAACGAGCTGTAGCAGTACAAGTTGCCCCTGTAGACAAGGTGAAAAAATGGTATAGAGACTCAGATTGTTTAGAACGCAGAGAGTCTTCTGCTAGGTCTAGGTATGGAGAAGACGAGGATGGGCCATCAGGGATGCACGAGGATGAAGATGAGGATGTTGAAAAATCAACAGTAACTACCCAAAACCTATACCAGCGTGAGCTACGAGATGTGCGAAAAGATTTTGGTCGCTGCATAGGTGAGCAGCTTGTCACCTGGCTGCTCCGGTGCTGGGATACCGGAGCTAATTGTGTGGAATTAGGGGGCAAGGAAGCCAGGCGGCTGGGATCCCTTGCTAGAGATGCAGGCATTGACAAAGCAATTGAAGATGGAGCACGATCTCACAGCCTCTGGAGGCGTCTCCTGTACGCTGTAAGGGAAAAGTATCCCTACAAGGAAGAACTTGTATGTCTGCCAGGCAAGTGGACCACTATGGAGAAGGGAATCCAGTACCTGAGGGAATTAGCCGTACGGGAGGTGATTTATGAGGACCCAGACAATGGACAAATACCCACAGATCCAGATGAAGTCAAGTGTACACAACCCATGTGGTGGAAGTTTGTACGGAGTGCACCATCATCATATGCCAGCTCATTGGCAATAACGGCCTGGAAAAAGGATGAGGAACCCACAGTGGATGAAGTGGCTAAACAACTCCGGCAGTACGAAGAAAGTCTTTCCTCTTCCTTACAGGCCTGCGTCTCGGCTGTGGAGAAACTTTCTGAAAGCGTCCATCAACTAAAAGAGAATACTTTGGAGAAACTTTCTGAAAAGGTCCACCACCTTGAAGAGAGATTATTTTCCTCCCCACCTGAACAAGCCAGTGTCTCTGCTATTAGGGGTAAGCGCTCATCTGTGCAAGGAAGATGATATGGTGGATACACACCTCGTGCCAGCCTTTGGTTTTACCTACGTGACCATGGAGAGGACATGAGAAAATGGGATGGAAAATCCACCACGACCCTAGAGTACGTGAGTTGCAAAAGAAAACAATCAGGCAAAAGGGGTTCTCTGAAAAGTTTGCTGCTCCAACTTCCAGCAGGCAGTCCGTTAAACACAGGAATGAAGATTCTGACGAGGACTAGAGGGGCCCTGCCTCCAGCCAGGGAGAGGAAAGGGACAATCGAGTTTATTGGACTGTGTGGATTCAATGGCCTGGCATGTCAGACGCACAGAAGTATAAGGCTTTAGTAGACACCGGTGCACAATGTACTCTAATGCCATCAAGCTATAAAGGGCCAGAACCCATCAGTATTTATGAAGTGATGGGGGGATCCCAGCAGTTAACTGTATTGGAGGCTGAAGTGAGTCTAACTGGGAATGAGTGGCAAAAACTCCGTATTATGACTGGCCCGGATGCTTCGTGCATCCTTGGCATAGACTATCTTAGAAGAGGATATTTCAAGGACCCAAAAGGTTTCTGCTGGGCTTTTGGCATAGCTACCTTACAGACAGAGGGCATTAAGCAGTTGTCTACCTTGCCCGGTCTCTCAGAGGACCCTTCTGTTGTGGGGCTACTGAGGGTCAAAGAACAGCAAGTGCCAATTGCTACCACAACTGTGCACCGGCGGCAATATCTCACCGAGACTCCCTGATTCTCATCCATGAGCTAATTTGTCAACTGGAGAGCCAAGGAGTGATCAGCAAGACTCATTCACCTTTTAATAGTCCCATATGGCCAGTGCGAAAGTCTAATGGTGAGTGGAGACTAACAGTGGACTATCGTGGCCTGAACGAAGTCACACCACCACTGAGTGCTGCGGTGCCGGACACGCTAGAACTCCAGTACGAACTTGAATCAAAGGCAGCCAAGTGGTATGCCACAGGGGGGAAGCTCCTGAACACCTGCAGTGCATCGATGACATCATTGTGTGGGGTGACACAGCAAAGGAAGTTTTTGAGAAAGGGAAGAAAATAGTCCAAATCCTTCTAAAGGCTGGTTTTGCCATAAAACAAAATAAAGTTAAGGGACCTGCACAAGAGATCCAGTTTTTAGGAATAAAATGGCAAGATGGACGTCGTCAAATCCCAATGGATGTGATCAACAAAATAACAGCTATGTCTCCACCAACTAGCAAAAAGGAAACACAAACTTTCCTAGGTGTTGTGGAGTTTTGGAGAATGCACATTCCAAATTACAGTCTAATTGTAAACCCGCTCTACCAAGTAACCCGTAAGAAGAATGATTTTGAATGGGGCCCTGAGCAATGACAAGCCTTTGAACAAATTAAGCAGGAAATAGTTCATGCAGTAGCCCTTGGGCCAGTCCGAACAGGACCAGATGTAAAGAATGTGCTCTACACCGCAGCCAGGGAGAACGGCCCCACCTGGAGCCTCTGGCAGAAAGAGCCTGGGGAAACTCGAGGTGGACCCCTAGGGTTTTGGAGTCAGGGATACAGAGGATCTGAGGCCCGCTACGCTCCAACCGCAAAGGAGATATTGGCAACATATGAAGGAGTTCGATCTGCTTCGGAAGTGGTCGGTACTGAAGCGCAGCTCCTCCTGGCACCCCGACTGCCAGTACTGGGCTGGATGTTCAAAGGAAGAGTCCCCTCTACACATCATGCAACTGATGCTACATGGAGTAATTGGGCTGCACTGATTACTCAGCGGGCTCGAATAGGAAACCCCAGTTGCCCAGGAATCTTGGAAGTGATTATGGACTGGCCAGAAGGCAAATACTTTGGGATGTCTTCAGAGGAGGAGATGGTCTATGCTGAAGAAGCCCCACTGTACAACGAGCTACCAGAAAATGAGAAGAGATATGCCCTGTTCACTGATGGGTCCTGTCGCACTGTAGGAAAGCATTGGAGATGGAAAGCTGCTGTATAGAGTCCTACACAATGAGTTGCAGAAGCTGTTGAGGGAGAAGGTGAATCGAGTCAATTTGCAGAAGTGAAAGCCATCCAGCTGGCTTTAGATATTGCTGAACGAGAAAAGTGGCCAGTTCTCTACCTCTACACTGATTTGTGGATGGTAGCAAATGCCCTGTGGGGGTGGTTACAGCAATGGAAACAGAACAACTGGCAGCACAGGGGAAAACCCATCTGGGCTGCTGCGTTGTGGCAAGATACTATTGCCCTGGTAGAGAACCTGGCTGTAAAGGTACACCACGTAGATGCTGATGTGCCCAAAAATCGGGCTACTGAAGAACATCAAAACAACCAGCAGGTGGATCAGGCTGCTAAGATTGAAGTGGCTCAGGTGGACCTGGACTGGCAACATAAGGGTGAATTATTTATAGCCCGATGGGCCCATGACACCTCAGGCCATCAAGGTAGAGATGCAACATACAGACGGGCTCGTGATGGAGAGGTGGACCTGACCATGGACACTATAGCACAGGTTATTCATGATTGTGAAACATGTGCTGCAATCAAGCAAGCCAAACGGTCAAAGCCTCTTTGGTATGGAGGACGCTGGCTGAAATATAAATATGGAGAGGCCTGGCAGATTGATTACATCACACTCCCTCAAACCCGCAACGGCAAGCGCCACGTACTTACAATGGTGGAGGCGACCTCTGGGTGCTGGAAACATATCCTGTGCCCCATACCACCACCCGAAACACTATCCTGGGCCTTGAAAAGCAAGTCCTATGGCGACATGACACCCCAGAAAGATTTGAGTCAGACAATGGGACTCATTTCTGAAACAACCTTATAGACACTTGGGCCAAAGAACATGGTATTGAGTGGGTGTATCACATCTCCTGTCACACACCAGCCTCCAGTACAGTTGAGCGATACAATGGACTGTTAAAGACTACACTGAAAGCAATGGGTGCTGGGACATTCAGAACTTGGGATATACATTTGGCAAAGGCCACCTGGTTAGTCAATACTAGGGAATCTGCCAACCGAGCTGGACCTGCCCAATCAAACCTGCTACGTACAGTAGAAGGGGATAAAGTTCCTGTAGTGCATGTAAGAAACATGCTGGGTAAAACAGTCTGGGATACTCCTGCCTCAGGAAAAGGCAAACCCATTCGTGGGATTGCTTTTGCTCAGGGACCTGGATGCACTTGGTGGGTAATGCAAAAGAATGGGGAGGTCCGGTGTGTACCTCAAGGGGATTTAATACTGGGTGAGAATAGCCCATGCGTTGAGTTGTATTATGGTAATTGTTATATAATACTATGTGTCATCACTACCATAGATGAAAATGGTGATTAACTAGAATGTAGTAACCTGAGCATGACGTAAATAGTATGGAATAAGGGGTGGATATATGTCCTGGTTTCAGTTAGGACAGAGTTATTTTTCCTCCTGGTAGCTGGTAGGGTGCTATGTTTTGGATTAGGATGAGAAGAGTGCTGATAACATGCTGATGTTGTAATTGTTGCAGAGCAGTGCTTACACTAAGCCAAGGACTTTTCAGCTTCTCACTCTGTCCTGCCAGCGGGCAGGCTGGGGGTGCAGCAACAGCTGGGAGGGGACAGACCCAGGACAGCTGACCCTAACTGGCCAAAGGGCTATTCCATACCATCTGACGTCATGCTCAACAATATCTAGGGGTGGCTAGCTAGGGTGGGGGGCCGGCTGCTCAGGGTTGGGTTGGGCATCGGTCAGCGGGTGGTGAGCAATTGCATTGTGCATCACTTGTTTGTACACATTATTATTATTATTTTCTATCTTAATAAACTGTCTTTATCTCAACCCACAGGCTTCACTTTCCCGTTTTTCTCCCTCATCCCAGAGAGGGAGGGGGGAGGGTGAGCGAACAGCTGTGTGGTGTTTAGCTGCCAGCCGGGTTAAACCACAACACCATGTCACCTCCAGGTCCTTGTACACACCCAATCTCCTCTCTGGCAGGGCAGTATGAGAAGCTGAAAAGTCCTTGACTGTGTTTAAGAGCTGCTTTACAATGGCTAAAGACATTGGTGTTATCACCACTATTTCCGTCAAAAATCTAAACCACAGCATCATACAAAGAAAATTAACTCTATCACAACCAAAACCATGACAAAAAGACAGCTTGCAGTAATCACAAAAGGTCAGAAACACAGACTACTTTTTGTTTCTGTTGTCTTAGAAGTATTTTGCTTCAAGTAATGACAACTGATTTTTGGCAATCCAGTTTATAACACATCTATTGGTGAAAGATAAACAAAGTTGTAATTTACAATAAAATGCAAGACAAAACTTGGTGATACAGAGTTATGCAGTTAAAGCTGCAGTAGGAACAGTTTATTGCAAAGGAACATTCTGTAAACCTCTTCTTTATGACCTAACCTAGGAAAAGATGTGAAAAAAGAAAAATCTGGGTCATGATTAAAAAAAAAAAAAAAAAAAAAAAAAAAGACTTTTATCAGCTGTCATGAAAGAAAAAAGAGAATAATTTATTCCATAATTTTAGTAGATACAATTAAATATATCTATTCCTCTTTACCTGATCAAAAGAACATCATGGCTTGCCCACTGTATTAACTTTAAAGTAAGAGGCAGGAGAAAATTTTCTAAATAGCCCTATTATATTGGAGAGCTACTAGTGGAATTCCAGGCCAAATTTTCTGCTCTTAGAAATCATCACAGTATGACTGTCTTACTCAGCAGGAGAAGTGGATCTCTATAGTCAGTATTTGAGTTCTATGCTTTATATTTTTGATGAGGAAACCTTCATTGCACCTAATGAAACCATGCAGAAGTTCTTCGAAAAGAAACAAAAAAGTTAGAGCAGACTAGACTGTCAGCCTGTAAAAGGTGGTCTATGGTACCTGCACAGGTATTCAGCCTCAGCCTGCAATCTCAGGGAGATATAGATGAAAAGTTCACCTCAGTGGGGGATTTTGTGGCTCTGATGATGCACAGTAGATCATTATTTTACAATACCATCTCATGTGTCTGGACCGTAGTGTTTTTGTTGTTGTTTTGTTGTTTTCTGTTTGTTTGTTTTATTTTGTTTTATTGTTTGTTTGGTTTTGAATCTACCATTAGGTTCAAGTAATTACATCAATATAATTTTTGGTTTTGTCCAGAGACCAGGAAGAAAAGGCATATAGGGATTTCCTAATTAAATAATGACTCAGACAGTAGCAGTTGTTTTTTTTCTGTTAGATTTAGGGGCTCTAGTTTCACTTCCTGAACATGATCCAGCTAGGATAAGCGTTGAATTCATAAAAGTACTTCAGAGTTAGCATACTGATCAATACTGAAAACTTTTGCAGCTAAAATAACCTACTGTTAGATTATAGTATAAAATATTTATAACCAGATGTCACCTTGATTTCAGTGGGACAGCTCACATCAAATAGATCTCGTAAGTGTTTAGGATCAGCCCCAGGCTCTGTCTCTAAACTTTGGTTAGGCATAATCAGTGTCTCACACTCAGAAGTGTTAAGAGGTTTTTCAACTGCTGTAATGTTTGAAGTAGCATACATTTTTATTTTATTTTTTTTTTAATCTTGTTCAACAAGATTAAAACAAGTTTTGGTGTAGGTGATCTTGCCCTGAGACAGGTGGATGGGGCACATAGCTTCTTGAGGTCCTTTCAAGAGCTAATCTTTATGATTCTTAAACACCCATGAAGAAAATCAAGGAAATATAAAATACTTTTTACTCCACTGACAGGGCTGCAAACCTATGGACTGCACGGCATTGAAGAGAACAATGTCTCTGGGTCGTTGAGTTGTCATGAAGAAGCAGATAACTATCAGAGCTATAATTAAGTTCTAGGTTGCTTTCTCCCTTGAGCAGGAAAGAGGAAAGAAACAGAAAATTTATTTCAATTCTGTATCAAAGCTAGTTTTCTAGTCCAGTCCTGAGATATAGACTTATCCTCATGGCTGGAATGAAACTTTAAAGTTGCAAACTGTCCCCTAGAAGGAGTGTAAGAGGATTGAGGATACATTGAATAATGGATAATGGCTTTATGAAAGATGAGAGTAGATATTTGACTACATCTGAAATCAGATTTATGGAGATAGATAATTAGGAATTAAGGTATGTACAGTGTGTCAGGTATAGTTATTATAAGGTGAAATGACTTTTAAAATCCATAGAGCCATGATCAAACAACGTGTGTCCAAAAGGGTTAAAGAAGTAAGGAGAGAAACTGAAGAAGCTTTGGCAGACATTTTTATATGCTTCTGCTCTTCAAAATAGATCAAGTGAAATCTGAGAGGACTGGAGAGTAGCCAACATAATGCCATTATTTTTAAATGGCCTAAGGAGAGACAGGGGAGGTAAAGACTCACTAACTCATTGGAATTCTCAGAGGATATGGCTGTTAACCTAGACAAAGAAGATATGCACATCACGCACACTTTCAGAAAGTATTCAGCAAAATTCTACATTGTAGCTACTGCCTAGGTAGCAAAGTCAAGAAATGAATTAGAAGCAGATGTATTAAACTGAATGGAATAACATGGCTTTAAAAAATGCATGCTGAAAGTAGAAAATAAAGTTAATGAGGATGTTTTTGACCAAGAAGCCTGTTTAAAATATATATATATAAATGAGAAGTGAAACAGTTAAACTGCTAACTGCACTTCTCCTTTTCAAGAGGCTTCCCAAAGGAGGTTATTTGTTTGAGAGTGACTTGTTAATGTAGCTCCTTTCAAGTCTGACATATTTGTAATGCTATTGTTCTTTCTGCTGCTGTCAGAGCTCCCCCCCCTCCCCCCACCACCCTTCCTCACTCTGTTAAAACAGGTGAATTTTCATGCTCATAAAAACATTTTCCTGTCATCCCTAGAAAAGAATTACTCTTTATTTGCACCATGGGGAGCTGCAGCATAAGGTTCCCATTCTGTCCTTTGAGACTGGGGGGAAAAAAAGCTAACAATTCTGTATCTATACCTATTCAGTTCCTGACAACATTATTGATACTACCAGCAACGGAACAATTAATAGGTGAGGGCAGTGCCACAGGCTAAGGTCACAAATAAACATAACAAATAAGCATATTACATTCAATTATTATCTAGCAATAACCTTTGGTAGGAAGTCAAGTTAGATTTAGATTAGAAGGAAAGAAAGAAAAGTCTCTGAATCTGATTACTAATTCCCTACAATTGTTACTTAGTTTTCTAGAATGCTTTTAAAGGTGGAAGAGGTGACTAAAAAATTCCAGAGAAATATACCTAATGCTCTGATACCTAGAATAGGTATCCCTGGTCTTGCTTACCAAATAAAGAATCATAGAATCATAGGACCATGGAATGGTTTGGGTTGGAAGGGACCTTAAAGATCATCTAATTCCACTGCCCCTGCCATGGGCAGGGACACTACATATACTAGCAACAAAGAAAGAAATGTATTATTTACTCAATATTTTCTAAAACATTAATGAGGGATTTGATAAAATATTGTTAGCTTTGAGATTAATATGGGAGTTAGCTGGGGATGTTTTCTGATGTTAACAAACTCAGAAATATTTTTAAATAATTAAAAACACTTATTTTTTAAAGCCTTGTGTTACTCAATAAATGGAAGACATCTTCAGCAGTGTTCTCTTCTCCTACTTACACTTGATATTTTATTAATTATTCAAATATATTAGCTTGCTTTGTTAGATTTGTGTTCTGAGATGGCTATCTGTGCTTTATGCTGGTTACATCCTCCTTGAGAATGGGTGGAAAATGGTTAGAGAATCAAGTTTTTATGTATGTTTTATGCTTTTACTGTACGTAAAAAGCAGCAGGCTATACTTTACCTAACAAGCAGCAGGTTATACTGTACCATTGCATGATCTAGGCACCATCTTTGTAAATTTTAACATTCTGTTTGTATCAGAAATTTTACAAGATAAACAACAATATTGTATAGATAAATCACTATCTTAATGATAAGTTCTGTATGTTCATCCATTCCATTTGAAGAAACTGTATTAGTGGCACCAAGTTCACTGATCTGTGAGGATACACAAATTGTTCCTCTTGGCTTCCTACTCTTCACTGTGTTTTCGGCACAGACATGGTTGAATAAGGAAATCTTTGATTCACTGTGTGATCTGAAAAGAAAAAAAATCAGGAAAATTTTCTAGTTGAAATCAGATATTAAAATTATTTTACCAAATTGGAACCCCTAACCAAAAAATAATTTTAGACTTCACAGGAATATTCTATTTCAACAGAACTGGACTCTTTTGACTCCACTTTTATTTTTCCATATTATTTATTCCCTTTTTTTAAAAAATTAAAATAGAAATATTTACTCCACCATAATACAGAGAATTCAATCTACCTCATTTTTATCAAGATGCCTACAGATTCCCTATATAGAAAAAAGAGATCTAAATACTCTGAAGGACTCCATAACAAAGTCCCATCCATCTTGTGGACATCAAATATCTAGTTGGAAGTTTGGATTTCAGCAGTACACTTAAGCCAAAACCTAAAACATACACAACAATTATGAATATGGAAGTAGTGGTCTTACTTGCTTTATTGGATCTGTGTACATGTTTTTAATACCTATTGTACAATCAAATATTGTTATCTGGATTCTTTCACATGTGCATTGAGCACCAACCATATAGAAGACTCAATATCTATAGTAAGCTGTCTTCCAGTGATGGTTTTCCAAGTAGGAACTATTGTCTAGTGCCAATTTTTCTTTACTAATTTGGTTATTCATTTGGCATCCAACTGAAAGCAATTCTTTCTCCTAAAATTCTAATAGATATATTATGAACCTTAAAAACTGAGTTCTGAGCTCTCAAAACTGCATTAAAGATTCTAAAACCAATTAAAAGTAGAAGCAGCAATATCAACAATAGTATTAATAAATAAATCCATAAATGCAAAATCCATAAATACAAAATATATCAAAAAATAATAATATGAACATTCACGGACATGAAAAATAAATGTATGTTTACAAGACTTGGCTTCAGTTTCTTGTGGGGTTGTGTACATGCTATACATGTGCAAGTATAGTTCTAAGGTCCTAAACAGTCTTCAGTTCACAAAAAGTACCCTCACCTCATACATGTTTAAGAATACTCCCACTCAGAAATATATTAATGTCACCTACCTTTCAAAAACACAAATTTAGTCATAAATATATATACAGTAAATCATTAATTTCCAAATGTTAACCTTTCAATATTGAGTGCTTAAAAATGTATCTAAACTTCAAACATGCACACTAAAAAATATATCGCTTTTGGGAAAAATATACTGATTTTCATTTTGATAAGATATTGAATGTTATAAGTGAAGTAATGGCATAAGGATATCATGATTATTGAAATGGAAGCACTGGAGTGTCAAAAAAAAAAAATAGAAATTAGAAGACAGCAATTGTCATTGGGATTTATGTGAGGTATTCTTTCTGTTTTGTTTTCAGTAGTAAAGAAAAATACATAAATATTCTTGTCATTCAGTTGCTTAGAATAGAAAGAATCTTGAATAATACTAATCTTCTACCAGTGACTCTTACCAGCATTTTCTTAGTGTTAAAATGCAGATTTTATATATCCCAACTAGGCTCTTGAATAGAACTCTGACCTTGCAGTTATTTGAAGTGGAAGGTATAAGAGAAGAATATAAAGCTTCCACACATGCACACAAACAAACAAACAAAAAGACCTCTCTAAAAGAAATCTAAGATGTAATTGAACTAATTCACTAGCAGTGAATTTCTGCAGACTATAGAACCTCTTTCTTCATTTGTCCAGAATAAATAAGGCAAGTAATGTCTTGTATAAAAAGTACACTGATCTTACAAAATGTTTCATACATAAATATTGTGCCTAAATATAAACTAAAAACTAACAAACAAAACAAAAACAAGAGGCTTAGGTATTTTTAGCCCAGAAATAGATAGAATTAATTTTATCCTGGAGCTTGATAAGTCTGTAACAGCTGAGTTTTAAACAACTAAGCTTGTTCATGTAATCATTTCACTAAGGTATGATTTTTTTTATTTTTTTTTTTTCCAAAAAGTTATATATTGTTCTTATTGCTCCTATTTCTGTCATATTTGTGTGTACTTACCATAAAGCTTTTGTAAAAAGTGAGTCATTTATAGTTCATTTTAAATTGCCATGTCAGTATTTTCTGCTATGGCAGGTTGTTCTACAATGTCAAGTCACCCTCTTCTATGTATGACTTTTCATAAATCTTCAATGTACCTCAGATATCCACTTAAATCATCTCAAACATCCGCACTCACGCACAAGGCCAGATCACCATCTGAATGTGAAGCTGAACATCCCCCACAAAGTTTTACAAATCTCAGTTGTGAATGACAGAGGAAGTGGGAGCCATAACCGTAGTCTGCTTCAAGCTTTTCAACTCCTGATCTAGCAGTGTGATTTTGAAGTTTGGCTCTTCTTCTGCTGCTTACTTAGATTCTCCAAAATACATCCACCTCTTCACAATATTCACATGCCTTGACAGAGAATTCATCCTATATTTAAACAAACAACAAATAAAAGTATTGGCAATATCTAATCAGTTGGAATCAAAATGAGTTCAGTCATCCAGAAGCTTGAATCCAAAGTATATCAGCCATAGCTTTCTTTATGTATAGTTAATGTCATACATATCCTACTAGATTAATTTTCCACCATGAGCTTTACATCTTCTTCACCTGTCCTCCAAAATCTTGCTGCAGTTACACATTTAACAAAAGTTAAAAACAACATTCCAAGTTTCTGTAGCACAGGTGTCACATTACTATATCACTTCATGGCCTAGACTAAGAACACTTCATGTGATTATGTCAGTAGGAACACTACATATACACATAAATGCTCTTTTGTGAGCACAGCTATCCAACAACAGTCTGTGACCAATTTAGCTTTACCATGTAAAAACATCTAGACTCACTTAAACCCTGTAATGCATGGGATGACTGATCCACAGAATCGTATTAGATATGAAACAATAGATTCTAGGAAAACAATCTTGACATATAGCTTTACAAATATACAGACAACACAAGATGGACTATGCACTAAAATTCCTAAGCTACCTTTGTTGATACCTCCTTTGAATTACGAGAGTCTAATCAAAGGATGGGACTCAATACTTTAGGAGTAAAGGAAGCCATGATTTTTGACAGGTAATTAAGAGTACAGCAAACAGAAATAATTCACTAGGAAAGAAAGAAGGAAATGGAAGAAAAAAATCATGTTGATAGCAATAGGAACAACTAAATAATGAGAGGTGACAGGCTACAGAAACTGCAGGATGACCCTGAAGAGAATTCCCAATAAAAGTAATTATTAGTGAAGGGTCATATATAGAACTGAAGAGAAGGGGTTAAAAATGAAATTCAGTGCAATCCTGATGTTCAGGTAAGATAAGAATGATGTGCTTGTGGAGCAAAGAGATAAGGTTGCCTACAGAACTGAGTGGCTGTAGAAGTCTACTGAGGAAAAGAGCATGCAAAGAATATTTCTAAACTGGGTAGATGCACATGGCTACAACAGCAGGGAAAAGGAATACATAAATTAGCTAACAGAAAAGAAAGAAACTGTAGAATAGTGTGGTTGCTCAGAAGAGGAGAAATGGGTAGAAAAACTATAGCATTGAAGAGATGGAAATCCATTTGGACAACTCTGGGAAAACTCACCAGTTTTTGCTTTTAAATTTAAACCTACTTTTAATTAAAATTCAAACTGAGAGATATTTTCAGTAATTGCCAAAATATTCACAGGGAAGAGAGCATTTCTTCTGCATATATATATATATATATATATATATATATATATATATATATATATATAAATAAATAAATAAACTTTAAGTAAGAACCCTGTAATAAATTAAAATGAAGCCAAAAACAAGGTGTTCAAACTCAAAAGAAAAATGTTTGATAAGCCAAAATGGTAATTAAAATCAGGAAGGATACGGAGTAACATAACTTGCATTTTCAAGGATGCCTGGAGTTTCCTAAAGACAAATGTCATAAGATTATGAAGGATCTGTATCACAGTGTGATGGATACCATCTTTTTTTTATTGTTTTTATTTTTATTTTTTGTTACCAGTTTCTGTGTTCCATTCTTTTAAAATGGGAGTGACTGGATAAAGTGGACTTCTGTGAAGGTAGGGGAGATTGATCCTGCTGGAAAAGAAATAATTTAGAGGGGAAGAAAAGGACCATAATTAGTGATTGAAGAAAAGAATCATAGCAAGCTACTTGCAAAATAGAGATTGCTCAAAAGAACAGAGAAAATACATCCAGGTCTTAAAGGTGATAGAAAGCTGGAATTTCATGCTTGGTAGTAGCTGATTTTTGTAATTTCATGATGTCAGGAAGGTATTATAAGACAAATGAACTGAAAACTTCCTGTAATTTCACTTGCAATCAGGAAAAGTATGATCTGAGCTATTACTCGTCTGTAAGTATAATTTCAGTAAGATTCAAAATCCTGGACTGTAGAGTAGATTTTAAAGAAGTTAATACAGGGTGGTATACAAACACTGGAATAAAGTGCAACAAAAGTTTGGAAAGATACCTAATAGCAGATTAATATATTACTTAATCATTAATATATTACTAAAATATATTATATATAATATGAATATATTATATTGCTATAACATATCACTATAATATATTTCTATTAATATATTATTAATTACTTAATTACATATATATATTACATATATATAAAGACCAGAGATTAATAGAGGAACTGTAGGATGAATAAACAGCTTGTAAAATACAAGATGTAAATATGTATCAGTAAGAAGTCAAAATATCAAACTTGTTACCAGCACATCAAAGATCAGTCTAGGCATATACCTTATTTGATAATTTCATTTGTGATCTTGGCAAGACTATTAGACAGAGAATAATGAAGCTTACCAATTAACTTTCCATTAAGTTTGAAACATCATCAAGCATTGGTTAGGGATATTGTGGAAAGAATTTGTTGACCTTGATAATCGTGGGAATAAAAGTGGAATGAAATTTGTGTAGCACAGATTCAAAGACATGCACTTTGTGCTTAATAAGCAAAGTTTTTTTGTCAGCAAAACTTGAGAAGCTGAAAATTGAGAAGAAAGGGAAGGACAAGAATTTGGTCATAGTATGTTTATGAACTATCAGCATTTTCTATCCGTGAAAGACAAATGCAATTTTGAGGTATGTACATTAATACATTTTTCAACAGAATTAAGGAAATATTACTTACATCAAGCATAATCATCAGGGTACAGTCCAGGTAAATCAGGTTTGAGAAGAATGAAGCCAAAGGGAAGCCAAAGGGAAGAAAGAGATAATGAGGTGACTAAGAGAATGAAAAAAGAGAAAATTGTCTTGTTTAGCCTAGCAAATGAAATTTAAGAGTTGTGGGTGTGCCACATAGAGGTAAAATAAGCTTAAAATAAAACACAACAGTGACACATGCACACATGAATCTGAACACCAGAACATAGCCAGTCTAGAAATTAGAAGATTCCTAAGTATTGGAGTATCTATGTTCTGAACTAGTTTTCTGAGAGAAATAACAGAAAGAAATCAACCAAACAAACAAAAACAAAACCACAAAGAAATGAAAATAAAAATACTAGTTGCTTTTAGCACATAAATTTCTC
The DNA here is from genome assembly GCA_011074415.1 of Stictonetta naevosa. Taxonomy (NCBI): domain Eukaryota; kingdom Metazoa; phylum Chordata; class Aves; order Anseriformes; family Anatidae; genus Stictonetta; species Stictonetta naevosa. The sequence goes on along the minus strand of CM021699.1, from coordinate 88,283,812 downwards.
TGTTTTTGGAGAAGATGAAAGGTTATGATGTCAGATCAAGGAGCTAGAGTCAGTGAATTAAGCTATCTCTTCCAGATTTGAGTTCCAAAATGCAAAGTCTGTATAAATTTGCTACTAAATAAAATTATGCTAGGTATATACATTTTAGCATAGTTGTAAATCAAGAATTATGTTCAGTTTTATATAATGAGTATGTGGAAGATCTAAGAATATTTTAAGTCTTGTTTTAAGCCTTAAGCAATAGCAATATCTATCTACAGAACTTAAGCAGGAGATCAGAAGTGCACAGACTTTTTACAACCATCTAAAATTAATTCCAAACAAACCAAGTGTTTAAATAAGCTTTCTTTGAAAGATCTTTTATAAACTGCCTTCTATAAACACCTTCAAATTTCTCACTGAGGATTGCACCTTTTTAATTGAGTTCATTGTGCTTTATATTTACTGAGGAAAGAAAGCTAGAGAGGAAAGTCAACAAGATACATAATGATTTAATGAGCACAACCATAAAGCAGGTCTGTAGGGGAAACAGTCATCTTCAGTAAGTTTATGGTGTTAAAATTATTCCTTTGCTGAAATTATTCAAAATACTAAGCCATGCATTATTAACTGTATTCTTCTGGGTGCTACATAAAAGCTTTCTTCTAGTAGAAATAATGTTACCCACAATACACCAGTCTATAAATTGCAACCAGCTTTGTGTATGGGCACATGAATCCATGATGCAGTGAGTTAATGTTTTCTTTTTATGGGCTTGCTGAAAAACGATTGCATGAAAAATACAGGTGAAAATAAATTGAGTCATGAAGGCTTAATCTTATGGGTTTGTCAAGACACCCAAAAAAGCTATAAAACAACATTGGAATACAGCATTCTGCTAAATCTGTCAAATGTTAAAGAAAGTCAGGGAACCTCACTTTAGGATTTATGTGAATACCAGATATATTCAAGTTGCATGATGTTCTCCCGCTTGAAGGTATGGAACTTACCAAGCTCATTCAGGAGCTAGTACAGCTCTTTTGATCTTCAGAAGAAAGGCGAGGGTTAAGGCATCCTTGGGGGAACTGTTATTTCTTATTTGGTTTCATTCTATCAAAATAGCTTTCCATTACCACCCAGAATCAAGGTCTTTGACTTATCAATCTGTTTGGTCAGAACAGAACAGATATGTCTGAGAGGCTGGAGTCTGAAAGAGAACTGGTCAAATAATTTAAGTAAATGCTGACTGTTTATTAAAGAAGATATGCTGGGACTGAATAAAGGCGTTGCCTATAGATACTTCCAAGCAGGTATGCTAAGAAGGAGATTTTGGGGATGCATATATCTATCTTTATATATGTATATAGATATATGCATATATTTATATGTATGTATAAAGATATCTGGGAAAAGGTTAAACATGCACAGGATTCTGTTGATTCAATCCTTTGCTTTATGTGTTCTTTATCTTTCTGAGTGAAATAACAGACAAAGTTTTAATTTGAAGATACTGATGCCCATTTTTGAATGTATAATCCAAGCAGGAGGCAAGAACAGTACTCTGTCCAATAAATAGCTAGTCTTTTGTCACTGCAAGATCTGGAACTAAATGTTTCCTATGCCAGGGACTTCTGGGGCTGAGCTTGAGTTGGTGGAGGACTGGAGAAAAAGAGAGTAGTAGGAGAAACCTTTCTAGTGTTTTGTTTTGTTTTGTTTTGTTTTGTTTTTAATCAGTCATACTGCCCAAGATCAAATATATTCATTTGTTTGAATGAATGTACATGGCCTCTGATCTACTCAACATAACCTCTTTTGTGTTTATATAGCAACAGTTCTACCTGAAAGCAGAGGTCTAAATCATTTTAATCACAACCTAAAAGAAGGAACTATAAAGTGATGGATTCCAATATGCATTATAAAAATGTATGTGTAGTTGAATCAGTCCCACTGCTGTGGTCGTTTGAGTTCAAACCTTGAAAATTACAATATTGTTCTAATGCAGATTTATTCAATCATAGTTTTCAGATAATACTGTTAAAAAAATATGCTCTTGGTTCTAAGAACCCCTGCTTCAGCTCTATATGTGAAAGAATGGAATTGGCATCTTATTTAGTAACTCCATGTTGCAATTAAATAAAACAATAACAACAAACCACTCATTTCTAAAGTTCTTTCAATATGTTATGTGTTGGTTTTTCTTATAGTAGCACTTGATACAACTCACTACATTGTTTTCTGTTTTTATTATTATTATTATTATTATTTATTATTATTATTATTTTCTTTTGCTTGTGCACCTGACTCACTGCTGGTTCCACTATTGCCTCAAGCCCTTTAAAAGTAATGGTAAAAGGCGAGAAGAGTGAAGACAAGGACAAAACACCATTACTTTGGGGCCTTATTCAATTCTTTTTAATCAGGCAGAGCTGCCACTGAAACCAGTGAGAGTTTTGCTTGAATAAGAAGGGTCAAATTGGGATTTCAGTACTTATAGTGTGTAACTTGACAATCTGTTCTCCATGGTAGGAAAGGACTGCTACTTGGAGCAAAGTAAGAATAAATAATTCCTCTCTGTTAAAAATACTGTTTTTAGGGTATTTTTTAATACCTCTTTTTTTCTTTCTTTCTTTCCTTTTTTTTTTTTTTTTTTTTTTCCTGGAATTGAAATTGCTTTTTTTTTTTTTTTGTTGTTGTTGTTTGTTTTAGTTTTGTTTGTTTGGCTTTGGGACACTTTTTTTTTCTTTCTTTTTTTTTTTTTTTTTCCTCTCTTGCTATTCTGTATACATATAAGCATCCCATATGGTTCACAATGTATTGTAACAGACCAAAGCCCTTGTTCCTATCCCCATACCTGTCTCACCCAGTATCATGCCCAATCCCACACAGAATCTTCACAGAATCTTTAGGTAAACTGTCCCATCTAAGCAACAGTCCTGTCATGGCTAAAAAAGGGGGGAATAAAGAACAAACGTGCCTTAAAACATTGCCTAAGTAAATAGCTCTAATGTAACCAAAGTACACTGATAATGTACCCCATAAAAATTATGCAGGACAGAGTTTTAAAATCTTTCTTCATAACAACAGCAACAAAACATTTTTTCTAAAAGGTATTTTGAAGTCTGAGGACATTCTCAGAAGTCTGTTTTGAACCATTAAGTCATTATATTCAAGTCATTTTAGAAAGATCCTAACTTGTGCTATAGAAATAAAATGTCAATAATGTCTTAGAATCTACAGGTAGATAGTAACTTGGTACTCTTCTGGGTTTAATATAACACTGTTCTGGTATCCTGATATTTACTCAAGCATATCAGGTTTTGGTGAACAATACAGTAGCCATAACACACTGAAAAAGAGCATCAGGTGTGAATTTCCATGCTGCTAAGTATATTGTCCTCATTTTCTGACATGGAGAGTCACTAGGTACTCTCTGGTGCAATAAAATTATAGAATATGCAGTCCTTAATCAGCTGTGTAACGCAGAAGCCTTCCTTACCCAACTGTACCGATTCAATTTAGGTCATTAAAACTGCCAAAAGGCAGCTTTCCTCCTCTGGCATTGAATGACTGTCTAGAAAGCTGTTCTTTACTAGCAGTACAAGTCAGCAGTCACCTGCTGAGAGAGCTGGTATGGCTTTTAAAAGCAGGTTCAGTACAAGAAGAGAGTTGACACTAATTGTAATTGTCAGAAACTCAAGCACAGTGCTTTCAAACATCTGAGAAAACCAAACTGAAAATGAGAAGAGAAGACAATATATCAGGAAAAAAAAAAAAAATCTGCTCATATTTAAAAAAGAGTTCAAACTCAGAATAATGAGGTAATACCACTAAAGTTAAACATGTTCCAGGGCTAACATTGCATGGAATTGATATAAGTCCATTGAAATCATGGGAATTTCTCTGCTGACCTCAGTCTTTATCAGAGGCAGTCCCTAGAAGCATAGAACTAGAAAAGTATGTATAATGTAAACATTTATATAATTAAATGTAAATGAGTAAATATAAATATTCATGATATTATATATAATTATATGAGTTTTCTGAGGAGGCTTTTGCCCCATTGACTTGTAGTTTCACAAGTAATATGCACTCTTCTCTTACCAGTGCATGGTGGCAAAAATGGATTTAATAGTATGCAGACAGATTATGTTTATTTTACCAAGGAACCTACACACAATATGCTAGCATTATGATCGAAAGTACAAGTACAGTAATTGCATGAAAACATCCATTAGTACTAGACATTAAATTCAAACTAACAATTTACCTGGACAAGCTGAAAATATTAGTAAATATGAACAGTTTATTTGGAGATGTTGATGATAGACTTGGCAGGAACAGAAAAAAAAAAAAAAAAAAAGGAAGAAATGGCAATCATTGATACAGGGTGGGGGGTGGGGACAGGATATCCAAGGTACAAAAGACAGTGGCATCCAAGATATTGAAGACAGTGGATGAGCTCATAATTGGTCTGGATTTCATTTTGATAATTATAATAAGCATTAAAAATGTTATCTTACAAATCAATCATCTATTTCTGTTTTTATTTTAATGGGTACTAGGTCAAATGAATGGCTGTGGGACATTGGTTTGCAGAGAACAAGTTGTCCTGCCTCAAGATTGATATCCTAATTGCGTCAGCATCCTATACTAGTTTTTCAAGATGGAAAAAATATGAAAATATGAAACTCTTGATATCTCCTCTGAAACACAACATTCTAGAATAACCTTAATTAGTAAAAGTAAAATGGATCTGAAGAGAGAATGGATTTTTTTCATTGGATGCTGAACAGCCAATTAAATCAGCAATCCGATCCTAGTGATAGTGGCTTTAGAAGGAGACTAGAGGAGGAGAAAAAATAAGGTAAACTCTCAGTTCCTGTGTCATTAGAGTGCACATGATTGGATATTTAAAATAACATTGTATTTAATACACTGGCTTTAGCACAAGGGCTTCTGGAAGAAGTATGGCATGGCTTTTCTGTTTACAGCCATCTCCTTGCATTTAATTGGTATCCATGTAGAAAGTAAAATATCTGAACAGGAACCACTTCATTTACAAGTGGTCTGTGGTAAGCTGAAGTCTGAAGGTGGAAATAGACTGCAAAAACAGAGTTATGGCTAAAGGAAGCAATTTATCAAGGACAAAGCAGTGAGGGGATATTTTATGTGTGCAAGGGAAAGCTGAGGATATTCAGAGATTCTCATTCCTCCACACCTCCAAAAATGTACACAATTCTCAGAGATCTGTATAGGCTTGTTTTTCTCCTATTCTAGATAATATAGTGTTTGAGGGAAAAAAAAAAAAAAAAAAAAAAAAGTTCCATCATAAAGGTACAATATACTGTTTTCAGTCTGTGAAAATTCCTGCTTCAATTGACCTATTTTAAAACTTCCTTTTGCACTGGGAACAAATATAAATCAAACAAAAGAATCCAGATGATGGTGGCTTCTTCTGCTGGGTCTTGCATTTCAGGCACAACAACCCCATGCAAGCTACAGACTGGGGGAATAGTAGCTGGAAAGCTGCCTGGCAGAAAGGGACCTGGGGATATTGGTTGATAGCCAGCTGAATAGAAGCCAGCAGTGTGCTCAGGTGTCCAAGAAGGACAACAGCATCCGGGCTTGTATCAGAAATAGTATGGCCAGCAGGACTAGGGAATTGATTGTAATTGGCACTGGTGAGGCTGCACCTCAAATACTGTGTTCAGTTTGTGGCCCCCACTACAAGAAAGACATCAAGGTTTTGGAGCATGTCCAGAGAAGAGCTATGAAGCTGGTGAAGGGCTTGGAACACAAGTCCTGTGAGGAGCGGCTGAGGGAACTGGGATTCTTTAGTCCGGAGAAGAGACAGCTCAGGGGAGACCTTATTGCTCTCTACCTCAAAGGAAGTTGTAGCAGGGTCGGGGGGCAGTTTCTTCTCCCAGGCAACAAGCTATAAGACAAGAGGAAATTTTGTCAGGAGAGGTTTAGTTTGTATATTAGGGAAAAATTCTTCACTGAAAGGGTTGTGAGGCATTGGAACAAGCTGCCCAGGGAAGTAGTTGAGTCACCATCCCTGGAGGTATTCAGTTGTGTAGACGTGGTGCTTGAGGACATGGTTTAGTGGTAGACTTGGTAGTGTTAGGTTAATGGTTGGACTTAATGATCTTGGAGGTCTTTTCCAACCTAAGTGGTTCTATGATTCTATGATTCTCACAGGAAAGTGCACAAACTGCAGTCAAGTTTCATTATGCAAAGAAAGACCCTAACTAGGATAGTGAGGCTCATTGTGAGACAGGCCTTTCTTGACCCTTTCTTGTGCACTGGGTAACAAAATTTAAGACCATTAGGAATGGTCTATTTAGTGCCACCCCTCAGATTTCCTACAATTTTCAATTGTGCAACACTCCCTCCCCTCCCTTTTTTTTTCAGTTATTATCCCTTGTGATCATTTGGTTTTCCCCCAGTCTCTTTTTCTACTCATCTTCTGGGGACCTGGGAAGGCATTTAATATTTTGGTGAGATAGTCTATTATGCGTTGTTGCTTGGGATCCGTAGATCATTAGTGCTGGGAACTGTCAAAGATGTTGTGCCTGGTCCCTAAATGGTACATTTTGGGGGAGGTATTTTTTTTGAGCTTCATCATTACTTTGCATTCATTGTTTCCTCAGTCCAAAGTGGAAAAACAACAGTAACAGAAATAGAAAGTGTCTATGTAAACAAAACAGCAGTACAACAAAGATAGAGGAATAATACTGTAGGTATTCAGACTACTCTTCTGTGACTTTCCAAAAGTTTTAGACAAAATTTTATATAAGAAAACTTTTATCTCTGAAGTAGTAGTAGTAGTAGTTGTTGTTATTTAATTAGGAATATTTAAGGCCAACACGCAAAGTTTGTTGTTTGATTTTTTTTTATATATTTTTTAAAAATATATATATATTATTATTTTTTTATTTTTTTTTTTTTAAAAAAGGTTACAATTCTGTAAGCATCCAGCAGACTTAGAAATGTACAACATTTCTTTGATGGTTGCAGAAAATGCATTAAGGTGCATTAAGGTATTTTTTTTTTTTTTTTTTTAGAATCAAGTAAAATGTAAGATCTATATACTGGCACCTTGTACTAGCAAATTGATCTGTGTGGCACCTCACAGAGTAATGGCAACATTTTGATTCCAATGGGGGGAAAAAATCATGTAGAAGATGTTAAGAACACACTTTGTTATGTACCATTGTTTATAGCAAGGAGATTCTCAGATGATAACATTTCTAAATATATTCAACCATTTTAAGTCTGTAAAATGATTGCTCACTTTGTATTGAAGAAATAACTAATTGATAACTAATGGAATACATAAGCTATCTGGAGACTAGAGATACTTTTCTGGTGACTGTAATGATGCCGCACTAAATTGCATGTGGTTAAGACAAAATGGAACATGACAAATTTCTCCACAAACTCTGTAAATATGTCATACAACCATGACTGATTATATTAGTGGTATTAAAAGTAGAAATAAACCAGAAAGCCAAGAGAAGCAATCATGAGTGTGCTTTTGAAAAAAAAAAAAAAAAGGAAAAAAGGAAGGAAAGAAGGAAGGAAATAAGGAAAAAGAGGGAGAAAGAGAGGGAGAAAGAGAGAGAGAGAAAGAAAGAAAGAAAGAAAGAAAGAAAGAAAGAAAGAAAGAAAGAAAGAAAGAAAGAAAGAAAGAAAGAAAGAAAGAAAGAAAGAAAGAAAGAAAGAAAGAAAGAAAGAAAGAAAGAAAGAAAGAACACCTTGGTATACCTGCTGGAAAAGTAAGAAGGGAAAAAACAGAAAAAAACATTAAGTAGGAAACTGCCCCTTGTTCATGCTGTGTTGAAGGAAAAAAAAAAATCTCTGGTGCAATCCTGTTCTTTCAAAAAGGTTGTGAAACAAATAAATGCCCAGCTCAAACAATTTCTCTTGTTAACAGAAAACTGGTAATGATGCAAAGCTGACTGATCACTGTGACCATGAAGAACAACTGTTTTGTTTTGTTTCATTTTAATTATTCCATAGAAGAAAACTTTTAAATATCCTGAAGCCCAAAGCAGGCACTCAAATTTATACATGTAATTTATAACCATAAAACTTGATGATGGCTGAATAAGCATTTATTTGAATTGAAGTGTATCAGGAATTGTAAGTCAAAAGCATTACTTTCATAAAGCAGAAATCTAGGTTAATATGCAGACTTTATAGGAAGAAATAAATCATAAATATTTATTTTGATACACATTATTTTTCCATCTATTGAATATATTTTCAATTCATAACTTCTTCAGATTTATTAATTATTTCTTCATATTGGCCAAATACTTTATGAAACTGTATATTATTTGAAATAAAGGATCAGAGGTCAGGTGTACCTGGGTCAACGCTACGCTCCTCATCTGAAATCTCTTGTCAAGGGAGCTGTCCCAGCTCACTCATTCAAAAAGAGGTTAATGGAGAAATAAGCATCAATGAGTCAACAGAATCCCTTTTACACTTCTCTAGAATGATCACCAACCCTGAACAATGTAAATCCTTTTGGACAAAGATAGTTAGCCTGCTGATAACAATAACTAGACAGCTAGAGGAAAATATGCACCAAACCGCCAATTGATTAGAAACTGTTTATACTAATCTGTGTTCATACACGTAATCCAGTGAAATAGATTTAATGCTTTATATTTAAATTATTCTATGGAAAATAATGACATTTAAAAAATATTAGGGGCATGGCAGCTAGGGAGGTAACAATGTTAGGATTCTGATCTGTGTAATTTACTTGCATTTGCAAAGCTCTCAGTCTGCACTTTATTTATAATTGGTCACTCACATTTGCTATCTAGGACACTTTCCCTGTGTTTCCTGTCAAAATATCTACTAATAAGTCAAGATTTTAGCAGCATAATACTGTGACGGCCAGGCTTGTATTTTCTGTTTTACGCTAATGCATTGCAGACTCCTGTGTTCATATATATATATATATATTTGTTACCATTGATGAGACCCAAACTCAAAGTGAGGCGAAGTAATTTATAATTATGGGTAAAAACACATGGATAAACTTAACCTTGTTCAAACTAACATGAAGTATTGAGCAATAGCGCATTGCCCTATCATGCTGCACACTTTGAAGCAGAATTTGCTGTTAAGGTACTCCATTGGGAAGTTCAGTGAAAAATAAGCACTGCAAGACATTTCAAGGTGATCTCAGAAGGAAAGTTCAGGACTGTTAAAAGCATAAGCATATGCAATGGAATTCCATTATTTCCATGTAAAACATCTAAAGAAAGAACGATGTGCTGCAGCCTTACTTCTCTATGTCCCTACCCTCCTTTCTCCCTATATAAATACAGTATGATAATATAAACTGCTGTAACAAGTTTACCTTTCATGGGCAATGAGGATCTTCCACAGAAATCAGATAGCTTCTCAACTCTAAAGACGTATCCAATTACAATGTCTCAACAAAATTGAGAAGCATATCTGCTTCTGGACAATCTATCTAATGTGACTGTCTTATCTTATTACTAAACTGGTTTTAAGTATTGTGCTCTATCAACACCTGAAAAAAAATGTAAATTGCCTTACAGAAGAGAGGGAAAACAAAGACTAGAAGCATGTGTGACTAGAAACAGAAGCACTCTCCTAAGTACTTTGCTTTGATAATTCTTTTAGAATGTATTTAATGCTATTAATTTATTCATAGAATCATAGGATAGTTTGGGTTGGAAGGAACCTTGAAGATACCTAATTCCAACCTCCTTGCCATGGGTAGCGGCACCTTCCACTAGATCAAGTTGCTCAAAGCATCATACAACGTGGTGTTGAATACTTCCAGGGATGGGACATTCACAGTCTCTCAGAGCAATTTGTTCCAGAGCCATAACACTTTCATAGTAAAGAATTTATTTCATATATCTAATCTAAACCTACCCTCTTTTAGTTTAAAGACATTACCTCTTGTCCTACTGCTACACTCCCTCACAAAGAGTCCCTCTCCAGCTTTTGTTTAGGCCCCCTTTAGGTACCAGAAGGCTGCTGTAAGGTCTCCCTGGAACCTTCTTTTCTCCAGCCTGAACTGCTCCAACTCACTCAGCCTGTCTTCATAAGAGATGTGCTCCAGGCCTTTGATCATCTCTGTGTCCCTCCACTGGACTTGTTCTAATAATTGCATGTCCTTCTTGTGCTGGGAGCCCCTGAGCTGAATGCAACACTTCAGGTGGCATCTCACAAGAGTAGAAGGGGAGGATCGCCTACCCTGAAATACCTGCCACACTGCTTTTGATACAGCCCAGGATACGGTTGTCTTTCTGGGCTGAAAACACAAATTACTGGCTCATGTCTAGCTTCTCATCAACCAACACCCCCAGGTCCTTCTCATCAGAGCTGTTCTCAATCCATTCTCTGCCCAGCCTGTATTTGTGCTTGGGATTGCCCCAGACCAGATACAGGACCTTGCACTTGGACTTCTTGAACCTCATAAGGTACGCACTGGCCCACATCTCAAGCCTGTCAAGGTCCCTCTGGATGGCATTCCTTCCCTCCAGTGGGTCAACCACACCACACAGCTTGGTGTCATTGTCAAACTTGCTGAAGGTGCACTCAGTCCTACTGTCTATGTCACTGAAAAAGTTGTTAAACAGTGCCAGTCCCAACACCAGCCTCTGGGGAATACCACTTGTTACTGATCTCAACTTGGAAATTGAGCCATTAACCTCAATGTGAGTGCAAACATCCAACCAATTCCTTACACACTAAGTGGTCCATCCATCAAACCCCTGTCTCTCCAATTTAGAGACTAGGATGTTATGGGGGACAGTGTCAAATGCTTTGCACAAGTAGATGTTGTCAGTTGCTTTTCCCCTATCCACCAATTCTGTATTCTGTGGTTTTGAAGAAAAAAAAACCATTTTCTTCCCAGATACTAGTACATAAAAAAACCTCTCAGTCTACGTTAAAATTGTGTTTATCTATTTCATTAGTAAAAGGGAAAGCCATTTATGATCATACTGCATTACACATATAAAGACAGTTGTAGATAATATAATATTTTTTTAAATAAAAAGATGCCATATTCATAAAACATTGACTCTATTTACTGTAAAAAAAATTCAAAAGATTATTACAAATGAATAAAGCCAAATTTATGTTTGTGGAGTAGAGTACTAAGCACAAATGATAGCAAAATGATTTTTTATATAAATGCTCTTGTTGGTTCATTGAAACAAATAAAAAAGTTTTCTGACCAATTATTTTGAAATGAAAACAGATTTTTATTTTATTTTATTTTATTTTATTTTATTTTATTTTATTTTATTGTGGAAAGAGACACTGGCAATTAAAATACAGCTTAAACTAAATAAATCAGTTTTTACAGTTGCAAAATGTTTCCCAGGTGAACGTTTTATAGGACAATTTTTGTTACTATCCTATGATCAAGGCAGCACCCTTCATTCAGAGGAAATGTCTTTGAAATGGAGGATTCTGTGGGTGAGACAATATCTAATGAGGCTGCAGGAAGGTCTACATTTTAAACCCCTTTCAAGTTTCATTTCACTGCAAATCTGACAGACTCTCTTGGTGTAAGGAATATAAATCTTGAACCAAAGACCCCCTTTCAAGCAATAAGGCAGACACAAACTGAAGATAAATGATTGATTGCATAGCCAGTCTGTGACTTGGAAATGGTCTGTGAGAACATCTTATTCCAAGCACCTCTGGAATTGCTTCAGTGGGAAACACTAACCACTTCTCTGCACATGGGCATGTTTGAGTCATCCTAGATATATTTTGTGATATGTCATGGACAGGATTTTGTCAGAAGAGCAAACTTGAAAACACCTTTAAAAGAGAGAAAACTCTTCCACAGAGTAACTATTACTGAATCTTAACTGCCTTGTTTTTGTTCACCAACAACACAACTATGATCCTGAACAACATGTCTTTTACACTACACAGTTCCTTACTTTAAAATTTAAAGTATTTAAAAGGGTTGATCCTTAAGGAGCCTTCCATGTTTAAGTCCTACATGATACAATCATAGAATCATAAAATAAAAGAATGGCTTGGGTAGCAAGGGACTTTAAAGATCATCTAATTTCTTCCCATCCCCCTGGCCCCGTCCCCCCCCCACCCCCCCGCCCCCCTGCAATGGACAGGGATGTCACCCACTAGATCAGGTTGCCCTCCTTACAACCTGGTTTTAACACGTTCAAGGATGGAATATCCACAGCTTCACTGAGTGACCTGTTCCAATGCCTCACCACCCTTTGAATAAATATTTTCCACTTAATATCTAATCCAAATCTCCCTTCTTTTTGTTTAAACCCATTCCCCCTTGTCCTACAATTGTCTGCCTGTATAAAAAGTCATTCTCTGTCTTTTTATAATCCACCTTTAAGTACTGAAATGTAACAAAGAGATCTCCCCAGAGCCTTCCCTTCTATAGGCTGAATAGCCCTAGCCATCTCTCAGCCTTTATTCATAGGAGAGGTTCTCCAGCCCTCTGATCACCTTTGTGATCCTCCTCTGGACTTGCTCTAACAACCGTGTCTTTGTTCTGGGGTCACTAAGCCCGGATGCAGGACTACAGGTGGGGCCTCGAAAGGGCAGAGAAGAGGGGACAATCACCTCCTTCAACCTGCTGGCCACTCCTCAGTTGATGCAGCCTAGGATGCATCAGTTGTCCTTCCGGGCTGCAAGCACGCACTGCTGGCTCATGTCAAGCTTTTCTTCCAACAGAACCCACAGGTCTCTCTCCGCAGGGCTGCCCTCAGTGATTTCTTCTACAGGTCTGTCCTCATGTCTGGGATTGCCCTGACCCAGAGGCAGCTACCTTGCACTTGCACTTGTTGAACTTCCAGAGGTTTGCATGATCCTGCTTCTCAAGCCTATCCAGGTCCCTTTGGATGGCATCCCTTCCATGTGTGGTATACACTGCACCACTCAGCTTGATGTCATCTGCATACTTGCTGAGGGTGCACTTGATCTCACTGTGTCACTGATAGAGATTAAACAGCACTGGTCCCAAGACTGACCCCTGAGGGACACCACTCATCTCTGGCCTCCACCTGGACATTGAGCTGCTGACTGCAACTCTCTGCCTGTGGCCATCCATCCAATTCCTAGTCCATCGAATGGTCTACCCTTCAAATCCATATCTCCAATTTAGAGATCAGGATGTTTGGGACTGGGTCAAAGCCCTTACAGAAGGTAGACGACATTGGTCGGTCTTCCCTTGTTGGCAGATGCAGTCACTCCATCAGAGAAGGCCACCAGACTGGTCAGGTACAACTTATCCTTGGTGAAGGTGTGCTGGCTGTCTTGGACCACCTCCTTGTCCTGCATGTACCTTAATGTTGCTTCCAAGAGGCTCTGTTCCATGATCTTACCAGGCACAGAGCTGAGGCTCTGTAGTTGCCTAGGTCCTCCTTTCTTTTGACATTGGCCATGTCATCTTTTCAGAGCAATCTTTTAGTTCCTTTGGGACATTTCACAGGTATTTCCTTGTTGCTTCATGAAGTGTCTGTGTTCCTTGGTTCTTCTCTGTCACTCAGAGGTACATCCCCTTCCCCGACCTCATCTAGTTTAAAGCTCTGCTAATAAATCTAGCCAGCTTGTTGCCCAACACACCCTTGCGCTACTTGGTCAGGTGACTGTAAATTTAACTGTGAATTTAACTGCAAGTGGTTACTATATTGTCACAACTGTTCAGTGAGAAAAAGATGCACAAAAATAATAAATTGTACTTGATTATTCAAATAATTGTACCAGACTCCTCCTCTACCCTTTCATCTAAACTAGATCCTCCTGTCTTTTGTGATTATTACCTAACTGAAATGCATAGCTGTAGTTAAATAACAATGTGAACATTTAAAGAGGTTTACCCAGATTAATTTACAAATTCACACAACACTGCAATGAAACTAGTTGGAACATGTACAAAGAAAAGAGGATAGTTCTGAATTAAAATACATTTATGAAAGAATTAGAATCTCCCACAGCCTTTAAGAAGAAACACTGCTTCACAGTGTATTACTTTTATAAAAATTATTTCAAATGTTTGTTACAGCACGTAAGTCTCATACTTCAGATTTTTTTTGTCTTACCCATTTTTGAATTAAAAAAACAAATACATATAATAGGTATAGTCTTCTTCATCCCCTATTGAAATATATTTGTAAGATCAGGAACCCTGAGATATTACCAGCTTTACAGCCTGGAATCAAATGAGCTTCTACTAATCTTTTATGAAGAGTCCTCTTCTGTGATGCCAAGTCCCTCATGATTTCAGAAGCTTCTTCAACACATGCTGCTAGTCCAAAAGGCATCACAAGCGCAAAGCTAAAGACAAGGACCTTAAGCCCCCTCTTGAGAGTCACAGCCTTATTGACTGTATTATATAGATCAAGAGGTTTCTCTGGTATCCATGAATTTCCCTGGTGGTTTTGTGCTGTCTTAAGCCAAAGCCTTCTAACTGATTCATTTCACTTAACAATTACAAAAATTTGAGAACAAAACAAAAACAATCTTTGGAGAGAAAAAAAAAAAAAAAAAGGCATTCTCCTCCTGGTTGTGTGTTGGAATAGATCCAGAGTTAAGTCAAATGGCAGTTAAATATTGGTTTCAGTTTCTATTAAAAACAGCAACACAGCAACTAAAAACATTAAACATGTACTCATTAAGTTTTCATTATTTATAATCCTCAGACTTATTTTCAAGAGTATTAAAATATTTTTATCCCCAAATATGCTTGTTTAAGGAACAATCCAGGACTGAAAGTTTGGAAGGAACACATAACTTTATTTATTTGTTTATTTATTTTGTAGAGTCTGCTAAAAGATACTGGCTTATTTGTAGGCATAATGCAGGTATTTCTTACATCACATTTTATAGCTTTATATATGGACCAGACAAGGTAACTATGGACATCTTTTCTGTCTTTAAAATCTGCCTTAAGTAAAATACTGTCTTTTCCCATGGAATGTCATGAGTGCTATATGAAGAGTAAGCATTTGTTACCTGTAGCATAAGTTATTTAACTTTATATAAACCATGCCTATTAACAATATTGAAGCCTAAGTTTTTGTGCAAGTCAACAAAAAAGCTCTAAAGCCACATAATATTTAGAAGTTAAGTTTTTTTTTTTCTGACAAATTCTGGCATGCTAAGGAACTTTTAAAATAACCTAAAAATGCTACAAGCAGTCCTGTCCTCCACTGAAATTCAGCATCATGATTTACAGGTAAATAACTCTGTTCTCTAACAAAGCAAAGCTGGAATGATATTTCAGATTGATTTTGCCATCAAAACTGCATCACTTCTAACCTTCCATTATTTTGCATTAATTTGACTTTATTATTATTATTATTATTTTAAATCATGCTATTTTTCATTGTTGCAGATTATTGCAACTGCTAAAGAATAGTTTTACCCAAGGCAAAGAACAGAGATGTTTAATAGTATCTTCTAGAGTCTTCATCCTCTGAAAATCTAGATCAGATACCTGAACACAGTTTGCCATGCTTGCCATGGTTGTTTTTTTTGTTTTGTTTTGTTTTGTTTGTTTGTTGTTGTTTGTTTGTTTGTTTTTTATTATTATTATTTATTTGTTGTTGTTGTTGTTGTTGTTGTTTTTCTTGAGATTCTTTTGATGTTTTCCCAACAGAAAGTCTGGACATACGTAGTGTGGGGTGCTGGGGTGAACCTAGATCCACTTATTGTGTTTAATATATTAAATTAGATTATAAAATATCCCAAGAGGAAAAGCTGGCATTTAAGACAAGGGTATTTCAGACTTCCTAGATAAAACTAGGAGCTTAAATTGTATTTGAAAATCAGCTAACAGCCAGCTATGCCAAGCAGGCATATTCTGAAGATGTAGTTGTATTGTAGCTACCTAACCTTGAGATGACAAATATAAAGATAAGCATAGCAAATTTCTTATCTAAAAGAAGAGACTGTGACTTTCTTTCTTCAAAAACAGTAAGCAGCTCTTTTGGCAACTGCTACTTTCCAGGTTGCTGGATCTAACAAGAACCTCAGATGGCAAAACTTGACCAAAGATGGTAGGAATAAATTATGGAATACAGATATAGTTAGTTGCAGTACTTTATCTTATCCTAGAAGACTTAGGGTGTAGGATCCTGTAAGAGTCTTTTGAAGTCATCAGTGTTTTTTTCAGCAAATAAATACTGAATTTCTTGTTCTGTCCCTGCACTAAAAGGAACTAAAATGACTAATACCAGATGGATGCTGTTATCATTTGTAATGCTAGAGCACCAGCAAAGAAACCAAATGATTCCAAGAGCCCAACAGTTTTTATACAATAATTATTTTCTAACCCTGTAGAATCAATTTTGTGTACTTTGTTTACATAACATATTAATGACTGTTTACTATTCACTATGAACATTATTTTCTTCCTTTCTTTTGCATGCTATAATTAACGACATAGTTCTGGTTGTTCATGTAAATAATTCAGAGTTGTCCTTTTAAATTCCATTATTGTCTTTGTAAGGTTCCTTTTTTTATTATTATTATTATCTGTGGGCAGAGAGGGGGAAATTTTTATTTCAGAGGTGACCACAGACTTTCTTGATCTAAAAGGGTAAAAGAACATACAGTGTCAGAGAATTTAAAACAAACAAGTAACAAAAACAAACAAACAAGCAAGCAAAACAGATATTAACTAAAGGGAAGAGGAAAAAAAAAAAAAAAAAAAAAAAGCATGGGCCATGGGCCCAGCACAGACTGGTGCAGCCCAGTACAACTTCATTGATTTCTTGCATTGTCTGAAGTATCAAGTACTTTACATTAATGATGTCAGTATGCTGTTTGTATCTTTATCTGTGAAAAAATTCAGGAAGCCTGAATCACAACACTATATTACCAGGATGTTGCATATGCATTTGTTTTATGTACCAACAGTTCACATTTGTGACTGGATAACAGGCATAAAGGTCTGTGCAGCTGGAGGCTTAGTGAAATTTCTGCATAGCTGTGGAATGACAACAGTCAAGGTGTTGCTGTAAATTGGCTATTCTGCAGAAGACTGAGGAAGTGAGCTCTATGGTTACGAGTTCATCAAACCTTTTCTGTCATCATGACCAACCCTATCTTATATTCTCACCTTCTGGGCAATTAAGATTTGCAATCCCTTCTATTCATAGAACTCAGAGATGGAACAGAAGTTCTGTTCTATTTTGGCAGAAGTAGTTATTTTTGTAGACTAAAAATATATGAAGTGCATTGTCTTTTGAGGGTTACAAAACAAAATAAAACAAAAACCCTTTGCACACACAGTACTCCCTATAATAATAATTGAAATTATATATGTACATCAAAAGAGCAACCGGGGAAACAAAGGCTTCCATTTTCCTCTCAATAATTTTTACTTACATGAATAGAAACCTACATAAGGCCTTTAGATAGAAAATGCATTATGTAATGATGAACGTATAGTCATAATCAACTGCAACATTTGAAAAATACTTGCTGCCATGCAATTTTCTTTACTGAACTTGTACCCCCTCCCCCCCATTTCCCCCCCTTCCCTTCCCATCCCCCTCCCCCCATTCTGCAAGCAACAGGTGCTTTGCTAAGGGAAAAAGAAAAGTTACAAACAGCAAACATAGAGTCAGACCCATTAAAAGCTATTTAGGTACTTAATTGTATTTGTTTTGACAGGTGCTAAGTGCTTAAACACTTGTGTGGATCTGAGTTTCAATATTTACAGAGCACTCTAAATGCTCAAAAAGTACCTCAATTTTTTTGCCTAATTAATCCATGAAATACATGTAGCATTTTCCATTGACAGACATGCTAACTGTAATATATACTTATACATATATATATATTTGCAACATACAAAGAATTAGGACTCAAGACCTGGTTACACTTCACCATGCACATATTTACCCACACCATACAACTCTATTGTAATTCAAAGATAAACCAATATAAAATTTACAAACAATAGGATGACACCTTCCCTGTTTTGACCAATATCTAAGCACAGCATACTGACATGTTAATGAATATCATAAAGTGTCCAATGACACAAATTAGAAGACATATGGAGTGTTTCATTCATAACTTGTTTTCCTTGAGTTTTGTTTTGTTTTGTTTTCAGACACACAGGTTTAAAAGTCTTCTTCTGTGTTTTTGTTTTGTGTGTGTGTGAATATAATTACAGCCAGTTTTTGTTATCTGAGACTTTTTAGTTCATGTTCTGGAATGCAATTCAATTTGCAGTTCTCAACAGCAAGGGGTGAGTTTTCTCACTGACTAACTAAAGAGGCTGATGGAGATGATTACTCCTGAAGAGAAGAAGGCAAGAGAGAAATAATTCTGGGAGTGCAGTTCTGTTTCTAAACAAGGGAAATCATGATCAGTAAGCTCATCAAACAAAATACAGTTGTGAAGCAAATAGTTTTGATCATGTTTATGAAGAGTTTGCTCTAACATTTAGAACAGCAACAGAGAGAATGTCATAAAACAGAAGAGCAAGTTAATCGCAGCAAAGAGAATAAAAATCTTTCTTGAACAATAAATGCTAGGAAATTGAAGTGGCATTTCCAGACACCAAGAGATTTGCCTGCACTGCAGTATTCTGTAGAAACAGCTTAGCTAGTAGGTTACCTAGCACAGATACCAAGGTGAGAAAAATCCTAACAACACTGAGGTCACAAAACCTGACTTTTCAGTAAGCAAATCAATTCATGCACAGCTCCCTCACAGCCATGAGCATATTAACAGAAGTCACCAAGATACATGGCTTCAGAACAGCACAGTTATGTTTTTATAACTATAACTGTAGCAAGGGCATGAATGCCCCTTTTTGGTAATAAAAACATCCTTGTTTTCTGGAAGTTAAATTACTGGAATCAAACCATATGTACAGTATCATTAAATAATATAATCATTAACATATGGAGAAAACATCAGCCAAATCCTCCATATCATTTGTGATCCATCCAAATATTGCATCAACTCTATTGAAAATTGAGAACTGCAGTCTTTTGTTTTTCACAACCTTAACAATGCTGATCTGAAGAAGGATAAGAGGTGATCACTGAGTGACACAGTTAAGCTGGCAGAGAGCTTTAACAAAGATAAAGCAGTATCACCAAACTGCACTTCAGAAGGATAGCTTATTTTATTTGAAGTGGTATAATTAACAATTATAGGGCAAAGTTCATATTTCCTGATATAATTTTATCTATACTAAAATGAGATTCCTTTGCTTGTATCACACATTGGTTTATTATGCAGTTTTTCTAGAGTGGGGCTGTCCAGCAACAGCAGAGATTCTGAAGGATGAAGTGGCTGCCAGGGAAAAGTGTAAAAATAGGGCAAAACATGTTTTCAGTTTTATATTCCACCGTGTTGCAGCCTAGACAAACAGTGTATTCTTTGAGCAGTTGCAATGAGCTTATCCTATAGGTTACCAATTTATATGCAGTATTTTTAATGCTGCAGATGTCCCTTACAACACTTTTTTGAGATAAGACCATCAGTGCAGAAACAGATTAAGTCCTGATCCAAAGAGGGGTAGTAGATACCTTAAAGGGGATTAATGGTAATTTAAGTAACACTTTATAAAAGCTTAAGAAGAGTGTGCCTAGCTCAAAGTATTTTCTTTGACAGTGACCAGTACCAAATGCTTTGGCAAAGAAAAATGATGCAGTGCAAGTATAAAGACAATTTCACAGAGAATTCCCTCAATTTTTAGCCCCAATTCCAAACTATGATGTGGAAATCACCAAGGCCCATAATCAGAAATTTCATTATCTACTTAAATTTTGAACTGCAAAGTTGTCTAGTCTCAATTTAAACCACATAGGAAATGACCCAGCTTTGGTGGAACGATCATCTAGTATTTGCCTAACTTCCATTACAGTTCAGACACAAGGTTGAATGTGCCCAAAATGACCCAGTCGCAATGGCAGGCATTTTGATAGATACTCTTAGATCATATCAAATGAACTCCAGTAGATCAGAACAGCATGTCAAAGAGGTAAATAACTCTTCTGAAAGCATGTTGCCTATGATGCCACCAAGACTTCTGGAACACTGAAGAAATTTTGGAATATTTATTCTGTGTATTTTGAAGTTTTAAGGGACCCAAGAAATGCAGAATGGTACTCCTCCCCCCCCCACCCCCTTCCTTTTGTTAGTAACTAAGTCAATCAAAGGAGTCAAATAGTTTGTTTATTGCATGTCAATACCAGAAATGTTTTTCTTCTATGTTAGTTCTACATTATAGAAGCACTGATGTAAGAACTCTGAACAGTGTTGGCCTGTTAGTTCTTAAAGTTCGTCCATCATAATTTTATTGACTTACACTTTTAAATGGTAAAAGTACAAAACATTGAATGCCAGTCTAAAGCAATATGTTTGCCTACCCATTGTGGAATCTACCTAGGCTACTCCCTTAATGTTATGCCTAGGAGAAGGGAGAAGTACTTCGTAAGAGTTGTAAAATGTAAACTCAAAGAGGAACACTAATAACAAGCAATTCTGCTAAAGCTGTATAACGTGTGCAGAGCTGTCAAGTGAACAGGAAACCCTGATAAGCTTCTGTAAAATACTTACTAAATTAGGGACCATCTGTCTTTCGCAATATTTAAGAATTAAAAAAAAACAAAACAAAACAAAAAAAAAAAACTTTTTAGTACTTACTATATTTTTTCACTTTTTTTTTTTTAAAAAAAAAAAGTAAAATATACTGTGGTCAGTACAAGCTGCATATTGTAAATCAGCATCTATCTCCTTGTATACTCAAAGAAGATTAGTTCAAATGAACACAAATGGTTGGATAAAGTGACTTCTGACTTCTCAGTGAGTTGTATCTCAGCCCTTCTACCATAAAAGCTAGGATTTTTTTGCACTGGAATTAAATGGGGGAAACATACGGTGAGCTCAGCTCTTCTCTTGTGTACTGCAGTTCAGAAAGAACCCAGTCTTCCCTGGGTCAAATTAATGGTTGTCAGCAATATGTGCTGCAGGTGGTGGTACAAAGGGCAAGGTAATGTAGTAATATTTTATAACTGTCAGATAGTCTTGTGCAATAAGGGGCTAAGGCAATTTAATGCAACACCATTTATTCGTAATGGAAACCTGAAACTCCATCCACTGAGCTATAAACTTGCATTTTGCTGGATATACAATCTATTTCCCTAGATCACTGAAGCTATTAAAATCTGAAGACTAAGTTATTGATATGGAAACCTGTTGCTGAGTTCTTTAGATCTATCTAGTTCTCTTTCACATGTATTTTGGAGATCTTAGATGTTTGTTTCTGTTTTAGGTTTTATGGTATACTTAAGCTTGCCACATAGTCAATATTTGTCTTATTGATGATGTAATAGAAATTGTAGCTTTAATAATCAAATGAGAGAGAAGTTCTTACATGGTATGAACTGGTTTATCTTTAAAATCAGCATATTCTCAGTGACCCTGCATGTTTTAAGAAAAAGATCAGACATAATTTTGTAAGACAAATTTTCACTTAGAGTCATGCTTGTAATCTATAGAGGAAACTGGCATATAACTGTCCTCACTGCTTTAAAATGTTTCATACTAAGGAGTACCTAGAAACAAAGTATAAAGCCAATCAAAATCTGCTCCTGCAGTTTATCAGTAATTTAAGCTATGCAACATATATATTGTAATGGTATCTCCCTCTTCAAAGTAGATGATTACAAAGGATTATCCAAGCACCATAGAGGAATAGGGATGGATTCAGATTTGTTTTCAATAGGTCTAATGTAGCCATGCCCACCGGATGATAATCTGTGGTTACAATAAATCATATCCTGTTATGATTTACTAAAAGAGTTCTGTGTCTCACCAGAACAGTGACAATACCTACTTTTATAACTTTCTTTCTCACTGCCAAGGACACTTCTCTATCAAGTCAAAAAGTTTGACCAAAGGGAGGGCACACTTATTTAAAACTGTCTGAAACAGAAACTGTAGCATGGGTAAAGTCTAATGGGTAAAGTCTTTACTGAAGTGGGTTTAGTCTACAGGGATACTAAAGATACCAAGGACAGCACATTTCAAATAGTGGAAGTAGTAACATGCATTTATGATGTGAGAACAAAATAATAGAAGATACTTTTCCTAGGGGTAGTGCAAAGGCTGTTCCCATGTTCTCAGACATATCACAGGCAACAGAGCCATTCTGGACTTCTCGCCACTAATTCTGCTAATAGCTAGATAACATTCATTCAAAGTTTTCTCACAATCAAAAAACAAACAAACAAACAAAGAATGCAATTCCATCTTGACAAGACTGGAGAATGTACTGAAAACTGAGCCAAAACTATAAATTATATCTAACTCTGATGATGCAGATGATGGATAGTTTTCAGATCTTAATGGACTTTACGTTAGTTCTCTGTATAGAGCGTAGATAAGAAGTGCAAGCAGATACATACAGCATACTTTTTTTTTCTTTTCTTTCCTTTTTTTTTTTTTTTTTTTTTTTTTCTCTAGTTATAAACTTTTTCTGTTTAAGACATTGAACCTGTTGGGCCAAATTAATTTTTGGTCTAGGACCATTAAAATAAATAGAACTGAAAGAAAAAAATATGAAATAATAAGTAATTCAAAATGAATTGATTAAACTGTGGAGACCTCTTAATGTTATGTCTAAGGCTAAATCACAGTCAGTTACTGCAAGAGAAAACAGAACTCCTACTTTTATCATTAAGAATTCTTGGTTTTCAATATATCATTTTTTTATCTTCACCAGAACATTCTGCATCTGCATATCTCATATGTGGATGGTTAGGAACATTACCTAAAAGAAGGTAATGTATATTGCTGGGTAACATTAACCTGTGAAAATTATGGAGAACAGTATTAAAAGGGACAAATTGTCTCTGTGGAGCTGTGTCTGTTTATATCAGATAAGATCTAGTCTAATGTGCAATGATAATTCCCAAGGTGATTACTATTGTGAATTAAAAATATATATACCATTCATGCAGCCCATTGTTCCTGCAAGCAGAAGCTGGGTTAAATGTACTTTAAATACCTTTCTATTTGTTCATAGCAATTACAGAAATAGTGGTATTGGCAAAAAGAAAAGCAAATGGACATGTTATGATATGAAAGCGCAAATTTAACAGGGAAGCAAAAGGGCTAGAGACATCTTTCCTCAACTCCTTGTTAGTAACAATTGGTTTAATCATCCTGCTGTCAGATATGTGTTGGTGGGTATACTCACCAAGTTTGCAGCTTTCCTCTTATTTCCTCATATCTATTTTTACTTCATACGTGCTCTTTTATAAATCATAAAAATCATAAGTCACAGTCATACCACCTATCAGGTACACAGGTTTCAAGGCAGTAAGATCCAGGCAGTGAGCCAGATGATGTGGTCACCAAGCCCTCTACTTTTCCAAAACAAGCTATGTTTAAAGCCTTGCTTTTGTTAGCCTTGCAGTTTCCTTGGTCTCTAAAGTTAAGCGCCACTCTCCAGAAGTAATAGTGATGAAAATATTTTTGTACTAGACTAGCAATTCTCTGAGGAAAAGATGGCCTGACATCTCCCTATCAACAGAGTTTAGACAGCAGCTACTATACCTTGACAGAACGAAGTCACCAGCACAGCAGGTATGTTGAAAATGGGTAGTCACAACTACTCTGGTAGATCAGCTAATTATATATGCAGGGAGCACTTTATGAGATGAAGATTGGTCAAAAAGGAACAGGGATTCATCCCTGTAAGCTCTATCTATCAGTTGAAGGATAAAGGTTCCAGCACCTTCTCTCTTTATGAGAAAGATTAATATAATCATAGAATGGCTTGTGTTGGAAGAGACCTTAAAGATCATCTAACTCTGACCCCCCTGCCATAGGCAGCGATGCCACCCACTAGATCAGGTTGGCCAAGGCCCTGTCCAGCCTGGCTTTGAACACCTTCAGGAATGAGGCATCCACAGCTTCTCTGGGCAACCTGTTCCAGAGCCTCACTGCCCTTAGAGTGAAGAACTTCCTCCTAATGTCTAAACTGAATCTATCCTCTTTTAGTTTAAGATGATTCCCCCTTGTCCTATTATTATCTGAGTAAAAATACTTCTCCATCTTTTTTATAAGACCCCTTTAAGTACTGAAATGCTGCAATGAGGTCTCCCTGGAGCCTTCTTTACTCCAGGCTGAACATCCCAAGCTCTCTCAGCCTTTATTCATACGAGAGGTGCTCCAGCCCTCCTCAGGACTTTGTGGCCCTCCTCAGGACTCGCTCCACATCTTTCTTGTGCTGTGGGCACCAAACCTGGATACAGTACTATGGGTGGGGCCTCACAAGGACAGAGTAGAGGGGCACAATCACCTCCCTCAATCTGCTGGTCACACCTCTGTTGTTGCAGCCCAGGGTGCAGTTGGCCTTCTGGGCTGCAAGCACACACTGCTGGCTCATGTTGAGCTGTTCATCCACCAGAACCCCAAGTCTCTCTCTGCAGGGCTGCTCTCCATGAGTTCTTCTCCCATTCTATCCTCATGTCTGGGATTTTCCTGACTCAGCTGCACTTGGACTTGTTGAGCCTCATGCAGTTCACATGGGCCCACTTCTCCAGCCTATCCATTTGAATGGCATCTCTTCCTCCTATTGTATCAACTGCACCTGCGTCAGCTGCTTGGTGTTATCTGAAAAATTGCTAAAGGTACACTCAATCCCATCGTCTATGTCATTGATGAAGATATTGAAAAACACCAGTCCCAAGACAGACCTCTGAGGGACACCAGTCACCAGCAGTCCCCACCTGTACATAAAATAGACTAAAATGATTTGGAAATTCATTCCTTTCATCAATATGCAAAGCCAAAAATCCAGGATTCTTGCCTTTTAGGGCTTTAGACATTTTAGGAAGATTAAACAATATTTTCCATGAATATTTTAACATATCACAAAATCATTACGGTTGGAAAAGACCTTCAAGACCATTTGGTCCAACCATCCCCCTACCACCAATGTCACCCACTAAACCATGTCCCTAAGTGCCACATCCAAACTTTCCTTGTACACCACCAGGGATGGTGACACCACCACTTCCCTGGGCAACACGTTTTAATGTCTGACTACTTTTTCTGAGAAGAAATGTCTCCTAATTTCCAACCCAAACATCCCCTGGCGCAACTTGAGGCCATTCCCTCTAGTCCTATCAATAGTTATCTGTGAGAAGAGGCCTTTCAGGCAGTTGCAGAGAGCAATAACGTCTCCCCTGAGCCACCTCTTCTCCAGAGAAAAAAAAAAAAAAAAAAAAAAAATCAGGTCCTTCAGCCGCTCCTCACAGGACTTGTGTTCCAGGCCCTTCACCAGCTTCCTGCTTGGTAATCAGACCTCTAAAAATCAAAGGGATTCTGCCTCTGTAATGAAGATCATAGGGTATAATGTAAGCGATAAAAGTAAGAAGCATTCAGCATTACACATTCATTCATTAAAAAAAAAAAAAAAAAAAATCCCAATCATGTTAATTTTTATTTGTGTCATTTATACAGATGGGGGGTATATTCTTACAGGGTCAAGAAGCTAACCCATTTTTGTTCATCCTTAACAGAGAATGAATCAGTACATGCATTCTTAATTTTATTGGTAGAATGTAATAACTCTAAATTTTACAACACAGAATAACAGAATAATGCCAACAATGTAATAATAAACATTTCAGTTGGCATCATATTTTTAAAGACCAAAGATGTCTGTATTCCATCAAATTTCCTGTTGTATACAAAGAAAGGTATTAATAAAGAAGAAGAAGAAGAAATAAAAAACAGTTTAAAATCAATGTCTAATTTTGAGAAAGTACTGGGATCTCAGGTCTTGATACTTTATGCATCAAGTCACTTGCAATGTTTTGAAAGAAGTTTGAAGGACATAGTGAAGAGGAATTAAATTATCTAATGATGTTCCAGCTCATTCTTATATTTACATTTATCCTGGTTGAACGTAATTTATCCGGGGGGAGGGGGGGGGGGGGGTGGGGGGCAAAAAGGATCATATATCATACTAATTCAAAACCCATGAAAAATTTGTCCTTCATGATGTGACTGGACACTGTCAAGCAAGGTTTACAATCTCTTTATCTGCATCTAAGCAAAGCTGCCATATTTAGTTACCTCAGTTGTGACTAATTACAATATTTTTCCCCTTTGCATTTATGAGGAAAAGGAGGAAAACAATTCATCCGTTTAAAGGAATAACCTCTAACGCATAAACTCCAGAATCTGATGTATTGATTATCTTATGCTTCCCCAGATGGCAAAGCAGTGAAATAGAACTGAGAACACCCAGAGGCAGTTACGGTGACTTCTCTGTGGAGAATTTCAGGAAGAAGCTTATGCTGTCATTGTCCATAATATTGCTTTGGTTCCTTTTACATTACGTGCATACAAACTCCCCTGTGAAAACCATGAGAAATGAGATTTAAAATAGACTGTACTCACAGTTGAAGAGCTCTCAGTGAAACCCTTAGTCTTAGTGCAGTACTGTAGAGTAGGTACTCAGACTCATATTGAAATCTCACCGATGTAGAACAGAACAGCATTGCAAAGCAGAGTGCTGGACAATGAGATTATGACAAATCCATGATGTTTTATTTTTGCAACAAGGAGTTAATTTAAATTCAATTTCAAGAAAATTTCCTGTGTGAAAACTTAATCTTATTTTCACTGGTATTATACCTATCATGATATAGGTCTAGAATAGAGGATCTGTTCCTAAGAATTTGTACTCTTAGACATGCAAATAAACATATGTTACTTGCTTTCTTGAAATTAAGGAAGTATTTTTAAGACAATGTTTATGTACTCCAGTTTTCTAAATAGTAAAAGGAACCAAAGTGAAATGGAAGTATATATATATATATATATGTATTTGCAAAGACAGTAAAGTGTACAGTTAGAGTTAATTCTGCCTCTAGTCACACTATTTCCTACTTTTTTTTTTTTTTTTTTTTTTTTTTTTCCAGCAGTATTTCCATCTCTGTCATTTCATCTCGACAGTTCTGTCTGTTTCAAAGGCAGGGATGCTGCTTTATGCCTGCTGCACCACAGAACTCTCAGCCATATGGATTGTCCCACAGAGACCCCTATGGGCTCCTAGAAAGGCTTTGCAGCCCACATACGGTCCTTTTAAAGCTTTTCTGATCCTTTCTAGATCCATAAACGTCATAGGTAATATAAGGAGAAGACTTTAAAAAAAAATACTACTACAGATCATAAAGGAATATAAACAGAATTTGTCACTTTGTCTTCATAAGCATGCTGTTTACTAAGAGATATAGGATCAGTGTGTCTGGTGATGAACCCAAAAGCATTTTTTTCCTACTCTCAAACAGGACAAAAAGAATAGTAGTAATAGTGAAATCATTTAGACACTGTGCACTTTGTAATTTTTTCTTGCCAGAACTGTTACACGGCTCTAAGCATAACCTATTAAAATGTGGGAAAAGGACCAAAATTATACCATATATCTCATGAAAACACTCTAGGAAATTTATATTTTTAAACGGGTTTTTCATTAAGATAGGATCACCTTTCATTGAAGCATCAATTTTTAGTATATTTTATATCTAAATTTTAATGTGGAACATCACCTTTGGACATGGAACGTATTATAGCCAGATATCAAAATGGGCAATAGGGGGAACTGCTGAAGGAGTTGATAATTAGCTATAGAACCTGACCGAATCTAGCACTTGTAAGATTTAGCTGGTTCTTCCCTTACCTGTGCTGGTTTATTTGTGAGGCAGAATTACTATCATTTTCTGGGGATTTAATACTTTTATTAATTCCTCACTGGTTCTTCTCAAGTCAGCATTTGAGTTTCTGCTCCCTAATATACACAACACCTTTGTGCCCTGTATAATAACCTTCAGTAACAGCCTGTAGATGTTTCTGTGTGCAATTACACTTTTCAGCATATACATAAATAAATAAATAAATAAATAAAATTGTACCTTTGCATCATGAAATATAAGTATTTCAGTACAGAAAACAATATAATATAATGTTTATCTTTCATCATTTGAAATAATACTTATCTACATTTACATTACAGACAATCTATCAAACTCAAAGTAACAACTGCACTGTCTAGAACAGATATATAGGAGTCTTGTATAAGGGAAGCTGGAGCAATTCTGTGGAAAGCATCAGTAATTGTTCATTTCCCCTCTGGACAGGTATCGCATACACATGCAGATGTACATCACAGGCTTCACAGCAGTACAAAACAGCCTCAGGGTCTTTTTCTTACAGTAGCATAAATAAAGCCATAGGAATAGTATACTACTACAGACTTATCAAAAGCAATCATTCTCTCATCCCTCTTTGACTAAATTTCTTACCCCATGAATTATATCAGAATTACCATCAAGAAATCTTATTGCCAAAAAAGTAGATTCACCTGACCTGAAAGTCTTTTTCTGTGGTAAATTCACCAGACCTGAAAGTCTTTTTTTGTGGACACAGACCTACTGGAAATTCGGAACATTCAGTTCAAGTTCTGCATTTACTTTCAGTGCAACTGAAATCTTAGCTTGATATTTTTGCTGTCCAACACTTTTCAACAAAGACCTTATTTGCTATGTGCCTAGTTATGTTAACAGATTGCACTCACCATTATCAAGAGAATAGACATTCCTTTTAGAATGCTCCTTTTTAGAAGCTAACACAATTTGTGAATATTTAGAGATTTTTTTCATCAAAATACTGGATAGGTTATATAAAAGTATGCTGTAAATATGTACTTTGCAACAGGTAGACAATATTTTATATATGTAGCTGTCATAAATTTAAATTCCAAGTTGGCAAGTGATTTTTTTTTATTTCCTTTGATTCTAAACTTGTGCTCTTTTGGGGTCTTCATCAAAAACATGTTCAGATATCTAAATGTAAATCTGGTTATCCCACACCAGGACATAGATTTAGAGCAAACCAGAATTTTTAGTTTCCCATTATGTGACATCAAATTATTATTTTTTCTGATTTAGAAATGTGAATCTCAATTAATCTCTGCTTCAATTAATTAGTTGACAATTTATCTCTGAATCTCATTCTGTGTTTCGAATTCTCCATCACCTACCCCTTAGAAAGGTGTATACTCAAATCAAACTTCAATTTTTACTTATTGTTGTGGCCTTGTTAATAATACAAGAATGATTTCAGACATGAAGATATAAATGCTCATTATGTTGTAATATACAAAGTAATATGTAATATACTAAGTCCTTAAATATACTGCATTATTTTCAAAGTGTCACAATGGGATCATAAAGGGATACAACAGGAAATGTTAAATGTTGTATCCGCAAGTGAAGCAAAAACAGCTACCTTTTTTTTCTCTCATAAATGTGTTGTGGAATCCTTTCTGGAATATCTAATGAGTCTGAGAATTTTGACATGAATTGGACTATTTCCAACGTTATTAATATATTTCCAACTTTATTAATAACCTCTATTAATAACTTTGGGAAAGTTTTTCATGGTGCAATAGTTACATCTGAACCTGCATGTGAAATATGTAAAGAGCCATACAAAGTGATTGTTATAGAGCAAGTAAAAATTTCAAAACAAATTTAAACTTGTTTGTAAGGAAATAAGAAAGAGATGTCTGACTTTTAATGAAACAAATCCACATGTGTTGATATAATCAAAGTGTAATCTTATCTATTGCTGTAAAATGCCAAAATAACTGGATAATTTGTTACTCATTCAATCTTCACAAAGAATGCTTAACTGCAACCAGAAGGATATCTCTTCTTCAGTCTGGCATATTGTGCATTTCCATCTGAAATGAGAATGCATGTGTCAGCACCTGTTTCAAAGCATTATCATTTAGTCTTTCACTGAAAAGTGATCAATTCATAACTTCCATCTCTCTCTTCTCCCCCAAATTAAAACACTTTAAATTCCTCCTGATATACTTTTCACCATAACATTGTTTAGGTGAACAAAATTGTGGATCTCCATCAACCATCCAGACACTAAATACTATCAAATTTAATATAAAAAAATAAGAAAAAATATTATGCATTGTTTTATGCTGTGCCTAATGCCACCTGTAGTAAAGTTGTATTAACTGGATCAGATAAAACGAGGAAAACATCAAAATTGTCAGTTCAATAATTGATCTCTCTTCTAATCCTCTCTTCTGAACTTCTAGTGTTCTCACGATTTTCTGCATCTGAATAAGTCATGCAACTTAGATAAATTCTTTAAGATATAATCCCAAAATATTGTTCAGGAAAGGATATAGATGAAGAAATTTTATGGCTGATGTTGAATGAGCACCTAAACTTAGTAGAGAAAATATGTCCTCAGTGATCTAGCATCATATATTAGATAACACTGATGAATTTAATAGGAAGAATGAAAAATGTTATTCAAACACCACTATGGGAAGCCATCATTTTATTAAGACAGCTATAGTGAATGACCAGTATAGACCCATAGCTATACTGAGAATAAGAAAATGCCCTGCACTGCAAAATTGGAAAGCTACAGGAAAGCAGACTCATGCAGATCATACAGAATTTAATTGTCAGAACGCAGATGCCTAATGTGTGTGGGAGGTCCTAAGCATCCAAAGATCCTTTGGGAGCTGACAGATAGAACAGGGGCCTGTGGAAGATCCATGTCTTTCCTGAGTGGTTGCTGGAAGTGATTTGATCTGCCCTAGATTACTTAAAATGGCATTGAATGTCCACATTTAGAAACACGAAGGATGCACAAAATATATGAAATGCTTGGACAAGCTCCTCTACTAATAAATTTTCATTATACATATATGATTTTTATATAATTTCAAATAATTCTATATCATTGCCTGGAACATGTCTTTACAGTCTATCTACAGCAATACAAAAATAAACCTCTTTGTTGTGGTTTAAACTGACAGGTAGCTACGCAATACACAGCCATTCGCTCACCCCCGGCAATGGGACAGGGGAGAGAAACAAGAAAGGAAAAAAAAAAAAAAAGGTAAAATCTCATCTGTTGAGATAAAGACAGTTTAACAGGACAGATTATGAAGAGATAATAATAAGAATATACAAAGCAAGTGATGCACAATGTAATTGCTCAACACCTGCTGACCAATGCATATCCCATTCCTGGGCAGTACGCCTTGCCCCTCCCCAGCCAGCCACCCTGTATTTGTTGTTCAACATGATGCCATATGGCCATATGGTATGGAATATCCCATTGGACAGTTTGGGTCAGCTGTCCTGGTTCTCTCCTAGCTTATATGCACCCCCAGCCTCCTCACTGGTAGAGCAGTATGAGAAGCTGAAAAGTCCGTGACTTAGTATAAAGACTGCTCTGCAACAACTGAAATATTTGTGTGTTATTAGCCTTAATTTCATCCTAAATTCAAAACACAGCACCATCCCAACCGCTAGGAAGAAAATGAATGCTACACCAGCCAAATCCAAAACACTATTTCGTCATCTCTTTAGAAAAATATTTGCCACCCTGGTTTACCTTTGCAGCAGTTCCAGTAATGAAAGTGCTGTAGAGATAATATCAGACTTGAGAAGATAGAAAATCCTAAATTTCTCACTGTATAATAATAATAAAAGCAGTGGGTTTATAGGATTTCTGTTTCGCAGAACTTCATCCATGCTTCTACTTTTTGCACACCAATAGAACAATTATTTTTATACACAGTGTACACTGAACCTGGATGTATTTTATCTCTGCTGTGAAAGAAAACAGTTACTAATACTTTCCATTCGTCTTGTCAGACCTAAGCCTCTTAACCCTAAAATGCCTTGTCAAATATTTTTTATTTATATTCCAGTTTGGTACCTATTATCCAATTCTAATTTTATTCAGGATGTGGTAAATTTTGCAAAATAATGGATAAAGAAAAAGGAAGGTAATATCCTGGTAGCAGACTGAAGTGATAACTCTCCTATTGTCACACACAGTCTCCCTCAGCCAATTGGTGTTTTTTTGTTTTGTTTTTGTTTGTTTTGTTTTGTTTGTTTCATTTTTTTGTTTGTTTGTTTTGTGAATGCTGAAAACTCATAGCATGAGTACTGTGATTTTATCGTGCATCTGTTAGATTAGTTCAAAATCTAGTTGTATTTATATGACATATATTTAATCGTTGAGCTAATGATGATAAACTTATATAAAACTGTCTTACTAGATATATAAGGACTGAGTTTCCATCTGCATTACCCTATTGTTTACCGTAAAGAAAGAAAGGTCATTTATTTGCCATGGTACAGTCTATTTAATTTATACTGATTATTATATAACTTTATTTTTATACAATTATTAGGCAACATTTTCTGTTTCCACACAATAAATTGAGTTTAACTAAACTTGCCTTAATAGGTTTTTACTACACATACAGTGGTGGCACAGAGAACAGTACTTTGTTCAGTGACACTCTGCAGATGCTTTCAAATCTCTTCCTGTGTGACACAAGCAGAGCATGCAGTCTAAATCTGGGGCTGAAAACCATTTGTGGTTTTGCCAGGAGAGAAAGCTTTGTTGCTCCAGTTGAACCCCACTCCTTAGTGGCTTTCAAAATGGCATAGACCTTATAGGTGTGGAGACCTAAGCCACTAAAAATATTCAAAACAATATATGGAATAAGATATTCACCAATGTTAACTTTTGGAGATTTCTTTCAAGAATCTGACATGATTTGTATTCCAAAAGAAGCCTAACTTTTCTATTGGCCATATTTGGTGTCATAAAATGAAATTCAAATCTAAACAGGAATATCAAAGATTCTTTCTAGCAGGAAAAAAAAAAAAAAAAAAAAAAAAGACTCATAAACAATTGTAAACCACCAGCTGCACCATAGAAAGATGCCATTTTGATATTTTAAAATGGTTGTGAGGAATGTAGCTCAGGCCAAAAAAAAAAAAAAAAAAAAAAAGAACAAGGCTACAAATTTTAATAAAAATATTAATTTTAAGTCAAATGCAAATTAATACATTAGAAATTTATGAACAAAAACAAACAAACAAAAACAAATAACAACCTTACTTACTGCAAAACAAAATTGCCTTTAGGATTATTCTGGTTTAGTTGCATATTCAAAGCAAAGAATGCTTGTTCTACTTCCTAGATTTTATCTGCAGGTTCAATCAGCTAATGTATAGTAAAATGTTATTTCTTACAGATACCACCATAATTTTCAATTCTTCAAAACTGCTGTGGTTGCAGTTTTTTTTATACTTACTAGGGATAATTATATTTTTGCATTTTCTTACTGGCTGGTTGACCTTGTCAGGTTGTCAGACACCCCCCTAGCTGCTCTCTCACTCCCCCACCTCAACAGGACAGAGGGAGAAAATATGATGGAAAAGCTTGTGGGTTGAGCAAAAGACTGCGAGACAACTTACCAAATACTGTAATAGGCAAAGTAGACTTGGAGAAAACTAATTTAATTTATTGCCATTTAAAAATAGAGTAGGATAGTGAGGAACAAAGACAAAAAAATTGAACACCTTCCCCAAGATTTCTTCCCAGGCTCATCTTTACTCCTTCAATCCCGACTACTCTACCTCTTCCACCTCCCCAAGTGGTACAGGCAGATGGGGAAAATGGGCAGTGGTCAGTCCATAACAGCTCTTCTCTGCTGCTCTTTCCTCCTCACATTTTACACTGTTCAAATTTGGGCTTTCCATGTGCCTTCAGGACATGGGATCCTCCATGGATTTCAGTGAAGATATTTGTTTTACCATGGTGTCCTCCATGGGATGAAGTGCCTTGTACACCTTCTTCTATGACTTTGGTGATCACAAGGTTAATTCCTCACACTTTCTTCCTCACTCCACTCTGCCTGTGTAGTATTTTACGCTTTCTTAAAACTATCTTCACAGAGGTGCCTCCATTTTGGGTGCCAGGCCCAGACGTGCCCTGCAGTGGGGCTGTTGGAGCCAGCTGGAACGGTCTCGGCCAGCACAGGGCAGCCCTGGCCTCTCCTCACAGAGGCCGGCCCATACACCCCCACTGCCAAAACATGCACTGAGTACAGCCCTAAAAAACACAGTTGATTTCTTCAGATACAAAGGAAAATGTTTTGGCTGTTGTAAATAATAATAATAATAATATATCCATCACTGTTAGCAAAGAAATCACATGGAACTTTGTATGTTTTTTGTCAATTTCCCCATGAAGACCTGATTTACCAAAGTCCTTTTTTCCATCAGTTGAGTCATAACTATGATTGAGAAGACAATATCAGGGAACGCTATGAAGCCCTTAGATACTGGGGATAATTAAATGAATATAAATTCTTATATTTGCTGATTAATTATAGAAATCCAGAAATGCATCATTACATTCAGTATTTTTTATTACAACCATAAAGTATAATGTTGATCTGTCATGAGAGATGAAGAAATATTTTAAGTATAACTGGACAATTCAATTCTCCCTAGAAGTATCTTCTTAAGACATGTCTTCATTATGCTTTATGGCATTAATTAGAGAGACAATATAGAAAAATATTTCAACTGTCTCAGATACAAGACAAAAGTAATACACTTCCCCTACCAATCTAAGCTAACCTCTACATTGAAAGTGCCATTGGAACATATGAGAATACCCCCTGGACTGTCTATACTCTTAACTATTTATACAGCATAGTATTAGACATCACAGTTTTACTGGAGGGATGTCTAATATTGTAAAGCAATAACCAACAATATTTTGTATTGTAAATTACAGAAAAAGTCTGAATTGTTTTGGGTGACCTTAGTGTCTTTAATAAAAAGAGAAACCTCAAAACAGTTATGGACAATTATTTGATCAAAAGTATTTTGAACCCATGTTTACTTAGGGGAATACTTCCAAATTGAGGAGACAGGGCAGTTTACAGGTAGTTTTCAGTCAAAATAGGATAATTTATAGTTATAGGTATCGAACCTTCAGATATAATATTCTTTCCCTTTAAAAAATAATCAGTCTAACTGTATATCACATTATTAATTGTCTGGCAACTAAGGTGAAAACACCCACAGGGCCAAAGTACTTTCTGCAATGAACACTTTAGCCTTTTGCAGCTCTCCCCAGGCTATACCTGCAGAATAACACAACTAACTGCTACGGTCCAAGTGACCTTGGTGCTGAATAGACACAGCCAGCCATAATTGCTCTTTTTCAGCTGGAAGGCTTGGCTCATTTTTTTTTGCTAGAAAACATTTAGTAATTTGTGAGGCAGATTTTATGTGGAAGTTGGCATTGGATAATCTGGACTGTGTTGCACAGACAGACAGTATTTGCTTAACAAATATATTTGTGATATTGGCATTGGACAACTTTTGCATGGGAATGGAACTCAAAGAGGAAAATCAGTTCCTCTCCACATGGAAACAGGGATCTCTTCTGCATGCATCTTTGCAATGATATCTTCAGCTGGATCACATAAGTCTTCACAATTCCTGTTTTTCTCAGTTTGTAAAATCCAGTTGGTCCATGGTCCTACATGAATGCTCCAGCTACTGGCTAAACAAAAAAGCTTTCCTGACTTCCCTACGTACAAAAGTCTGGTCCATTTAACTCTTTCTGCATCTGCAGGAACAGTCTCTATTGACTGTTTGCAAGTCCCTTATTTGTGTACAGTTTCTTGGTTCTGCAGAAAGAAACACTGAAGGGAATCTCTGGAAGGGCCAAAATCTGCACTTGGAATTTAAATCAACATATTTAGGCAGATTAAATTAATACAGACAGAGCAGAGGAAATTTTCAAGACAATCCAAAACTCCCTCCTGAAAGCTTCTGCATCAATTAGTGAAATACTTTGTTTTGAAGGTCACTAGGAGCTCAGTCAATCAGATGCCTTGTCTTACATCCAGTGTGTTTTTTTCTGCAGAAGACTGGCTGGGGGAGTTTCTTACCACCTCCAAGGAATTAATGATCTAACTGAACTGGGCATCTAACAGACACCATTCTGATACCCAACTACACAGCAATTATAACACACAAAGTTGAGATTTATACCTTTAACTTAAATTCTACAGCAGATGACATAGTTGCATTACTTCATAATATAGACTTGAAATACTACCAGTATTTTAAGTTTTTATAAGCTAGATTGTAACTACTTTTCTAGAAGAACTAGGGAAAAAATGTATAGTATTATCCATACCATCCCTTAGAAGCATTTAGTTTTCAGTCATAGCAGATTCTTAAAGTCACCTAATTGAGTCTCTGTATACCTCCATAGACTGCATGAAAATAGGCATGCAGAAGAACTTGTAGAAGATAATGTGCTGTGGTGGTTTTACTGGGGTGGGTAGCCGAGCTCCACCACAACCGCTCTCTCACTCCCCCTCCTCAAAGAGGAACAGGGAGAAAATATGATGAAAAGGGCTTAAGGGTTGAGATAAGGATAGGGAGATCACACAGTAATTATTATGATGGGCAAAACAGACTCAACAGAGGGACATAGTAAGATTTATTGCTTTTTACTAACAAGCTAGAGAAGTGAGAAACAAAGGAAAGAAGCCAAAAGCACCTTCCCCCCCACCAGCCCTCTTCTACCTCCTCCCCCCGAGCAGCACAGGGGAACAGGGGCATGGGGGTTATGGTCAGTCTATAGCTCTTCTTCTCCGCCGCTCCTTCTCGGTCACCCTCATCTCCTGTGCTGTGGGTTCCCTCCCACGGGATACAGTTCTTGCTGAACAGATACAGCGTGGGCTTCCCACAGGCAGCAGCTCTTCAAGAACTGCTCCAGATATGAGTCCGTACCAGGGGGTCCATCCCTCAGGAGCAAACTGCTTCAACCTAGATCCCCCACAGGCAGCAGCTCCTGACAGGTCACCTGCTCCTGCGTGGCCTCATCTCCACAGCCTACAGGTCCAGCCTGGAATCTGCTCCAGCAGGGGTCTTCCACAGGCCACAGTCTCCAATGGTGCAGGTCCACATGCTCCACCATGGTCTCCTCCCCAGGCTGCAGCATGGAACCCTGCTCCACCGTGGTACTCCATGGGCTGCAGGGGGACAGCCTGCTTCACCATGGTCCTCACCACAGGCCACAGGGGACTTCTGCTCCAGCACCTGGAACACCTCCCCCCTCCTTCTTCATTGACCTTGGCGCCTGCAAGGCTGTTCCTCACTCCTCTCACTCTCCCAGCTGCTGTGTGGCACAGCGTTTTTTTCCCCCGTCTTAAATATGCTCTCACAGAGGCGCAAAACAACATCACTTATTGGCTTAGCTCTGGTGGGGCCCTTATCAAACATGGGGCAGCTTCTAGATCCCTCTCACAGAAGCCACCCCTATGGCCCCCTACTACCAAAACCTTGCCATGTAAACCCACTACATGTGCATGCAAGCATCTTTAGCTCATACTTTAATCCTAGCAGACTTAGTACACACTGACATTACTGCAGGCATATTGCCACATCAGCACAGGTCTTTACTTCAGGTGAGATTTAATACAACAAAACAATACAAGGGACCATTTAACAACTGAACATACATAGAGATATCAATTAAAGAAAAAGAGATGAGAGTCTTTAGAAGACTGATAAATCAGAACACTTTAAAACTTTCCTGGAAAAGCACTCATTAATAAGACCTTCCTGCTAATGGCTAGTTCTTATTATCAGTTGTTATCATTATCACTATGTATTCAAAGTAGTCAGTCCTTAACAATCATATCCAACATTAACTGCCATCATGCAATGTTAAGTACCTGATGCCACATAATACTGAAATCTACAGTTCTGGATGATC
Organism: Stictonetta naevosa; assembly: GCA_011074415.1. Classification (NCBI taxonomy): domain Eukaryota; kingdom Metazoa; phylum Chordata; class Aves; order Anseriformes; family Anatidae; genus Stictonetta; species Stictonetta naevosa. Next base: position 88,246,108 of record CM021699.1, on the reverse strand, counting down.
TTTGTCTCTACAGTGAAGGAAAGATGGGTAAGAAGTGGATGTCTTCTTCCCAGCTACCAATTTTGGATCTTTTATTAAGGGTAGTCAATTTGCAGCCCTCTGCCTCTACTCCAAGATAAACACTGCCTACTTCTGGTCGATGTTACTTCTCCAGTCTGGAGCAATTGCCTTATTTTGCTGCTCAGCTGCTTCTTTCCTTGCTCAGCTGCTGCTGTATTTCCTAAAGCAAAATCAGGCTTTTTCCAGCTCTGTAGGCTGCATTTTTTTTTTTTTTCAATGAGCAGTAATTAGTAATTTCCCATCGGTGTATTGTTAATAGCTCTGGGGATGCTGTTCTCAGCTAGCATCCCTATTTTCAAGGTCTTTGTTGCTAACCCACATTTCAGCTGTGCATCATAACAAGAGATACCTGGCAGCAAGCTGAGTTCACCTCACAAGTTCTTGCAAAAAGTTGGTAACAAACCTAACAGGCCTGAACTGGGATTTCACACAGTTTGCATGTGGCTCAATAAGCATAAGGACTGTTGTTAGTAATGGCAGTACTATTTTTACTGATCCATTGGAAAAAAAAAATAATAATAATAAAATAAAAAATAACGCACCATTATACTATATTAGTGTGTTCCTGTTTGGATAAACAAACTACTGTTGAAGTCTGCTTTTTGTGCTTCTACATTTATGTGTGCAATATGCCTTTGCTTTAGCTACATCTGTTTTATTAACTAGTATAACTGAAACATCAGGGCCTAACTACTACATAAGGCCAGGCAGTTTTTGTTAAATTTATAGCTAGATAAGCTCCCTTCAGAAAAGGAACAGCTTCTCAGGCTGCATTTACCAGCTGGGGATCCTTTGCACATATTGATGCCATATTCTCTGTGTTGACTAGTTTGGCCTCAGAAATAAAGCCATTCTAACTTCATGTATTTCCAGAAAATCCTACAAAAATAAAGTTTCAGTCCAAAAACCAACACTCTCTCCTAGGTCCTGCTATACCTTTATTAAGAAGCTACCACTGCCTTCTTTTTCTCCTTTTTTTTTTTTTTTTTTTTTTTTCCCATTAGAAAGAGAAGCTGCCACAGCTTTCCTTGTACTCATTAGTTCATTCTGAGGCAGAGTCCCCACCCATCTGCCACTTTTAGGTGCCATACCAAAGTTGGTACCATGCATGCACTCTTTTTTTTTTTTTTTTTTTTCCCAATAGCTACTGAAAAAGAGAGTAATGAGCTGCTATTCTTGTTTTTTGAATTATGTATACTGCATGATACTTATGTTACTTAAATGTCAAGTATTCAGTGGTTGTATCCAAGCATTTTCTCAGCCTCCTATATTTAAAACTCTGTGAAACAGCTTAACAGTGTGCAGCTGCTTAGGACAAAATCCAAAACATCTATTTAGGGTTCTAAAAATAAGCATTTAAATTTACCTAGTTACAACGTACTAGAAATCCTACATTACTGCAGCTATGAAACACTGAAATCAACAGAAATTCCCTATACAGGTCAATTTAAATGTCCTCACAGGATCAGCCAGACACAAACTTCACAGAGAAGCCTAGGCCATTAAACCCTCTCCTCTCACTTACTTGTAGACTCTCTCTCTCCCTCTCTCTTCCCTGCTCCTCTCCCTCTCTCCACCTCCCACCCCATCTAATTTCTTCTTTCCCAGAGAACAATAACTTGGCTTTAATACCCAAGCATAAAATATTTTTTTTACTTGTACACACAGACTACTCTCCTACAGTCTGAACCTTGTCACTGAATTATTGTACATAATTTTAAATTTTTATTTACATACTCTTTTTTTCCAGAAAGGACAAAGAAGCTCACCCAGTTAAGTGCTTGTCCTCAGGAGGAGACCTACCCCATGCTGGCTACCCAGATGACAGAAGCATCTCCTGAGAGTTCTAAGTCTTGGGTTCAGTCTCGATTTCAGTTTCTCTGAAGTTCAGTCACAGTCAGCTATTTGTGGTCTTGGCTCTCCTGAGGAGCTCACACATTGAGTAGGATAATTCATCTCTTAAGGAAATATAATTGCCTCCATCTACCATACAGGGAGCTCAGCCACCTTATTTCATCATTTTTGCCTGGGTGATGGTTTGATATTACAATGCTAAATATAGAAGTAGGGGGTCCTCATTTTAAAAGTTGTAATATTGAACAGGATGCATGATCCCAGTAAAGGCAAAAAGAGCTTCAGGGGAAACATACTACAGTCAGTTTGTCCATTAATCAAAGAATGATGTATTGCATGTTTTTCTTTGCTGATCTGTGCGTAATCCATCATTATTGCCTCTTAATGAGTGCTAATTAAGAATGTTTTATTCACTATTTTATTTGTACTCTTCATTAAATAACACACCTTGGAAAACAATGTCTGATTTTTTTTTTTTTTTTTTAATATCATGTATATAAAAATTACCTTGATTTAGAGTGACAGCCCAAGACATCTGATAGAAGTCTAGGAGGAAGAATGGTAAAACAATGGTGTGTGTATTTCACTGGCATTAAACCTATTCCATTCATAATCAGGATTGTATCAGAATCCTTTTTTTTTTTTTTTTTTTTTCTGGTTTTGTTACAGCTCATCTTAATCATGCAGTGTTTTTAGTGTTCATAGAGATCTAGCGTCAATGTTTAGTTCATGCTAGACAAAACTAAATGGATTTCAGTTGGCTTCTCAGATGCCAATCTAATTAAACACTTACTGTAGAAAATGAAAGTGACATATGTAACAGAGCATAGAGGTGTTTATGTAGTTTACTTAGCAGTTTTCAGGTGTAAAACAACAATGATTAAAGCACTACATTGTTTATTTACTCATTAGAAAGCAACTGGTCTCAGTTTTATGCAAAGCAAAGAGACTTTCAGTTTAAATTGCTCTTATGGGAGTAAAGTATCACTCAATAATGAGAGAAGGGAGGGGAAAAAAAAAAAGAAAAGAAAGAAAAAAAAAAAACTGCTAAAACAATCCAGTTGCAAATTAAGCAATTCAATTATCCTGTACAATAGCTGGAGCAACAGCAAGTGCTAATGGGCACTAAATGAGAAGGTGACTTTATTTCATTGGCTGTGTTGGTCATATTCCATTGCTCTTGCAATTTGTCATTGTTAAGGAAGACTAAGGTTGATTGCTAGCAAGTAGTTAAGAGTTTAGGCAGAAAGGAGAGTATCTAGAGCCTCAAGCTGCCTGAGATGTCAAGTGGCCTAGAAGATTCTGGTCACTACTGGTTGTAAGTGAAGCAGAAGCAAAAAGGCAAAAGGGACTAATAATTGTTCTCTGTGTAGGAGGACATTGGTTCTAGTTCACAACCATTTGGCTCTCCTGCGTCTTTTTGATTCACAAAATCTTTTGCATATCCAGCAAAATTCAACCCTGTTAAGGAGCAGGCTGCACTTCTCTGCTTTATTAAATCTTTTTCATTTTGTTTTCTCTGAAGATTTTTTTATTATTATTAAGTGATCTCTGTTCTACCCATCTACAGTTCAGCATCTTACTTTACAGGTCTTACTTTGCAGGAATGCCCTGGTTTCACTTCCAGTTTCTAATAAAAAGCAGCTACTTAGGTTTACTGTTCTTCTCTCCAACCTGTGCAACAATGAATTGCTAGTTAATTTGTTCTTCTCCTTTAGGGCTAACCCTGGGACTCTATTCTTTTGTTCTTTGCATTATTTTAAATAGTGAATGTCATACTGCCTTATTGCACCAGAAAATTAATCCATATTCTTCAGTCTTGAAGCAAAGCCAAATGGTCTACAAACAAACATGATCTAGAGCTCTCCATTAGCCATTTACATCCATAAGTTCATTTTGTGCTATAACTTGTTTGGTCCCTGTAGAAGAAAAAAAAAAAAAAAAAAAAAATGTACATATTGTTTCTTTCTTAGAAAAACTGTTCCCAAGCTGATTCCAGAAATATTTGAGTTGGACTGTGCACACAGCCAAAAACTCTGGGCTCTGAAGTCCTGCTTTCACAGATGTTTATCTTCATTGGCTGGCAGGCCTAGCTTATTTGTTTCTCCAATCACCTTCATTTTGACTGGTAAACACATTTAATGTCGAGAAGTTAAGAATAAAAATACCATACATCCCTGTGTATTAATGGCTTTTTACAGTAGTAGCTATGCGCTACAGTCTTATAGTCTCATTGAGGACTTGTACACTTTTCCATCCCTTCTTTTAGTATAAAACATAGATTTACTTTATTTTTGTTCCCCTATGCATCAGCCTAATTTTAATAAAGTCTTTTATCTCTTGAATCACTTCCTCCAGGTTTTCTAGATGCTTCTTTCAAGAGGTTCTAGATACAGGCAAATCATAAAAATTTTCAGATTTATATCCTATGCATCTCCCTAAAGAATATACCTTAATACTGAAACACTAAAAGAGTGCCTTATCACCCAAATAAGAGGGCAATAAATAAATACTACCTTTTCTTAACTCTACATATTTTAAATGTTACATTAATTTGACAATTGAGGCAAAGGAACCAGCAAATAATCTATGTCTATTCAATTGCTCATACATTAAACTTGAAATTCTGAGTGTCTATTCATCTCCTAGCACATTGACATACAAGCTATGCTTTTTAATTTCTTTGAAATATAGCTCTTATATGTTAGTGCTTCTTACATTTCAGGTTTTCATAAGGCCTTTTCTATTTAACTACGGTTTGCCTTCTTGAGATGGTATGGCAGCATGTCAAGTCAGAAAACAAAAAATAATTTCATATAATCATAAAATGTCTTGGGTTGGAAGGTAACTTAAAGATAATCTAGTTCCAACCCTCTGATCACCTTCATGACCCTCCTCTGGACCCGCTCTAATCGGTCCACATCTTTCTTATGATGGGGTCATTAAGCCTGGATGCAGGACTACAGGTGGGGCCTCGAAAGGACAGAGAAGAGGGGACAGTCACCTCCTTCAACCTGCTGGCCACTCCTCAGTTGATGCAGCCTAGGATGCATCAGTTGTCCTTCCGGGCTGCAAGCACGCACTGCTGGCTCATGTCAAGCTTTTCTTCCAACAGAACCCACAGGTCTCTCTCCGCAGGGCTGCCCTCAGTGATTTCTTCTACAGGTCTGTCCTCATGTCTGGGATTGCCCTGACCCAGAGGCAGCTACCTTGCACTTGCACTTGTTGAACTTCCAGAGGTTTGCATGATCCTGCTTCTCAAGCCTATCCAGGTCCCTTTGGATGGCATCCCTTCCATGTGTGGTATACACTGCACCACTCAGCTTGATGTCATCTGCATACTTGCTGAGGGTGCACTTGATCTCACTGTGTCACTGATAGAGATTAAACAGCACTGGTCCCAAGACTGACCCCTGAGGGACACCACTCATCTCTGGCCTCCACCTGGACATTGAGCTGCTGACTGCAACTCTCTGCCTGTGGCCATCCATCCAATTCCTAGTCCATCGAATGGTCTACCCTTCAAATCCATATCTCCAATTTAGAGATCAGGATGTTTGGGACTGGGTCAAAGCCCTTACAGAAGGTAGACGACATTGGTCGGTCTTCCCTTGTTGGCAGATGCAGTCACTCCATCAGAGAAGGCCACCAGACTGGTCAGGTACAACTTATCCTTGGTGAAGGTGTGCTGGCTGTCTTGGACCACCTCCTTGTCCTGCATGTACCTTAATGTTGCTTCCAAGAGGCTCTGTTCCATGAAATCTTCTGTTTGAATCTGTTTCCTTTTTCCCTCTGTATATTATAAACAAAGAAATATATGTCCTTCTGCAGGGATTGCTTCCTTATGTATTTTCTGTATGTTACCCAGGTGATGATTCATCAATAAATCATTCTATGGGTAGAACAGATTCTTATTTTATAGTATTACTTTTTATAGTTTTTATTCATGGTATGAATATTTTGATTTTTATCACTTTGAGCTGTCATAGTTCTAAACAAAATAATCTTCACCTTATAAGTCTTCTTGTAGTGTCCACAGAAATTCTGCTACTGTTTTTTCTTATCTTAACAGACTTTTATTTATGTCCTTACCCTTGTATCTTACTCTTTCTCAGTGGTTAACATATTCCCTCAAAGATCCTTTTTTAATTTGGTTTGAGCTTTATTTCAATCACCATACAAAGACAACTTCTGTACTAAAGGCAGGAAAAAAATTTCCTAAAAAACAAGTCCTGTGGGAGATCTGTAAATTAAAATAATCTGCTTAAAATATCACAGACTTATTATGCTAAGTATTTCAGTAGTGAATATTGTACTCCAATATTTTAAGCATGCAGCCTAATTTCTTATTTTTCTCATTTTATGTCATTCACAGGAATTTACAGAACAGATTCTGCTTCTACTAATTTGTCATTCAGTTATAAGAAAAACATGTCATTATCATATGTGTGCAAACCAATTTGGTTTTGGGTTGTGCAATATAACCTTTGATTTCTTAATAGAAATATCCTTCCCTAAATACAGCAAGAGCAAATAATGTAATAAGCTGTAGAAGTTGCAGTATACTGTGATGTTAACAGTGCTATGTTTAACTGTTTATGCAAAGGAAATATATAGGGGCTCAGTTCTGATTTAACAAGAGACTTACTTTGAAGTTGTGATAGATTGGAATAATCCAGATGGGATACCATAAAAAAGAGCTGATAAGGTATATGTGTCCAGAGTCTGGCTTTGTGGTAGCTCTCATAATGTAATTAAAGAATTGATGACAGTGTCTGGTTATCAAAGCTCTCTTCTCTTCCTTCCTGTTCTTTTTTCTGTCTGACTGACCCCAAGGGTGTACAGTTAGTGATGCGCATTTCCATTGGAAAAAAAAAAAAAAAAAAAAAAAACACTATTTTTTATTACAAATTTTGGGCCATTCCAACACTGTACTTGTTACCTTATTACATATTCCTTGTTACTGCATTTCTCCCTGTGCAAGGTTCTTAAGCTGAAACGGGTGCTGTCATTTAGGTTAAGGTGGTAACAAAATTTAAGAGGAGATCATGAAGAGATGCCATCATGAAGAGGTAACTGAGTAACTGAGTAACCTAGGTCAGACTTATTAAACCCACTGAATATCTCAATAGACAGAAAATTTCATTTGTGCTCTTTATTAATTACCCTTATATTGAAATTAATTTTTCAAAATATAAAATCTGAAACAATCAAATACATATGCATATTCATATATTTGTTTACATTTCTTTGTGTATACACACACACGTATGTGTATCTATCTTCCTACCAGTTTAACTAAATCAATGTGCTTAAAAATAGTCTGTTTCTCTGTCAAGTGGAATTTGTCTTTTCTCAAGTGAGGAATCATTTAATATTTTAATCAGTGACCTGATTTACTAAGGACAGGGTGTTCTTATTACTATTCCAAAAAGCTTAAGCCAACAGGGGTAGCTGATATGCTGCTGGATTGAAAGAAAATTCAAAATCATTTCCAGAATTTGAAGAAACAATTGGATGAAATTCAACACAAGCAAGTGCCAAGTGATTAATCATCTGCATAAACTTGTTTCAAAAGCATCTGGTTAGGTAATAGTTCTGTATAAAAGGATGTAGAGGTTGTAGTAGATCATGATCAGAACATGAGTCAGAATGCTGCCAGGAGAGAGAGAGAGAGAGAAAGAGAGAGAAATGTAAAAGGAGCAATATTGCACAAAAAACACATAGTAATTTTTTCCCTCTGCCTGTTATTGGTAGGCCTCAGAGCTGAAACACTGGGTCCAGAGAGTACAAGGGAGAGCTATGAGAATGATCAGAAGTCTAGAAAACATGACCTGGGAGACTGTATTGAAAAAAAAATTGAATTGTTAGCCTGCGGAAGACTGGGGTTGGTTCTGATAGCCTTCAAGAACATAGCCTGCTGTTGGAAGGAAAGGAATACTTTATTTGTGACCAGAGTGGATAGAATAAATGATAATGGATTTAAGTTTCACAGAAATTATATATTTACATTTAGGAAAAAAAAAAAAAAAATGTTTCACAGTAAGAATAAGTAAAGAATACTTGTTAGACTGTGGTGTGTCTCCTCACTTTATTTACTTATTCATTTTTGAGTTGAACAAATATCTATCCGAAATGACTGAGGGAAAGTTGCTCCTGTTTGGGGTATGTAAACTGTTAGATGACATGCAGAAGTTCCTTCCAGCTCTACAAATACATGATTACAGTTTTTGGATTATTATTTTTCTTTTTACAGATTTACTATGTTATTTCCGAGAATATAATGGATATAACACAAAGAGATGATTAAAGTACTGCTGTGGGACAGGTAAATGCCAGTAGTAGTTTTTTGTTGTTGTTTTTTCCTCCAGATCAATATCAGTGAGGTTTACTTTGTAGGATACCTGTTAAAAATCAAAAACATCAGTATACATCCACAAGGCTGGATAGTTCACACAGCACTAGAGCATATAAAACTTTAAATAAAACAGAATTTACAAAAAATAAGCATCAAGTCAATGCTTCTCCATCTAAACTTGTTTGAATTTGAAAAGTTCAGAAGCTTTTGAGCCATGCTTACATGACTCCAGTTAAGTGCCTGTTGTGTTGAGCATGTCAAAATCCATTGAATTTCTGACTGCAGCTGGCTTGATAATATGTGATGTTCATTTCTGAGGATTTTATGCATTTGACCAGTTTTACATTGTTAATGAAATGTCTATAGTTTATCACAGCAGAAAACAATAAAGTAAATGGTGTGGATTCTCCTACTGTTTACATCAGTTTTGTGTCAGAATTAACTTCCCAAATATCAGTGGAATTTCTTCTGGATTACACTAATGAACCTTTCTCAGAATCAGGCCCACTTTTTATAACAAAAAAATCTACATATAATAATAATAATAATAATAATAATAATCTCCAAATGCTTTAAATACATAGCTAAACACCAAGCTAATAGCACACAACATTGTCCTCCCAAGCCTTGGCTCAATTTTCTTACTCTGATTAGCTAGCAATTTGTACAATTACACCTAAATGGATGCAATGCTGATTTCACCGCTTATTTTATTATAGCACTAAAGCAGGTACAGAACTATCTGCAATGCTTGTTTACAATATTACTCATAAACAATTTTTTACACACTCTATTTCAATTTCCCAGCTTGATTAGCTACCAAGCTGCACTAAAACACTCAAGCTAAAAGGAAAAGCTAATTGCTCTGAGTTTTTCAGATAATTTACATGGAACAGGATTTATTGGTGCTAATGAAGCTCCAGAACATGATGGCTTCTCTCTCTTACAGCCTTTTTCTGCCTTTCCACTTAATAATAAAACACACACACACACACACAAAGTCAATATGAGAAAATGTTTTTAGACCTGTAGCTTAGCTAATCAATTTGACAAGGCCCTGAAGTCGGTGAAAAGTCCACTGAAATAAGTGGAACTCTAGGACAGGAACTCTAACCAAAAATCATGTTTCAGGACCATTTTTTTAAAAAGAAAATTATGCAGTTACAGAAAAATTATCCTCTTCTAATTCCAGCATATGAACTAGAATTTGCACTTTCTAACAAAGTTCATCTGATTTTGATGTAAACCAGACATTAATTGAAGGCCTCCCTGGTTCACAGCTCAGTTTTAAAGTAGTGATATTGTGATATTTAGGTGTTACTTTTTTAAATATATATATATATATATATTATTATTTTAAGGGAGGAAGCAAAGTTGGGAATGCTAAAAGAGGTGAAGGAATATTTTTTTTTTTTTTTTGCATAATCTAGTTGCTGAAGTTTGAAATAGTATAATATTTGATAATAGTTTGTTCATTTCAAAATGGGATAATTTTCTTTGCCAGTGGTTTCTTTATTTTCTCTGCCTTTCCTGATGTGCAGTGTCCTGTAATGTGCAACATATTCCTCCTGCTGTGAAAATTCATATTGGTTCAAGAGAAGGGACATAAGTCTCCCACCAACCACAGCACAGCTTATGGCTTCCAAAAGCAGAGATTCTAAGCCTGGAATGGCAGAGACTGGAGAAAACACCGAAATTAGTTCTTGGACTAATATCCTGGTCACTGAGAAACTGTGCTAAAACTATATACTGGTCATTCTTGCAACACATTCAAGTCTGTGAATCCATAGTCCAAGTAACACATAAAACCCTGTAAGTTTTCTAAATGTTTCACCTTGCCAGAACAATGCACATCTCAGACAGAGTGAAAAACAAGAACCAAGTCTAAAAGCATGAAGGGGCTGCTCTGCTTCTGAGGTGTTCTGTGGGGGAAGGAGGAGGCCACAGTTTTCCTGATATTTGCTGCACTTGTCTGAGAAGTGTGAGACCTGGTATCTAGTATAATCTCAGCCTGATGAAGTTAAAGACATAACTTTGCCTGAAAACTGTCTCAGTTGCCAGTTGTTGGTATTTTATACTTTTCATGCTGGAGATGTAACAATATGGATCAAAGTTTGTACTGGTTGTGGGTGGGATGGAGTTAATTTTCTTCATTGCAGCTATGCATCTGTTTGGATTTGTGACCAAACAATGTTGATAACACACTGATGTTTCAGCTTAGTGTCAAGGCCTTTTCTGTCTGTCACTCTGCTTCAGTAAGTAGGCTGGGGATGGGCAAGAAGTTGAAAGAGGATGCAGCCAAGAAAGCTGAACCAGTTGACCAAAGGGATTTTACAAGCTAAGCAGTAAAAGCATGGGGAAAGAAGTCAGGAGGGACCTTCATGGTTATTAGTCATTTGTCATCCCAAGTAACTGGTGTGCTGTGCTTTCCTGGAAGTGGCTGAACAACTGTCTGCTGTTGGGAAGTAGAAAATTAATTCCTTATTTTTTTCGCTTGTGGGCACAGCTTTTGCTTTACCTGTCTTTATCTTAACCCATGAATTTTTCTTGCTTTTGCTGTTCTGAAACTCTCCCCCATCCCACTGTGTGGGAATTGAGTGGTCCACTGTGTGGGTACTGCCAGACAGGGTCAACTCACCACACCTCTGTAGCCAGGTCACAAGGGGTGAGATTAATTTGAGAATCATGAAATACTCCTCTCCACTGATGTTAAGCAAGTTAAATTCCTGAAGGATCACATGTATTATTGATAGTGTTTTGAGTTGAACATCATCAACAACAAAAAAAATGTAACACTGATGTTATAACAAAAAAAAAAAAAAAAAAAAGTGTTTTAAGTGTTTTAAGCTATTGGCCAGATAGTTACTGGCACTGTAAAAAGCTCAGAGTTGTTCTTCAAATATAGAGGGCTTTTATTCACAAATTTATTTATAAGTAGACTGTGTCCCTGATATTTCAGTCAGTGGAGAACAACAAAAATCAAATCACAAATCACTGTATGTATGAAAAGTGAAGCTTGAATTGGTATGTAGTTGAAAACAATCGCTCATTAAAAGTTCATTGGTCTGAACAATGTTACTTGTAAATTGACAGGAATAATCATACCAGCAACTAAATACATGTTACTGCACCTAAAACTTAAATAATAATAATAATAATAATAATTTAAAAAAAAAAAAAAATGAAGCCACTGTCAGTTTACAGTATATTTTGATACGACTTCAGAAATATCTTACTTCATTCAGACAAACCAAATATCAGTGATTTTCCAGTGTTAAAGCTGTTTAAAGAAAGATTTTGATGTTATTAGAAATTAATGTGATAAGCAAGCAGTTTCAGTGAATTCCATCCAGTTGAAATGTTAACAGGCAAGCAAAAAAAAAAAAAAAAAAAAACATACATATTCAAATATGAATTTGTACCGAAGATGGAACTTTATAGTTTAAACATAATGCAGAATAACTCTTTTGAAGCAACTGAAATGAAATTGCACTTATAGGCTTTTTTTTTTTTTTTTTTTTAATCAGCCTTTTTTACTTACGTTGAAAGAAGGTAATGATATAGGGATACAGGAATACCTGTAAAATTCTTAATGAAACTAAATAATGATAAATATTCTAAGCAAAGACTAGTTACAGATTCTGTGATAAAGTACAATGTTACAAGAAATGTGTTACTGCCTTATTACTGAGAATTTCAGAGAAGGTATTTTAACTGTGCCTCCACCCTTCAAAAATTCGTGAATTTCTAAATCTCGAGGAAAATATAAAGACAGCTTAAAGTTCCTATAGTGGGGATTGTTCAGGGTCATGTAAGAAAGCAGTGGAAGCCAATACTCTCTGACTAGTAGTTCATTAGAAGTTGCACAAAGCCACAAACTTGATCTGTCAGTTTTATGAAAACTAGTCAGATATAAACACAATGCAATAATGCTAAGATGCCAAGTGTCAATAAGAAAAGCTGAAGAGAGGAAAGGAATATAAAAAGAGTACCTGACTCTCAGTGATACTACATGATGTTAGTCCTATAGGGTTTTGAATTCCCCTGAATCTGAACTTTGTTGGCTGACCCCTACCACCCAGCCCAAACTGGGTAAATTTTCAAATGTCTAAAAGCAAAGGTAATAATAACTTCCAACTTCCAAGCAGAAAGTGATTATGAGAAAGTATGCTTATACCAAGAGAATAAAATTCTAATGGGGAATATTGCCAAAAGGCCGGTATAAATTAACCAACAAGCTTAAATAAGCTTAGGAAGGAAAAACTGGAACATATCTCAGGACTGGGTATCACAAAAAGAACTTTCCTAGACTTTGTAATAACACTTTACAGACATCTTGGTCAAGAAAACACATTCAAAAGGGTTTTATTTGAGAACAGGTCTCTTTATTGTGCCGTATTTCACAGACTAAGTCAAAGTTTGCACATGAGAAATAAATAATATATGTACATATATATATACATATATATATATATTTTTTTCTGTTGACAAAACAAATAGTATAGAAGATTATGCATACTGCTGGGTAATTTCAGCATCCCAAGAAAGTATCAGTGCTATTCTAGAATTTGTTTCAGGGCCTTTGTTTCAAGACCTAATTTATTCTTCAAACAGAAGAATCAAATAAAAAAATAAAAATAAAAATAAATAAATAAAAAGACTGTAGTCTTCACAAGGACATTTCCATTTGTTTCTTGTGTATCCTTTCAAAATAATACCTCTTACTTTACAAGTTTATAGCATGGTCTTACAGAGGGTCTATAATCTTATGACTTAAGATTCTGACATAATCTTTTGGGCTATTTTTCCATTACCCAGAAAGCATGTCCACACTGTGAATAAATGAAAAGGTGTGCTTTTAAATTGAAGAGTTTTATTATGTAACTTAAACTAAATTAAGCAAGAACTATTATTTCAAGCCCTTGGTATCCTCAAATACTAAAGAAATAATTTAAATATATATATAGGAAAGATATTTTAAATTAACTCTAACCCTCAGCTTCAGCACATTGTTCCTTAAGGAACATTTTCTCATCTTTTGTCCATTTTAATTCAAACAGTCCAAAGCACAATGGGTTTCCAATGCAATATAAATATAATGTAAGAATGTAGAGTTGTCCTCCTTTCCCAGTACATTCTATTGTACAGTAAAATTCATCTGCATTCATTTTAGAGGCAGATGCCTATAGAAAAGTGATGAAATGGTTAGGAATGTTTCAACTTGAAGGGAATAATGTGAAATAACATATCTGAATCCTATACCACTGAGACACACAGTTCAGCTGGCCAAAATTTCTCTTATGCTACCTGATTCCCTTGGCCTTATTTGAATTCAAGTCATCATTTTTCGCAACTCCACATAGAATTTCAGTTTTACTGTGATTTTCTCTCAGTACCTCCCTTCTATTTACTTAGCTCAAAGTCAGAGGTACCTATTATTGTACCTAAACACTGACAAAGAGTTTTCTTGGAGAAAGGGCATGCCAGTTCTTGAAATTATCATGTAGACTAAGTTCTGGTAAACTTTGTTTGGATGCAGATCCCTGAAATGCAGCAGAAACTCCTATGTGTGTGATAAATAGTTTTCAGGTTTCTTGGCATGATTCAGTGCATTGTGTACACAGAACATCTGTCTGTCAAGAGCCTGGTACTTGTTGTTTTGTGTTAGGTGCTGTTGAATATGATTGATGCAGTAACCTTATAAATGGCTGTGGAATTTGAAAGAAGATCTTGTCCAATTCATTGACACCCAGTCACTTACTGCACTGGTAGCAACCTATCTGAAGATGGAAAAAGACACCAGCATAGATAGGCAGAATTAAAATTATATTCTTTGCACTTTTAATCCGGAAAAAAAAAAAAAAAAAAAAAAAAAACATCAAAAACATCTTTGAGGATGTAGTACAATACTATTTTGCAAAAACAGAGCAGTTGTTCAAACAAAAACATCAAATTTCCTTTTGGTCTTTATCATTGTTATTATAGTGGAGGAAAGAGAGCAAAGGAGTGTGAAAATTTTAGTTATTTAAAAATAATTCCTTTTAATCCTCTTTTAAAAGGATGACATTCTAAACAACATTGAGAAATAATGATACAAAAAGGAAGCAAAAAATACACCAGGGAAGTATTCTAAAAAATTGTTAGCTGTTTCATCAAGAAAATCAGTCAAACCAATGTAGCCAGAAGAGTAGCAGATACTATAAGAAATGAAATACTGTGACTATAACTGATTATTTTTTTCACGGTCAGGCACATAAAATTCAAGCTCTGAATTCTCTGAAACAAGCTTCTAACCTGTGTTGTTTGGCCTAATCATAGATTCAACATCACTTTACTAAAACTACTTTAAATACTTAAAATACTTGAAAACTCTGGCATTATCTTAGTGTTTTTTGTTTGTTTTTGGTTTTGTTTTTTGAGAAAGAGAGAGAGAGAACAGAAGGTTAGGAGCAAAAACGCTCCTTTTAATACATCTCCTGTGTAATGGAATGATGCAACTATTACAAAAACCAGGCCATTTCTTTTGACATTCAATTCAATATATTTTTATTCATTTCATATTTACAGTTTTCTGAGTGCATTTATGGTTCACTAATCTGTAAGTTTTATATAGATAATTAAAAATTGCATAAGAAAGTTGCTTTGCAAATTGAAAAATTGCAGATCTGGAAAAAAAAAAAAAAAAGTAGAAGAGTGATGGATTTTATATCATGTTATCCAAATGCTACTCTCAAAACAACTGGACGTAATTGACAGTGCTGGCTTATTTATGAAGCTGAGATTTACGAAGATAATACTAGGATTATGCTCCAGGTTCTCACTGATTTCTATATATCTATTTTTTCAACTTCTTTTTAAATTTTTAATGTTTGCAGTCAACTTTATACAAAAATTAACTTCAATAAATGCAGTGTTACATGGCTAAATCTCAGGAAGATTACATTATTTTGTTTTAATTATCATTTTCTACATTATCTTTCCAATCAGAAAGAATCTTAATATTTAGCAAATGTAAAAATTTCCAAGACTTTTATATGAACAAGTTTACTGCTGATTATCTTTCTCACCAGTACCAATATGTAGAATCACATTTTCAAAATTAGAAAGTTTTATTCCTGTGTAGCTTAACTGTTAAACAAAAGACCAAAACACTTGAGCAAGCCAACAGAATTTGTTCTTGAACAAAACCATTGTTTAACCACAGATCCAACTGCACAGTAGAAAAACAGTTTCGTACCATCTTACGATCCAGAGATTTCAAATTCCTGTGAATTCTCTACTTTCCTAAAACTGTTTCTATCTCTTTCACTGGTGGAATGGGATTTCTCTCGCCTAACTGTAGACATTTATTCTATTAACTCCTATATAAGAATTAGGTAGGCTAAAATTACTCTAGAGTTAGCACAGAAAAAAATATATATAAAAAAAATATATAATATATATATAATATATATAATACTTTTGATAAAATATTTTTATCCATGCTTTTGAATAAGGTGAATTTTCCTTGATCTTTTCTACTGTATCTCCACTAAGCATAATAACAACCTTCTGTGACTAGTTCATAAATAGAAATGTTTGCATTTGTTCAGACAAGTATGTGCTACATTGATCTAAAAAATCTGAATATATAGTGTTTTCAGAAATCAGCTGCAAATATGACTGTTCTCCATCAATTACCTTTAACTTCCCTGTTCAGAAACCACCCATCCTCTACAAGTGAAACAGGTTCTTCTGATTCTACCAGATGCTCCTGGTCGCAACAGTCTACAGCAGTGTGCTGCTGATCTCTGCATGGAGGATACAGGATGCATTTGTGAACACCCTCAAAATGTCATGCATTCTGTCAGTACAGAGGATGGAACCAAAATAGATGGAAGAGCAAGGAAAATTTTATGCAGAAATGTAAAATTATTTAATGTTTGAGAACAGTAACTAATTAAGTAAATTATTTTTGTTTCAAAAATAAAGTTCTCTACAAAAAATATTTTGAACTATTTTATTGTAGCTATTTGTGGTGTTTTTTTGACAGCAAGCTTTTTGGAAGGTCTGAGTAATACCTGATGAAAATAATAAATGATATAAAATAATTACAGTGCAATATCATCAGCCTTCAAATTTCAAGAAACCAGGAGACAAGATTTTGAATATAAGAGGTTTTGATTAAAACACAAAATCAAAATGATAATCTTAACTTTCAAATCCTTGTAATTGTCTTCTGATACTTATCTTCATATGTTTCTTATGTTATGTTTCCATGAAGATAGGAAAGTATTTGCTATTTGTTTTTAAATAAAGCTCAGCTTTTGAGTAATTTGCATGTCTAGAATGGCTGCAACTATCAGAAAAGAACTGTAACAATATGAAAAATTATAAGCATATCAACATCAGATTATACATACTGCCAAATAAGCAATGCAAACCATTTTGCTAAATATCTGCATGATCCAATGATGTCTTGGAAAGAAGAAAAATCTATACAGAAAATCATGCAGAAGGTGCATAAAAACAAATATTTCAATTTCCCATTTACTTGCATACCCAACTAAGTTCACCCAGGTAGTTTCAACCAAGCCAAAGGACCTGTCAGTGGGAGACAGCTGTCTGCAAGACTGGGGCCATAGAGGGCATTTTTATTGCCTCTAATACACAAAAAGGAAGAAATTTTACTACACAAGAAGGAACTGGTTAAGAAAATAAGTGGGGCAGACTAATCTTCAGTTGCCACCAATTTACATAATGTAAAGCATGCTGTAAGACTGATTTTATTTTCCTCTTTGCTTTTCATAAATATTCTTTAGTTTCAGTTTAAGTGTTTCAAAGGCCAAGTTCAGAACTTTCAGTCATGATAATTGTTGCAGAAAGGTATAAGGAGATTCACCTCAAAGAACAACTAGTTCTATAAAGCTAAGAATGAAACAGAAGGAAAAAAATGTAGAAATACATGAATTGCCTTCATTTAATAGGATAGAAACAGAAAGTGACTAAATGAGTAAGATGGAACAAAATATTTCTACTGGAATAAATATTTACTAACAATATTTAAAAAGTTTGGAAAGATGCTGGAAATGGTTTGTTGCAAGGTAAGCTGTAGGAACATGATTCATTCACACTAAATATTCTTTTGAGAAAAAATGTGAAAGAAAACATCAGAAGAGCCTTTGTAAACAGTTTTCTTTGCAGACAGTAAATAAAGTTGAGGTAATTCTACCTTTATATCCTAGTTTCATTTTCCAGAGGGAAAACTGAATGTATCTCAGTTAACTTTATCTTTTTGAATAATGAAAAACAAAACCTGAGGCTTTACTTATTCTGTCCTTTCAAGGTAGGGAAGGTAGAAAGGCATGTTATGAATGGTTAGTGCCATCTTTTGCTGAAACCTCTGCTTTGTAGGAGGATTTTAGTAGCACAGTGATGCTTATCTCCAGCAAGCAACGAATTTATGCCTGGGAAGTAAGCTGTTTTTCTAAACCAAGGATCATAGGAAGGGTGGGTGTCATAGCCACACTTTCTTAGTGCTCCCCTGGTGAAACTGCATTCTTTTGTGGAATGGGTATCAAACTGTCTGGAAAGTCCCTGGGCTTGCTCCACCTGGTTCAGAAGCCTAGAAAAAAGAAGTTGTATTAACTGCCTTGTAAAGGAGCTTAAGTCATGCAGTATACAATAGTCAGACAGTTCTGGGACACCATGTGAGGACATATAATTTCTGTTTAAGTGCTCTGCAATTTACTGGTATAAGTGTTTTTTGGGAGAGCCCAGAAAGAGTGTTTTTTTGTTGTTGTTTGTTTGTTTGTTTGTTTTTTACTGCAGGTTATTCTCCAAGCATGCACAGATGTCCAGAATCAGTGTCCTTGAGGTGTCTTTCCCTGACACACTAGTGACGGCATTTCTATATCCACTCAACAATTTTGTAATTTTCAGGCAGAACCAAAAGAGCCTTTGAAACAATTCCTACAAGACAGATTGGCACAACTCTTAGGCCAAAATTCCAATACAGAAGATGCACAAGAGAGAGGAAAAAAATTCTAAGATTTTTTTTAAGATAAAACTCTCCTATAGCTACAAATCACTTGAGAAAGTCTTTACTTTCACCTTTTCTCCTGGGAACCCTTGAAAGCAGTATCCTGGGCTTTGACACATTTAAGGTCTCTCTAATGCTCTCTCACTTAGAGGGTTTCTCTTGGTCTTTCCAGCTGTTCCCTGATTATACTCAATGCTTGACTGAGTTGAGACTCTATCTCTCAGCTACTTCCCCTCATCCTTTTGTAACAAACCATCTATCTTTGGTATTGTGATTTTCTGCCATGTCTTTTTGCACCTTTATGCATTTCTCACCACTCTCAGTTTCAAGGACTAAAGTCCTTTCTCAGATTCTATCAGCAGGGATGTAAAGCCTGGCTTCAAATAAAATTATGCTCAAATGAAGCTAATGCACCACTTAAGATCTTAACAGAGCCTACATGTGTGTAAAAAGTCTTTCCCCCACACCTTCAAATAATGCTTTTAGTAAGCGCTGAAAGTTTAATAGGTAATGTAAGTAAAGCAGCAGAAATTATATGTTTTTTTTTTTTTATTTTAAAGTGCCACATAGTAATGATAAGCTAATATATTACTAGAATATGTATCTTGCAACACATTTTTTGTTAATGATTCTTTCTTTTTGCAAATATCTACAAGCCAGAAAATGAATCAATAGTTCCCTCTCTTTACCCCATCTTTCCAAATTCTGTGTTGTCATGATCATGTTGTTTCCTTGTCTGCAGCCTTCAAACATTGATGAGCAAAGGTGACCCCACAAAATGGTTATTATGGTAGAACAAACTTGGGCCTCGGTTTACCTTAAAAACACCACAGGGGTTTGGGCTTGTTTTGTCAAGAAAACATAAGTAATTGTAGTGTTGTTTACTGTACAAGTTGCCATGTCCAATCAGTGTCAAAGGGAATTTTAGGGCGGATACAGGAAAGAAGTATTACTTATAATTGTCTATCCCTTATAGCTGCCAGTTGCAAGTTCAGTTAATTTCCTACTGTACTAGTGCATGAAATTTCTTCATAAAAGAGGCATGCCATTTCTTTTTCTTGACCTACTTTAGCTCTTAGAAAAATGAATAACTTCTCAAAACACCCTGCTACCTCTCTCCTGACAAGTTATTCTTGCATATGCTAAACTTCAGCCAAACATTTATTTGTTTTGTTTCTGTGCTTCAAAATGCTAAAGTTTGTGATTGTGAAGTCTTCTGCTTCTTTTTTTTTTTTTTTTTTTCTTCTTCTTCTTTTTCTTCTACTTTAAGGTGTTTTTAGTACTGTACTACATACTTTCATTTGATACAGTGTACACAGGAGCATAAAAGGTTGCAGTGTCTTCCTTCTAGCCAATTTTCAGATGTAATTACTCCTTCTTAAACAAAAAATATTTTGAGAGGTATTTTTAGGTTTTGAAGCTGACAAGACAGTGTTGTGATTTTGATCCCTACATCCAAAGTTTCTTGTGGCTGCCACGCAAATTCTTAATGAACCATGTTAGCCAATGTCAGCAGTGGTAAAGAAAGGACCACACAGAGTCAAAACCTAATTTAAAATCTGCAGGCGCTAGCGATTCAAGTTCTGCCAGACACCTGGGGAAAATAAACTATCCCTGGGCATGGTTAGCAGGCAACTGGTTCTCCTCATCGTGGCACCTTGGACCTTCCATAGCGTACGGTCATTACCATCAGGGATTTACTCTTCCAAGCAATACAAATAGATTTTACTCCCTCATTGTTTCCAATTCCTTTTTAACCTCCATTTATGCACTGATGCATAACTAGACTTCAATTAATGAGCATCTTATATAAAGTTCAGTTGTCTTTTAGTAGGGATTGTGATATTTCAGGATCTCTTTGGTTAAAAGCTGTGCTTACTGTAGCCCAGATGCTTGTCTATGTAGTAGATTTTGCCCTGTAAATGAAAGTGGACTAATTAATATACAGTGATAGATTACCTTTCCCTGTAACAACTTCAGGTCACAAGATTATGCAAGGAGTGTAGATTAAGCCATGAATGTTATCCCAGTTACTTCAAGATACCATTATCATAATGGTGTAGGAACATACTATTTTAAAAATGAAAATGTTCTATAATTGCTAGAAGAGTAGATAAGATCTTAAGTGCCAAAACGTGGCAGAATTTCTGATCCAGAATAATTTAGTTCATTTTATCTCACTGCCTTGAGCCTTATTAAATAACATCACACGTCATTCAAATTAAGAGTTTACATACTGGGGGAACTCTTGACAAAGTCACACACTGTGTAAATAACAGTCATTGCTAATTCCTGGGGAAGGCCCTTAAAATAAATAAATAAATAAATAAATAATGTTTTTCTCCTGAGCATCAGCTTCTGTCTTTACTGTTTGCAGAACAAATTCAGTCTTCTTTGGGTTCATTGTTTCCTTTCATGGATTTTCCCTAACATTTATCTGAGAAGGTCATCTTGAATGAGCTACCCTCAAAATTCACTCTTTTATTTTTTTATTATTTTTTTCCCTGTTTTGTGTCAACTTCAGTCTGTCTACAAACACTGGTATAGTTTTGATCCTTAATATCTTTTCTAATCCACGTGTTTCAAACTTCTTTGTTCTCAAATCCTGTCTCTAACAAAAGAGAGAGATTCAATTTTCTTTCTTAATTTGATTCTGGATCCTTATGTCTACTGGAAATAATGTGTTTCCTTTAGATTCTTATATTCCTCTATGATATTATTGTTCAATTATTTGGCTACACTATAAAGCTTGACTCTAATTATTGCACAATGTTAATCTGTGCATCCAGTCTACTTTATAATCCTTATTTATGCAAATATTCCACTCATTATTTTAAATATCCAAACATGACAGAGTAAATAAAAATGTATACAAATAAAAGTCCAGAGTTTATGACCTTTACTTGAATTCTCAATAAGCACTAAGGGTCCTTAATAGTTTTATTTTATTTTGTGTTTTTTTGTTTGTTTGTTTAATTTTTATTATTTATTTAAATAGTGCAATAGATTCTTGTCTAAAAACCAATCAAGATATAGGCAAAGTAGAAAACCAGTATTACTCTTAATACTCTTATACTCTTAATTTTGGTAGCCAAAGGAAAACAAAATATATGTCAGAGTTTCTTCAGTTAACAGTAGGCTTTTATCCCATTCTGGAAGAGAGAGAGGAGACTGTGTACAGACATATATCTAAACCCAAGGGCATCAGGGAATTGTGCCCAGCTTTGGCAGGAAATTAAATATGCAAGAATGTTAAAGCAAGTCAAACAGGAAGCAAGTAATTTTTCAGTGCTCTGTTTTGCTCACCACTTTTAGCATAATCTAAAAAAAAAAAAAAAAAAAAGAAAAAAGTGTTCTTCAGAAAGGCTTAAATGTACAGCAAACGATTTCAAACTGAAGATTGATTCATAAGTACTATCATTCATTAATTATGGTTTGTAAAAGTACTAACATAGCTTATACAATCAGAAAAGTTAAGTTCCTCATATGACTGTAAAACTTATAAGAGTTTAATGGAGAGTTTAAAGTAATTGAAACAACATACATACATGCCCATACAAAGTACCAATATACACTCACATGCATGTATGCATTTCTTTTACTTACCTTTCTATTACTCTTTACTGAGCAAACACTGACATACAACTTATCATGGAAAGAGAAAAACATATATATATATATTTACAGTCTAATGTAAGTCAGAAGTGACTTATCAACAATGACAGCTGTACGTGTAAAGGAGACTCTAATGTGAGTCAGAAGGCAAGATGAGAGGGGATTTTGCTGTTGGCTGTGTAAAAAGGATACAAGAAAGCTGTGGCCCAATGGCTCACCAAATCTAAGGCATGAGAACCACTAGGAAGAGAAAGACAAGTATGGTTGACCTGCTTACACATCTGATCCACTTTAAAGCTGTCTTACATCCAGTTCTTGAAAGTGTTGAACGTTTTCAGGGCCCCAAGTGCTGCACCCAGGGTTCAGCTGCTAGGGCTCTGGCCCAACTTTGAAGATGCCTCTCTCTGACAGACCCACAGGGGAGCTGTCCTCCTGTGCCTGGCAGCTACTTTTAGGCATTGCAATGGGCTGCCCAGGGAAGTGGTTGAGTCACCATCCCTGGAGGTCTTTAAAAGATGTTTAGATGTAGATCTTAGTGATATGGTTTAGTGGACGACTTGTTAGTGTTAGGTCAGAGGTTGAACTAAGTGATCTTGAAGGTCTCTTCCAACCTAGATAATTCTGTGATTCTGTGATACATTTAAGCTCAAGTTCTTACTCTTGATATGTGCCTGTGCGATACTGGAGCCTGACTTGGAGACGTGACATTTTTGTTTGGATTCTGCCTTATCACTATGGACTTGCCTGATGATCTGGACTCCTGACAGAATCCAATGACTATTGCCAGAGCTACTCACCTGTGTCCATCTGGCGATCATCCTACTCTGCCGCAGCTGCCTGCTTGCAGATCACCTGCCCTTGGTCCTTGGCAGCTGTAACATCTGGGGCACCATAAGCATCTGATTAGCAAATGCAGCCACTCATAGGACATAAATGTCTGACAAATGCCTGGTGGAAGGAGGCAAAAACAAAATAAGTTCCAATGTAAGAAGAACACTGGATGACTTGAGCTACTCAGTGCCCACCTGGTTGCTTCCTAGTCAGTAGGAAGAGGTTTGATTTAATTTGGTTTAGGTTTTCTTAGACTTCTACTTCCCAAACTACCTGACTAAAGGGGTCTGAGTGATTAAGCCAGTATGGAAGTGACTGGATGCTCTAGGGTCCCAAATGACTGGATGCTTTAGTGTCCCAAAAAGAGATGGGAAGGCTTTGGAGCAGTAGGCCTTTGCCTAGTATGTGAACAGCTGTGCTCTGAAATAGTCAGCAAGCAGAGAGGTCCCTGCAAGATGGTGAAGAGACCAACAACAGCTTTCATAATAAAAAGGCCATATGTTTCTATGGATGGTACATTGTACATCATGCACTTATATCATGCCTAGAGAAAACTCTGAAATTATGGCAGCTCCAACATTTGAAGTACAAAAAATAAGAGGAATTATGTCAAAACAGAGGAAGATTTTTTTTATTATTTAAAAAAAAAAAAAAAAAAAAAAAAAAAAAAAATTTAAATATAAAAAAACCCCCAGCTTAAAATTCTTTT
>CM021699.1:88183762-88219538 GCA_011074415.1 Stictonetta naevosa | reverse complement strand
TTTTCTTTTCTTTTCTTTTCTTTTCTTTTCTTTTCTTTTCTTTTCTTTTCTTTTCTTTTCTTTTCTTTTCTTTTAATTCAACAAACCTGTCAGAAAAGAGAAATTGTGGATGTAAAATGGAACACATTTTCTGTTCTATCTTATAAATCATATAAGACCTTATTTCTTTTCTATGGGAATCATATGGGTCAGTTACAGACAGTCTTAATTCTTCTTGATCATGGCCTACCACAGCTCACATACTGATTTTCTTGCAGTCCATGTGATATGGACTAAGTGTTCAGTTTGCCATTGGCAATAATAATTGACATGCAATATTTTCTTGCAAGCCTTTATATAATTTGATAATAACAACAAGAAAGTTTATTGCAAAATCTTAAGAATCTACTGCAAAAATACACAATAATGAGGCACCTTCTAGGTTCCTAGAAGTCCAGATAAAATTATTGGTAAAGGAGAGGAGTTGAGAGGAAGCTTTTAAATCTAAACTATGAGAAAACAACAAAAACAACGACAACAAAACAATCCAAAACAACAATAACAAGAAGCCATGATTTTCTGTACTCTAAAGACACTGTGTCTACTATGTCTAGCAGCAGCTGGCAAACAGTGAAAAAATACATTTTTGTCCCTTGCTAAGACATTAGACTTGTCTTTCTGACAAAATATGGATGTTCCACTTTAGGTTTGGTCTCCTTTTCTGATGTGAATTCAAATTAAATATTGTTGCTGTTTGTTGAGAATGTCTCAAGGCATTTCTTAACCCTGTGTATCATAATTTGAAGAATCTTGCCATAGATTCCTATTTTTATTCCCGTATTTTTCCTGTCTGCATCTCTTTTATGTATTTCATGTTGTCCTCACTTTAATTGTAAAAGAAGCTGTCACCATTAACTTAAGAGTGTGGGTCAACGTAAAGTAAAACGTAACAATTAAAATAATACTGTGGATAATATCTATGATTTGAAGTCTAAGGCTGAGCATAAATAATAACTAATCTATCTTCTACTATTGTCTACTATGAAAAAGTTTTACACCTCACTCCCTGCAGGGGAGAATTAAGTCAATAAAACTAGAAATTATTAAATTCTCTTCCACAGATGCAAGGTCATTTGTTTTTGTCAAACACAGAAAGGAAAGGGGTATGTTTAAACACCTGTGTACAGCCACACATATACACACACACATATATGTATTTTCTATACAATGAATAATCCACACATATTCCAAAAGGGAAATGTACCAATCTCTAGTCATAGCATTCACTTCAATTTCTAAATCACTGAGTTTGCTTGTAGGACTATTTAGATCCTTCTTTCTTCTTTCTCCTAGTCAAGAGAATGAATCTTTTTCTCTATGAAAGAGCTACGCTGTCCAAATTCACTTTATTAGAACCTTACTTTTTGGTGATTCCTCTCACTGGCAAAGAAAACAGCACAACTGTGCCATTGCAAGGGACTGAAGCTGCTATCTGACACTTCTCCAGAAAGAGGTAAGTAGCAACAAGAAGAAACTCGTCAGTGCTGTCTCCATGAATCTTACCAGAGATGTCTTAGGAAATACTGGAATATTCCAAAAAGAAAATAGATTGGAAAATATCTTAGTTCTGTTGGTCTGTAGTACTATGGCTGAGATGTGGCCTTAGTTCTGTTTAGCTGCTTCTCAGAGGACGTGCTGAGTTCTCTTTATTCTCCTTTGATTATAAGATACAATTAAGAAAATCGGTCCAGCCTATCCAGATCCTCCTGCAGAGCCTTCCTACCCTCAAGTAGATCAGCACACGCACCTAACTTGGTGTCATCTGCAAACTTACTGAGGGTGCACTCGATCCCCTCATCCAGATCATCAATAAAGACAATAAAGAGAACTGGCCCTAGTACTGAGCTCTCGGGGACTCCACTAGTGACCAGTCTCCAACTGGATTAAACTCCATTCACCATGACTCTTTGGGCCCGGCTACCCAGCCATTTTCTAACCCAATGAAGCGTATGCCAGTCCAAGCCAAGAGCAGCCAGTTTCATGAGGACAATGCTGTGGGAAAGTGTCAAAAGCCTTATTGAAGTCAAGGTAGACCACATCCACAGCCTTTCCCTCATCCACTAAGCATGTCACCTTGTCATAGAAGGAGATGAGGTTCGTCAAGCAGGACCTGCCCTTCATAAACCCATGTTGACTGGGCCTGATCACCTGTTTGCCCTGCAAGTGCCGCGTGATGACACTGAAGATAATCTGCTCCATGAACTTCCCTGGCACTGAAGTCAAACTAACAGGCCTAGAATAGCTACAGCAAAGATATGCTTATGGTGATACTAAAAATAAAGAAAAGGTCAGAATTTATGAATTATATATATAAGAGCTAGGCATTGGTATGGTGCTTTCCACTTAAAAGTACCATTATCTAAGACACCAACATAAAGGAGCAGTATTTCTGAATTTCTACTGAGGTGATCTTTCCATCCTGTCACTTCCAGCAATTTTATGTGTTGCTGTAACAATGCAGAACAAGACTTGGGAAAAGTTTTTCAACACTCTTCAGAAAAAACGTCTCACTGGAAAATAGAGTGAATTGAGAAACAGAGTTAGATCTTACCCGTGGGAGCAGCTGATTAACAGCAGTTTATCAACTGATCTTAGTTGCTTAAACTAACAACTTCACTGCTTAACAACCAACCCTGAATGCAGTGCAACTTAAACAACTTTGACATACATCTTTACTCTTTTCTGAAGGTTTTTTAATGGAGTTACTTCTTCACCATTTCTCTGTGTCTGCAGGAATTTCCAGCTCCCACTTTTTTGGTCTCAAATACTATTCAGTTAAAAGGATTTAAACCAAGATTTTACATGCTTCCTATCAAGGAAGATGAAGAGGCTATCTTATTTCTGCATGCCGAAATTCAGCTTCTAGGTAACTGGGGTTTCACCATAAGAATAAATAAATTTGTACATACTGACACTCTTCATATTGTCCAAGGCAGTCTAACATGATTTTATATTCAGTAGCAAGCATTGCTTTGTACTGCCTGAACAGAAAATGGAATCAGAAAACATCTATGTTCTTATATATAGATATCTGGCCATGCCCCACCCTACTAATTTGTTTATCAGTTTAGTAATAAGAGTTTATTTTACAACAATGTAAGAAGTTGTAAGAAGTTTGTTGCTGTTGTTGTTGTTTATTTTATTTTTTTTTCCAGGAAGAGAACTCTGCAATTCATCTTCCTAGTGTCTTATCTGCCTTATCAGTGAAAAAAAAAAAAAAAAAAATGTTTTTAGGCAATGTTTTCAATATTTTTGTAGAATAATAAAAAGCAAAGCCATTTTTCTTTCAAGTGACTGCAGTGTTATGACCTTAAGTTTCAGTGCATGTCTTTTTTCAAAACTTTGTTGTGTGAGTTTTCTTTTTGTCATCATCCATTTCTTTTGTCATCATCCATTCTTCTGAAGATGATGATGATACGACCATTATCAGATATTCTTGACAATAGTTTCCTCAAAAGTGCACAGATCCTCATACAAATTAGCCTTCATGCATGCAAATCTTTTCCTTCTTTGATGCTTGAAACTGGTTTAAATCTTATTGAAACTGGTGAGAATAATGACTGTCCATCACTGAAGCTAAGAGCAGAGGGGAAGCTGTGGAAATTGTGTTTAGCTTCAAAATGCTGAATGCTCCTTGTTGGAACTGTTTCTGTTTTTTTAAAAAATAAACATAAATACATAAATAGATAAAAACATAAATACATAAATAGACATAAATAAAGGACACACATGGATAGAAAAGCTGGATACAAACACATATGGACTGGAATAGTATACAGAGAAAAGACCTCCAGGATAAATGCTGCAGAGAATTTGTCTTGGAATCTGAGGAAATAAATGGACTCCAAATATTTGATTCTTCTTAAATGGAAAGAAGAAAGATTTTGTATACATATATTTGTAAATATTCACCCAGGAAAGTAGTTGAGTCTCTACCCCAGAGGTTTTTAAAAGAGGTGTCGATGAGGTACTTAGGGCACACTTGTAGACGAGGTGTAGGTTTAGTGGTAGATACGGCAGCATTAGATTTAGTGGTAGATATGGCAGCGCTAGGTTAACAGTTGGACTTGATGATTTTAGAGTTCTCTTCCAACTTAAATGATTCTATGATTCTATGATTCTATGAAATCTAATAAGCATCAATAACCTACCTACATTTTTTTTTCCCAAAACAGGAGTAATGGGGAGAACTAAACACAGGTGACCTGCTTGGATATATACATAAGATCTCTGAAAACAACTACCATGTAATCTTTTTCAGTGGTTTTTTGTTTGTTTGTTTGTTTGTTGTTGTTGTTTGTTTATTTGTTTTTAGCTGGATTACTTTAAACTGTAATTAGTAGCTAATCACATCTTCCAAAGACAAATTTAAGGATGGATTAAATGCAGTTTTCTGAGAACAAGTCTGTTAGGACAGATTGTATATGGCATCATATTCACTTCAGAAGCAAAGTATACAGGAACTGCAAGTGAGAGGGCTTTGAGTTTCCAGTGTTGAATGGACAAAATGATGAATGGACAAAAAGGGATGTATTCATAAAATTAATGGTGCAAGGCTGAGTTTTGAAAGTTAAAAGTTTAAGTCTGACATACCAGAAATTGCTTTAGTTATTGTATTTCTTTTTAAAATGTGTTATAAAAACAGAAAAGTTCAAGGAAGATGTGTTAAGAAAGGGTAAATGGCTAAGGTGTGAAAAATGCATATGATATAAGAGAAAAATATACCTCATTGAGAAACACAGAAATGATATTTGTGAATCTTGAGGAATATTACAGCACACATTTCAATTTGCCAGTTAGATCCTGCATTTTTTTTTCAGTCCTGTAACTGATACAAAGTTTTACAAAACTCTACAAAGCAATCATTAACAGAATAAAGGAATGTGCTTTGATTCAATTACTTGTTCTCTCCTTCCCTAAGTTCCTTCTCTGCTTCCTCTTTACCTTTTGCCTCAAGCTCAATTTTCTTTTCCCTTCGTTCAGATCATTCCACTAGGCTAGTCTAGATTGTCTAATCTGATGTGTGTCATTGTGTTCTTCTCATCTCTTCATTGTCTTCTTTTCCCATGAATCCAGGCTTTATTTCTCCTACAATCCTAATGCCTTAATAACTTTTTTAGTTCTAGTTCTTTGTTTCATACTTCCTAAGCTCTAGTTCCCCTAACCACCATCTTCTCTCGATAAAAATGCATCCTAAAAATGGCTTTGTAAATACTACTTCAGTTAAATGACCATAAAATAATTACCTTTAATAGGGTGATCAAGTTCTGTACATCCTATAAATTTGTAATTGTGTTATCTTACAGACACTTTTTGTCCTTTCCCTCTGTTTCCAAAATTATTGAACAGCACTCTGATTCTTCCTCTGAGCAGGAGACTGGCAGTTTCTTAAATGTGCCACTTATACTGTTAGTTTCTTTTCTTTTAAGTCTGTTTAAATTTCATCACTGCAGATGCCCGTAAATTTCCTAAGTAAATAAAATTTGCTCAGAAAATAATTCTTTGTCTGAAAACAATCATTCATTTACTGCCTGTTACAGGGAGAATATCTCATCTCCAGAAACTGTCCCCATATTCAGTTCAAGATTTCAAGTTTAGTACATCAGATGAGAATAACTCAAAATAGGGAGCTACATTGAGCTCCTCAGCTAAATATGTATTTTCAGTTGATTAAACTTGACTTTTCTCAGCTCAAGAGGATGTGCTGTATCAAGTTATGTACTGGGAGAGCAATTAGAGTACAAGATGATGTAGCAAAACAAGGAATTCACATATGGTGACACAATAATAGAGGTTTTAAGACAGATAGTAGCCCAATAGTATGTCTTCTAATAGGTCTTTTCAGGATAAAGATTTCCCTGAAAAACACCGCACCAGCTGTTTTGCAGAGTTCTGGTTTCTTGTCCCTTCCTTGACCTATGTGTCATGAGCAACTGGTTATCAGATGAACAGTCCACCAGTTTACTTTGTCTGGCATGTGAGGTCATGGAAAAAGAGAAAGGCCACAGCCTTGTATTCTCGAAATACATGAGGCTATTATGAGAAGGGAGTCAACACTGTGCATCTTACAATCAGTGCATGAGGTTTGACAGGTTTTGCATTCTTGCCAGTATCATATAGCTCAGAGCTCACTTCACTGAACAGCTGCAAAGTTTGGGAAATTTCCAGCTCACAGGGTATTTTATTTTATTTTATTTTATTTTATTTTATTTTAAATTTTGTTTGTTTGTTCATTTTGGGCTGATTCAGAACAAAACAACAGCAAAATTAAAGGAAACTGTAATGCTCTTTTTTAGCCTTCTTTCTTTTACGAGTTATTACATGGCAGCATGGTACACCAATTACTGACACTCTCTTAGTCTGGCTTGAAAGTGGAATCTAAGTGCTGGTGGCTATAAATGTCACTCAGAAAACAATGCTCAGATAAAATGGTCCAAACTTGAACTATACAGACTGTCAACTGTCTATGTAGTGTTCATACATTTTAATAGTTATTTTCACTTGCTGATTTCAAAGAAGGAAAATATATAAATATTGTCAAGTGCCAAAATGGGAAAAACAAAAACATAAACCAACAATCCTATATTTGAAACAAAAATCCTAGTCCATTTTATCAAAGAAAGACAGTATTCTATGCCTAAAAAATTAGTTTTGCTGTAAATTTATTAGATATGTATAAGTAAAAGAAAAAAAAAAAAATGTAGTTGGCATGGATCCTTCAGCTATTTTGTCCAGGCCACAGAGAAATCCAAAGCAGAAATGGAAAATTTTCTGGCCCATCACCTTAAAATAGTACATGATTTGCTCTGGAACATTTTTTTTCTGAAATTCCATGCCTGAAAGGCTTCATAGGAATAAAACCACTCATCAGCACTTCTTATATACAGGGTAAATTAAATGAATTGCATCATAATTTTACATCAACTTAATTTATCTTTCTTCCAAAAAGTCAGTGCTTGTAGCACTTATATATTAACATGAAATATTTTTGAACAAACATGCATTATAACCAAGAACAGCCACTGCTACCACAGTACTTCCATGAAAAATTTAAACTGTTGAGAGATTTTGACAAGTTCAAAAGAATTTAATTAGTGAGTCATATTTTCAACACAAAAAAGATCAGCACAAGTAAATCAACACTTCTAAGGGTATGTTCTACAATTAGGAAGGAGAATTGAAGGATTGCAGAATAAATGAGTTTGGACAGCATCTCTAGAGATTGTCTGGTTCAACCCCCTTGCTCAACTAGGGTCAGCTACAGCAGGTAGCCCAGGACACATGCCCAATTGAGTTTTGACTGTCCTCACAGATGGAATCTCTGCAACATCCGTGGGCAACGTGTTTCAGTGTTTGGCCACCCTCACAGAGAAGATTTTTCATATGTTTAAGTGAAATTCTCTACATTTCAGTTCGTGCCCATTACCTCTTGTTCTATCAGTGGCCACCACTGAAGAAATTTCTCTCCCATAACATGTTAATACACACCTACAAGATCCTTGAGCCCTTTGTTCTCCATAATGAATAGTCCCATCTTCCTCCTCATGTGTCAGGTACTCCAGTCCCTTCATCATTTTAGGGACTCTTTTCTCAACTCATTCCACTCTCTTGGACTCTCCACTGTCCACTCTCTTGTAGGAGCCTAGAACTGGACCCAGCACTCCAAATGTGCTCAACACTAGTGCTGAGCAGAGGTGAAGTATGATCTCCCTCAACTTGCAGACAACACTCTTCTTAATGCTGTCCAATATGGCATTGGACTGCATTTCTATGCTGCAAAGGCCCATTTCTCACTCATGTCCAACTTGTTGTCTGCCAGGACATCCACGGCCTCTTCTGCAAAGCTGCTTTCCAACCAATTAGTCCTCAGTCTGCACTGCTGCCTGAGGATATTCAACACCAGGTGCAGGAATTTGCATTTCACTTTTTTGAACTTTGTGAGATTTCATGGAAATTTCATAGAATCAAAGAATGGTTTGGGTTGGAAAAGACCTTAAAGATCATCTAGTTCCAACCTTTCCTGCCATGGGCAGTGACGCCACTCACTAGATCAGGTTACCCAGGACCTCGTCCAACTAAGTCTTGAATACCTCCAGGGATGGGGCATCCACAACTTCTCTGAACAGCCTGTTCCAGTGCCTCACCAACCTCAGAGTAAATAAGTTATTCCTAATACCTAATCTAAATCTACAATTTTCTAGTTTAAAACCATTGGTCCGTGTCCTACCCCTGCATTGGAAGGCTTCAGCTTCCCATCACAGGGCACATGATCAGTTTGGTTGTCCCTACTAAGTTTGTTTTTGTGATACCTTTCTTGTATTGAGATGTCCAAAACTGGATGCAGCAGTCTGATGTCATCCAACGAGCTCTGAGTAAGGGGTGATAATTACATCTTCAGATCTGCTGTCTGTGTCTCTCTTAGTGACTTACTTGATACTTATTTCAGAGTTTTGTCCTTGTAATTTACCTGGATATACTCATACAACTACAGCTGTTTCCAGAAATGAAATGACATCAATCACAAATGGATTGACATTTACATGTAACATTTATAATACTTCTAAAACATTCTTACGTTTTGTTACTTTTAAGAAAAATGTCCTTATAATGAGAACAGTGAACTAGAATAGGTTGCCTTAAGAGCACGACTCTGCTTGACTGAAGCTTTTTAGGAACATATGACAAGAGATACTTAGATATAATTAAGCAAATCTTGTGATAAGGGGAGGACTATATAGCAATTACTAGTCTCTTCTAGACTACTTTTCTATGAACTATATCTTTGCTTAACTGTGTGGTTTTATTGGTGTTCATGGGTAGCTTTTTGCAAAATCCAGACGAAAGAAAAATTAGAATTATTCTCCAAGTTTACTTTCCCTTTTACCATCAGGAACACAGACAAACTTACTACTTCCTCCAGAAGATCTAAGAAATTACTGTGACATAAAAAGTACTATGAGAAATAATTTCTTGGTTGAAGTTTAAAAACATTATACCATAATTACAATAGATATCTTCTGTGAACATGTCAAAGTGACTTGTCCACAGTGCAAAAGTTTGCCAGATCAGAATAATTACATTCAATAAGTTTAGTGTACAAATCACATTTTTGAATATTCTTCTTTGGACTCTCCCTAATTTATTATAGGGATTCTCCCTAATTAATTCTCTCTTTCTGAATAATTACAAATTATACATAGTAAACTAAAAGATGCCATTATAGATCCAGATTAACTACTCTGGATTGAATTTTTACAACAAAATGCAGAAATAGGTCTTTTGTTTGTTAATTTTTCCTTTCTCTAACAAATATAGTGAAAGCCTTTTATTTTCCAATGTACATTTCACTCATGCAAACACAGGGATTTGGAAAGGTTACTTTTATCTAACGAATTCTGTTTTTATCACTGATAAGAAATGATATAATTCATTCTGATTTAGTTTAATTACATATTAATTACACACTCAAATCATTTCAAGAAGTTTTTGTGTTGTTTTCTGGAAACCAAACATTAAAAAGGAAACCAAAGAGCAACCAACCAAACAAATAAAAAATAATATTAAAAAAAAACAACACTATTTTTATAAGAACATAAGAAATAATATACTAGAGAAAAAACAACAACAACAACAAAAAAAAACATAGTAAACTAATCCAGTTTTCTGTTTATTCATGACAGAAAAATAACATAAACCTTAAAAAATCAATTAAGAAACACTAGAAAATCCTCATTATGGTGAAAAAATACTGCTTTTCCAATATTTTAATGCAAGAAAATGCAAGAAATGTTGTGGGTTTTTTTGTTTGTTTGTTTGTTGTTTTTCTCTCAGAAATTTATATTATCTAATTTGACAATTTTCAGTAGTGTTATAAATATTCAGTTTAAAAAAAAAAAAAAAAACTTGTATTGACATAATTGTAATTGGTCCAATGACTTCCAAAGTTTGATTAGACATTTTGTGAAAGACAGTAAACCAAAAAAATAATACTACTTTATCAATTCTAAAATGATTGCCTTTTATTTCCTTTGAGTGTACTCTTTTGTTCATATTTTATAAGAACAATTATCCAATTTTCCTCTCTGTATTTTCATTATTTTATTTATCAGCATTGTCATGCCCCATTTTATACATAAACTAAACCATCTCAGCTTTCTGAGTCAGAGAACAATAACAATAAAATACTATTTGTTTTTATCTTAAAATGCCATTGAAATATTTCTATATACTGGTTGAGGACGACCTAGATATATTTTAATGTAAGATGACTTTTTTTTATATTCATTTAGTAGTCTTAAATGTAGCCTTCCATTACCATATGGTGTTACTCAGAAAGCACTAAATTGGAGGGGATAGGGAAGGTGCATGTTGTAGAGAGAACAGCTCTGAAACTATTTAACACAATGAACCTAATTGGTGGAAGTTAAGCTAGGTAGCCTTCCTATCTTAGGTTTTCAGTAAGACATTCTTATTTAAAACAATAAGAAAGGTTTTTCCATCTGCTCTTCTTTCCAATTCAGGGTGAACAATCATTTACACTAAAAGTGATTGTACCTAGTGGGAAATACAGTCCCACTACTTTGACATTTAATAGAGAGATTTGTGCTATTGTATGTTTCTCTGGAAAAAAAAAAAAAAAAAAAAAAAAAATCCCAGAAACACTGATAAAGCCCCTCAAGCATTCGCATTTTAAGTGTACTATAATAAAGTATCCAAGTTCTATTTTTTCATTTGACAAATAAAAGCATATTTTAGGGTTTTATTGTGCTTGCAGTAAAACAATAATTGATGAACACCAGAAGGTCTTTCTGGGGCGTATTGTACGTTTGACAAAGTCTAAGTAAGCAGAAGAAACCACAAAGAATATTGATTTTCTATGAAAGGGCAAGATTGATATTTCTTCATTTTAAGATTTTGCTTTTCCACTGAATACAACAAAGCAAGGAAATCCAGTGTATAAGGAAATAACATGAGAAAACAGTATATCATATATATATATATATAAGAATTTCAGAACTAAACCACTTAACATGCTACTGTCCATAATGGGAAAGAATCTGCTATATACTTGAACAATAATAATAATAATAATAATAATATAGACAAATAAGTCATTTCACATGTGCATAAATGAATGTAAATCCATTTTCCTTTTCTGTATTATCTTTTTCTGCTTGCAATTTGGTAGAAACCAATAAAACATTTCCAAAGTATCCAGAAGTATTTTTTTTTCCATTAATGAAGCAAATAGAATTTAACAGAACATCTATGAGGTCTGTCAATTTTAACACTGTTAGTGTGTTTAACAGAAATGTACTTTTTTCCCTCATAAAGTTTTCATAGGCAAGGTTGAATGTCAGTGAAAAGAAAGAAATTAAAAAACTGTCATGAATGAAGGTTAGGGTACAAATATATATGGAAAGCTGAGGATCAAGTTCTTATCCTGCCCAGTTCAGCTCAAAACCCCTCAGACAAAAGGAGACAAGTGTTAACCCCACACTGAAAGTCCTAGATTTATCCTGCATATGAATTTAATATCTTTCTACACAAAGACTTCTGTTTTCATTCCAGTGAAGAACAAAAGCAAATTTCAGAATCTCAGAAGTCAACATGCAACAGAATAGTCACCATGCTATCATCTGTGTAGGGAACAGATTTTCGAAATCTGTAAGTGGGACGACCTTATGCCATCCCTTTTAAAAGTCATTAAATACGTATGTGTTCTGTCTTTTGCCTCTTTTTGACTTAGTTAAGGAAATCTCCTTTGGATCCACAAAGGCATAAAAGAAAATCCCACCTCTATCATTTTTCCATTTCTTTTTCCTGTGTCCATTCTTTGTATGTGCCTCCCAGTTATGGAAAAAAGAAAATTAAAAACAAGTTCATGGAGACCACTGTGTGCCTCTTTGGTATAGTTATTCATTTTCCTTGATCCTAAATCAGGAATCTTACAGTGAGTAGACCTAGCTGCATCACCACCCTCAGATATTAGTGGCTTCTACTAATGAACTCCTATGAAAAGGATTGAACATCAGTTGGTACAATACTTTGACTTGCTATGTGAGGAATCATTGCTGGGGCAATACAGCAGCACCACGGATGATTACAAGAGTTAATTTTTAAGAAAAGTAAAATCAGACAGGAAGAAATGGAAAAGTGGAACTGTTTAGATAGCCCTTAATTATAATGACCTCCTATAAGATATGGAATTGATTGCAATAGAAGTATGACATAGAATTTCTATGATTATAAATAATTTTTTATATTTCCTTTACTAGTTATCATCAGAATGGCCTTTGAGCTACAGTTTGTACTTTCTTGAAATATACAGCTCTTGCCTGTGAATGTATAAAACACTTTCTTTTGTATTATCAAATAAGCAAAATAAGTTGATTGGCCTGTGAAGAGTCACTTCTAGGTAGACAGAGAACCACTGTGATTCTTTTGTACTTTGCAAAACAATACATTATTTAAGATAGAAATCTGAGTGGTATCCATAACACACTGAGAATTTGTCTACACCAGTACTTTAAATGAGGACAGTGCTTTTAAAGTAAATCTCCCAGTCTTCTTCTTCTCTTTCTGTGGTTTGGATTGCACTGCCTTGCAGCCTTAACATATGTGGACTGGATTCTTTTCAGATTAAACTAGACAATATATTCCTGCAGTGCACTTCACATTCTTCAGCCACTGACGGGAGTTCAGTCTAGTTGGCCAGACTGGAGTTAGTCTAAAGAAGGACTATTGGAACATTTATACTGTGGGTGTCAGGTACCCAGCTTCAACTACTTAACTGAGCAAATCGGCTTCTACTGCACAATACAATTTACTACTGCAGACATAGCCAGGGATATTATTTCCATATTTTCATGGACATCTCAATGCATTCTCCTTTTCTTAGTTTAAAACTCCATTGATCACAAGTCTGTTAAGGGAATGTTCTTCTGTAAAAGCATCCAAACTATTGCTATACTATACCACAAGTATTATTTAACCCAAGAGTTTGGCAAACAGATTTGTAAGCTAAGCCTTGTCCTCAGTTGCTGTGTCATAACTCCCATTGAAAAGCATTTGATATACCATTTTGGAATACTGTTTTCTTCACAAAACTAAAATTATATTTAAAACACTATTATACTGACATTTCTGAACTATTTAAAATGCAATAACATGAAAAACAACAGCAACAACAACAACATTGTTACAATCTATATAGGCTTTAAGATATATAGAATCATAGAATCACAGAATCACAGAATCACAGAATCACAGAATCACAGAACAGCTTGGGTTGGAAGGGACTTAAAAATCACCTACTTCCAACCCTCTTGCCATGGGCATGGATGCCACTCACTAGATCAGGTAGCTCAGGTCTCCATCCAACCTGGCCTTCACCTCTCCAGGAATGGGGTATCGACAACTTCTCTGGACAAACCGTTACAGTGCCTCACCACCTTTTGTGTGAAGAATTTCCTCCTAACCTTTAATTCAAACCTCCCCTCTTTTAGTTTAAAGCCATTACCCCTTGTCCTGTCATTGTCTGCCCAAACAAAAAGTGGCTCTATATCTTTTTCATAAGTCCACTTTAAGTATTGAAAAGCTGCAATAAGGTCACCTCAGAGCCATCTCTTCTTCAGGCTGAACATCCCAAGGTCTCTCAGTCTTCCTTCATAAGAGCTGCTCCAGCCCTCTGATCATCTGCATGTCCCTCTTCTGGACCCACTCTAAAAGATCCACATCCTTCCTGAGCTGGGGTCCCCAAATCTGGACACAGTACTCCAAGTGAGGCCTCACAAGGGCAGAGTAGAGGGTGACAATCACCTCCCTTGACCTGCTAGTCACACCTCTTTTGATGCAGCCCAGTATGCAGTTGGCCTTCTGGGCTGCAAGCATGCACTGCTGGCTCATGTCAAGCTTTTCATCCACTAGAACCCCCAAGTCCTTCACAGGGCTGCTCTCAATGTGTTCTTCTCCCACTCTGTCCTCATGTGTGGGATTGCCCCATCACAGTTGCAGCACCTTGCACTTAGATATATTTACCTGAAACTGGGCAAAAATGAAAATAAGAAGGAAAATATCATTAGAATTCCGTGTACTAACTTGCTTTCTGAACCAGAGAACATACTGCAGTTCATGCTGTTATAATGTTTACAGGCTTTTCTGTAAAACTCAGTAGCATCTGCTCAGTGCTTATAAGGATTTTCAGATCTGTGCTCAGCCATATAAATGATATATCATCAACTTTATCTTTAATAACCTAACAACCCTTTTTCCTTTTTTTTTTCTTCACACGGGATCTATATATAACTTTATTATGGATACATATAATTTCACATATGTATAGAATGACAACTGTGCAAAATAGTAGTAAGTGATATTTATGCAAGAAATGTTTAAAAAGTACACAGTGTGTATTACAAAATAATTTCAAAGCAATGCCATATTTATCCCACCTCAAGGATTACAAAATTTAAATGAAATAGTATCTGACATAATTGTGAATATTTTTAAGTCATTTCTATACAAGTTATAAATGGCAGTTACATTTTAGAATAGCATTGTGTATCTCAGGCTTCTCTTGGACAGTTTCAAATCTTAATTTGCTTTTACTTAAAATCTGACAAACTACACATGTAACAGGCAAAATCATGACCTTTCACTGCTATAACAACTAGCTTCAATACTTTGTGTCCATCATTGTTTATTAATATTACACTGATTTAAACCAGGAGAATATCTCACTGCTCAATCCACGTGTACACGTGAGATGAATTGCTTGAGCAAACTAACCTTATTACTTTATTAAGGAAGGGAGGTTTATGTGAAATCTTCAAGATTTCTACAACTATTGATTTACTTGGTTTTCAAACTTGCTGAAAAACAAACAAACAAACAAACAAATAAGACTGAGGGAGTGACTCCTGATTTATTGAGCACACTTATTTTGATGTTGCTTATCACATACTTACCCATGTTGTTGAATTATTATGTGCAGACATATATCACTATGTAACCGTGTACATCTACAGCTAAGTAATTAAATGCAGCTGATCTTTCAGCAAACCTTTTTGTTACGGTTGATTCTACATATGGAATTTAAAAAAAAAAAAAAAAATACACTTATTTTCCTAACTGAAGAGATATTCTGACAAGTAGTTATACTAAAAATCCCCATGATTGTTAAAATTATAATATGTAAGTGAAACAAAGTTTTATCTATTTTTTTCAGATCAAGAGTATTTCAGGCTTAATACCACCTTCCAGAAATGCATTGAATTTTAGTTATCCATCTCTAAAATACATAAAATCAAGCTAGATATATAGGATTGGAGAGACTTGGACAAAAAAAAAAAAATAATAATAATAAAAAATCATTCAAAACAGGAAAAACTGAGTAAGATTTCACAGCAAAAGTCTAGTGCCAGAACCAGGAAAAGAGATGGGCCTGAATCCCTACCTCTTTTACAGAAATGTCAAGAGCTTATTAAAGAAGTCTTGAAACAAATACTACTATATTTTAAGGTGGTAGAATATCTCTCACAAGAAAGTGAGACCTTTGATAACAGAACCTCCAAATTACTAAACAATTCTGTCTACTCATCTCCTGGGGCCCCATTTGAAAACAGACATGCCCAGCACTCTCCATCTGAAGAACTGCAAAACAGAAATAAAGGTTTCTGATATTAAGTTTATAAAGTGATTCACTAATAAGATTCACAAATCTAGGAGCTAAATTGTGCAAAGGATGGGCATTCACTTGAACCAGCTGGATTTTTGACAATTTATATCAAATATCTTCACTATATATCACTGCATTTTGGTTAGATTGAGAAAGGATTTGTTTTTACTTTTTTTTTTTTTTTTTTTTTCCAGTACAGAAGAATGATAAATTTAGGGCAAATAATGCATATCTATTACTTTTGCTTAGTTTAATGCAGCATTCCCATCATCACTTTGGATTCATTCATACTTGATGAATACATTTATTTGATAAATAGGCACATGGCAGAAAAGACAGGTGGATGGATAAATGAATGGATGTGTTCATACGTATGTGTGTTTTCATAAAGAAAAGCCTGAGACAGGTATTGCTTATGCATATGCATTTGTTACTCATGCAAACAGATATTATTTAAGAATGATATTCAACTTGTTAATTAGAGTTCTGCCAAAAACTGTAGATCCTTTAAAAATTAAACACTACTTCTGTGCTGATTTTAGTGCTTTTATTTTTAATGCTGTGCTTAGTTTTTGAAGATGTGTGATTATATATATAAATGCAGTTTTTATTGAGATTTTAAGTAGCATATTC
Organism: Stictonetta naevosa; assembly: GCA_011074415.1. Classification (NCBI taxonomy): domain Eukaryota; kingdom Metazoa; phylum Chordata; class Aves; order Anseriformes; family Anatidae; genus Stictonetta; species Stictonetta naevosa. The sequence continues at coordinate 88,203,187 of CM021699.1, read as the reverse complement.
TTGTTGATTTTCTATATATTTCAGAAAAAAAATAATAATCATTTTTATGAATAAATAATTCATAATAATAAACAAATATTTAAATCAAACTGGCATGGCTTTTCTCTTTAGGAAGAATGTCAGTATTTGGTATTATGTATGTGTTGTAAATATTTTTATAAATATTCTCAATTATTACCAACTTTTACGTATCAGAATTCCAGAAAGACTTAGGTCTGAAAAAGCTTCAGTGCATTGATCTTACCTTTCCCCCTTTTATGTATTATGGGTATAAAATCCATCGGCATAGATGATGGTAGTTCTTTTTAAGTTAAGTACTTTATTGAAACTGTCAGCCTGTTCAGGAATGAGTAATACTTTATTTTGACTTCAGATTCCAGTAAACAGACATCAGGCAACTCATAAGTTGAAATAATTTTTATGCTTCTTTTAGCTCTTCCTGTCTTACACTTCCATCTACAACTGCTGAAATTTTAACATGCTGTAAAGGAAAGGACGTATATTTCTGAAGGAGCATGGACCATTAATATTGCTATGTACTTCAGATCCAAATGTTGGGTTTTTAGTGTTTTGGTGACTGCTTCATTTTTATTTTTTCTTTTGAAAGAAACCTAAGATTTAACAGAAATATCAGGACTCTGACTTTCTCCCCTCTATATAAGTATTGCTTTACTATTAAAAAAAAAAAAAAAAAATGCATATTCATGAGTTTACCACATCTTAAGAATTTATTAATTTTCTATAGGTTCATTGTTCTCTAAAATCCTATAAACTGTAAAATCATAGACTGATACAATAAGTTTGTTTGGCAGGAACCTCCAGAATCACTTGGTTCAACCCCAAGTCTCAAAGCTGACCCTGGGTTTAAAGATCTAATATTGAAATGATTTATATTTCTTGGTATTATTTAGTATTTCAATATACATATGTTCACAATGTGCATTGCTATGTTGTATTTTATAATACTCATTATAAAGTAATTACAAAAAGAAGATTTTTCTCCCAATGACTCTGTAATGTTTGATCAGCATTCATATGAATAAATAAGGAAAGATGGTGCAAGGTGATATCATGCCTACTTAGCTTTTTAACAGATTTATAACTTGTCATATTTTTAAAACTAAGAGGAACATCATTGTGCAGAAAAGTAAGTCTATTACTACCCATTTGCAAGTAGTGCATTGATTTCCTAGGGATTTTCCACAGTACTCTTTTCAATACATTCTAATTACATACATGTATAATTCTTATCACTCTCATCTTTGCACATCCAAGACATTTGTAGATGGTATTGTGGAACTGATAGATTGCATGGCCAGCCCTGTGTCTAACTGATAACCAAATTACATCCTCTAGGTGAACCTTGCTTATTATAATCTCATTATAATGCCAAAATACATCTCCATTTCAAAGGCTATCCACCTCCAAGGTACAACAACCTCTCACTGGGCATACAATCTGAATTTCCTTGAGCCTATAGACACATATGAATTCAGTCACTCAAGCTCCACCTAAAAGTAAGAAAATAGTATAAAAATGGATCAAGAGGGAAAGTGTTGGGGAAAACACCACCACAAACAAGTTGAAAGGACATTCCTAAGTTCTGGGATCAGTCGATGGGCTGAACCTATGGGCTCACTCCCATAGGGAAGCCTACTGGGTGAAATTCCAACTTTCTGTTGTACCAAGTGCTTCCCTGGGAAACCTAACAAACTCTATAGAGTTGTTTCTTCATAAGTGAGCAGATGTGTAGATGGTTTTGTTTATCATATTTTCGATATTTGCATGTGCTTTGAAGGCAGTGTATTTAAGACCAGCAATCCAAAATAAGCTATACTCCCGTTGCTTCAATAAACTACACCAGTCATTTACTACACTGAAAATGTATTGCACTATTTGTGAATCTGTGATCATGATTAATGCAACTGGACTTATAGAAATGATTGTGCTATTTGTGCATCCTTGATCATCATAATTTAATATAATTTAATATATTGAATGTGACCAGACTTATAGTGCCAACTTGGACATCACTCAGAATCTATGTCCAGCCACCCCCAGCCCCTCTCATATCTGAGGACAAGCTGGAATGCAAGGGGGTTTAGGTCCTCCCAAACTTCCTTACCCTTTAATGCAACAGTCCAAAATTGCTCGTATGTCTGTGGTTCAGCTGGGTGCAAAACCACACTTCTTAAAAATCACAAATAAGTATAGACATTTACAAATGTCCCATCTTTCTTCCCAGGATCTGAAGTTACCAGTCACTAGTATCAAAACAGACAAACGCATTTCCTTTTTTTAAGTCCTTTGAGCACTTCAAAAGCCAGAGTATAGAGAACCATAAGGACAAGGAAGAAGCTAGGTACACTGTCTATGAGTAAAGGAAGAAAATTGTGTGAATCAGCAGAGCATAGGAGATTTTGTTTGTTTATTTTTTAACGTTAGAAGGTATTGGCTTCAAATTGAGTAAATTCTTTTTAGTTCATGGATCATTGACTGGGTAGATTGTAACAGCTCCTTTGGAGCCATTATGGTATGTCATTTCAATCCAGCCATTGAAAGTAAGCATTCAGCCTCTCTGTTCAAACACCACATAAAATAACATTGAAATCATCACACTGTGTGCTCAGCATACTGTTTTTAAACCTTTACCTAAAAGTTATTTATTTATTTTCATTATCAAAAGCGGTAAGGTCATGTCATAAATAAACTGTTAAATATGCTTTGAAATAAAAAATAATGGTATGAGTGAAAAAAAAAAAATCTAGTAGTTAACCAAAAATCATACAGAAACCTTTTAAAATTATTTAAATTAAACAATAAAATAAAATAAAATAAAATAAAATAAAATAAAATAAAATAAAATAAAATAAAATGGTTTAACTACCAAAGTAAAAACATTAGACTAGAGCACTTTGCTAGGTTACACTGGTATAGAGTTGGTTGTCGTCAGCATGCTGATCATGTCATAGCTCTCACCTGTTTGCTAAATCTGCAAATAAAGTCATGATCAGATTCAACAAAAGAAGCTTAAACTACATGAGAGAGGCCTCAGAGTTGATGAGCATTTGGGAAATCTTAAAAAAAGGAACTGAACCATGCAAAGCAATTCCATCTTTGCCTTTTAGGTGTAGTAGATGCATCACCAGTTTTCAAGGTGAACAAAACTGGACGAAAAATAGTTGTTACTGCTGAAAGCCAGATGCTTTTCTGGTGTCAAGAAGATCACTAGAGCAATAGCTGTTTACATACAATGAAAAGACAGTTCCTTACTTTCCTCTTTCATCTGAAGAAACTGACTAATTCATGTAATCTATATATTTCTGTGCTATAAAATAAGCATTAAATAATATTAAATAGGATAAAATGACAATGAACACTATGGAAGGTAGCAAATTCATTACCTTTTCAAATAACAATAAGTGCTGCAAAGGTTTACAGTTGACACAAATGATATATCTGCAATGCAAAAGATTTCAAAGGAAACTTTTAAATTGTACTTCAGGAAGAAATAATACCCCAACAGTAAACAGTAGACTCAGATAACTCAGTCTAAACTAGGGAAATATTATGTGTAAAGTATATTGCATGTAAGGATAAATTCCCAGTTTCAAATTTTCCTTCTAATCACCAGTCTTGGGGAACCTTTCTGCAATCCAGCTCATATCACAGTATAGCAAATTTCCATTTATGACAGACAATACAATTACAGTCTAGAATTTAAATAAATATTTCAAAGTTTTACTGTATGATATTTTATGATTCCTTTATGGCAATTGAGTTTAAGTCCTTTTTTTTTCCTTATTGATGAAAATAAAAAGAAAATAGGAAACCTTAATACCAGAACATAGGGTACTTATGTTTTGCACTATATGTGCTGATTTTTTGCAGCTGCTGGTTTCTAACTGAAAAACTTTATCTGATACCAAAAGACACTGTAAATTAAGTTTTATAATGTGAATGAATGTTTTCTCACAAATCTGACAGCAAATGGCAGAAAGTGAGGCCAAAATAAAAGTTTTAGGAAAAAAAAAAAAAATAGAATCACAGAATCATAGAATCTATTGCCCTGGAAGGGACCCACAAGGATCATCAAATCCAACTCCTTGCTTCGCATAGAACTACCAAAAAAAAACATATTTCTGAGAGCATTGACAAATGCTTCTTGAACTCGGGCAGGATCAGTGCTGTGACTGCCCTGGGGAGCCTGTCCTAGTCCCCGACCACCTCTGGGTGCAGAACCCTTCCCCAACACCCAGCCTGACCCTCCCCTGTCCCAGCTCCATGCCGTTCCCTCAGTCTGGTCACTGTCCCCAGAGAGCAGAGCTCAGCGCCTGCCCCTCTGCTCCCCCCATGAGGAAGCTGCAGGCCGCCATGAGGCCTCCCCTCAGCCTGCTCTGCTCTGGGCTGAACAAACCAAAGGACCTCAGCTGCTCCTCATGCGTATACTGCCCTTTAGCTACCTCTTCTTTTCATTTTCCATGAGAATTAGCCTTGTGGTGTGGTTCTAAACTGTTGTATTTACAAATTAATCATGCATTTTATTGAGTAAAGAAAAACTCATAATAGAACACAAGTTGAGGCATGAAAAAGCAACTAGAATATAAGGATTGTTATCTGTCTGCTTTCTGTCTTCCTCCTGAATTTCTATCCCTTGAAGCCTTTCAATGAACAAAGGTAACCTTATAAGACTCATATTCAAAAGGGTTAAAAGCATACAAAATGTGATGCCCTCGGGGAGAAAAGGAAAACAAACAAACAAACAAAAAAAACAGTGCTTTTACTGCTGTAGAATTTAGAACAACATTATAAATGTCGCTGGTACAGATACAACTTCCAATATTCCTTTGAGATTACTGCATCATTTCTGCTAGATCTTACAGCAGAAGCCCAGAGTCATTCATCATCTCTCAATATGACATATCTCTGACCAATAAGTCACTTAGCAAAATCTCCCAGCTGGTTGGTAGTATCATATGCAAAGAGAACAGCAAATCCCAAAGGAAAAGCAGATCCTTTTCTCCCTTCTCTGTTGTCTAAGGAGCATAGATTGCCTGGAAAACTGTTTTTAGGCATATGTAATTGAATGTGAGATGAACTTCCACAAGCTTTAATGAGGAGTAATATTACTGCCCAGGCAGCAGAAGTTAGTGTGCTGCTCTATGTCCCAAACTATTTCATTAATATTAACCAAGGTTTCCAACTCTCCCCAGACAAAGACGTTGTAGCAGGGAAAAAAAAATAAAAAAATAAATAAAATAAAATAACTCTCACAGCCTCCCAGCTAATCCCTAGAACGTGCAGGAATAACAAGTATATGGAAGTGATGTTTGTCAGGTAAGGGAAATGGGTCTTTCCCACAGGGAAAAGAGATTTTCTTAATGTAGTTGGATATGAAATACATTTGTATAGTATTTTAGTATTAAAAGTGTGGTTTTCTTTTGTTGCTCACATTTTAAGAAGAAAAATAGTTCCAAATAACAAGAAAGCATTGATATTACAAACTTTGCATTACAGAGTATAAGGAATAAGAAAATCCTCTGTCATGCCTGCCAAAGTACTCTGTTCAATGATAAATTAGTATAAATTCATTTCAAAAGTAATTTTGAATTTAAATAGAAATATATATAAGGAAGACAGGAAGTCCCATGAAGACCATTTTAAAGGGCAGGCAAGCGAGCTCTCAAGGGCAATGGAAGACCATAACAGGTAAAGCAGCTGTAGAAGTTGTTCAACAAGGGACTGAGATATCCTTCAACTTGTGAAGGCCCAAATATTCACTGATTCATGTCATCTTTTGAATTCTAATCTTTGCGTGAAACAAAGTAGATCTGAAGAACCCCAGTAACTAATGAGAACAATTTTATGTGCACATTTAAAAGTTGTTTCTTTCCTTTACCATCTTACCTAAAACAGATGCATATTTTTAGATAAAAGTATGACTGAAAATCCTTTATTTAATTCAAACAGTTAAGTACTTTATTATTTTGAATCAATATATTTGAAATCACTGTTTTTTTGTTGTTGTTTTGTTTGGTTGGTTGGTTAGTTTTTTCATTTCATCTTACTTAGGTAGATCAGACTGGTTTCCTTCTAAAAGACTTCCAGTTATATATCTGATATAACACTACATTTTTGAAATGCTTTCACTGCTAACTCTGCAGGGAAATATAATAAATTTGAAACTCTATGTTTTGTAAGTTTTATGGAAATACTGTTGTCAAATCATAGTCACAGAGAACTTCCTTATTAATGTAACATTATAGTGATCATTCTCAAGCACTATAAGAATATAAAATCATATATACCTATGACAATATAAATTTTTGAGTGATGAAATGATTTAGGTGCCTGCAGACAGGCAGCTTGAGAAATCACAGGGAGATCCGATTTATCAAATTGTGAAAAATAACATAAATTGTTCATGCAAATGCAAATGCACACAAAAACATTATTGACAATATAAGGAAATATTTTAATTTGTTACAGTCCATTTTTCTTTATATTCAATCTTAAAAAAAAAAAAAACAACACCTCAGAAAACTGAAATAGAATTTGTTTTGAGACTTCAAAATTTTTCAAGAGATTTCCTCTCTTTTACCTATCAAGGCAAAAACAATACAATGAAAAACAAAAACAAAACAAAACAAACAAACAAACAAAAAACTCTGTGTATGAAAAACAAGGTAGGTACCGTTTTACATTTTTCCTTTTTTTTTTTTTTTTTCCTATAGCTTTTTCTTTAAATATTGACAGTACGATTTTACCAGTATGAATGGAAGATCAGTAATCCCAGATAAGCAAGCTCATCCGGTGATGTTAAGTACAGTTTCAAATCTTGATAAGTTACGTATTTGCTTCAGCTGAGATATGTAATGTCTCTCAATCTTTTCAATATTAATTCTTCACCTTTTTCTCCAACTTCTTATGTTGTAAGAAAGTATTTTAATACTTAACAAAATTAAAAGAGCTTTGTATTCTTTTGCTCTAGATATAATACTTGCCATAGCCTGACATCAATGGGATTGCTATTTTATCTTCTCTCTCTAGCATAAATGTCTACTTATTATTTAAATTGCTATTATTTTAATACTGATTGTGAATCAAAAATATACAATTTACTTCAGATACAGAATACATGCATCCTATGAAAACAGTAGAAATTCTTCACAAATCAAGCAAGTTGCTTCCTGTCTAGCATTAGTTTCAAAGTTTTTATGATACTGAAGCACCACAGCCAAGTATAATGGAAATCAGGGTTCCAATTTCATATAAGGTAGGAAAGAAAATAGACTGCAAAATATATCTTCAGGCTAACATCAATACAATATTTGAAAGCTTTTTGCTTCATAGAAAGCATACTCCTACCTTGAATTGCTATTATTTTTACTACAGATGTGGAAATTGAATTTTAAAAAGGTTCTGACAATTTGCAGACACTTCTTTGGGGTTTTCCTCTTTCAGAAAAGATTATTTTTTCAATTTAAAATGTTATCAATACTGCATTTTCAGTTTTGGTGCTTTTGTGGAGAAGGTAGGATACTGGTAATATTTTGGCATACTTTTTTAATTGGTTAAAATTTTCTTCTGGTAAAAATCTCAGGAAGTCATTTTTTCAAACAGAAAAAAAAAATAGCAGAAATATTCATGCAGCCAGTAGCTCCTATTGGTCTTTCAAATTCTGTTGGAAGATAAAAATATTTTACCTTTTCATATTCTTTCTAGCATTTTAGTGCACTGGAGAATGTTATTAAATTTAAGATTGTGAGCAGTCCCAATGATAAAGAAACTGGGTGAACTGCTAACATGCTAAATTTCAGGAACTAGCAGATATTAATGGTTGAGCTAGTCACCCCAGAGTCTCTTTATAGTAAAAGGAGAGAAATAGGTACTGCAGGCATGCACTTCATCTAATCAAAAGCAGAACTTTAAAATGGATATAAAATTTCCATTCGCCATAGAAGACCCTGGGGTGACTAGCTCAGATGTTAACATCTAAGAGTAAATATCTAGGGCAGGATTCGGTTCAAGAACGAAACATTTATGTTTAGTTGTCTACATGAAAGAATCTACAGACACATGGGGTGTCAAGACTTACATTTCAGACAATGGAGATCTAGTAAATGGGTTTGATGGAGCAAAGAGAGCAAGCTAAGCAGAAATCTGGTGTCTACATAGGATCACTATCAGAGTGAGCTGAACTGATCTCCAGGATCTTTAGTTAAGTTATGTGACTGCCCACTACCACAGAGATACTTACATATGATTTTTTTTTACTTCAATCATAAACTTGCATCTTGGAATAAGATTCCTTTACCTAAAGATGGATTTTTCATGCCCTTCCGTAGCAGCAACTGGAAGCCAGGCAGATATCCAACACCATCTTAAATAACATCAGATATCTGTGTTTAGGCAAGCCCCCTGGGTCTTTCACTTAACCACATCATGGATCACTGTGTATTATTGATCTCCAAATATTGTTGGATCAGGACGGTAGTAAAGTACAATAATACTAGTTCTGAAACCCAAATATATGGTTTCCCTGCTGAGAAACCTGAGTCTCAATGAGTCTAACCTGTATGTCTCATAACTGACCATTAGTATTATAGAAATGGTTTTCTAGATGCACTTATTTTCAATGATGTTTTTCTCAGTAAAATGCAGCTAAATTTCAGCTGTCTGCTTACAGAAGATTGAAAGAGTGAATGAATAACTGTAAATTAGAGCTGTGCAAACAACCACTCTCTCTCTCACACACATACACACACACACACACACACAAAAAAAAAAAAAATATTGTTTTTGTTGTTGTTTGTTTGTTTGTTTTTCCTGGTGTATGTCATAGCATGCTCTTCCATATTTGAAGTGGGCTTATACCTCATCAAACAAGTCTTATACTTTAGCAAAGTTACTTAGAAACTTATGACTTAGTGGATTAAAACTAAGCATTCTGCATCTAAAACTGTGATCCACAAATTTAGTGTTTGTTTAGTTTACTGAATATACAATTGTTAATCTCTAGAAAATATGGATGTGAAACAGTATTTCTTGCCCAGTTTTGCTTTCACGTGTTCTGATTTCCATGAAATATTTTACTCTGTTTCAGTGTTCTTTACAAACAAAGGTGTAAGAAGCAGACCCTGCAGACACATTTGAGCTAACTTTAATTTAACCAAATCTAGCTAACAATTTGTATCAAGATAGGAGAGGAAAATGTAACTTTGAAGACTCTGTGGGATTCCAGTTAGGATGTTAGCGAAATATGTCATGATGAGTTCTTTTCTATTACAGTAAGATAATATCTGGTACCTGAGCCAATAAAAAGCTAGCTCAAGATACATATACACAATATTCAGTCACACATTTAACTGGATCATCAGTGTACTTTTAATCATGTACGTTGAATTACACCACTTTGCATGAAGTAATTAAATAATTCTTCAGCCACACATAGAGAATTAGTATTAATATTTATATATATATATATTTCGTTAGAACAGACAGCTGGCAGACAGGGACATGGATCCCATCCCATATCTCAGGGGCAGGCTAGGCCCTTTGTAGACAGGGTAGAGGTGAACACCCATGTACTCAAAATTTAGCATTTCACTGTTTTACATAAGCTTAGCAACATATAATTAAATGCCACAAAAACTCCCCCTTCTAAGGGAAAAGCATATCAACCACTTATGTCTAGACAGAAGTGATTTTAAAGCTCTAAATAGACAGCAGTGATGATTTTAAAGCTCTAAATTTTGGATTTAGAAGCCAAGTTTGTACCACATAAGTACCTCCAATTCTCTTCCCAATTTCACTCTCGGGCTGTCTAGATTATTTAAAAAGTAAAATTGCTTCTTTATTCAGTCTTCATCATATTAGTAGATATTAGCATAATAGTTAATGATTTCCATTCATCTCTGGTACAGCTCTAAGCTCAAAGTCATAAATGTGGCCCAAAGTAACCCCAACAATGACCACAGCCTGAAATCTCAAAACAATGATATTAAAAAGTGTCTACTAAGTCCTAATCAATCTTTGATTAAAGCAGAACTTCTAAAGATACATGTGGGAGCAGCATTAATACAAAATTAGTTCAGTCATTCATTAGTTCAGTCTGTTATTTTGCAATGCATATAAAATGAATTCAATATGACCAGGAACTTAAATTATTACCAAAATATTTCTGAACCTGAGAAAATATATCAAGTAAACAAAAAAGTCAATTATAATCTAAGAAGCAATTTAATGTTTATCACTTTAATAAAATAAAATAATAAAGAGCAAATGTCCATGGTCTTCTTTCAGTGATATCAGAATAAATCCTCAGCAGTACTAATATTATGTGTGCTGTAACTGTATTACATTGATGATTACACTCTATTTTCTTACACCAGCAACTCAAGCAATGCTTCAATGTATACCAGTTAGAGCACTGAAGAACTGGCACTTCCTCACAGGTTCTTTCTGTGAATTCCCCCTTATAGTCTGGAAGATTGGCCTACTTCTAGAGGTTTGAGTCTGTCCATCCATGTGTCCAGAGATGGCGTGGTCTGCACCTTGCATCCATTGCATCTTATCTCATTAGCTCCAAATCTCACAAATGGAGTACATCTTCAAAAAAGGTCATGGTGGAGATAAGAGACATGATGTTAAATTACATCCCCCATGTATGCTTTAGACAAAACATGATTTTTTGTTTTTTAATTTTGTCCCTAAAATGAAGAAGAATATACTTGAATGATAAATTTTCCAGTAGTTTTCCAGAGTTTAAATACGAAGTGTACATTGCATTGCCTTTTTCTCTTTTTCTCTTCAAGAAAATATGCTTTCAGATCAAAGAGTCTCAAATTTCATTTTCCAAGCCATTTGTACGTTAAACAACTGAGTGGTTACAGTTTTGCTTGTTTACTTGAGAGGAAAATTGTTTGTGAATCAAAAGAAAGCTTGTTCAGAAATTTCTCGGTGTTTGCTGTACAATTATAATCCTCTGATAACAAGGAATAACAAAGCTAATTTGAAAAAAAAAAAAAAAATTAATTATAACAGCATTACAAAAAGATCCCACATATTTCACTAATGATTGTAATTGAAACTGTGTTTACTTTGCTGTCACTATTATTGCACTTTTAAAGCCCAAGAAGCCACAGGAATTTGCTGTGTGAAGATGTGCTTTAATACCAAAATAATAAATTTGGCTTGAGATGGATAAAGTATGCTCAAAGAGTTTCACAAGCTCTAGTTTACCACAGATAAAAGCTATAAGTAAAAATTAGCAGGCTCTATAAGCATCTCAGTGAATGTTTGTAATGTGACCAGCTCTACCAATAGCTTATTTTAAAGACGTTTGTAAAAGTGCCTCATTATGATAACAGAGTATATTATTTGTAATTTTATCATACAAATGTATGCTAGCAATACTTTTCATGCTTCTAAAAAAACTCAGAAGCCAACACCACTACCATACTCAAGGCACCTGTAGGTAAAGACAATGCCATTTACCAACATGAATTAAGGTATTTTCTATTTGAGACAAAAATATACACAGAGAGCAATCGTGATTAAAAAATACATGTCCTATTTGCATTAGCTTTGAGAAGGTGGCATGTAACAACATACAAAAAAGCAAAATGCAAAACTTTATAGGGTTTTTCTTCCCTAGTCTATTCTAGATTTGGTGTTTTGGGATTCAATTGCTGCTTCAATTTGTAGTTAATTCAGGAAGACTTGATGGAAAAAGTTTTATACCCAAGGGCTTTTTGTGGCTTGCAAAGTACCAAGTTATACTATAAAGGCTGGTTTTTAGAAAATGAAGAAGCTGGTTGCTAAATGGTGACTCCAAAACACTGTTAAACGTAGTACTCAATGGAAAGGTGGTTTATAAGACCTCAAAATCATAGTTTCTAGAGGATTGAAAACCTACTCCTGCTCTCTTAAATAAGTATAAAAGTTCTGCTGAGAGTTAATGGGAATCTAATCGGGTCCTAAATCTTTTGCGTACAAGATTGGCTCGGTTCAAGAAACCCTTTTATAGAAGTGATAACAGAGCAAAGAGATTTTCAGACTTCAAGGAGTTAAATACTAAATCTCTTAGAAAAGGCTGCCTTTAAGCATGGCATATTTTGTACTGGTTTGTTATGGGGACCAAATCTCTGGTAAATAAAATGGATATTTCTGAAAACCAAATGAGTGAAAAATTTATGCATGAAAGGAACTTGAAAAGCAAGGGAACTAGAGTTCTTTGTTCAGTAGCATGGAGAGTTACCAGCTCCCATATAGTTCTCCTCACATTCTTTCATTCTCTCTTGCTTTCTTTTCAGTTCCTCTGGAAGAAAAAATCTTAAACAAAAATCCTTCTGTTCAGATTTTCTAGATAGTAATTTGCATCTCTCATCTTTTTTAAAATATATATATATATATAGTATTACAATCTTACAATCATTCTGGCTTCTGAAAAAGCCAGTATACCAGAGAACATATGTTATGCAATGCATCTAACTCAGTATTTCTTAAAATAGGGTGAAGTGTTTTGCTTTTTGTGTGTGTGTGTGTGTGTAGAAGAGCTTTCAAAAGTTCAGTGTTTCCAGCTTTTTTAATGCTAGTAAAAGCAACTCATGTATTTCAACATATTATCCTTTCGGAAGAGGTTTGATCTTAACACTAGTAAGGAACCTTCAAGCAAAATAAATAAATAAATAAATAAATAAATAAATAAATAAATAAATAAGTTAAGATGAAAAGAAGTAGTAGCAAGAATGCCTTGTAAGAGCAACGTGTTTCTTTTTTCCTTATGACAAATTAAAAAAAAAAAAAAAAAAAAAAAAAAGAGGTAATATAAAACTGAAATGATTGTTGATGTTGATGTTCCATAATAAGGAATATTTCCTATAAATACACTTTAATTCTTGTACAATTTATTCATTTATAACATCTTAAATTTCTTGCAATTAATGGTTAAGAAATGTTATGCAGACTGGATTTTTACAAGGAAGAAATGCAAGCCCAATTTGGCATTAAATTAGTATTTTGGATGTTATTTGCCAGTAAAGAAATACTATGTCTTTCTGAGATACCATTTTTATTGCTTTTCCTCCATGTTTATTCTGTCTTTTGCACAGATAAATGCATATATGTACTTACTAGGTTAATTCATCAGGTCACAGATTCTAGCTTTCCTTGCTGTATCAGTAGGAAGTGTAACAGTTTAGTATTGAGAAGTGAAGAAAATTACAGATACATATATATATGAGAGAGAGAGAGAATAGATATTTTACAAATTCTATATTATCACTGAAAATGGCCCTCGCACATTAGTAGGCCCTTAGCTCACATTAGTAGAAATTCAGAAATACAATTTCATCAAAAGCTAACTGAAAAAGTCCTACATTGGTTATATCACTAATATCAGTTGGTTCTAATCAGCTATGCTTACATTCACATTTCATCATTTCTTCCACTGCATGACACCCCTGTTACCACTTCAGATTTTTCCTAGCCATAAGGATGTTATTCACTGTGATTTGTTTTCATATCAATTTGTTTGTTTTCTGCTATTAATAGCAAGTGTGTTACCGTTCCTATTTCATATTTCTCCTTGAAAAACAATTTTCTTTTTCTTTCTTTACTATGACTATCAGGGCCAGTATGAGGCTAGCATATACAATAGCAAGTAGTAAGCAATGCCACATCACATTTTTCTTCATAAAGGTTTTAAAAAATATTCATATGTACTGAAACTCAGGTTCTGGTCCTTCAAGTCAAGGTCAGTTTAAAGTAAAAACGGGCTTTATTTTATTAATTTATTCTTATGTTTCCTTTGTTAATCACGGCAATGTTCCTGCTGCTCATGAAATTAGTATTTTATTAAAACAAAAATACTGAGATTCTCTCCAGGGACATTTTATAGTAAAGATCTTCTGTCTCACTACAATTAGAAATATATCAATCAATCTTTTAAATATAGCAACGGTAGCCAGTTGTTGATTTAATCTATTTCTAAATACATTAACTTTTGGAGATGTTTATTTGTGAATTACCTTCAGAGCTGAAACTTTACAAAGCTTTTCAAAGACAAGCACTTGATCAACTGATATTAAACTCTTCATCAGTGAGGCAAAATTTGCATAGATTTGATTCCTTATGCTCAATGAAAGCTAAATATTTCCTGAATATTGAACGACACATTTCAGATGAGAAATTTATGTCACTCCTAATGAATTTGCCATTAAGTTAAATCTGTAATGGAAGAGAATATGAACTATACTACCAAACCAATGTGAAAGGGGCCCAGAAAACAAAGAAAAAGGGTATGAAGATGGGAGACTGACATATTTGATAAACTGAATGACCAATTTTCAATTTATACTGCTTACAATATTTTGTGGGAGTAATAGAAAATAATAAAGTAGGAAGTGCAAATATAGTATAAATCAGTGCAAATTTTGTAGTTGCATTCCATACTCTTAAACTTCAGGAACTGTGCTAGAGAAATGTATTGAACTATTTGCTTAATCAAAGAAGTAGAACTTAGCTTATAATGCACACAGTTCTGGCAGTGTGGACTCTCTAGCAGCTGCAAAAACAAAACAAAACAAAACAAAAAATGTTGAGAAAAAAAATATATATATAATTTCTTAATGTATATACTGTATATATCAAATACATTGTCATCCAAGAAACCATCACCAGCTGACATATATGACAAAGTACTTTGAGAATGTTGTTCCTCTACAAAAAGTAGTTCAAGGCTGTATAAAAAGTACTAAGTATTATTTCAGAGGCATTAATTTAATACAGCATCCCCGGCGTTGATAGAGGTTTGCAGTGTCTTGTCTAATAGGGTAATTAGGAAATAATATTACAAAAGTAGAGTTGCATTATAGACAATAGAGACAATAAGAAATCTCAGAATGTTCTGTTTTTAGTTAAAGATGTTGAGTTCATAAGCATTTTCCATTTCCACTCTTCCCTTCTGACACACAACAGATAACTGACTGTTCATCTTCTGCAACCACAAGAGGGAAGAATATCAGACTACAAAAGAAATATCAATAACTGTATTTTGACTTCATAATACATCTTTCAAAACCACTTTCAGTGTTGAAGATGGATAGCCATATAGACACAATGTAGAGTGAAGGGTGCAAGTTAGCAAAGTTTATGAAGGAGATACCCAGTCACACGGGCTGATCACAAGCCCATTATCTCTGCCATATCAAAGAGAAAAATTGTGTTTGCCAAGCTGAAGCTTTATCAGTCATGAAAGATGTCTTCTCCATTACCGCAATGCTCCTAGCTCCACACCACGCATAACAGGCATATCCAAGAAGTGAGGACATATAGTGCAAATATCAATGAAAAATGCCCATTATAATGGCCATTAAAATCTCCTGTTGTTTAGAAAGCACTGTGAGATTGTGAGACTAAATATAGATGTTGTTCTCACTCCTTCCCTAGCAACTTCCCCTGTTCATGTCTCTTCAGAAAAGGACTTGTGAAACCAAGCAATAATAATACAGGCAAGCTCCATAAGAACAAAACTGACTAATGAAGTAAAATTTTTGCAGCTGAACATTTAGAATGTGAAATTAAAACACCAATACAGAGAAAAAGGAAGAAAAGTGTCTGTTCTTTCTGAACCTGAGAAGCTGTTTGCTATAGAGATTTGCTTAACCTACTAAGTGACTCATTGCAGCAGAGAACTGAACACTTCACCTTAAACCATCTGCAGTGAAATAGAGTGTATGAATTAATATCTGGTAGCTGTGATCCAATGAGATTTTCTATATAGTGGCAATGCATAGGATAGAAGAGACAGAATTTTAAAATAGCTGAAATTCTCATGTCACAAATTCTCTACATAAAAGAAATTTACCAAATACCCTAAAAGCTGAAGAGATAAAGCTTATTCGAGCATTGCCTGCAAAATATATATGCATATATATACAGGAAAGTAAAGCAAACTCAAGTCTTAATCCTAATGTGTGTGTTCTAAAGAAACAATGAAGAAATTTCATTTTTTTTAGACTGTGTCCATTTGCAAAAACAAACAAAACAAAACAAACAACAACCAAAAAAAAAAAGAGCAAAAAGGAAACTTAATTTGAAGCTGATTTTTTTAATTATTATTATTATTTTGATTTCTATACTGTTTGCAGGAATTATACACTCATACAGCAAAAAAAAATATTCAGCATACAAACATATATGTATGGGGGAAACACTTAAAATCTTATTTTGGTTGTCAAACATATACAGCATATGATCCTTCATATTTAAAATTCTTGTTTAATATAATTATTGCATAATTCTCTATTAGTACTGTTTGTTTTTTTTTTTTTTTTCTCAGAATAGAAACACTGTGCTGATGTTTTATCTCTATATATTTTCTATTTAACATAAGTATCATGTAGTAAGACTGTATCAACAAAGCCTTATTTCCACAGTAAATATTCCACCTTTAGAATTATTTCCATATTCAGATATTGATTGCTTTCCCCAAATCTGTAATTTTCTTGCAGTTACTTAACCTGTTTGTTTTACTTCATTTTCATATGCTTTTCATGTATTATCACTGTTAATTTCATCAGGCTTTATCTCAACCCATGTGTTTTCACCCTTTAGCTTTTCTGATTCTCTCCCCCACCCCACCTGGGTAGAGTGAGGAAGTGGGAAGTGGCTGTGCAGAACTTAATTGCCTGCTGGGGTTAAATCAAAACATACAGAAAATTTGATCCAAAATCTTAAAATGTAAAAAGAATAAATTCAGAACACATTATAATTTTAACAAGGGACACATAACTTTAACAAAGGATTTGTGGCAACCTTATTCCCCTTTGCATTTCAGTGAACACCTCAACTTTTCCTGAAAAGTATATTTGATATAATTGTAAAGGACTTCAGCTATTCATGATTTATGGATATATCTATGTAGATAATATACTTGCTTATATGAACACAAACAGAAAAAAAATGTAGACAATAGTAATTCCACTATATTTACTTAATCATCTATACACCTAAAATTTCAGAAAATAATTTTCTACCCTTGAGAATAGAAATTATTCCTGCAGTAATACCACAATCAGAAATTGATATAGCCCAGGAAAAAATTCAGAAGTTTTTTCCCTAGACATCTGAAATCTTCCACACCTGTTCAACTGAAAATAACCTTTGTTTTTATTGTCTAAGACTGTGTAAAATAGATCAATAATTTAAGTTAAAAGGTTTACCTCATGTCTGGATTATCAGATTTTATCTTACTGAGATAGGCTTTGCTGATAGAAGACGCAGATTCACTGAACAGCCCTTGGAGACCTGGACAGATATGCAATGAAAACAAATGTAGTTAATGGACTAATAAACCAAAAGGCTTTAGTGGTATTAACAGCAGACATCCACACTGCAGCCCATTGTGGTGGTTCCACACTGATGGACAGCTAAGCTCCACCATGCTGCTGTCTCACTCCCACTCCACAGCAGAGTTGTGAAAATATGATGGGAGAACAGGGTGAAAAAAATATGATGAAAAGAAAGCTAATGGAGATCCCTCATAGTTACCATCATGGGCAAAACAGACTCAGCATGGGGAGGGAGATTAATATAATTTACTACCTGCTGCTACAGACTACAGGAGTGAGAACTAAAAGCAAACTAAAAATGCCTTTCCCCCCATCCAGCATCTTCTACCTCCTCTCAAGTGTCACAGGGGAACGGGGAATGGTAACTGTGTTCAGTCCATAATGCTTCATCTCTGTAGCTCCTTCATCTTCACTCTCTTTCCCTGCCCCACCCTGAGGTCCCACCCAGGGGATGTGGTCCTTAGTAGTCTGATCCAAAGTGCGCTTCCCACAAATTGCAGTTCTTCAAGAACTGTTGCTATATGGGACCATAACACAGGGTGCAGTCCTTCAGGAATGAACTGCTCCAGCATGTGTCCTCCACAGGCTGCAGTTCCTGACAGACTTCCAGCTACACAGTGGGCTCCTCTCCACAGGCTGTAGTTCTGGCCTGGCATCTGCCTCTTTGGAGGCTCTAAATGGGCTGAAACCTCCATCAGGCCACTTTCACCTACACCACTGCAGGCTCCTCCACCATCTGCAGTGTGGAGATCTGCTCTGTTGTGGTACCCCATGGTCTGCAGGGGGACAGCCTGCTCCACCATGGGCCTTTACACAGGCAAACCTGTGCTCCAGTGCCTGGAGCACTTCCTGCCCTTTTTCTTCACTGACCTTGGTGTCTGGAGGGTTGTTTCATCTTTTCACTCCTCTCTCCCAGCTGCTGTTACACAGCAGCTTTTTTCCTTTCTTAAATGTCATCTTGCAGAGGTGCAACCAGTGCCACTTACTGGCTTGGATTTAGCTTGCAATGGGTCCCTTTTGGAGCCAGATGGAACTGGCTTCTATCTAACATGGGGCAGCTTCTGGGCTCTGCTCAAAGTGTATCCTGTGAGAGGGACCCCATGCCGGAGCAGATCAAAAGTGTAAGGAGGAAGGAGCAGTAAACAGGAACTGTTATGATCTGACCACAAACTCCATTCCCCATTCCCCTTCAGGGATTGAAGAAGCTGAAGAGGTAGAAGAGAGTGAAGTTGAGATAGCACTGGGGAAAAGGTGTTTTTAATTTCTTCTTTGTTTCTCACTATTCTACTTATTTTTCATTGGCAGTAAATAAAATTAATCTTCCCAAAGTTGTCTGTTTTGCCCATGATTGTAATTAGTGAGCAATCTCCCTGTTTCTATCTTGACCCATGGGCTTTTTCATCTAATTTTCTCCCCCTGGCCTGCTGAGGACACAGAGTGAGAAAGCAGCTTGTTTGGGGTCTGGCAACCAATCAAGGTTAACCCACTGTAACTATACAGCCAACAGAAGCTGTGAGCAACTGACACAGACACTAAGTCAGTTGTCTGTCGCTATGGCAATCACAGGAACACTTTGGAATTATGTTGTGATGACAGTGATATGCCACAGACCCACAGAATGCCTAATGGACAGCGATGCTTGAAAGTAAATACTAGGGTTTTCTGTGATGCATGATCTCTCAGTTTGGATTAAAGACTTATTACCCACATCTGGCATCTATCCTGAAAAAACTCCCATCAGTTATACCCTACAACCTCCCTAGGTAGTCACCAAGGTACATTGGTAAATTTCTTGCTAATGTCTCAACAGAATCATTTTGTTGCAAACTAAGTGCATTACTTTTTTATTCTGCCATTGGTAGACAAAAAATATATTTAATCAACCCCTTTTTCCTAACATTTTGTTTAATATTTCAAGCCCAATAACACCATGCTCCCCCAGTTTCTTCTGTCCCTTTTTGATTTCTTTCACAACCCTAACCATTTTTATAGATGTCCTCTAAACTCTCTCCTAATTGTCTCTTCCTTCCTTCCTTCCTTCCTTCCTTCCTTCCTTCCTTCCTTCCTT
>CM021699.1:88152202-88183752 GCA_011074415.1 Stictonetta naevosa | reverse complement strand
CTTCCTTCCTTCCTTCCTTCCTTCCTTCCTTCCTTCCTTCCTTCCTTTCTTCCTTCCTTCCTTGCTTCCTTGCTTTCTTGCTTTCTTGCTTTCCTGCTTTCCTGCTTTCCTGCTTGCTTTCCTGCTTGCTTTCTTTCAAGTACAGTGCCCAGTCCTGGAGGTGTTATGCCAGATGTCTCCTATGCCAAACAAAGCATCACAATTACCTTTTACGTAATCACTGATTAATGAAGCAGAGTTTGTATGGATAGGTAGTATGCTTTATTAGCCCAATGAAGATAATTTAGATTATCACAGCTGCAACATTACCATTATACACTGTAGATTTTTCCCCTATAAATAGATCCTTCCTGATTTATTTGGGCAGAAGCATAAATTATGCTACTGATTTTAAGTTTACATTCCACTGAAACAACTCCTTTTCTGCCATAATGTTGCCTCTCCAGTTAGCCCTCACTTTTTATTTTACCATTGTATTGTGCATTTTTCTCTTTTTATTTTTTTATGTTTCTGGCTTTTGCAACTTTTTTTTTTTTTTAATATATCAGTCTTTTTACTTTTTTTTTTTCCTTATATAGCTCTGCTACTCTTTCTTAATAATCCTTGTTTATCTCTTTATGTTCAATCCTATTTATTTCTTTATTTACAGATCATTAGGAGGTCCTGATGCACCATTTGGTTTCTCATTATTCTTCTTCCATGTCAGCATATGTCTATGTTTTCAAGTTTCTTAAACTTTTTATTTCCTTATTTTGTAGTGTTTGGTGATTTATTTCTTCCAAATCACTTATAGACAAGCTGTTTTCAGATTAGATTCTAACCTGTTCTCTTCATTTCAGGTAAATATTCTGCCTTCTGAAGCAAAGATATCTCATATACAGTGCAAGAACTGATGGGACAATCTTTTGCTTTTTTGTATTGTCAAATTTAGGAAACCAGCTTAGGTCCTTGCATTGACTTCTATGGCTAATATATGACATTTATCTGCCCATCACCTTTATGGTAGAATAATCATCCATAGTAGTTTAAAACATGTTAAAGTTTTTTGTACCAGTAGGTTTGTAGGTTTGGGAGGGAATGTGGAAGAAAAAGGAAAAGAAAAAGGAAAAAAAATTGTTTTCTCCAAAATATGGGAAATGGGATTAAGAGCACTTATTGATACAAAAAAAGTATATTTTGTACTAAAAAAAATAACTTATTACAGCCTCTGAAAGACTGCAAATTTATAGAATCATAGAAAGGTTTTGGTTGGAAGGGACCCCTAAGGGAGGCACTGGAACAGGTTGTACAGAGTTGTGCCACTGTTCCAGTGCCTCACCATCCAATTCACTAAGCAGTTCTGTTGTTTATAAATAGTACAGTTGAAAAAAAATAAAAAATTACTTTTTCATAACACTGTATTATGTCTAGAGTCCGTAAAATTTAGGGCATCTGAGAAAGATGACTTACAGTTGTATAAAGTCATGTGAAAACAGATTTATTTATGTAATTACAATGAGTGCTAACACAAGAGTTAAACCTGTAACTCTAACCCAATAAACTGATTGATCCAAATAATAGAGATTTTTCTATTGAACCTAATTAAAAAGTAAATAAATAGAATAAAAATATTGATTAGGTTTTCTTCAAATAATCAGTCAGTTTTCTAATTCATTTTTTAGAGCCTTTTCCTTTTTTTATTACCTAAAACCAGAGGTTTCATCCTTTTTCTAGATAATGAACTTAGTAAGCATTCTCTCTTGCCTTCCCTAGTTATAAGCAACAAGTTCCAGAC
The DNA here is from genome assembly GCA_011074415.1 of Stictonetta naevosa. Lineage (NCBI taxonomy): Eukaryota > Metazoa > Chordata > Aves > Anseriformes > Anatidae > Stictonetta > Stictonetta naevosa. Next base: position 88,181,978 of record CM021699.1, on the reverse strand, counting down.
CCCTATACAATTGGCAGAAATCATATTTCCTCCTCTTCCCTGCCAAAAAAAAAAAAAAAAAAAAAGAAAGGGTTCAGTGAACATGTAACATGAATCATCCACAACACACTGCAAATGGGTTTTCTTCCATTGAAAAACACAGATAAGAATGGCTGCATTTTATATGAACTCTTAATGCTGTCTGCAAACAAAGTGGACAACCTAACAAGCTCATCTGAGCTTCAGTAGATTCAAATACACATTTCTGTCTTTGTTAGAGTATTTTTTAACATACAGGATAGCTCCATGTTTTTCGTTGCTCTACTGGGAGATCAGTCCTCTTCCTCTTACATAGTTGTTAGACTACTTAGGTGACAACAGAAAACTTGAGGTTGAGAGCTCATCACATATCAAACTTTTCCAAAAGTAATAATCAAGATGCAGGACATAGGAATGCTGCCTCTCAGTTCACTTGACTCAGGCTCACCTTTGCAAATACTTTCTCAATCCTAAAATACTTCCTTGGGTACAAAAATATGTAGAGGAGAATCTTCAAATATGAAGAGTGACATCTCCCTTCCTGTCCAAAATTGATATGACCTAACCAGTAGTCAGAAAAGTCTAACAGTTTTTCCCTTCTGGCATTTTGTTTGTTCTCTGCTCAAATGTATTTGTATTCACTGTTGCATATTGACACATCACCTTCAGTCAATGGGACATAGACTTAATTCCACAGAGTACATGTAAGGCAGATTTTAGGAAAGAGTATTCTAGGTATGAAAGAGCTATACAAAAGCTATATGCTCTACAAAGCTGTATGTTCTGAGTGGTCAGTGGCTGCATCTAGATTGACTGGAGCATCTAGAGCACCCAATGGACCTCCCTAATCCTCCACGAGCCACTGAAATCAAACTCACAATCATTTCTATCTAGATTCATACTGAAGCTGTCTTTAAATGAAAACAAGTAGGTAGAGAGGGAAGGAGAGAAAGAGAGAAACTCTTACAAATCCAGTAGTCAAGACCCAGATAAGCACAAGCATTGTTGTGCTAGATCTTGGGCTTCATCCATGTATTACATCTGCCAACCACACCTGAATGTCTGAGGTACCATAGTGTACCTCAAACAACACTTACTCTTTTTCACTCAAAAGTGTAAATGTGAGCAAATGAGCAGAGCATGAAGTGACTTTCTTTAGGTTGTGATAGATATTTTGGCTTCCTATATTTAGATATATTTAATATAATAAAATATAATAAAATATCTCTTATTTGTCCACTGAGGACCAGCCACCTGAAAGTTAGCCTTTGCAACATTTCTGTAGAAATAAATATATCAATTATATTATTAATAATCATAGAAAGGATTATCAATTTTACTGTGTTCGTTATAAATCACAAACATCTTAGATGTATAACTTAGGTGAGAATGTTTCCAGAGGAAACATTTTCTCCCTCCAAATCCCTTTGACTGACAATGCTTAACTCCATCTTTCATATTGTTCATCTGGGCCTTTCTCTGAGAGAAAGTTAATTCTTTAGAAAATCACAAAGAATGGTATTACATTCAGAAATTGAAAATTCAGGATTTGTACAACCCTGGAAATGAACAGAAGACAATAAGCAATACTTAAAAGGTGCAGAAGATAACTAATACTATGTATTTGGTCCTGATAAGGATAAACAACTGTTGAATTCCTGTTTTTCCATCAGAAACCATGAAGTACATGAGAAATATCAATACTGAAAAGCAAAAATAGCATGTTGAATTCATAACAGTTTTATATGCTTATATACATATGTGCTGTATTTTTAAAAATAAATTTGAACTGTATGGTCAAGAAGCATTGCTGTTTACCTACATGTTTACATTTTTTTATACAGAATATTGTTTTCAACACAGTATTTTGTTCAGTTGGTATCATACAGCTACCTCTATGAATGTAAAGAAATGCTAGTGTCCTAGTGAATTCTGTGCAATACTAATTTGTGGATTTTTTTTTTTTTTAATTTATTTTTTTTTCCCTGTAGAACTCCTGGTTTATCAAGTCTTTCAATTGCTCTTTTCAGAAAATGGGAACATTTGCATATCTATGGCTAAGTGTCACTTTAAGACATATCAAGTCAAGCTATGTGAGTCATACCATGTCAGAATATAAACCATGAAGTAGCTTTAAGAAAATGCTGCAACCTGACATTGCATGTCAGAATCAGATACATAATTATCAAGGTAATCCAATCTACGACAACTTCATTATCTAACATTTTCAATGCAGAACTGTTTTAGCTATGGATTGCAAAGGTCTCTTCTAGTCTTAAAGTCTCTATTTGCTTGAAGTAATATTGTAAATTAATTACACACCATATTGAAAACTATCCCAGTACTGAGGCGTGGAATCATTTGGATTTCACCGTGAGGAAAAACAGTTCCTTATTGAATTCACTACTTTTTTTTTTTTTTTTGTGTACAAATAAATTAGTTACAACAAAGCAGTAAGCTATAAAACTGAGATAACATTTGTTGTATATGAAAAATCCTCATGATCAGCAATGCAGCACTAGGAAAAAGGTACTTAATAAGTACCTAGAATAAGAATAATAAAATATATATATATAAAAAAAAAAAAAGCTTAAGTGTTGTGCATTGTCAAATGCAGTTTGGCTTTAATAATACAAGAAAATGTTCACACAAACTTGTTCGGGGCATTTAAATTAGGAATTGATTTTAGTACCTACAGTCCATTTATACAGTATCTATAGCATCTAAAATTCATTGGAAAACTAAAATTATAACATCTTATTATCTTTCTTAGTCATCAATGCCTTTTATAGGAAACAGAAGTCCCTAATTAAGGCACCTAGGTAAGTGCCTTAAGCGTCTCTTAGTATCTCTTACGGTGACTTGTTGGTCCTGAAGAAAGATGTTTCCTGTTTTTCCTGCTTTTTAATTATTAGACTTTTCTAAGAAGATACATTGTAATGTATTAAAATAATCCTATTCAAACATATCTTGTAATTGGCATGCTTCCAACAACAACAAAAAAATGTTTTTCTGTATGACTTTAAAAACCTTATTATCAGACAGTGAGTGATGAATATGTTACAAAAGGCCATTTCTTCTTAGAGATCCCCAGTTAGACACAATGGTAAAATCTATGTACTTTTAAAGTAAATTTTTGTGGGCAACCATGTGTTTTTTTAACTGCTTGCTTGGCACAATTCTAATAATTCCAGCCATTTCAAAAAGCAAACTCTAGGGAAACCTTCCCAAAGACTCTTTTGTTAAGTGAAATTGAAAGAAAAATTGTCCTAATGGAGTAACCTGAACTTGAGAGAGAAATTAAGTCAACATTCTTCCCAGACTTTTCATTGTTTGTTCAGTTGAACAGGTTCAGCTGTTCATTTGGATTATTTATTTTTTATTTTCTATTTTGCTATTTTGCCCATTTTAGTCTGGATTGCCATAATTTTGGTTTTGTGAGAGCACTGTTGGTCTGAAGATAGGCATCAGTCCAACAAAAATATTAATCAACAGCACAGACCACATGGGTAGGTATATGTCTTATGAAATTTCCACTCTCCATGAGCATGACAAGTTTAGAAATTGCAGCATGGCCAAAATCCTTGAAAGTTAAACTGTGTAAATGCTGTGCTTCCCAAGCCTGTGGAAGTTAGCATTAGGAAAAGAAATGTGGTAGAATGCAGCGAACAAAATCATATTCAGAGGAACTTCAGTGTCTGGTTTAACAATGTTGGAACTGCTGGGAAAAAGAGCAAGAAATTAAGGACTAAAGCTAGATTATTACTATTATTACTATTATTACTATTATTATTATTATTATTATTTTAAGAGAGATGCTTAGAGAAGGTAATTTTGAGGCAATCTTTTTGTTGTTCATTATTTGGGCTATTGTTTGGTACTTCAGCGTCTCAGTATGACTACCAATGCATATGCCTTAAATCCCATCACAGACTGCATTGTTGTGTTCATGTTTCTTTTTACCACTTTAAAAATTAAACAACTCTTTTATCTGGGTACATTTGGTACATGTGTCTACATCTTGTACAAACTGGTTGTCCTGTTGAATGATGCTTACTCCCACTGACGTCTGCTGTGATAAAATGGAGTGAGTCATGCTAGGTGTTTGTAAAGGTTAACAAGTAATATATTCAGAGCTGCAGATAAATCACGATGTCCTTCTATGTGGCAGATGCTACAGAGTGAATTGCTAAGAAATGTTTAAAAGTAGGTAAATAAATAGGTAGAATCAGTAGCTCTAAAATAACTTTCAAGGTACACTTTCTACTGACATGCTGAGTGCTATATCTTTTTTTTTAAAAAAAAAAAGTGGTAATGCGAATGACTACTGAATATTATTACTTTGTTGTTAAGAATCTGGATATGCCATAAAAAACCACCTTTTTTCTAATGTCTTGTCACTGCATATTAGCAGTGTTAAACACTGCCCAGTCTTGAATTTACAGCTTTTACACCATGCCAGATGTGCCCCTTTCTAGAAGAGCTGCTAGCCAAGACAAAGACAGCATTATGGTTATGTTCTAGCTTCCTGCAAGGGATGAAGAGAGAGTTAGTAAAAACACATCTTCTCCCTCCCCCCCCATTTTACTTTCCATTTTTCTTATACCAAAGGAGGCAAGGAAATCATTGTCTGATCATTACATGAAAAATTTGGTAACTCAGTACATTCCATTCATTCTTTGAAACACCGCTGAAGTAAGACTTCATTCAGCGCAATCCATAAACATTTAATGAGGCCATGAGCAATGTTCAGAAGTCATGCAAAAGTGATGTTCTCGTTGCACTCACTAAAGATAACTGTGAAGAATCAAACTGACATTACTAATCCAAGAGACATTACTAATCCAAACTCTAGTTCTTATCTTTTCATTCTCTAAACAAAACTTTTTTTTTTTTTTTTTTTTTTTTTTGTCCCCTTATGGTTCTACTAGTATGTTAGATGGTCTCCTTCTTACAAGAAATTACACAGTTTTGCCACTGGTGTACAAATGGTTACATTCCGTCCTTGTGTTGGCTGTATTCATTAATGAAGTAGTAACTCTAACTCTGCTCTATGTTTTCCTTACAAGGGAGTAAAAATATATATAGTCAAGGTACTGGGTTTTATATGCTGATATAATGGCCCATGGGAAATTATTGCACATCGCTAGGCATCTGTATTTCAGAGTAAGGTCACCATTAAATTCTGAGTGGAAGGAGGAATATTTATTCCACTTTTCCATATGCTAATTCTAATATACTCAATACTTAGTGTTTCCTATTTTCTGAGTCTAAACAATTCCCCATACAGTCTTTGAAACTGTTATATCACTCTATGGACATTTCTGTCACTGAGACTGTCTAAAATAATTCTTCAGAGGCACCTACTTTCTCTACTGATTGGACAGGGAGTCCATCTGTTTAGCTAAAGTGCTATGAATCAGGCTGCTAAACCAGCAGTCTATTCATCAGACATCATAGCATTTACTGAAGGTAAAAATGTTACATTTCAAAATGCCAATTAGTTATACTGAATATAAAAGCTTTTACCTACGGTATTGTTTATTGTGATTTAAAAAATCTAGCTCAGCCAGTCAATACAAATCTGCAGATGAACTACATTAAATCATCTGCTAGATATATTTGTGGAAAATTCTGAAGCCACAAGTAGGCATCAATGATTAACATAAAATGAGTTTCAGTAAATCAGGATGAAAGACTGGCATTTTGATAAGCATATTTAGGACAGCTTTGTAGCTAGGTACTGTTGGCAGTTGGTTTTTCAAGTTGTTTCTGCTCTGTCTGTCCTTACAACATTAGCCAACTTATGTTGGACAGCTTATATTTTGCATTATTTCCTCATCAATAGCAGCACATAAATAATGTAATATTGTTTTAATACTGCATCGGTGAATTTATATAAAATAGGTAAAAAAGCAACAAGAATAAGATTTCTAGATAAAAAATACTGTTTTTTTTTTCTAAATGCTTATTACTTAAAATTACTAAGTACAATTGAGATTGAATGTAATGTGTGAATTGTGTTGCTTTACATATAGCTTAGTTATTACAGAACATTTTTTTTTTTTTCAGAAATGCATTCATGTTTAAATTTTCTAGTACTCAGAATGGATATTTAAGAAATTTTATACTGAAAAAGAAATCTAGTCATCTATGGCAAGTACAAATTAAATAATTAACTGTTTGATCATTCTTAAGAATTCAAATGTAAATGGGCTACTGCCCCATTGCAAAATGATGAGATGATAACACATTTATATTCTCTTGTAAATCACTGTCATAGTTCCATCTTCTGACACAGAATTGTCAAATATCAAACACTTTCTTGTTATGCTACCACATGCTGTTCTCACTAAACTCAGGGTCTGAGAAGCATGTTCGTTCTACTGATCTACAATCAAACAAAAAAAAGGGGGATCTTTTTTCGATAAATTGATAAAGGATAAAATGAGGCAATCTTGTAATCAGGAACAGCCTCAATACAAACTGGACAATGGGGAACAATGGCCAGGATATGGATTCTTGAATTATAATACCATATTGTAATGAATGTTATTTTGCCATTGGGAAGGAAAATGGGATGAGGTGATGTGTATTAGTACCTTTATGACATTGATACTAAAAGGACCCTAATGTTAGCCCCTGGCATAGGGCTGCCAAACATGGAAAAACTTTTCCAAATGTTTTTTCATGAATGAAGGGGGATGGCAGCAGGGGTGATGACTCAGATGTTGGGAAGCTGAAAATGACCAGTGGCCTATTTTTCTAAACAGCTAGACAAAACAAGTAAAGGATGGCCATCTTGTGTGAGGGCAGTAGCAGCGACTGCATTCCTAGTCCATAAGGCTAAAAAACTGCCTATGGGACAACCTTTGATAGTATTTTTGCCACATGAAGTGCTAAGCCAAAGGAAACTACTGGCTATCCCCAAGCCAAATGGCTAAAAAGCAAGTTGTATTAGTAGACAAAGGAGACATAAAGCTGTCTGTGGTCAGCACCCGGAACCCAGCTATGCTTCTTCCAGCTGAGGAGACAGGAGAAATCCAACATGACTGTGTGGGTATTATTGAGCACACATACACCAGCTGAGCTGACCTTAAGGATGAGCTGATTGCTAATGTAGACCTTGAGTACTTTACAGATGGTAGCAGTTTTGTGGAAAATGGACAGCATAAAGCAGGATATGTGGTAGTGACTCTTTGGGACACTGTAGATGCAAAGTCACTAAAAGGTGAATTAATTGCCTTGACTAGGTCCTTGGAATTTGTAGAAGGGAAGACCCTCGATGTCTATACAAATTCTAAATATGCCTTTGGAATTTTGCACGCCCATGGAGCCATCTGGAGGGAACAAGGGCTATTGACAACAGCTAGAGGAAAAATTAAGCACAGTCCAGAAATTTTACAGTTATTAGAGGCAGTGCAAAGGCCCCAAGCTGTAGCAGTAATGTACTGTAAGGCCCACCAAAAGAGTCATCACAATGTAATAACAGGGAACAGGAAATCTGACTTAACAGCCAAGGAAGCAGCTAAAAGAGCACCAGGAAACCTAAAAGGCATGTTAGTCCCCTGTTCAAAGATTTCACTTAATCCACCAGAATATTCTGCTAAAGAGATCCAGCTAGTGGAAAAAAAAAAAAAAAAAAAAAATGTACAACATGAAAAGATGGATAGTAGGAGACCCCCAGTGAACATATCCTGATAACAGAAACTACAACTGAACAGCTAATGAAAGACTTACATGAAGGGACACAATTTGGTGCTGATGCCATCCATGGTAGAAGCGCTTTGCAATAGGACCAAACATGCAAACTATGGCAAACCTATTATTGTGAAAGTGTTCTGTATGCTGTGCAAACAACCCCAAGATCCAGCCAAAACCACTGCCAGGAGAGACAAGAAAAGAGATAAAACCTGTGGAGTATTGGCAAGTGGACTTTTCCAAATTGACCAGACAAGGATCATATTGATTTCTTCTAGTTCACTGGATGGCCAAAGGCCTTCCCACACCTAACTAATAAAGCTAGAGAGGTCATAAAGGCTTTGCTGAAAGAAGTAATCCCCATTTTGGAATGCCAGATGGACTCTCCTCAGACAATGGACCTAATTTTATATCAAAAGTAGTTCAAGAAATATCTAGTGCATTACAGGTTATGTGGGATTTACATACTGCTTGGGGACCACAATTGAGCAGACGAATAGAAAGAATGAATCAAACACTTGAAAAAGCAGTTAACTACATTTTACCAGGAAGCTCAACTAAAGTGGCTAGAAGCCTTACCAATAGCTTTGCTGAGAATTATAATAGCCCCCAGATCTAGATAAAAAGTTAGCCCATTTGAATTGTTATATGCCAAACCATACCCAGTAAATAAATTAGTGACAGAAGGGAGTCAAATGCATATAAGAGGGGAAGGCTGGTTAGGGTAGTATTTGCTGTCTTTGTCTGCCATGTTGTCCTCTCTCCATAGACATGTACAAGACTGCCTACCAATTCCACTGGATGTTCTGACACACCCTTTCTGACCAGATCATCAGGTGCTGATCTGAATGATGAAAGACAAGCCTCTGAAGGAAAAATAGAAAGTACCCTATGCCATCTTGCTCCACACCCACAGTAAAATCAAAGTGGAAGGGATCCAATAATGGACTCACTACACTCGTGTAAGAGCAGCACCACCAGAAGAGAAGTGAGACCTACCATCAGAAGAAGGAGCACAAGGGACTTTGTGGCAAGTTGAACCAACTGAGGACTTGAATTTGCTATTTTAAAGGGCAAAATTATCTTTATGCTTGTTATATTTTCTTAACAGGGCTGACCTACGTTTCCCGTTCCTGGACACAGAATTCTATAGTTCAATTAGCTTTAAACTTAACCCATTTTGTGAATATATCATCCTGATGGGTGTGCACCCATGTACGTGCATATGAGGGAACTCCTACCTATGCTATACCACTCACTGTGAACAAGACAGGTATTTGGCAATTAGCAAATTTGAGTAATGCTAGTATTTCTTATCTATCCATATGTATCCTATAGAAAGAAAAAATCTGTTGTATGTACTCACTTAATAGAAGTAGGGAGAATGCTGCCCAGAGATCATATGTAGGTTCCTGAAACCTGACTGGAGGATGTAAAACTATTATTACAGTTGAAACTACCAATTAAACTAATGTAAATATATATATGGAAACAGAAGCAGGCCTGTCAGCCTCCATTGGTGGATATCCCCAGGAGGAATATATTGGCTATCTGGTCCATAGGCATGCAAAGCACTTCATCCTGCATGATATGGGACTTGTGTCCTGGCAGCTGTAGCTCCAGATGTTAGACTCAATCATTCAGACATAAGGGGTTGGCTAAGATCACAGGCTATCTTTATGATGCATAAAGGAAAAACAAGGAATTTATAATCCCCTTCTGAACAGAAACATTTGGTTTCATGCTTTGTGGAGGGCTTTAATCCCTTCATTGAGAATAATAGAACTTGAAAGGGTAATAGAAAACATTTTTACAACACTAGAAATTATAAGTAGTGCCACTACCAATGCTCTTGGTCAAATACAAACAAATACAGCAGATATCCCAAATAGCCTTGGAAAACTGTCTTGCCTTAGACTCACTTCTCACAGCTCAGGGAGGTGTTTTTGCTGTGATAAACCACAGCTCCTGGTTCTATGTGAATGAGAAGAAGCAAATTCAGACAGATATAAAACGAATCTGGCAGGCATCCCATTTGTTTCACCAAGTGTCTCAGGATGCAGCCATTAATAGTGGACCAGATTTTTCTAGCTCTAGTCATGGTTGCCAGACTTTGGATGACTGAAACTACTGTTTTTAGTTTTCATATTAGTTGTAGTTATAGTAGTCATATGTAGTTATGCTTTATTATGCATGCCTAGTTGTCTAAATTCATATAGTGCTTTGTTCAGCAAACCTAACCAAGTAATGTTAGCAAAACAAGCTAATAATAGCAGAAATGGACAAGAACCATGTAGTGAGAACTGTGAACCCTTAAAGTGAGTTTCATAGTCTTAATAGGGGGAAATTGTAGTTCTAAACTGAAGAAAACAAGGAAACCTTGAGGAAAACAGACTCGTAGCCTTGAGCTAGCAAAGCACACCCATCAAACTGCAAATGTATGGAAATGTGGGATTTGGTGGTCCTCTGGAATGCAAAGTATCAATAGAGATAAGTTAGGTGAGCTAAAACAACAAATCAGAAGTAGCCTGAGAGATAGTTTCACAAGTTGGCTGTGTAAAAGTAATGGTGATTCAAATCAGGGGTGTGCTTGTTTTGAGAAAGATCACCAGACACCTGATTCTGCAGAATTATATAATTAATTATTTAATTAAAAGATCTTCATGTGGATTCCGACTCTGTGTGCTTACTGGCCAGATACACTGGGCAAGAACGCATGGATAACAAGTTCACAACCCTGTACTTTGGGAGAGTGGACTTCAGCCTCAAGTATCTGCCTCATAGAGTCCTGTAGGTTAAAACCCTGGAAGGAAGAGAGGCCCAAGAAAGCTGTCTAATATTCAAGGATCACCTTCTCCAAGCTCAAGAGCAATGCAGCCCAACAAAGAGGAAGTCAGGCAAAAATGCCAGGAGACCTGCATGGATGAACATAGAGCTCCTGTCCAAACTCAAACACAAAAAGAAAGCTTACAGAAGGTGGAAGCAAGGATGGGTAACCTGTGACAAATATTGAAAAATTGTCTGAGCAGCCAGGAATCAAGTTAAGAAAACTTAAGCCCCAGTAGAATTGAATCTGGCCAGGGTCATCAAGAGAAACAAGGCTTCTGTAAGTATGTCAGTGGCAAAAGGAGGACAAGGAAAAATGGCCCAGTCTTGAAGAAAATGGAAGACAGGATATGGAGAAGTCTGAGTACTCAATGACTTTTCTTGTTTCAGTCTCCACTGGCAAGTTTTCTAGCTACACTGCCCAAGTCACAGAAGGCAAAGGCAGGGACTGGGAGAATGAAGAACTGCCCACTGTAGGAAAAGATCAGGCATAAGACTAGCTAAGGAACCTGATGGTGCACAAGTCCATGGAACCTGATGAGATGCATCCAAGGGTCCTGAGGGAACTGGCAGATGCAGCTGCTAAACCCATCATATTACCCATCATATTTGACAAGTTGTGGCAGTCTGGTGAAGTTCCCAGTGACCAGAAAAGGGAAAACATAATCCTCATTTTTATAAAGGGGAAATACAGGCTAGTAGGTCTCATCTCTGTGCCCAGGAAGATCTTGGAGACAATCCTCCTGAAAACTATGCTAAGGCACATGGAAAACAGGTGATTGGTGACAACCAACAAGGGCAACTGAGGGCAGGTTGTGCCTGACAAATCTGGTGGCCTTCTACAATGGGCTTACAATGTTAGGGAATAAATGAAGAGTGACTGACATAATCTACCTGGATTTGTACAAAGAATTTGACACTGACCCACACAGATATCCTCGTCTCTAAATTGAAGAAACATGGATTTGATGGATGGACCACTTGGTGAGTAAGGAATTGGCTGGATGGTTGCATTCAGAAAGATGTGATCAATGGCTAGATGTCCAAATGGAGATCAGTGACAGGCAGTGTACCTCAGACTATGGTATTGGAACTGATATTAACATCTTTGTGAGATACATGGACAATGGTATTGAGTGCACTCTAAGCAAGTTTGCAGATGACACCAAACTCAGCAGTGTGGTTGACACACAGGAGGAAAGGGATACCTTCCAGAGGGACCTTGACAAGTCTGGGAGGTGGGCCTGTAAGAACCTCATGAAGTTCAGCAAAGACAAGGGCAAGATTCTGCAGCCAGTTTGGGGCAATCCCAAGCACAAATACAGGCTGGGCAAGAATTGGTTTGAGAGCATCCCCGAAAATGACTTTTAGGTGTCAGTGGATGAAAAGCTAGACATGAGCTGGCAATGTGTACTTACAGCCCAAAAAGCCAATCATACCATGGGCTGCATCAAAATAAGTGGGGAAGCAGGTCGAGGGAGATTTTTGTCATGATACCCCATCTGGAATACTGCATCCAGCCCTGGGGCCCCCAGAATAAGAAAGACAGGAACCTGTTATAGTGAGTCCAGAGGAAGACCATGAGAATGATCAGAGGGAGTGTGTACCTCTCCCTTGAAGAGAAGCTGGGAGAGTTGGGATTGTTCAGCCTAGAGAAGAGAAGACTAAGGGGAGACTCTATAGCAGCCTTCCAGTACTTAAAGAAGGCCTACAGAAAAGATGGACAGGGACTCTTTATCACAGAGTGTAGTGATAGCACAAGGGTTAATGGTTTAAAACTAAAAAAAAAAAAAAAAAGTAGATTTAGATTAGATATAAGGAAGTAATTCTTTACTATGAGGGTAGTGAGGCACGGGAACAGGTTATCTGGAGAAATTGTGTATGTCCCATCCCTGAAGTGCTCAAGGCCAGGTTGGTTGGAGCTTTGAGCAACCTGGTCTAGTGGGAGGTGTCCCTACCCATAGCAGGGGTGTTGGAACTAGATGATCTTTAAGGTTCTTTCGAATTCAAACTATTCTATGATTATGACTTCAAACAAGCACATGAGCACAGAGATGAGGTATTCACTGTATTACTAGCTATTACAAAGAGGAGAATGACATAGAGGCACTATAACTCAGCCTTTTTTGTAGAGCTGAGGACCAAAGTGTTTGGAAAAGAATGGAAGGCAGTGTCGCATTGACATTTTAACAGCTCCATACTACCTGTTGCCAAAAGGAGAAAAAGAAGGCCAAAATGATAAAAGAAGATATTTGTTAAAGCATACAGCATCACCTGATGCAAAGTAGCCACAGTCGGAGTATAACTCACATCAAGATATGATCAGTAAAACTGACCAGATCACTTACAAACAGTACAGTTAAAGGTGTCATCTTTTACCCTGTCTTTCTTTGAGTTATGGATTTCTGTAACAATAGATACTATGCTGGAAAAAACATTGTAAAAGGCCTGCCTCTGTCATACTCTTTCAAAGCTATCACAGACAAAAAACTTGAATGGATGAATATTTATATTTTCAAGTGTCATTTTTTAAATTAAACCTTTCAAATTTCTGTCATTTCAAGAAAACTTGATCTTGCACATTTGTCTGACATTTTCAAAAGTAACTAAGCCCCACTTCTTTCGGAATTGACTTAGATATGAGTCCTTAATGTCATGCAACAATTTAGGTGTTGCAGCACAAGATAAACACCTTAGATTTTTGAGAAAACAAGAATCTTAACAAACCTTACAAGTGCTCTCCATGGGCAGAAATGTACCAAGTAGAGAAAAATGAGCAAAGGGAAGGAAATCTCCTGCAGCTGACTAATCTTCTGCTTCACTAGAAAAGCAATAGAATGTAAAAGATGTTCCTTTTCTTGCTTCTCATACATGAGGGAAAAAAAAGCAACATTAGATAGCTAAGTGATTAACTGACTCTCTGAAGTTGAGCTGTGTCACCGAAAATGCAGTATATTTTTTGAAATCACCTCATTATTATATCCCATTTCTTATGACAATAAGCAGATAGCATTCAGTTAAATGTTAACTGCTAACTTACTGCAAAAAAAAAGAATAAAACCTCTTTACCAAGAGCTTTATTCTAGAGCCACATGTGAGTTTGCTCCCACATTATCCCTAGCAGTTCTACACAATATATAAGAACATATTGTCTTGGCTAGTAAGATCATGACCTATTTAAAGTAAACATGGTGATGCTCAGGTTTACATATTTTCTTCAGGAAGTGGAATCAGTGTTGCCACACAGGAGTCACAATGTCTGCTAGAGATAACCACCTGAGAAAAACAACAATCTCAGCCAGGAAGTTCAAAAGAGAACAATTTTTGAGGGAAGCTCCGTAGATCTTGAGAATACTTCCTCCAGATACATCACATTTAATCTCCTGTCCCTACTTAATGTTCATTTATCAAAATAACGTCAGGTCTCAGCATAGAATTAAAACTGTCTTTGGTCCCTAGAAATAGTGTAGAGATTCTTCCACAGTTATTACAGATTAACTACTCTTGTAAGAATAGAAGTTAACAAACAAAATGCTTGCATTTTTCACCTCAGATCTAACTCCTGAAACTGTATCCAAAGCAATCCACCCAATCATATCCATCAAGACCAATTAGAAAACCAAGTTTCCCCAGCATGCGAGTGTCTGGCCCTTTAGAGCCACCAGCAGAACAGGTACATCACAGAACTATTCCCCTCATTTACTACCCTGCTGAAATCAAAATGTTTGTATTTACACTTTTTATAGTGTAGGCTATGGATAAATGTAGACCTTTTGGATCTAATGACAAGGTTCAACACAAAAAGTAGTCAAAGGGCACAAGGAAAGAAATAAAAATCTGCATTATTTCAGGGACTGTCTTTACTTACTGGCAGAGTGAGGAAGGAGAATCATGTATTTTCCTGTCTGGGAGTAGGAGGAGTCTCAAGATACATAAAATGCACTTACAGCTTAACTGGTGAAGAGACAGAACTATTAAAAGCATACAAGGCTGTTAGCAACACAGTCATGGAGGATACATGATGAACGCAAAAACAGATCTAAGTATCAGGGACTTTTGTAGACACACACTTGTGCTTGCCTACTTGAGAAGACAATTATTTCTATGAAAGAAAACAAACAAACAAACAAACAAACAAAACTGAGCACCAATTCTGGAGGAAGAGTGGTAAAGTAAATGATGTATCTTTTGAAAACAGCTCTCTCTTATTTGTTCTTCTCCCCATCACAACTGCTGTGGGCAGGTCATCTTAGGTTATCCTTTTAGTCCTTGTGACTCAGGATGTTTTTGGTATTATGTACTTTTCTGTCAAAATTAAGCACATACACTAGCAAAATACCAGCCACAAAGCTTGCTTTGTTACCTTGATCCTGCAGATAGATGACTAGGACAAAATAAGTAATGGATCATCCTGTAAATTAAATATTCACATGACTCCAATGTCTGAAAGAAGTTTAGAATTGAATGATCGTTATTTATTTCTGGAGTATTTGGAACCCTGTTCAAGGATTAAAAATCAGGGCAACAGGACAAGAGGGAATGGTTTCAAGTTGCGCCAGGGGAGGTTTAGGTTGGAAATTAGGAGAAATTTCTTCTCAGAAAGAGTAGTCAAGCATTGTAACAGGTTGCCCAGGGAGGTGGTTAAGTCACCATTCCTGGGGGCGTTTAAGGAAAGGTTGGACATGGTGGACATGGATGTGGTGCTTAGGGATATGGTTTAGTGGGTGATATTGGTGGTAGGTGGATGGTTGGACCAGATGGAGTCTTTTCCAACCTTAATAATTCTATGATTCTATGATAAATAAAAATATTTTCATCTAAATTATCCAAAAGGCTGCTAAATCTATAATTTTCACATAATGGTAAAAGAAGGAATGATATGGAGAAGAAGAAAAATCTTGTCAGTCCCAGTCCATCACCAGCATCTCAACACTTTTTGTCCTATGGCATGTACCTGTACCATCATTTCTCTGTACTTGTACTTTAAAAAACAAATTTCAACAAATATCAGTACCACTACTGCTACTTTTGATACTATCATCTACTCCTCTCTCTGTTTCCTTTTTCTTCAGTCTCTATATACATCTCTATGACAGATGTGATGACAGCATGTCTCACTTCTTTGCCTTCATCAGGTACTGAGGTTTAAAAGGCCATATTTAATGTCATTTTATTTAATTAACAACACTTATCCATATAGAATGACATATATAGTAATGTATTTGTATTTTAATCTGTGTGTCAACACTTTTACATAAGCATGGTTTGGTTGGTTGGTTTGGTTTTTATTTTAAATCAATATTTATATGAGCTTTTAAAGCTATCTTTCTCTTCACTTAATCTTAATAAATACATATTTATTTCATAAGATTACTATGTGCCTATAGTAAAGCTATTTATAATAGTAAAAAAAAATAAAAATATCCTACAAGAAATTATTGTCCTTCCTTTTCCTGGTATCCCTTGCGGCAAGGATAACATTCAAATTACCCTGATTTGTATGAATAATCATAAATAAAATACAGTAGCTTTCAAAAACTGCCATCAAGCTTCGACCTTCCTTTTATACAAAAAGTCTGCTGTGAATAATGGTGTACAAAAGTAATCTATCTCAGCAGTTTAACATTCTAAGTGAAATAATCAATTTGAATGACAATCTGTTATTCATCCATAAAGTTTATTAACTATTGAAAAAATAGACATATCTCTACAATATAACAGTCACATTTCAGTAAGAGGCTTAAAACAACTGGGACCTCACAACCTTTAGATACAATTAAATATGTGTATGGCTAAATCAGCAGTAAGTGAAGTGTTTGAAGTCTATCAGAGTTGAGTGAAATAGCTACTTAACTTGAAGCTATGAATAAAATGAAAAAAAGACAAAGACTTAATCACTAGACAATTCCTTTCTGGGTAGAGAAAAGAAAATCCAGTTATTTGACACCTCTTATTTATCCAAAGACCAGAATCAAGAAATTATCATTTCATAGAGACACTGTTTCAAAAAGATCACGGAACCTAATCCTTTGTATGGATAAATATGCCACATAGCAGTATTCATTAAAAATGGTCCATGTTAATGAAAATGGAATGGCAAATATTTCATATAAAGGTAGAGTCAGAGTCAATTTACTGTTCCAGAAAACAATTTTACTATATTTGATCCAGAAATGCATAAACAATTTATATCCTCATTGCACTAGGAGAGATTTCATGACTATTCTGCAAGTCAAAAAATCCCTACATTAAGAAGGTACTTTAAGAATTTTAAGAAGATTGTGGTTAAAAATAAATAAACAAATAAATAAATGAATAAATAAATAAAAATCCAGATACAATTTTTTTAATAAAAATTCTTATGGTGTTCTAAACCCATATTGCAACACACTCTAGCTAGTGTTTTGTTTCATGTCCTGAGAGACAAGACAAGCACTGAAAGAAGAAAGAAATAGTATAAACCTGTGGCCACAGCAGAGGCCTGTGGCACTCATAAAAGAAGCAGCACACTAAGATAGCATACATCTAAAATGATTTCTGTATCCAATAGCCCAGGAAAATAGCATTGCCATTGCTCATTATGAGCCATAGGTCTTATGTTGACTGTGCCTCCTGTTAACTCTGCAGGGCCCCAGTGTGGCCTGTTAGGGTTTTTATCCACTCATTAGGTGAACTGAGTAGGGCACCAGGCTTGTCATGTTACCTTGCAGTTTAACAGTGGGATAACAGCAAAGGATTTGAAAATATGGGAATTGGTTGAGGAAAGAGGCCCCAGAAGAGCTAACAATGTGCCAATGAGCTGTTATCACTTGTTGAAAAAGTACAACCTGGACAGCTGGGAAAAGACTGCTTTTTCTTTAGGACAGGCAGCAGCCGCTGAGCAAGGAAAGAAACAGTAAGCAACCTTGAAAGTAATGTCCCCCACAGGACTGGGCAGAGTGTAGCTTGGTGTGGAGGCCAAGACCTGGGAATTCCCTCAAAACTCAATTGCCCTGTAAAAAGACGAACTGTGGAGTGCTGAGGAAAAAGGAGTGATTTATTTCAGTTCTGATCTTGATCACCTGCACTGTGATGACTGTGGCCACAAAGGATCATTGCTATCAGTGCTAGTTACACAGGTCAGCTCTGTGGTGTTACGTACTAACAGCTAATACTGAGTGTGATTGCTAGGTAATGTAGGTAATGATCGAGTATGTAATGGTAATGGTTGATAATGAGAGCTAACAATTTCTATTAAATTTGTCATTAAGGATTGCCAGTCTAGAAAAACTTTGTTTAACAGTTACAGCCATGATCTTTTTTTTTTTTTTTTTTTTTTTTTTCCTGATACTCGAAGTTTGAAATTTATCTGTGTAGTATATGTATGTATGTGTGTTGTCCTGTTTTCAGCTGGGATAGAGTTCATTTTCTTCCTAGTAGCTAGTATGGTGCTGTGGTTTGGATTTTCACTGATGTTTTAATTGCTGTAGAGCAGTGCTTACACTAAGTCAAGGACTTTTCCACTTCTCATACTGCCCTGCCAGAGGGCAGGCTTGGGGCGCACAAGAATATGGGAGGGGAGAGAACCAGGACAACTGACCTGAACTGGCAAAGGGATACTCCATACCGTACGGTGCAATGTTCAGCAATAAAACTGGGGAGGGTCTGGCTGAGCATCAGTCAGCAGGTGGTGAGCAATTGCATTGTGCATCACTTGTTTTGTATATTCTCTTATTATTATTATTTACTTATTATTTTCCCTTCCTTTTCTGTCTTTTCGTTTTTTTTTAGATTCTCTCTAAATGGGGGGAGGGTTGGAGGTGGATAGGAGACATAGTGAGTGAACAGCTGTGTGGTGCTTACCTGCCTGCTGGGCTAAACCACAACACTCATTCACCAGATGCATATATTTATTTTTTTTTTTTTAAAGAAGTAAGGAGCTTGTTAACGTATGAAGGATACTGTGCATATGAACTGTATCTATCATAAGGGAACAGAATCATTGTTGGATTTTTTCAGATATTGTAAATCTGTGCATCTTCACTGATTTCAAGGCAGCTATGCCAGTTACCATGTCTATCAGTAGGGCTTAATGATTATAGGACTAAGCCTAGATCAAGAAGCTGGCAACGGATTTGACAAAAAATTGATATGCTTGTAAGCATGAAGGATTTGACAGAATTAAAATGCTTATCTTCTGGACTACATTTTCTAGTGCATTTTGTCTGAGATTTTAAGATAGAATTGTACAATTAGCCATCAGCCTTTCAAAGGTCAATACATAAGTAGTCCTGCACTATAGTCCCTCCTGATTCTCCTCAAATATCTTGTATGGAAGAACTTCAGGTCAGCAATGGGATTACATTTGTAAGCAAAGGGTTTAGCACAGTCATCACACAATACAAAAATGTTATATAAACGATAACAGACTTAGGATGTTTTCAGTTCAGATTTTATTCACATCTAAATTATTTGACTATCTCTATCTTTTGTAGTTTAATATTTTCCCATGGGAAGACACTTCAAGTGCTTTATTGAAAGATAAATTAGATCTCCCGCTTTATCTAGGATATCCGTTATTTTATCAAATAAAGATACCAGTTTAGCTTGGTATTATCTTTTTTTTTTTTTTTTAAAAAAAAAAAAAAAGGCATGTCACCTTTTAACTGATGTTTTGCATTTATTTTTATAACAAACTTATTTGTAATTTATTCCAAATTTTCTATTCCTATTTCTCTGGATTATATTTTTATTTCTATTAATGATAGTAGAATATTTATTATTTTGCAGCCATAAAATTATACTCCCAATTTGAAAGACAAGTTTGCCTAATAAACAATTAAATGTCTGCCAGTTTATCATTACTCTGCAATGATAATCATTATCTGTCTTAATCTGAGCACATTAAACTCTGTGTTCTATTTCCTCCACAGATGTGGTAATTTCCATTTCTATTCTGCCATTGCCATTAGCCAACCTTTCTCTGCTCCTGGATATACTTTGCTTTTACTGAAAATGATGCAAAGTATTATTTTTTTTTTATTAATAACTTGAATAATTTTAACCACTTTCCCAGCTTCTTTGGTTCACAAGCTTATCTTCCCTTTCTTTCTCCATGTCTTAAAGAACTTTAGCTATTTGTTATAATATACTTTGGAAGTACTATCATAATCTGACTTTTGATAATTGTTACTTTTTTCACCGACATTCTTACTTCAAAATTTTGACTTTTCCTTAGTGTCAGTGTCTTTTCTTCTATATCCATCTACTTTTAATTTTTATTTATTTTTTTAATCACTTTTTTACTCAGTGACTGGATTTTCACCCTGCAAGTGCAATTCTTACCCTGGATGCAAATTCCAATTGTGCATATTTGATTGAAAGAACTCTAACTCCTTTAACTCTTCAATCCAGATAAATTTTCAAAATAATATTCTTAAATATGCTTATTAGAAATAATAACTATATATTTTGGCTTATAATTTTATGCAGATTACAGAATCACAGAATGGTTGAGGTTGGAAGGGATCTCTGGTGGTCATCTGGTCCATCTACCCTGCTCAAGCAGGTTGCCCAGGACCACGTCCAGGTGGCTTTAGAAGATCTCCAAGGAGGGAAGAATACAGTCTCTCTGGACAATCTGTTGCAGTGCTCCATCACCCACACAGTAAAGAAATGTTTCCTGATGTTTAGACAGAACCTCTTACGTTCCAGTTCATGCCCATTGACTCTAGTCCTATCTCTGGGTACAATTAAATGGACTCAGGTCTCTTCCCATGATTACCTCTCCTATTTTCTCAACAAAATTAAATGTAAAATAGCATTTTCCTATATCATCAGTAAGATATATATATATATAAGCAGCAACCAAAGTGATGAACTAGGATTTTATAAGGAATAATCTCTAGTCTCTTTTCAAAGAGGAACTATCTTGCTAATTTTCTGATGCTTACTAACTTGAACAAAGTTTTATACCTAATTGATATCGTACCTAATTAAGCTGTCTCTTCAGATACTATGGTTCAGCTTTTACCATTTTGATCAAATATAAACATATTTATGTATTCTCCTAATTCTTACTAAGGATTTTGTCAATCTAGAAAATGAAAAGGAAAAAAACAAAAACAAAAAACAAAACAAAAAAAAGAGAGAGAGAGAGAAATGGTCTATAAATCTCCTTCTACATTTCTTCTGTACCACTTTAGGCAACTGACCATTCAGCTTAAGTTAAGCACATAGATTACTTCAAGAGTATACTGAGACCAAGAACATGTCTATTGAGTAATTCACCTTAGCTAGTATCAGTGATATAGCATTTGGAGGGGTATAGCATTCTCTAGTAATTATTGGGACAACCTTATGACAGCTTAATTTAATTTTCTGACTTCCGCTAGATGACATAAACTTGTCTGAAAGGGTTGACAGTTGAACAAACAAATTAGATCACAGAGAAGAACTACTTAATGATAATTTTCCAGTTATTGTAACTAGAATTTCAGTCTTAGATGTCATGGGCTCAGTCCAGTTACAACTGGAATTAATGACAGATTCTGTAGTAATTTCACCAGCTAGCAAATTGGGATGGAAAATAGGTTAAAATGTTCCAGTGTTTCAAATATATTGCTATGCATTCAAGGAGCTAAATGGCAGAAGAAATTCATTTAGAGTGCAATATAATTCATCACTTGATGCAACATTTCCCTGTTGAATTTCACATGGCACTATGTAGCTACTTAGAAGATTGAATCATATATTTTGAACAAAGAATATTCATTTCTCTATTGTCATTCATATATTATATAACAGTTTAGTTGCTGACAGAAAAGAGAAGGTGTTTTGGGAGTAGTTAAGGAATGGTAAATGGATTTGCAGTTATTAGCCATATGCTTTTCTAGTGTTGATAACCCTACACGTTGGCAGTGAAACTGGTACTAATGTGACAACTATAAGCAACTCTCTTCCAAATTTTCAAAGAAGATTTTTCTTTTTACAGAGAATATTAATTACAATAGACAATGATGGAAGTATTTGAGAGTGCTTATACTGTGGCTTCACTCAGTATTTGAAACTGAATTAGGAGGAAGGTTCAGATCGAGGGAAAGAATCAATAGTTTGGAAATTACTAGAGCTTTTCTTCTAACATTTTAAACCAAAATTGCAGTAGGCAAATGAGATATGTTGCTCTGGTCAGCACATTCTGATTCTGATGAATGGAGGTCTCATAAGATCAGCTTTCTTGAAAAATGACTACTACTGAAGGCCAAAATCTTATTATTAGTTATTCAGTTTGTTTAAATTAATTTTGTTCACTTCTGAGGCAGTTTCATCTTCTCAACCTCATGTTATAGCAACCACTAACCTGCATTTTCCAATGTAACCAATAATCCTTATTGTCTGATCATTGTGATCCACTGGATGAATAAATTATAGGTTCATTAATGCACATTTGTACTCTGAGCAGTGTTCAAGGAAGCAGAGATCAGATTTAAAGAAGTTTAACCTATCAGCTTCTAAGCTGCCTAAGTGACACTTGTACAAGCCTCAGTTTTCAGCTCAACTGATTACAGTGCAGAGGTAGTGAACACGATGATCAATGGAAGAAGACCAAAAATAGGCCAGCTGCACTAAACCAGTCAATTCCTATGTTCCTTTTTATCTGCCCAGCTGGAAAGTGTAAAGTTGAAACAAATTCCCAGCTAGTGGAGAAACACACCTGTGTGATATCTATTAGATCTGCATCATTCAAATATTATGGGTACAATGTGCTCATCTTATGTTCTCTTGAAGAAAAATTGAGTGCTATTGGAAAAAAGAAATGCAACTAGGAAACTCGTAATTTATACCCAGTGCATTTCAGCACATTTACACATATGGATATTCTTTTTCATTAATTAATGGTCTTGTATTTATTATTATTATTATTATTATTATTAGTGTTTTCAGCTCTTCCCTGCAAACTATAATACAGATTTCCTCATAAGTTTATTCACAATGTTTGACTGGAACATCTGGACCTAAGGTGACTGCAGTTTGAAAACAACAATTAGGTATGTTGAGAAGGACTAATAAAAATAATAAATTAACTGGAGGGTAATATGTATCTGCCACCTTGTACACCATAAAAATTCTTCTATTTATGTTTTAATTGAGAAATTTATGAGAATTTAAGCAATGAAAATTGAAAAGCACATTTAAATTGAAATTTGCAGTTGGTTAAATAACCCAGTAGGAAATCATACAAACTACAGTTAATGCTAAAAAATGAATCTGATGCATAAAAATGTTGACTATAACAATTAGATCTTAAAATCCATTTGATTTTATTATCAGCACTTACCTAGCAGCCTCTCAAGAAGTTATCGTGCATGTGCTGATGTAAGAAACAATCTGTTGTAGTCATATTTATGCAAACTGTAAGCACAATCAAACTAGATTAAGAATAGCAAATCAAACAGAAAGCATGAACAAAACCCTGTAATATTATAGAACTACGTGTAATGAAGAACATATGGTACATGCACAAACAGTCACTGCAAGGAAACAGCCTATGGCTAAATCTTTACACCTTTAAAAGGTTGTAAATATCTAAATAGTGATAGTTAAAATATTACAGAATTCCTAAGCAAACATATCACCCCAACTTAAAGGAGATGAATAAAGTCATTTTTCTTTGGCCTAAGATGTGCCAGGGCTTCATCTAGGAGCAAAAAATTTACTTATACTTTTAGTAATAATAATTGTCCTTACATATTTCACATTTATTTTTTCCTGCAACAGCCAGCCTCTTATTTTTCTTGACTTCACATGCTTACTGAGAAAAATAAAAGCAACTTAAAAAAAATGGGAAGTAAAACCCAGATTATGAGTCTGTTAAAGTCAGAATGAATTGCTCACTTTACTCTCTAGTAAGTACTGAAATGCATTCATAGCTCACTGACAGGTCCTTGCTAAATGGAAAAGACTATCTCTTGTCCCATGCAGTGTATTCCAGTGATTTTTTTATTACTATTATTATTTTCAAGAATGTAGGGCCTTATATGGCTCATACTGCTTATTCAGATACCGCAATGATAAGAGTTAAATACATTCTGTTTTCTATTTAGGTATGTAGTAGCTCTGCTGGAATCAGTCACTTTTTATTCTGTACCAGCAATGTTGTTAGTCAGTCACCACTCATCAAGAAAGAACAAAATAATACTTTTTTTTTTTTTTCTTTCTTGTATATAAATATACTGTTGGGCATAATTTAAAGCACACATGCACACGCCATTACACCTTGGCCCATTTTGTTAGCCATCGATGAATCTTGGAAGTAACTTCTGGTGAAGCCATGTTATATAACTAATTGAAGTAATCAAGGTACTCAGCATGACAAAATTGAAAATCAGAAATTATCTTCTGATTTCATTAGCTTTTAGAATTAGTGCTCTTTGACTTTAAATAGACTACAAGCTCTGTATGTTGCATTTAAATGTTCAGCCTGTCTATTTAATCATTCAGTTTCAGTGTTTTGCATGATGCCATATGTTCCTGTGACTAAACAATCTGCAGTTGCTATTCAGCTGGCTTTTATTTTTGAGATCTTTGGGGTTTAAAATTTCTCTATCAGGAGTGCCATTCCCTCCATACCCTGATCTGCCTCTCAGCTTTACAATTAACAATCCATTCTTATATTCCCTAAGCAAGAACATGGATGGCGTCATTTCTCCACATGATGATGATAATTACTGTCACCCCATCACTCTTATTTGTTCATAACAGAACCTGCAGGGATACAATTACATGATGCAATCTGATTAACTTCCTCCTGTTGTATGTACCTATTCCAAAGCCAAGAAGCTTTATTTCTTAATGATGGTGGAAATATATTTACAGTATTTCAAAAAACACTATTAAAATTTGGAGTGACCTTTTTGTTCACATAGAATTTAATTCTATTTAACTTCCTTTTTCTTTGTAAATCATAGTTATATGATAATTTTAGAAGGTTATGGGGACATTGCACTGTGGAGAAATTACAATCAAATATTAATATATCAGAAATACCATTTCCAACACTTTAAAAAAAAAAAAAAATACATAAATCAGCAATTGAGTTACCCCACTTTTTCTTTATACTATGTTTGGAATGAGAAATAATTGAATTAAATTAGACACCATTGTCCAACCATTATTTTTAAAGGTATCATTATGAATTCAAGGCATCCATAAGTTAATGAAAGAGTATAGTGGCTTTTACCTACTCCAGTTTTGATCCAGGTGTGAAATCAACCTGGCCATCAGAATGAGAGAGAGAGATGCATGTGAAGAAGCCATCCTTGAATCATTTTAGTTTGCATCCTAGGAATAAAATGAACTATACCTAAACCATGTTTTTTGCTGCTATAGCCCATTTAAGACAGCAGATGTATCCAGTTGTCACCATCACAGAATCTAAGTAGCTACTTTCTTTAAAACAAAATGTGTCTTAATGACGAAGATTTTAAACATTTCTAAAAATATCTCCCTCCAAACCAGGCTTTTTAATTTACAATTTTATGGAGATAAAATCAAAGGCAGGTTTATAATCCCTAAAAGGAAACAGTTGTCTCACGATTAAAGGTATTTAGCTCACTGAAGGCAAATTTTACACATTTTCTTTTATGATCGAAGTAAAGAACACATTATATTGGCAATTTCTAAAGCTCATTAGACCAACTAATCTGATGGTTTTCTAAATTAAGTTAGCACTGATTATTTCCTAATATCTTTAATAATAATAATAATAATAATTAAAAAAAAAAAAAAAGTGTTGGCTTTCATTGTGCTCTGAAATCAGCTCCTCATTTCTGGCAGTACTTAATTCAGCAGCAATGTCTTCTGAAGTGTATCTTTACTCCTTGTGTCATATTTAACAGCTTCACTTAGTGTTTTAGTTAACTTCTATTCTCAGCTACTTTGCTGTTTATAGTTTCATCTGCCTCCATCTGCTCTGAATAAAGTTGCAGTAAATCTGGCCCTTTGCCTTTCCTGTCAAGTACTAAACAAAAAGAAAGTCTAGAGGGCAGCAGCCCCAGACTTAGAAAGCTTAGTGGAAATCCTTCCACTTTCACAGACCTCTGTTACGTTGAGCAAAACAAAAACAGCCCATTAAAGACTTTGGAGCCTTAAGTTTTAATAATATCTGGTGAGAAGATTAGGAAGGGAGGAAAAGAATTTCTACAAGAATAAGAACCAGTCTTTTACAGATGATTACAAAGCAATTCATTAATTTTTAGATACTTTAACTTTTCTAATTTACCTAATCTAATTTCTATTCATCTGTAACTCCAGTTGGAATCAGTTCTACTAGCAGGTATTACTCTTCTTGTGAAATCAGATACTAAGTTTCAACCTGACTATGAGAACTGGCTTCTGAAAATTTGACTTTTTTTTTTCTGAAAATTAAAAGAAAAAAAACAATAGGCAATCTTAATTATTGATTTCTCTAAGAATGCACATAAACAACTCATTTTTGTCTTGAGTTGGCCTGTGTATGGAGTTATCTACAGCTTGTATGGTCCATTTCTGGAATGTAGTCTGATGTAAGCAAGTAAATCTTCATTTGCTTAAAATTTAATCCAGAATATGAATCACTAGTATCTCAGCATGAAAGAGAGAGAAAGGAAAAAGCAGCTGTCTGTCTTCTACTGTAATTTCTTTTTCTTTTTTTAAAAAAAATTAAATATATATTTTACTGGTTTGTACCTATTATTTCTGATTTTCTCCCCCATCCTCACAGGGAAGATTGAGTGATTGTATGATGCTTAGCTTTCTACTGGGGTTAGCACACAACAATGTTAGAAAATAAATATATATATATACGCATACACAGTTATATCAGGGATATATTTGTCTTACTAATTAAGTGGCACAGTTTACAGGCAGCATTCATACTAAGTTTGAGAAATTACTTTATTCAGTTGAGAATTTTCAATTTTCCACGCATACAGTAGAAAGCTGTTGCAAGCCAGAATTAGTTTTATATTAGAAAGACAGACGAGTTATTACAATGATAAAAAGAAAAGCTGAATTATATATTGAAACCATCACATAGACTGTACAAGGAGGCTGTTTAAAGAGTTAACATACAAGACAACAATGTATCAGCAGAAAACTCATCTAGTTTTGCCTAAAAAAAAGAGTAGCTTCCATTGGGAACAGGAAGAATTGGATGCAAGACATTGCAGTTTGGGTGAGCAACAGAAAATTCTGTTATCGTCCTGCTTTTGAAATGCCTTTTTGCAGGGCAGATTACTCTACAACTTGACTTTCTATTTTGGTCTCAGAATCCTGTATAGAGTAGGCATGCTGCATATTGTACCGTCAGCCCTAGTGAGATCTTTATCCACACTAATGCACCCTCCTTTCCTTTGAAATAATCCTGAGAAAGGAAGAGAGATGTTGCTGTTCATCCTCATAGATACTAAACTGTGGACAATAAAAGAATTACAATTGTGAAGTATACCATAGTCTATACCCACCTCATGGTATATACACGCCTATTCACAGGGCAACCTTATTTTTCCTCTTTTTAAGCAATGTCTTCCTTATATAGAGGGGGTATTTATACTTAAGGAGGTAAATCTATTTAATTTGTTTGTTTGTTTGTTTGTTGTTTTTGTAAGAAAGGTCCTTTTATCATCAAGATAATGTAATATGAAAGCACAAAGTATTCCTATTAATATATTCAGAAGACAGAAGAGAATGAAAATGTATGAAGTTACGGACGAAAAAAAATGGAAAACAAAAAAAAAAAGTGGAAATACACTTATTTTAAAATTGATATTGATTTATGGGCATCAATATATGGGAAAACATGCTTTAAAGCTCAAATACTACATTCCAAATATGACGTACTGTAGTACTGGAGGGTGTGGTGTAAAATTATAGATCACTAGAAAAAAAATGTATTAGAATAATACCTGAAACCTACTTGAAAGACATATTATTCATTAGACTGGGACTTGGTAGAGGAGGGATATCCTTCCCTATCACTTATGGAGGAAGGATGTGTTTTTCTCTTATGCATCTGAAAGATGGAACTTGGGAGAAAAAACTGTTTTAACTACAATTAAAAAAAATTAAATATGCTGCATTATAATGTAATGAAGCAACATATGCAACCAAAATAGAGCAAATAACTTATTCTACATTTCTTGCTGAGATACAAGTTCATTGGATGATATATATAGGATCCTATCTAGAAGAGATGGTTGGGAGAATTTAAACGATACAACCCCATTACATGGTAGATGCTACTCCAATCTTTGAGGCGTCTCCCACATTGCAAACAGAAACTTTTTTGTCTCTTGCATTCCCTAGTTGGATCCCAGAGAAACCATTCAAAGATGGAGAACAGAAAACACATCTGATCAAGAAAAACATGCTTCCCATATCTTGACTTCACCAGATTTTTTTTTTAATTGAAATGTTATGCAGAATAGTATACAGGAAAAAAAAAAATCTGAAAAATTTCAGCATCCAGAGACATTTTCAGCCATGCTGAATCTCTTCTAGCACCATTTTGATGCATCCTCACTAGAAATGTTTTAGGGCTTTGCTGAAGTTTTGGAACTGAAGATTCTTTTGCGTTGTGTACCTGTTTGAGGGTTAAATTGAGTTCATGACCCTGGAAAAAACCTCTTGGATAAATCTTTGTGAGGAGATTACTTTTATGGCGATTTTCTTCTGAGACCTGTCATTTAGTTGTGGGGTTATTTTTTGTCCCCTTTTTTTTTTTGTCCCTTTTTTTTTTTCATGATCATACAGATTGCAAGAGATAAGTGGAAGAAATCGGCTAAATGTTTATTCATAGAACTAGTGTGGGATTATTTTTATCACAGTAGGAACATCATAATCTCAGAAGTATCTTCTTTTGAATTGGATAACACCAATGAAATAAAGTTCAGGGAGCATGAAGATACCAAAGAACAAAGACATTTTAAATGTTGATTAGAAAAATAAAATAAAAAAAAAAAAAGAGTAACTAGGAGGGGAAAAAAATACTGTAATTCACCAAAGTGAACATTATGGATTTTATTCTATTCATTATGGTTTTATTCTATTAGTTTACTTAAGGGACGACATAAATGCTTAGTAAAATAAACTATCAAGATAATGAGAACTAGTAAGCAAGGTCATATCTCTGCATATAATAAAAGGCAAATTGTTTCACTTATAATGAGCATGACATTAGGAAGGAGACATGCACCTATAATCTTCAATTACCATAACATTTTATTTGTTTGCATATGTAGTGGTATTCACCTGAAAAAGAGGATGATATACTACCACTGTTCTTTTTGACATCTTGGTGTATCATTGCCTCCAGGCTACTTTTAGCCATTAAGTGATTCAGGATTGAGAGGTGTTCTCTAGCAATATAAATTCATTATTTTAAATTTGATAAATGTATTTGTATAGCCTGTTTTTTTCTGTTGAATATCCAATATGCTAAATTTAAGCCATGATTCTTAGCTATGACCATCCACAGAAATGAAATTCAAAGGCAAAGGGAATGGGGCCAGAATTAATTATCACTTACACTGAATTGAGCATTAATGCATTTTTTTCTCATTTTATTTGTTTTATTTTCTTTGGCATCTAGTTATGGCATAGTGAAAGACAAAGTTCATGATCCAAAAATAAATTCCACAAGCTCAGACATGCTTTTTTTAAATGAAGTGCACACTCCTGATGAAAATACTCCTACTTACAACTGAATAGTTGAAACTAAGGTATATACAATCATCTATCTTGAAGGATAAAATTTAAAAAATGCACTTTTTTGTGACAGAAAGAATGTGCTACAGAATATTGAACAAATTCGGGAAAGTCTCCTCTTCATTCACAATCCATACAGATATAGCTAAGTGAGAAATTTGCACGGTATTTGCTGCTATGATAGCACACAGATTTCTAGCCAGTTTTATTAGATGCTTACTTTCACAATGGTAAAAAAAAAAAAAAAAAAAAAAAGAGACATCAAAGATATCATTCCTACAGATTAAGCACCATACACAAAGTCAGTTCCTCCTCAGAGGAGGAAAATTTGGAGATAAATTTTAAAGAGTAGAAACTTATTTAACATCTTGTGATAGAAAAGGAAGAATTTCAGAGAAATGAGGCAATAGAACTGAAGAGGTGACACCCAGCTGTGATTTCTCAATGAGTAAGATGCCAAGAGTGCATAAACAAGGTAAGGAGGTATGGGAGAAGGTTTATTATGTGA
>CM021699.1:88053854-88151630 GCA_011074415.1 Stictonetta naevosa | reverse complement strand
GTCTCTGCCGCTCCTTCATGGTCACTCTCTGCCCCTGCTCCACGTGGGGTCCCTCCCACGGGATGCCGTCCTTCCCAAACTGATCATGCGGGGGCTGCCCACAGGCAGCAGCTCTTCAAGAACTGCTCCCACATGGCTCCATACCACGGGGTCCATCCCCCAGGAGCAAACTGCTCCAGCACGGGTCCCCCATGGGTGGCAGCTCCCCCCAGACACCCTGCTCCTGCGTGGGCTCCTCTCCACGGGCTGCAGCTCCGGCCCGGGGCCTGCGCCTACAGGGGCTCTCCATGAGCCGCAGCCTCCTCCAGGCCACATCCACCTGCTCAACGGGGGGCTCCTCCACGGGCTGCAGCATGGAGATCTGCTCCATGTGGGACCCATGGGCTGCAGGGGGACAGCCTGCTCCACCAGGAGCCTCTCCACAGGCTGCAGGGGAACTTGTGCTGCGTGCCTGGAGCACCTCCTGCCCTCCTGTTGCACTGACCTTGGTTTCTGCAGGGCTGGTTCTCACTCGTCACTCTCAGCTGCTGTAGTGCAGCAGGGTTTTTTGTGTGTTTTGTTTTTTCTTCTTCCATTTCTTAAATCTGCTCTCACAGATGCGCAAACATCTCTGCTCGGCTTGGCTCTGGGAAGCGACAGGTCCCTTTGGAGCCAGCTGAAAATGGCTTTTAACTGACATGGGACAGTTTCTGGATTCTTCTCACAGAGGCCACCCCTGCAGCCCCCTGCTGCCAAAACATTGACATGTAAACCCAATACAATATTTTCAAGAAGGAGGAAGGTAGTGGGACATGTTATAGCACTGGAAGGAAAATGCCAGGGAAATATGTACCTGTGTACAAAGATCTTAAAAAACAAAGGAGAGGACTGAGAAATATCTGCTAGATAATGATCTAACCTCTAAGGGTGCACTGAGACTCATCATCATTATCTGAAAGCTAAAGTAGTCTGTTTTTACAAACAGCGGCAAGGTTAGTGCTGCTGGAGGGAAAAAAAAAAAAAAAAAAAAAAAAAAAAAAACACTGGAATGGCATTTATTGGCAATAATGAAGGAAGGAGTATAAGAGAGTTTGACATCATAAATACTCATTTGAAATGGTGTTGGCTGTTAGAAACACTATTAAAAGGGATAATAAATACAACTTGTTTTTCCCACATGTTTCTACAGTTGTAACCTTCAAACTATGCTGCTTGTTACTATTTACCTTTAAAAAGAAATTGAAAGAGTGGTCATTTTTTTCAATTAAAATTTTCTTAATTTAACAGCTCTTCTCCCCAAAGCAATATTATTGTATCATAATATGAACACATGCGCACATATATACAACAACACACATACAAATAACATGGTGTCTTTTGTATCTTAATAGCCATTATCAGGATTGTTCCTAACCCAGGTTCCCCACTTGACTATTTTTTAAGATTTTTAAGTTATTTCATAAGCATTTCAAAGTCATTAACTGTTTCTGCTTTCAGTTCAATAGAGTTTTTTAAGTATATCTAATTACTATTCATTGGGCTGTACTGCTTGTAATCTTTGCTAATTCCTCTCTGTATGGCTAAAACAAATATATGTATTTGAATGTGAACAAGAGATATGTATATTAAGATATGTAAATGTAAAAGTGTGTTAAGATAAACATATAACCTGAGCTAACCATTAATTTTAAATTAAATGTTTCTTCACTGAAGTGTGATTACAGTTTGGGGGCGCAATGTATTAATTTCAACAGAAGTTGAATTAGGCAGTTATATTCTAGGGTTCCAGGTAGCTTTTCTGATCAAAACCAGATCAAGAGTGTTAAAATAGCCAACAATCATATAGACTACTGAAGATTCATCAGTAATCTCATGGAGTATGGAAGATTTTAAAAAGAAACAGTTAAATCTTTTCTCTGCTTGGTTTAGACAAGGAACATGATTTCATATCTTCTATATCCACAGTTAGGATATCCACAGTTAGGATACTGTTATTTTTTATATCTTTTAAATTTTGCAGTAATGTCTATTTTCCCTTGGGGAAAAAATAAAATAAAATAAAATGAAATAAAATAAAATAAAATAAAATAAATCCAGGAAGGAAAAACAAAACAAAACAAAACAAAAAATTGCAAGGCCATACAAACCATTTTGCACCATCTGTCAAATTCTGCAGCATGTTTACTATAATATTTTTAATTGTTGTTGACTAAACTCCAGCTACCTGACTGGCATTCTTCCCAGTCTAAAATGTAGGGTTTGTAGTCCACTTCTGACTAGCCTTGGTCTTTCCTGTTCAGAGTGAAAACTCTGCAATTTTGTTTGTTTGTTTGTTTGTTTTAGATTTCAAATTCAAATAAAATTAAGCTGTTCTACTCTATATCAACAAAGGAAGCTGGCTATCATTCTGGTTGTTCATATTTCCAAAACTGCTTTTCAGGAAACTCTTCTGTTTATTTCATTATTTTATGGACTTCACAAGTGCTTACATGCATATGTAAACATACAATCAGGTGCTCAGCCTCTCTATCAAAGGATGAAAAGTCAGCCATGCCTGCCAGATAAATATAATCAGGCAGCTTGGTCCACAGAGGCTACACCTATACTAGCAAAGAGTAGAACACAGCAGAAGTATATATGCAGAGTGAAATAGCTGGTACCATGAACTGTACATGTGTTGAGGAATTTACTTCCAACAAACTGTATTCTGCTCCTATTGTCTAGTACCTACATATCCTAAACTGGAGCACATGAGGTGCACTTCTGCAGTACATATTCTTTTATTCAAAAGAAATTCAACTTGTGTCCTGCAAGAGAGGTGTATAGAGTGAATAGAGTGAATAGAAGTGTATAGAGTGAATAAAAGCATGCTACTGGAGACAATCAGGAAATCCAAGTCAATAGTCTTTTCCTCATCCAAATGAAGGAAGAATGTTATTAGCACATAACTTCAAACATATTCAGTGTTTGCATAGGAGTCTTTAAAACAATGAATGTCCACAGATGTAAAACATAATCATTTTCATGACACTAAAATAGCATGGTCTGAATGAAAAGTACCTATGTGACATTATGACATTATAAGATGTTTGGTATCAATGCTGTAACTCCAATATTTACATTTTTGTATCACTAGACTTTCCAATCACTACAATATGTCAACAATTTTTAAAATCTTGAATTGTCTTTGTTTTCTTTTTGTTTAAAAGTGATGTTTAAATGAGTAGGCATACATCCAGCATATATATTTATAAATGCATGTAAAAATGCATTTATAAATATATAACTGTAATAACAGAAATACCCAATGTTCTTCCTATTTATTCTGTGGAATCATAGTACTCCACTAAAAAAATCACAGTAAAAGTTGGGGTTATTTTTGCCTCATCAAAAAGAATGAATAAATGAATGAATAAAATAGGCATATCATGTTTGTGTGTGGTGAAGCCTCCAACTCTTTCGAAGTGGTCAAAACTGTGAAGTGATCTCTTTAAGACATTTCTCAGATTCAGCATAGATTCAGATTTCAGATATTCAAAGACATCTGAAAAATTAAGTAAAAGACTTGAATTAAACTTGTCAAAAATATTGTTATAGCTTGCAGACTATTAATTTTTTGTTTGTTTATTTACTTCAGGACTTTATTTTATTTTTAATAAATTGTGCTAATACTGTCCTTTATTTAAAATGCATTCCAGAACAATTTGACAAACTAATTGCAATGTTAGTGAAAAGTTATGGATTAAATATTAAATAAGATAACTTTTAATGACAAAGACATTGCATCACACACACACACCCCATATATATATATATATATCATATTTACTGTAAGCATTCTTTTAATCAGTTGACACTGAAGTATTAGAATGAATCCAAATGAAGATGATCAAGGGGCTGGAGCACCTCTTGTATGAAGGGAGTTGGGGTTGTTCAGCCTGGAGAAGACTCAGGTTATAGTCTTCATTTAGACTATATAGACTTCATATAGACTTCATTTAGACCTTATAGTCTTCAGGCCTTCTAGTGCCTGAAGAGGGCCTACAGAAAAGCTGAGGTTGGACTCTTATCAAGGAGTGTAGTGATAGGACAAGAGTTAATGGTTTAAAACTAAAAGAAAGTAGATTTAGATTAGATATAAGGAAGAAATTCCTTACTGTGGGGGTGGTGAGGTACTGTAACAGGTTGCCCAGAGAAGCTGTGGATGCTCTATTTCTGGAAGTCTTTACAGCCGGGTTGGATGGGACTTTGAGCAACCTGGTCTGGTGGGAGGTGTCCCTACCCATGGAAGAGGGGTTGGAATTAGGTGACATTTAAAGGTCCCTTCCAACCCTAACCATTCATGATTCTATGATAAATGGATTCATATGTTTTGAGCTTTGAGTATTTACAATAACCCTTTATTATGCAGTATTTCAACATGTATCTGTGTCAAGTTTGTGTAAAGCCCATACAACAGGCCTACCTTAGGTCATCCACCTGTAAGAAAAAATGGAAAGACAAAATGTCAACTTTTTTTTCTTGTCCGATCAGAAAACTATTTACAACTCCAGAGACTCAAACACAAGTGATCTTATTTACAATTTTCTACCTCAGATTTCCACTTTTTGCTACCAGGTTTCTAAAAATAAAATACAGTATTGCAGAAAAAATGTAAAATACAGAAGTCTATTTTAAGATCTTGCACTTCTTTTGAATTATGAATGTAATGTTTAAACATATGGAAGAAAATTTTTGATCATATCTAAAAATTGACAAGTCATTTTCCTTAGCTTTTCCATTAGAAACGTAACCTCTCTGTTTTAAAAACACCTATGCACCAATTTAAATATGCCAGTATGCCAATATGGCCAATACAGTATGCACTACA
This sequence comes from Stictonetta naevosa, assembly GCA_011074415.1. Classification (NCBI taxonomy): domain Eukaryota; kingdom Metazoa; phylum Chordata; class Aves; order Anseriformes; family Anatidae; genus Stictonetta; species Stictonetta naevosa. The sequence continues at coordinate 88,146,781 of CM021699.1, read as the reverse complement.
GCAAATACTATTTCCAGTAACTAATCATAAGACTTTTTTTTCAGAACTATAAATGCAGGTGAATGGCAAAAATTGGTTATATTCCTACACTACTAATTTCCTCTCAAACCTAAGAGAACTCAACTAGCCTTTGATTGTCTGTGTCACCCAATCTAAGAAATCAGGACAATAATTGACGTCTATCAATAGGAGAAAAAAGCTAGGTAAGTGCAATATGGTTCACTGAAAACTCATACAGTGCTAGGGACACACAACATGAGATGTGTGATTGCTCTGCTTAATTTGGCTGTGCATTTTTTGAACTTTCACCAATTTTATGTTATGGAATTTTTTTCCCAATATACCCAGAAAATTTATTATCAACTTCCTCTTTTGGGGAAGAAAAAAAAAAAAAATAGAACCTGCAACAAACAACTTTTTGCTAATGGTGTTTTGTAATTAATAAAATGATTATTATGCTGCTGAAAAAAAAAAAAAAGAAAAAATCATTTGTCCTCTGTGTCTTACATCAAATCTTTCATGTCCTGTGAACTTCTTTAACAAGAAGCTAAATTTAAATTAACCAATTAGTCCTGATTTATGTAAAATATCCTTGCCTGTTGTTTTGAATTGCTCTTGCCCTTAATCATTTTTGGATAATAATAAATAATATTACCATAAACTCACCCAGTAAATGCTAAATAAATCAAAACTGTGAGTTTCTTAGTTTCTTTACCTCTTTGTCCCTCTTTGTCTCTTTTCTTTTTATTTCCTTTTTGGGGAAGAGTGGGAAGGGGGGAATTTTGCAGCTCTGCATATAACAGTTTAACAGTTTATTACGAAAAAGAAAGCTGTGTGTGTGTGTGTGTGTGTGTGTGTGTGCGCTGAGGTGTATTATGGCCCTGCATGATGTTTTTATAACTATTAGGGCCAAAGACCTTCATGTCTTTGTGCAAAAACCTAGGCAGCTAGGTTTTTGAAGGTATTTTTAAGCATAGAATAGTAATAGTGTTTAGTTAAGGTAAAATATTTTTTACACTCAATGGTTGCTCAAGAAGCCTGTCTTAAAAAGATGGTACTTATCCTCAATTTTCATATATGGATTTACTATTTGATAATGCATCCTTTCTATAACTTGATGCTGAATGGTTTTCCTGGAGATAGCAATTATTCTCTTCTCATAATTATTTATAATACTAATTATGTAAACATTCAATGCAAAACAAAAACAAACAAACAAAAAAAAAAAACACCCTGAGTGTAGTACTACTTATGCTTTAATTAAGAAAACTGAACAAAACAAAACCACTTTTATTTATTTATTTATTTATTTATTTATAAATGCACTTTGTTCCATGAATGGCTAACACAGATAAGAATATATTGTCTAAGGGGTTAGCCTGATGTCCTTTCTTAATGTTGATGATTTAATGCATATTTTGCATATGCTAGCAAAAGGATGAATGACCTAGTGAGAATTATTTCACTAGATTTCTTCCCATGGGATTGGAAAATGTTGAATTTGGTTAAATTAAAATTACTGTGTACAGACTATTAGCTGGATAATATTGTTTACACAAACAGAAATTTTACAACTAACTGTTCAATGAGCTGAATAGTAGCACTAAGCTATAAAAGAAAGCTTATATGATGGCATTAGTAACTACAAGGAACTTTCATTTAAAAGTTTCACTAATAGCATGTAACCTGGAATAACTTTAGAAGCCCAATGATTAATTCTGCTGTAATCTGTTACAGCTTTAACTGTACAGTATGAATGAGCATGTCAGTGTCACCAATGCTTTTTCTTCTTTTAGGTGACTGCTAGTCAATTGCTTTTCTGATGCTGATTGTTCGTATTCAGGGAGAATCTTACCTATTTCACTGTATAATTCTGTTAGTAACCCCAATTAAGTTTATAGATTTCCCTTTACTCACTTCATGCCTACATTTGTGTACATGTATGTTCACATGCCCCTATACATACACGTATGTAAATATGTTTCTATGTATCTATGTGGGTATGACTACAAATATTTTCCAACAATCTTTACAACAGTCTATCTAGCATTCCTGTAACCATATCTAAGAACCTACAATACTAGGGAAAGCTACACTCACTGTATCTGCAGAAATAACCATAGCTACACAGTAAGTGATAATAATCCCTTTAAAAATGATGATTTGGGTTATTCCAGATCTTGGGACATCTAATACAAACCTCTCAACAGTCTTCTTTCAAGACACATCACTATAGAGATATCATCAGGTGCCACATACGTACATTGCTACCTCTGTTGTGTGTCATCCATGTTGTTGTGAAAGAACATCCAAGTGTCCTTGTGAAAACTGGACAATGATTGCACTACAGACTTAGCTCATGTGTAGAATATCAAGGTCATAGGATAGGGGAAGGCATAAATTATTATAAATAATTACAATTAATTATAATTAATACTACTACTGCTGAAAAAAAATAAATACATACTGTCTTTAGTGCTGATCCTCCACATAGGTCTGCAAAATACTTTCAAATGATAGATCTGGAATTTTACCGGACAATAAAAGTCATAAGGTCAAGAGAGACATTAGCTTTCCTTTCTAGTCTTTTTTTCACTGTACCTTGTATTTATACTTCTCTCAAGTAACCTCATTGCTTACCTAAACAAACAAACAAAAAAAAAAAGTAGGAAAATGTATCTGTGTGAAAGATTTTGATAAATCATCTACTCTCTTATTCTGCCCTAAAGAACTTATCAATTCCACCTATGTCATTGCTAAGAGATGTTTGTCTAGTCTTTTCTCACAGTGTTCTAAGTATTCTATGCACAACCTCCCACATCTATTTTTGACTTCAGGCCTTCATCATTTCAAAATTTGATTACCAAATCATGTCATTTCTTCTTACACTCTAAGAAGAAACGGAGAATAAATCAAGATTTTATTCATTGGAATAACTGTATGTAAATGTGATAAAAGCTCATCTACACACTCATAAAGGAGCACAGAGAGACAACAGGCAGTGGGGAAAGCCCAATCAAGACCCTGTCCAGCTCCTTCCAGGACCACTGAAAGAGCCATCAGCCTGCTATGTGCCCACCTCCACAATCCCAGAGCCCCGAGGCAGGTAAGAACCCAAATCAAAGTCTCATAGGAAGAGGGCACCCCATCCAGGCCCCATCCAGGGCTGTCCTAGGAGAAGCCTCATCCTCAGCCCCCGTGTCCAGAATGACACTCACCATGATAAGTCAACACTGCACCACATATTAAACTGAGGGAGATTGCTGCCAGGGGTTATGGACACATTATGAGTTGCTGGGGAAGAGCATTTTTGGATTGCACAGGACATATGGAATGTTTAAGAGTGAAACCAAAGGTGGGGAGAAGGAGTGAATGAGGTGACTTGGGAAGGAACAAGCATGAGAAAATAGAGGGATAAGGGGAGGAAAGGGATCTGTAACATGAAAATGGGAACTAGTTGGTACGTTTGGCTGTGCCCCGTGACGGATCAACATGTGCCTGTCCTGTCTTCTTAAACACAATTTCCAACAATTTTGCTGGGTGAGAGGCTCCTCTTCTGTGTGCATGTGTATATATGGAGGTCTGAGTGCCAGCAGTGGGAGTGGGACCATGGACCAAAGGGTGCATGTGCCTGGGTGCCAGCAACTGGATTGGAAAGACCGGGGTGAGTAAAATTAAATGAGGTGGGACCAGGATCAGAGACCCATGTGGTGGTACCAGGAGTAAGTGTGAATGTGCAAGTATTTGAGCACTAGTGAAGATCAAGCTGAACAACTCAGCTAATGCAGTCTGGAAGCCACTGAGATGTGTGTGTCTCTGAGACTGAGACTACAGAAGGATAGGGCTAGTAGGGACCACAGGAATCACAGCAGCTTCCAAAGGGACCACAGGTCTGGAGTTTCTAGGGGTGAGACCCTCTGGTAGGTGTGTCTCTGCAGATGAGACCACAGGGAGCTTGGCTGTTGGGAACCAGGGGAGTCCCAGCCAGCTCTGGGCATTAGTTTGTGTATGTGTGAGTGACTGAGATGGTCTGTGCCAGCAACTGCAGAGGGGATTGCTTCAATTTGAAACTCCTCCACTTGGAAGACATATTTGTTGATGATAATCTGTCCAGAATACAGTACTCTACCTGTTGCCTCACAAATGAGTAAAGTAGTAATATTTAATATGTCTTGCAGACTACACTCTTGATTATATTTTGAGTATGGTGTTTTATTTTTCCATGAAAGGATGATTTTACAAATTTAAGTTTAGTTCATTATCCATGATAATCCTAGGAAGGAGGGGAATTATTTTTTTCACAACCATTTGTTTTTCCTCCTACTTATGCTGTTAATTATATCTATCTAAATGTAGCTCCTTGCAATGTCTCTATTGAACTACATCTGTTTTTTTTCCAGACTATTTCTCCAATTTTTCAAGATCATTTTGAATTCTCATCCCACCCTCCCCTATGCCTACAGTCCCTCCCAGCTATGTGTTGCCTGAAAATTTAATCATATGCTCTTGATTTCATCATCCCATTTAGTAATGAAAAAAATGAATGAGGTTCCTCTCTGTACATCTTTCTGTTCTGTCAGTGAACCACAGATAAGAATTCTCTGGGCACAGTTTCCACAGTTTACAGTTCTTAAGTCCTCTGTAGAAAGGTCAACAAAAATCTCTAAAAATTTCCTTACCTGGATCATTAAAAAACAAAACAAAACAAAAACAAACAAGCAAAAACACAATAAAAAGAAGAAGAGGAAGAAGAAGTTATAAAGGTTAAATCCATACTTACATTAAGATACCATATATTTATATCGAGATTACTCTATATTCATAGTCTCAAATCTTGTCATGGAAAGAAATTAGGTGGGTTGAATCAGATACCTTTGTTCAGACTCATAATAGATGAATGTACGTTATCCTTCAGAAGCTTGCATTGATCTGTTATTTCAGATTTCTTTTCTTCTCAGAGGGTTGTGAGGCACTGGAACAGGTTGCCCAGAGAAGCCACAGATGCCCCATCCCAGGAAGTGTTCAAGGCCAGGTTGGATGCTTTGAGCAACCTGGTCTAGTGGGAGGTGTCCGTGCCCATGGCAGGGGGCATTGGAATTATATGAATTACGTGATCTTTAAGAACCTTTCCGACTCAAACCATTCTATGATTCTGTGATTCTGTGATCTATATAACTCTATGTCTGTCTCCTCTACATCTCTCCTCACCCTAATTCTATGATCACCACTGAATATTTTCTTTCCTTGTAGGACGTATTTCAAGAATAATTTTATAAGTGTATATTAATGTGCTTTCATTTCTACATGTAAATTTTCACAGGCGTCAAATGTATGTAAGTTCTCAGTATAGCCCAAAAAGATACCAAGTTTGATTAAGTTACCCACACAAGTGTCTAGTTCCATTTGAGATCACGCATTGTCTCCAAGATAGCCAACTGGCATATAACACCAGAAGAATGTCTGACACATATCCTCCTCAGCTAGCATGATGATCTCAATTGGTACTGAATATCTATGTTTAAGCAACTGAAATGCACTTTAGGTTTTCTTTGGCTACAGTGGGAATTTAGGACTAGTAACATGTAGGGATATTTGTGATGTTGCAGTGTATCTCATCCTGACCAAAGTATCAGTTTCAAAAGGACCTGGGTCATTCACAGGTCCGATATCATATCTGGGAGTTTATGGAAGACTGGATACTGCAGAACACTTCAAATGCTACCACATACCTATCTGTGGGTATTTTAATCAAGTTCCTGACACACCTTCAAATACCTACATATAGAAATCTAAATTTAAGATAACTAATCTGAAACTGAAATGACTCTTATTCATTGATCCTCCATGAGATGGACACAAATTGTACTGAAATGATTTCAAAACTTTTGTCTTCTACAAACAATCTCCACCATAAATCCCGTTGTAGATTGATGCCTGGACCTGGATTCAGCTCAAGGATCCAGTCCTTGGCTCAGACTAAGCATTAAACATCTAGTGACACTGTCATGTGCTATTTATGCAGACAGAGGAAGAAAATGCCCTTGCATACATACAGGTAGGCATGGGTTTAGACATTAATTACAGGTTCTTGTAGCAATTGATATTCCCCAATGACTGAAAGCCTGAACTCCTTCAGTAAACAGGAATTAAATATTGTCTTGAATGACTGATCACTTGAAAACTCCATGAGGACTTCCTCTGTCTCAGTGACATATTTCTGGCAAAGCTATATACAAAGGGTTGCTGAATCTGGTCATGTTGATCAAGCGTTATATTCTCAAAAGATTTTTCAAGTGCCTAAGGATACCTGGGAGACAGCAAACCACTATTGGCTTCATTGTTTCAAGTTCAAACCTACTTTGCTTGCCAGAATTCTACCACAAAGTGAATTAGCTCCATATATCTTTTCAGTCATGGCTTTCTGTTTCAGGACACCACTCCAAAACCATCAGTTAAGGTATGGTTCAATATGAGGTTAAGATACATAAATACCCTGGTTATGCAGGCATCTATAAGTATACTACGTGGCCAAGCTCTTGTTATAGCCAATGAAGATATAAGGCTTAATCCATACTGTAAAGGTAGGTCTCTGCTGTAATTTGAGATACTACAGGGTTTGCTGCTGGGCATTCATCTATTATAAGCCCTTTAGTCCATAACTGTTCATAGGCCCTTTTTCATAGTTCATTAAACATGAAGATGTTATTCCTCTTGGTCATCTCAAATGACAGTAAATGCCAACGTTTAGGCAACTGAACTGATCCCGTAGTGTCTCAAACTTAGATAAGGAACAGATCAAGTAAATGTATGACATAAATGCAATTTTCAAGTCAAATAAGAGTATTAGGATGGGTTTTTGTTTGTTTGCTTGTTTTTGAGAAGATGGCACAATATTTTCGTAAAAAGAAGAAAAAAAAAAAAAGAAAAAAAAAATGAATTAGTATTCTAATCCCATATCTCTGTAGTCCTTTTAGAACACTATTTAGGCTTGATATGTTTCCCTTACAAAGCCATAAGACTCCTCTTCTAGACTTTTTTTTTTTTTAAATTCTGTTGCTTTCAACGACCTCTCAGCTCTATTGCTACATCAATCTGCTAACTATAGCACTTATATACAGTGTATTCCTATTATCTTCTGAAATGCACTGCTAAATTACAAAGCCTCCTATAGCTTCCCATCAAGAAAGTATTTCACAATTGCAAATGGTAAAGCTGTATTAAATGTATTTCTAGACACACTGCTCACTGATTTATAAGTATATTTGGTTCACATTTCAAGATGCTCTGTTATTGGCACTTTTTAGCAATGCATCAAGTAATTTTATCACTGGACACAAATAACTTTAGCATTGGACAATAAAAAGCATTATAGAAGAGTTGCAAATCTGTCCCCAAGTATAATAGAACATCTTAAATATGCATTGGGAAGAATAAGCATTTATTTGTGTGTAGCTGTTTATACTTAACAATTAGCCAGGAAACATTGAAGGAAGCTTGCAAGGTTTGTTGTTTGGTTGCTCATAACATCCAACTGACTTCCATTTCTCATTCTCATCAATGAAAAATCTCTGTTTGTTTATCAGCTTCTGTGACATTTTTATCTTTAGAGATTTCATGCTTAGAATGGTTTGCATAATATCAGATGAAAATATAGTTTAGGCACTTTTCATCAAGCTGTGTGCTAGATATCCCTCCTGATAGTCCTTCTTCAGACTTTATGCAGCAACACAGTCTTAATCTTTCCCTTTCACTGCTTCTGTGTTTTTTTTTTTTTGTTTGTTTGTTTTGTTTTGTTTTGTTTTGTTGTTTGTTTGTTTCCTGAATACCTTCTACCAATTTTTCACCTGGATGTGAAGCACCTTCACTGACCTTTCTCTTTATCATGTTTGTTGTTTCATTATCTGCTGAAAGAATGTGACTGTAATCCACAGTAATAAGACAAATGTATGATCTCAAATTGAACAACTCGACAATATTGAAGTCTGTATGTCTTCTAATAAGCCTGGAAAAACAGGAAGTAGTGAGCCTTACTGCAATGGCACATTTTAATGGATCACTATTATTCTTATTAATATGAATCCACATGAGTTTAGTCTAATTTTGTCTCTGGCTAAATATGTTTCTCCCACATTCTTAAATACATTTTGAACATTTAAATGCATCTTCATAGAAAGACTGCCTCCCAAAAGCATCTAATGAATGGCTATTTTGAAGTTTGGTGCCACCCCCGCTTGAATCAAGGACATCTGATAGTGATGATGGATATTTTAAAACACCGTATATTTAGGAACATTTTAACTCTTATAAATGGAAGTTTAAGTTTGGTTTAAACAAGTCTTACTGGCTGATAGAGCCAAGATACAAAGCAATCTTTTCCAGGATACTATTGTTATCCTGACAAAGAGAAATTTGGGTTTGCATATCCCCAGCCCACCAAAACCATGTATTTCTATATGCTAAAGCAAGGCCTCAGCATTGTCCCTTTCCCATCCCTTCCATGATGAACTTCCTCCTCTTATATGAGCCCTTCAACATCACAAGCTTTATCACACACTAATACACTGACAACCATGCTCTATTCCCTTTAATCTCTTGCCTACTCTTTCATCAGTTAGAAGCACCACTCTCTCCACTTTCACATATGATTTGCTTTCTACCACCTCTTACATATTGTTAAAACAGAATCTCTTTATGGATAAAAGGGAGCACACCATTATATATATGGAGTCAAGGATCATTTTTAAGCCTAATAATCTCATCAAAATAAAACAGCAGCAATTATCACTCAATTTACAAGAATACTAACACTCACAATCCACATTAAGGCATAAAAGCCTCAATAATACCCTTGAAATTTTTATACAAGGAAATGTGTGAGCATTTACCCACAGAATCACAGGAAAAATACAGTTGGAGGGGGCTTTAGGAGGTCTTGTAACAGTCCAACCTCCTACTGAAAACAGAGTAGACTGTAGTATCAGACCAGAAAGCTAAAGGCTTCATCTTGATGGCTTTAAAAAACTCCAATTATGCTCACTTTTCCTCCAACCTCTGGAAATCAATGTCAACGGTCATCCTAATGAAAGACAGTGGGAAGGGATATTTAAAAGAAGTCACTAGCATCCTCAGGGTCTTCACTAGGAGGAATATCATGTTCACAGTGGGTATCACTTCCTTCTCAGTTCTATGGCTTGCTAACGTTTCATTTTATACTCTTAATGCACTGTTTTCTTCTCATTAGCTGGCTGTGGCTCTCAGTTCCCTCAACCCCATGCATACAAAGGGCTGTTTTTTTTCAGGTAGTGACTTGCCAGGGAGGAGGTCACCCACTCCCCAGCAGGGCCATTCCTAGAGGTGAAGCTAAAGCAAGAGAGTAGCAGTCACCAAGAACAGGAGTTAAACCAGTGAAACCCAGCTCATGCCAAAATGAGCCCCTGCACACGGAGCCCCTGCACACTGAGTACCCAGCCTGTGGACTTGGGAAAAATCCTAGTTCTTAGGCTACAATTTGCAAACTGAACTTTTTTCTCCACTTTGTTTGCCTCTTAAAAAACCTCAGTCAAAACATCAGTTCATGCTTTCTCTCCTTCCCTTCTCCCTACTAACTTGCCTATCAGAGTCTACTTAAAGCACTTCAGAAAAAGCAGTAATTCCTGCTTCCTGAAGAGTCCTGTTATCTTACTACAGTGCATAGGTGAGTGAAATAAAGAAGAATATGGTTAAAGCACCTGGTGTATAATTCAGATACCCAGATAAAAGCTTCTGTCACTAGGGCCCCTTCAAAAACCTTTGGGTATCTGAAAGATCTGCAAGTGACTTATGCATAAGAAGAGTGATATGCAGGAGACATCAGAACAACGGGAGGGTACATGGTATTTTGTAATTACTGAGAAAAAATGCTTCTGAAAGTCAACATGTAAGCAACTGAATCTCCTGCTTTCCAGTATATTTCGATATAGGCATCAAATAACGTCTGCCATACACTTCTAAATTTTTGCCTACTGCCTTCAGGATATTCTCTGTGACTCTGCACTGCACTACCCGCAAAAAGTGCTACTACATTTTGCAGTAATAGGTAAAACTAAGAAGAGGTTGTAACTTACTATTACTCAGTTTGATGCTAGACAGAACATTAAAGTAAATAAAATAAATGATGTAGAAAGGAAGAGAAGTAAATGGCAGAACTATTAACAGTGTTCAGAAAGGAAATTGGAGTTTAAGCTTGCCATTCATAGAACAAGTGTCAGATCGTAATGATTTGTTGACATCCTAAATTTCTTACATCAGAAGTGTTTAGAGCTGTAATGGCCATAATGTTACAAAATACAAAATGGTTTGGAAATATAGGAAAAATTTCTTTCTTAAAATTATTCAGGCTCTGCCTAATCCTAGAGTAGCTCAGTACACCAAAACATAGGGTAATTCTACATAACATGATTCATTGGTGTGTCAGTGGTACCTAAACCAAAGCTCCAGGCTAAATAACCTAGTTCTTACTGAAAGACAGATAGTTTTTTTTGTGTTATCCAGTGAGTGGTGTATAATCCTATGGGAGCAATGCATCAATAACAGATCCTGTACATGCACACTAGCAAAGTGGCAGAGTATGGTTTTGTTTATGCCACTGGGCTAAAAGTCTGGAGTGCAGGATTTAATTTTTGACTCTAAAACTTGTGTGTTTTCCAGTAAGTTAGTCAGTGATCTTTCTGTCACTGCTGTTCATTTATAAAATGATGAACTAGTTATTCTTAGCTAAAGGTATCCATAGTTATAGGAATTTCTTTTTTTTTTTTTTTTTTTTTTTTCATTCCTTGCAACTGTATTTCCTGTAATTCCTACAAATTTGTGAACTCTCTAGAATAAATACTGCCTTCAGCTTTACCTGAGTACCACTTACAAAAGAATAAAGTCTTATTTTGGTTTGGGACTGATAAGTACTAGTGTACTTTCAATGTAGAGATCACATTCTTCTGTTTTATTTTTCAGGACTTTATCAATAATGAAGGCACTTTCATTGCAATCAGATTTTTTTTCTGCCTCTGCTTCATTTATTTCAGTGAATCTCCACATAATGTATCAGCCCTAAATCACTGACTTCATGTTATCTGTTTAGGGAGTTGGAGATTTTAAAAAATAAATAAATAAATAAAAATAAAAAATAAAAAAAGAAAGTAAAATAAATAAATAAGTATAATATCATTCTGTGCCTGTCACAAGACCTTTATAAACTTCTATTGTTGTGTTTAATACTGAGAAGTAAGTGTTCTCCACGCTGGTCCCTTGGTGCATACACTCTGTCCAAGTATGGCCATGCATGTTTCCTTCTTTTCTACAAACCCTAGTTTTCTAATGTACAGAACTCTAGTTCCTTTCATTGGAAAGTGCCTTTACAGGGGAGGAAGGGAGCACTGCCATCTGTTCCTGGAAGTAGACCAGGGTGTGACCTCAGCGCACTCTGTAAACTCAATGTTGCCCATCTACCCTACAATGTCTACACTGAAAATATTATTGTGGATTACATGAAACACACAATATATCTGTAGAGCAAAGAATCCTAATTGATAAGTTTAATTTAAATCATAACCATCCCATCAAAATACCGAACAGCTGCTATCAGTCCAACTCAGAGCATACTGGCACATGTAACCCAAACCAACACTAAATTTACAGCTGCAGTCACTCTAATGTAGGAGAGTGGCAGGGGATATTTACAAGAAATCACTAGCATGCTCAAGGTCTTCACCTTGTATCATGTTCACAGTGGGTATCTCTTCCTTCTTAGACTCTCACAAAGGACTATCATTTGTCAGGCAGTGACTAGGGAGGAGGTGTCACCCCTCCCTAGTAAGGCCATGCCCCAAGCTGAAACTAAAGCAAGGAAACAGCAGCCACTGAGCCCAAACGTAGGGATTAATCCAGCTCAGGTGAAGGCCAGGCTGAGCTCTTGCACTGCCAGACCAGCACACAGTCAGGGCATCCCCCTTATAACAGCAAAAGCTGCACTTATGGGGCAAAAAATAGTTTTGCAATTCTTCCCCCCCAAAAATGTAGAATAGTTGTTTGGTTTTTTTTTTCATTGAATGGGCCATCTTACATTATAATTTTCTTGATGCGTCTTTGTTAGTAGTTCAGGCCCTTTGTAATATTTGAATGATTTTTTCTTATTATGATTGTCTCAAATTTGGAGAGATACAGGGCAGCTAGCAGTCTCTCTGTTGGAGGCTGTTAAAGTGAATAAAAATATTTTTAAAGTTTTGAAGTTCCTGAGATTTGTTGGCATTTTGTTTGCATATACTTACTTTTTTTTTTATTTGTCCTGGTTTCAGTTAAGATAAAGTTAATTTTCCTCCCAGTAGCTGGTAGAGTGCTATGTTTTGGATTTAGGATGAGACTAATGTTGATAACACACTGATGTTTTAATTGCTGCAGAGCAGTGCTTACATTAAGCCAAGGACTTTTCAGCTTCTCACTCTGTCCTGCCAGCGGGCAGGCTGGGGATGCAGCAAGAGCTGGGAGGGGACAGACCCAGGACAGCTGACCCAAACTGGCCAAAGGGCTATTCCATGCCATCTGACGTCATGCCAAACAATATCTAGGGGTGGCTAGCGGGGGGGGGGGGTGGGGGGGCGGCTGCTCGGGGATAGGCTGGGCATCAGTCAGCAGGTGGTGAGCAATTGCATTATGCATCACTTGTTTTGTACATATTTGTTTATTATTATTATTATTTTCTGTCCTAATAAACTGTCTCTATCTCAACCCGCAGGCTTCAGTTTTTCTTGTTTCTCTCCCCCATCCCAGAGAGGAAGGGGGGAGGGTGAGCAAATGGCTGTGTGGTGTTTAGCTGCCAGCCGGGTTAAACCACGACAGTATTGCAGTGCTTATATTTCTTGGTCTTTTTGCATAGGATATGATAGTTAGCAATTGTTCATCTTGACCTGAGAGATACTGTTCTTGCTAGTAGCACAGTGGGCTTTTTGGAAAACAGGAAGATCTCTAATGTCCACTGAGCCTCTTTTTTATGGCCTTTATAGAGTAATTTCCTTAAAAACTATTTGCTTTTTTACAAACCTCAAAGCTTTACCCTGAAGATGAAGTAGAAATCTTAGGAAGGAAACAAATCTCTCTCTATTAACTCCTTATTTGATTGTCATGGCAAATGCTATTGCCATGATAAACTGCAGGCAAACAGAAGTAAAACCAGACATATAGTCAATTTTTTTATACTTTCTCTTGCTTCTCTTTTTATGCTCAAAATTTTGCTCTATATAACGAAAACATGCTATAAATAATCCCAATAATTTATTTGTAGTATAAGTGATATCTTAAATAATCTAATCAGAAGAATTATTATTAATCTAGGTCCAATTATTACTTAAAATGTAATGTACTTGGTGCAGGTGCCGAATGTTGGCAGCAGGGTGCTGCAGGGCAACCTCTGTGAGGAGAGGCTGAGGCTGCTCCATGCCGGCCCCAGCCTGTTCCAGCTGGCTCCAACGGCCCCACTGCAGGGCATGGCTGGGCCCAGAAACCAAGATGGCGGGGCCTCTGGAGAATATATTTAAGGAAGGGGAGAAAATTCTGCATAGAAGTGAGAAAAAGAATTGTGAGAAACAACCCTGCAGGCAGATAAGAGAAGGAGAAATTGCTGCAGGCACCAGAACAGATAATCTGGAGAAAACCATGGTGAAACAAGTATTTTCCTGCAGCCTCTGGGAAGGACAATTGTGAAAGGGATATCAACACTGCAGTCTGCAGAGGAGCCCGTGCAATATTAGATGTATATTTGCCAAAGCAACTGCAGGCCATGGAGAACTCACAGAGGAGGAGGGGAATAGCATGAGGAAGAGGGAGTGGTAGAGAGGATCTGTTATGGACTAATGACAGCTACTATTCCCCATCCCTCTGCACTGTTCAGAGAAGGAGGAGGTGGTGGAAGAGCTGGGAATAAAAGATTGAAGTTGATCCTGGGAAAATGGGGGGTTTAGGGGAAAAAGTTTATAGTTTTGTCTTTGTTCCTTACAATCCAACTCTATTTTAATTGGTAATAAATTAAATTAATTTTCCCCAAGATGAAACTGTATTGCCTCTGATGGTAATTGGCAAGTGATGTCCCTGTCTTTATCTCAACCAATGGGCTTTTCTTCTTATTTTCTCCCTTGTCCTGTTGAGGAGGGGGACTGAGACTGTGGCTATGTAAGAATCTGACAACTGGCCAAGTTCAACCCACCACAAGAAATAAAAAAAAAAAATAAAGAAAATAACATTATTTTACACATGATGTGTAAGTAATAATAGCAATACACTTAACTTCGTTTTACACAGGCTTTCTAGATTTTACCTGTCCTGGTGTTTTAATCATGCTTCACTGCGCTCTGGTGTCCTAACATTGATGGCTTCCATCTGTTGGGGTGGGGGCAGTCAGTCATCAGCACCCCTTGTCCTTCACCAAGTATGACACTGATGGTTTCTTAACACTTCCCTCTAGGGTCTCTTTGAGGTCATGCTTCAGTCTTTTAGTCTTTTTTCATTGGTCTGCAAATTCACATTATACACTAATTTGCTAGATAGGGTACATTTTACATAGATTAACTATTGGTCTTTGTTATGTCTGAAAATCTTTTTGTTGAGCTTCAGGTCTGCATTTCTTTAACAGTGACCATTGGTAAGTTCTTGGTAACATGAGGTCTCAAGTTTGAAGCTGGTGCCTTATATCTTATCATCCCATGCCTCTACTCCCCAGAACTGCATCCTGTATTCCCACTTGTCAATGCTTCGGCTATTATACCAGTCTTATATTTCTCCAGTCTGCATTATTAATTTACAGTCATAAATACTTCATGTTACACAGAATAAGTGCTTGTTACTCTTATCTATATAAGAACTATGCCATCACTATACAAAGATAAGCAAAAGTAAAATGTCTCAGACATAGCCACCTGTCATACGAAAAGGTGTTGCTGTAGTTAAACCAAGTCAAAGCAAGTCTCCAGGCAGGTCAAGACAATTTCAGAGTAAGCTAGACAAGACACAGTCCTGAGGCCTTGTAAACTCATTACAAAGCCTATGACAGGTTACTAGCAATGGCAATACAGTATTACATGTCTGAAGGGCTACACTCCAGAGAGCTATCACAATAAAACTATGAAGAGAAAAAAGCATTTTCTAAGATCCTGAATGTATTGAGGTCTTAATATTAAATAATTTAGAGCTCTTTATGAAAAATGAGCAAATGAGAGGTTTCCACACATTACCAGCCACTCCCCTTGACTTAGCCACTCTCATATACATGATTGTGGAATGGAAATAACTCTTTCTGTTTTAGCTGCTTTGCTCAAATAAGTGATTTCTTGCCTAGACAGGGAATTTCTAAAACCAAATCTATTCAAGGTGTTAATGTGTGGGTTAAAATAATAGTTTCTCAGATAAACTAGTCTGAACTGGAGCAGTATATACATTACCACATGATCAGAACCTGTGGCCTTTATGGTGCCACATTCATCTTTGTGCCATTTAAATTATTAGTTATATGATAGATATTTATCACTTTAGCATATGTGAAGAGTCAGTAGACTACAAACCCCAAGAAATTATAAAAAGAAGCATACATAGTTCTCCAAAAATAAACACTTTTTTTTTTTTTTTTTGGTCCGGGGGGGAGCTTTACCTACATTTTGTTGGCATTTGATTCATTGTTCAGGTATTTACACAAACCAATAAACTGAAAATGCTTTTTATCTCATTAATAAGAGAAGACACAATTGGAGAAAAAAAGTTTTATTACCAAATGAATAGCACAGCAGGGTACAATTTGATAAATAGAACATTTCATTTTACCACATGGGTCTTCCTAGTGCAGTCCACATCTCCTGAGTAATTTAATGAACTGTGATGGTTGAACCAGTGCCAGTTTTAATACTCAACATTTTAATCAGCTAGCAAAATAAGTTAAAACTGAGCAACACTTGAATAGCACTTGAATGCGTAAAGTAATATGTTGCTGAGAATGATGCTAGTGACTCTGGATGAACAACAGAAATTGCTGTCTCTGCTGGGCTTAACTAGTGAGGCATTTGGGATCATTGTTATTGCTTGTGTCAGTCACTTTAATTTTATTCTTTATAATATAATCAGGTTTACTTTTCTTTGTCTTGTCTTCCACTATTTGTATTGTCCTCCCATGATTTTCTTAGCAAATACTGCCTGTACTGCAGGCATGTAATTTAGGTCTGCATTGTAAACAACACATTCATACACATATATGTATATATGTCCATCAGTGTGCATTCTCAAAACACTATTTGAATCCAGGCTTCTAACTGCTGCAAGAGCAGAAGGAAAAAACACAGTCAAGAGAAAAGTAGGAGACATTGTTCTGAAGCAATGTTTTTTTTCTCTTATGTTTTGCTCATACTTTTGCTCATACAAATTATATCAAACTTTGATATAATTTGAGCCCACAGTGTCCTCTATTCTTTCTGGGGTAGGTTGGTGAAAGGTAGTTTCATTGTTCTCTTATAGACATCTGTAGTTCCCATAGTGAACCACACTGCTAGACATAAATATTTCAAAGAAGGGGGTGTCTGAGGTATGATAAATCTCTTTTTAGTTATAAGAAGTGGGAAGAGCAGCAGAACTAAAATGCCAAAAGCCAGTGGGCTTCCAGAAAATGGAACAATGGATTTTGGCTTTCTGCTCTCAAACATTCATTTAATCTGATGATGGAAATTGCCATCAAAGTAGCCTAGAGCTGTTAAATTTGGCATAATGATTTTACAGAAGACTGATTTACTTTTCATCCTGCTTGTTTTAGAGAGTAATATGAAGGAGAAAAGCAAGGAAAAAAAAAAAAAAAAAAAGAGAGAGAGAAAAAAAAAGAAAACTCTCTGAGAATAAGGTGTCTGTCTTTCCAAGTAGGAAATGAGCAGAACCCATTTGTACAGTGATTTTCTACTTTATGTCATAGTCACTCCAAGAAAAAGGAGGGGTAAGGAAGAAATGTGGAAGAGGAAGTTTTTATTCAAATTAAATTGAAGGGGCTATAATAAATTCATCCCTTATATTTGTAATGGGAAACTGATTGGCCTACATTTGTTAATTAATAAATCCTATAGTACTAGGATTCTATAACACTGTTTCCCATGATGGAAAGAAAGAATAGTTGTCAGATATTCCTGCACTTGCTGTTAATTTCAATTCTAAATATTTGTATTGCTCAACCAACAATTTCTAAGGTTTATTTCATAACTACTTTCAATAATTATTTATGATACATTGCAAAATTGATGGAATTTTATGTTTGGGCATCTGTCTGTCATCAAAAATAGCATGTTCTGTATATATTTACCTTGCAAAAGGTTACACAATGTTATTAACTCATTTCAGAGATCTATAAAAAAATAAAAATGTTAGAAATGTATGTATTTCTCCCACTATGGCTTGCACAGCCTTTTTGTTATAATAGTGAAACCTTCACACACATGGTAATTGTACTGTATCCATAAACCATTGTATATTCATTCTGAATTTTCCCCTCTACTGCTTCCTCCAACCCTATTATTTTTCATTTTATTTAATTTCTTTGTTTGATACAATGCCTATTGTTATAATTGAAATATTCTAATAGCCTTGAATGGGTGTTGGATTGCACTGAGCCTTTGTGTCTGAAGAAAAACACATGACAATGTATTCACATGACATGTGAATCAATTTCTTAAGGAAAAAAATCATTTTAAAAAATTTACTTTAAGTAGTACTTCTTGATGTAGATATATAAACGAACATATTATCTTTATTCAGTTGCTAATCTCTGATTTAGTCGAAGAAGGAGTCTACTTTTTGAAAATTTGTTTAATGATTTTTGATATAATTTCAAACTTTTTTTTCTTTTATTTGTGGGTAAGTACTTTTAAATGTGTATGTAAATAAGAGGATTCTACTGTTAATTCAAATTAAAATGTTTAACTTAAAATTAGTCCTGATTTCTTCAAGATGTTTTACTGTAGATAGGCAACCTATTGTGATGAGACCATTTCTTCTCACAGTTTGATTATGTCTGACACTAGAAGGGACTATTAGCTCAAGTTTATTGTAATCTATTAAACTTCACACAGTTACTGCCTAACTGCATCCAATTGCTTCAGTTTACCTAACGCAAATCTCATGTTTAGCTACAGCTTGTCTCTTGGAAAACTTCATTCTGACAGTGAGAGAGCCCAATATTTTGGCAAGTTCTCCATATTTTCAGTCTCTGATAAAAAATGTGACCACATTTTTATTTTTATTTAATGAACTTCCCATTGTTAGATTTTTTTGCCTTTCTAAAAAAAAAAAATATATATATATATATATATGACCTTCTGAACATATCTAACTTCATCTCTGATGAACTTGAACACATACCAGA
Organism: Stictonetta naevosa; assembly: GCA_011074415.1. Lineage (NCBI taxonomy): Eukaryota > Metazoa > Chordata > Aves > Anseriformes > Anatidae > Stictonetta > Stictonetta naevosa. Next base: position 88,128,378 of record CM021699.1, on the reverse strand, counting down.
AATAAATGCACAGCCAAATCCAGCAATAAAATCACTCCTGTGATTTTCTTGCTTACCCATTCAAAGAAGTTTTATATTGCTAATATCATGGAACCACAGGATCACAGAATGGGGCTACCTAGAGCTGCCTGCATGGAACAATGACCAGATGGTTTTTGAAGATCTCCAGAAACTGAGGGAGACTCCACTACCTCTCTGGGCAACCTATGCCAGTGCTCCACAACCCTCACAGTAAATTGTTTCCTGATGTTCAGATGGAACCTCCTGTGTTTCAGTTTGTGCCCATTGCCTCTTGTCCTGAGAACCACTGAAAAGAGCCTGGCTCCACCCTCTTTGCACCCTCTCTGCATGTATTTATATAAAATTAAGAGATCTCCCCTGAGCCTTCTCTTCTCTAGTCTACACTGTCCCAGTTCTCTCTGCCCTTCCTCGTAGGAGAGAGGCTTCAGTCCATTAGTCATCTTTAAGATTCTTTGTTGGACTCTCTTTTGTAGTTCCAAGTCTCTCTTGTACTGAAAGGCCCAGAATAGGACATAGTACTCCAAGTGCAGCCTCACCAACATTGAACAGAGGGGAAGGATCCCTCACCTCAGCCTGCTGGCAATACTTTCCCCAATGCAGCCCAGGATACTATTAGCTTTCTTTGCTCAAGGGCACATAGCTAACTCATGTTCCAATTGGTGTCCACCAGGATGCCCAGGTCCTTTTCTGCAGAGCTGCTTTCCAGCTGTGAGGCCCCCAGCATGTACTAGTGCCTGGGGTTGTTCCTCCCCATGTGCAGGAGTTGACACTTCTCAATTAAGTTATTGAAGTAACTTACAAAGTTCAGTGTATAGTCAATTTTTATTTTTCATCAAAGGGTGAAATCATATTTGCTTGACAGCTTTTATTTTCTTCAAAGCCTTACTGACTGACTGACTTTAGTAGGATGTCTGCTTCCTAGCTTCTCGTGAATCCATTTCCACATTTATCTTATTTTCCTTTTGGTTTTGAACTATTATCTAGAATACCGGCTTGTATTCCACTGATCATGTGGCTTGTTCCTTCTCAGTGCTTATTCAAACATTCCAATTTACAGTATTTTAGATGTATTTTTTGACACGTTTCAAGATGTATTAAAAACTAATCTTAACAGCCAGATGTCTGTGGAAGGTAGGTGTAACTTATCAGGACCAGCCAACGTATAACAGTATTGCTGTCATATTATATTTTCCCAAGTTACCCTGGAAGTACAAAATCATGTCTTAGACATAACTAGCAAGCTGACCAATATTATGTAATTGCTTGCTTGAGATTCTCATTCTTTTTTAATGTTATCACAGCTTCTATGTTTTTATATTGTATTGTAAATATTTGTTGTTGGAAATACATTTTCTTCAGAAAGTGCCTAAGTTGAAGCTTAATTGGAGAGCACATATATTTAGATAATATAAGTAACAAATAATCACACACACACACACACACACACACACACACACACAAAAAAAAAAAAAAAAAAAAGCAGTTTCAAAGCAGAGGCTTTGGCAATGTGATTATTGTAGGCATCTGTTTTCCCCCAAATTTTCTTTGGTTTCATTTTCACAGATGATGTATAACTGGGAGTGGCTGATATGACAGAAAATCATACTGCAATCCAGAGGGACCTGGACAGACTGGAGAAGTGGTCTGGTAGGAACCTCATGAAGTTCAACAATGACAAGTGCAAAGTTCTGTACTTAGCAGAAATAAACCTGTGGAGATTTGAGTTAAAACCCATATGGGTTAAAAAACAGTAGATCCATTGAAGATATTCAAAAGCTGTCTAGACATGGACCTAGGCAAACAGCTGTAGGTGGTCCTGCTTCAGAAGGGAAGTTGGACTTGATGACCTCCAAAGTTCCCTTCCAATCTCAGCCATTTTATGATTCTGTTATTCAGTGATGCTGTTCAACATGGCCACTCTGGCAAACATCTCCATATTGTTAGTTCATTTGTTCCACATCTATTTAAGGAAATATGAAGCACTGTACAAATGAATGCCCCAAATATACTCCAAAAGGATGTTACAATATTCTGAGAAATTACAGTTTTCAAGGGATATCTCTGAGGTAGCCATCTCCCAATTGCCACGTGGTATGAGCATTTAAAAAAAACCAACACCACCAACAAGAGCAAATTTATGTGGAATCAATATGACTGGACCACCTCTTACTTCTGACCTAAAACATTCATTAGTTTTTAAAAAATCTTATTTAAGGTAATCTTATTCAGCAGAAATAATATATTTCCCCCCAGCATTGTAGAAATGTACGTATTTATCATTTGCTGAAGAGTGAAAACATTGTGGCAAGGAATGTGATTTATCCTGAGACGGAAGGAATGGAAGACAGATCAACAGAGCATATTGTGAAAATCCTCACAGATTCTTTGATATCATTTATAAACTGTTTACTAAAATATTAAACCTTTTTTATCTTGGAAGATTAAAGACAGCCAAATTAGATTCTGGCACATAGACTTGTAGAAGAATTACATAGCTTTGTTATTGTAATGAGGTCAGAAATAACATTTCTTGGGTTTTGTGAATTGCTAATTTACTTCTTGATAGCAATTTACATTCAAGAACATTCTACAGTTCCATTTGTAGTTAAAAGAATTCAATATTTTATTGTCTTTATTTAAAACATTACTTGCTAAATCTTCAACTAGTTGGCTATCTTACAAATAACAGCCTTCACCAGGGTTTCCTGCCAGCTGTAGAGTTTTCGTGAGGAATTAGTAATTTAGTAATTTATTAGTCAATAATTTAGAAATGAAGCACCACAATGTTGCTATGAGAACTTACCATTAAGCCTAATTTTGAAAGCTTTTTTGACAATAAAACTGACCAAGTAAATTTGCTAGACAAGTAAAACGTAAGCCAGTTATTCAAATGCAATCTCTGCATCCATCATTCATTTTTTGATACATCTAATATGTGTACTTTGACAGAAAAATTTTGTTTTGGAAAGAAACATATCCACTTGTCCCATCTGTAGCTATAGTCAGGCAAAAATAATTCTATATATACTGGAACATTAGGGGAAAGACAAATAAATGAGGTGTTTCCTGCAAATTCTACTCTGCAAAAAACATCATAATCATGAAGTAATAAGACCACCACTCTGTTTCCTGACCTTTGTGATCAATCTGAGGCTTTGTTCTTGGAAGACAATTTTTGGAGAGGGATCTGTGTGGGTGTATGTGTTTGTAAATGTAAAGGAATTACACAAATTTCATACAACTGTCCATATATTAGTACTCCTGAAATCTTCTCGAAGAAAAGTTTCAGAAAATTTGTGAATTAGCTTGCCTTACGAAGAGCTTCTAATGTGTATTATAGTGCCAGAGAGGGAAACCATATGACCATAGGCTCATACTACACGCAGATCACAAAGGAACAATTGGGACTTTGATTTCTTATACCTTTACCTCCATGCACACTGAACTATGGGACAGTAAAAAAATAAATTAATTAAATAAATAAGTAAATAAATAAAATAAGTATGAAACACTGGAGAGGAAAGAAGCAGGAAGAAGTGTATCATTATTATTTGATTCTTTTGAGATTGTTTTTTGTTTGTTTGTTTTCCAAATTAGTACAGAAATGAAAGATACTTGCTTTCATTCCAATGCATTGAGAAAATAGGAACTTTTTTTGGCTACCTCCTTGCTTTAAAAACTCAGAGCTAGTAACCATCATGAAAATATGAGCTAAAAAATTCAAAATATTCATCCAGAGCTGGCAGATGTGACAAAATGCATTCTACCTTTTTTCAACTGAAGGCTAAGTGAGGTATTCTAGAATGTCTTTGATGACACAAAACACTTGAATTCAGGGAACTGTATCAGTCTTTTCAACTGATAAATTCTGATCACCGAGAATAAGAATGATCAACAAATTACCATTGCTGCCTAAATATATACTGAAGTCAGTACAGCCTTACTTGCTTGGTGGTAATAAGAAAGTTGTTACCAAAGATACAATAATACTTCAAGCAAATAAAATTCTCTATATGGCAAAGGAAGGAGTCTCAACTTATATGGACATAGACCATTTGGTGATGGTTTTTGCCAAAAAATAAAAATAAATAAAATAAATAAATAAATAGCAGGGGGAAATGAAGCATCAGACCCATAAGCCACAGGTGGAAATGCCACCTGAAACCATCAATTTTACTGCTAAGACAGGCTTATTCTCTAAATTATGTCTCCTGGGCAGAGATTCAGCTGTGTAAATACCTCGCAACATGCACTTAGCGTGCACTCAGGTATCTGAAACATTCAGGTGTATTGTCCCAAAGTGAGCTGGACAGAGTGACAGAAGATCTGCAGAAAGACTTTACTGGTCTGGCAGCTAGTGGCCAGGCAGTGTAAGTATTTACACATCTAAATGCTTCCTTTCATGTTTTGCTTATTTTCATTTAAGCATTTCAGATTATGATTTATTAGCTTGGACTGTCAATATAGAACGTTTTCTGGATTTCAGTCTGATTCTACACACTCTGACTTATTGTTCCTTTCCCATTTTCCTACCTCGTATCTTTTGGGGGGGAAGCTTGATCCTGCTATCCACATCTGACTGAGATGGATTCAAAAGACTTTTAGTAGCTGAACCACCCTTTCTATAACAGCACAGAGTTGGGAAAAGATTGCTTTTCCTTAGCCATGTTCGGCCCTGCATCTTGCAGGGAGAATTTTTACTTCTTGTTTTCAGCATGTTTTCTGATTGTTATTTATCTTGTGTAGTCTGTGCCTCAGCTTCATTCAGATGAAATGTACTTTTTTTTTTTTTCTTTTTCTTTTTTTCTTTTTTTCTTTTTTTTTTTTTTTTTCCTTCAGGCATACATCATCAAGGTCTTAATATTCTCTTTGACTTCAGTTCTTGGTTAGACAACGTTGTGCCTAACCAAGTCATCTGGGAACATGACATGCCAGGATATTTTACTCAATGGTGGGGAAAGGTAATTTCACCTCTGTTTCCTCAAAGATTTCAAGTATGCTTTAGCACAGCTTTTCTTTCTCTTATTTTGTTTCCTTTTGCTGTCTCCTTTACATCTTATTTTCATCTAATTCAAAGTGTTCAAACAAGATCTCACACAGATAACCTGGGCAACTATTTACTATAAATTCTACAGAAAACATACTTCACTTTTCACCTACTAACCAAATTGTTGTTCCTATAATGCTACCCTAGTAACACTATGTATACTGTCTCATAAAATGTTTTTACTGCCCGCCCACCTTTAACCCATACAATGTGCTGTTTTTTGACAGTTACAAGAATTCTCTTGAGTTTCTGCACTTTTTTTTTTTTTTTTTGAAATGCACATGAGGAATGGGAGATGTAGCACTAAGCAAAATAAAAAATAAAAATAATAGAAAATAAAAATAATAAAAAAATAAAAATAATAAAAAAATAAAAATAATAATAAAGAAAAAGGAATTTTAAGAAGGTAGTGTGGGGTTCAGGCAAAGCCAATACTTTTGATTTTGCTATTAAGAATTTTGACCAGAATTCTAGAGTGACAATAGGTGGATTAACAGTTTTAGAATAACTCTGTGATACATTTATATCTCCTAGTGCCAGTGGGTGAGGCTAGACTCATCTAACCAGGAGGGAGAAATCCAGAAGAAATGTGATATTTCCAGGAATAGAAAAATAAACTTCATTTATTTCATATCTGAGAAAGGCGCAGACAATTTCTGTAGAATATGTATGTATGTATGTATATATATATATATCCCTTTTCACAGAATTGCACAATGACCCTGATATGAGAATCTGTGTAGAAGTGTATGGTCTGATATACTTATCACAGTCATTTCCACATCATTGAATGCAAGAGATCAGGGACCAGACCTTAAGCTAAATGACCTTGACTGGCTCTCAGGCTGTTTAAGATTAGCCACTCCCTGGAGCAAAATGGCAACAGCCTGTGGGCACATGGCTCTCATCTTGTGCTATATGGGGTCCCCTAAGGCATATTTGTTTGTGATTATTTTTCAGTTCAAAGTACTTGAAAGAACATGAAAAATTGTGTTGCAGGCCACCAGAGCTGTACTTCAATACCACAGAGTTCTAGAGTGACAATAAGGGAATTACTAGCCCTTCTTTGTCAGGAAGCTAAATGTAGTGATCTGGATGGCAGCCAGGAAACAAGCTGACAATTAAGCACTGTGGATGGCCAAGGGTTCAGTGCTTGATTTTGATTCTTGATGAATATTATTGTCAGTGTAGATGTACCCATCTAGCTCTATAAAAATCATCCATGTGGTGTGTGCCACCTAAATGGAACATACTTGCATAGGGAAGTATTTCAATTTCTTACACTAAAACTGTTTTTACAAAGTCTGAACCTAGAATAATGCTGTAACAATCTGTACATATTATACGTGTAATTCTCTTACAGTTTTGTACCTATTGATGTACCTATTGATGTACCTATCCAGCTTAATCATCTGGAATAGCTGGCACAAGGGTAATTTTTGTTTCCATGTGATTTCTGAAATGAAGAAGCCTTCAGGCTATTATATGAGGCTATTATTTAGTAAATTGCTTTGAATTCTTTTGTTCTCCCCCCTTAACCAGGAGGACAATAGTGCTGAAAAATATTTTTAGGAATTTCATGTTTTTCTTCTGAATAACAAGCATGGTTAAGGTGTCTACTATGACCACTTTTTACTGTTAGCCAGTCATCTGCCATCAACTTTCACACAAAAGGGTGGAGAAACTGGAAAAAAGGCTTAAGAACATTTGACTAAACAGACCTTTTATGAAAGGACGTTTACTTGTTTCAAGCTGAAAGTAGTGGGGAAGCAATTCCGTTTTATTTTAAAAAGTAAAATACGACTCTGTGATGGTGAGGATCTAATAAACAGTGTTTTGAATTTACCATACACCAAAAGGAGAAAAATATGTATATATAAATGACATTTTAAAATGTTAATAATTGTTAGACTGATTTTAAAAGTGCTGAAGAACTCCTACAAGTGTGGTGTTCAATTCAGGCTTTGTAGATATTTTGCTGCATGTTTTTTGGTAAATATTAGGGGTGTGATCATATGAGCAAATGCAGTTGTATTTCCGTGGCTTAACAAGCTACTGCCTAGCAACTGAGACAGCTGACCACATTCCTGATCTTAATCAGTGCCAATTATAAGTCATATATATTGGCCTCTGTTGTAATTCATTATATAGTGTAGGGGTGAAAGAACTTTTGAGATTTTAAATGTACCAGCAATGAAATTAAAAAAATACACACCTTATCTTGTAAAAGAGGCAGAGTCATTTACTTGGCTTAGCTGAGTACTTGGCTTAAAAATATACATTTTACATGTAATGATAGCTGTCCTAGCTTTGTTAATTTAAACTGTTAAGAATATTTGACCATTATTTCTCTCAAAGCACTACATAGTGTGTTTTATTTTTAGATTAGGTTTCATTTGTGAAGGAAGACCTAATTTTATAAAGGGTTAACTTATCACTCTTTGAGTGATAAGTAATATTTTTAATTAGATTTTATTCCTATATGAATATAGGAAAGATTAGAGCATGGAAAAAAACAGTATGTGATTGTTCTATTATTTTCTTTGAAGAAACATTAATATGATGTAATGAGTGATTCTGAGTAAAAATACTTCTCTCATATTTAAGCTTAAAAATTTTTCTCTAGTATCATACAACAAAACTAAGGATTATCCTTAGTATGTATATGAAAGCATACCTTGACTATTCTTCATGTTTAACTGAAACGAATGAAACCCCCTGCCTGAGTGCTTCAAACAGCTATTGAAAGAGATATAATTTTCTTCAGTAAGTGCTGAATAACTACAGGAATTTTAAAAGGCAATATCTAAGGCAAATATGTAGTTGTATATATTATTTATGAAAACATTTTATCTGACATTTAGCCATATGTTAGTACAATGATTGTAGAACATGGAAGGAAAGTAATCACTTCTCCTGGAGGTTTTTCTATAACGAACACTAAAACTTTCAACACAATTTCAAAGATCTTCACTTTGCAGAAAAGATTCTCAACTATTTTAATAAAAAAAGGCTTTAGCCATAAAGATTTTATACCACTTATAGGATTATTATATCTGTGACTTACATGAAAAGCTTTACATAATATACATTTTATTTTTACCTTAAAGTTGCTATCAGGAGTATTTTCAGCATGCTGTAACACATTCAACCCAAAGCCAGAGGCAAGAAGAAGGAGGAGAGGCAACAGGGCATATGTGTTCTAAAGGAAATCTTATCAGTGTGAAAGGAAGCACTTATCAAGCCAGCAGGCAAAGTCCTCATTGTACCTCCATTAGCCCTTCAGGATGTGATGCATGTACCTTCAAATTCTATTCATTTTTCTTTAAATGGTGCAAAATATATGCTATATTTTGCATCACTTGTATTAGAATTTCAGTTGTTGTTCTGTGTTTAATTTCTTTAATACAGGCTTTTAAATGTTATTTTCTTCACAATTCAAAATGTTCTTTCTGTGTTACTATCTTTGCTTTCTTAAGGTCTTCTGACTCTACATGGGCACTGAATACACCTCACTCTGTGCTTTGTCGTTATGCTTGTTTTCCATATATTCTTTCAAGCTACATTATTAATATTATTATGCACTTTGTATTAAAAAATGAAAGTTCACCTGTGTCAAAAACAAGTTTTTATAAATACAGTTTGAGAGCAATTTCTATGGCTTGTACATGATCTCCATCCACTGTGTTCTGTGGTGGTCCATCTACAGTATACCTCTGCCTCTAGTGTTGACTATCTTTAGGATCTTTAGGAGAATTTGTGAAGTCAGCCTATGTCACCTCATTTCTGTCACTTTCTTTTGCAGTAATGGATTTGAAAGAAACAAAATAAAGGGATTAATAAATGCTACAACTTGTGGCATCCAGACTGTCATTGCTTTAGCAGGTCTTCTAGGTTCAATCTGAAAGCCAGCATAAAGGCTTTAAACATAAATTTTTAAAAGATTTAATGTTCAAAGAATTTAGTTACATATTTTAGCCAGCCAATAAAGGAAGATTTCAAATGGTTTCACTGAAACTGTAAATTAATCACCTCTTCACATCCCCAGTAAATACCAGTTCTAATAAACTTAGCAGCACCCAGTTACCCTTTTCTACTACTGGTACCATTACTATCCATCTAAATGATGAACTCGTGGAAGAAAAAATATAGGCAGCTTTGATGAACAAGCCTGTTAAATATATTCCTGGAGAAATGTGACTTATTTAATCACAGAACATCAATACTTTTAAATTAAGCAGTCTTTCAGGTCATAAGGATTCTGATATTTGAAAATTACTCACTTGGTCAAATACACTTTCCTTCCAGTTCTCTACTAGAACTCTACTAACTCCAAAATTGTCAATGAGGTCCTCATATCACTGAGATCCTTTGTTAAAGGGGTGAAACAGGGATTTCTTTTCCTACTATTAAATTTTTAATACAGCTTGTGAGTTCTGACATAACCTCACTCAATGTTAATGTTGATACTCTTGTAAGCTACTTTGTAGGGTGCTGCAACTAATAGTTAAGTTAATAGTTAAAATGTTCTTAAGTATGTTTGAAACTGTACCATTCTTCACACCCAGTAATTTTGTTCCCTGTTTTTGCCTTGAAAATACAAAAAGATATGAAAGTGATGTTAACTGGGCACCCCACCTATGCATTTCCCTTATGGCAATTCCTACAGCATGGGTCATCGTTCATTCTTTCCTCACTCACGCTTCCTATTTACATAAGGCTACTGTCTTCCACCTCAGAGACAGGAGCCATGAACCTAGACCATGCCAGGTGGTAGAATCCCTGGTGGCTTTTCAAATAATTATTTGGAGATGTTTTTCCATAGACATCTGGAGATGTTCACTGGACATCTGTCAATTTAAAGCAGCACATATTCTGTTTCCTGAGCTATGCTACCAGGTCTTGTCAATGAGGTAATAATTTTGCCTATAAAGGTGCTCTCAGTAGAACAAATCTGTATCTCCTACCAGAGATACACAGTGATCCAGTGTCTCACCTGAGCTTCTCCAGCCAGCTCCTCCTTACCCTGTCAATCAACAAGTGATGTTGCTTTTGATCAGGGCACAGGCAAAATAATACATTTTCTATCTCTGAGGCTATTTCTCTCATTTACTGAAATTATAGCTTCATCATAAATCACCCCAATTATAGGACCTACATTCTTTTCATTATTTAAAGCAGAGGCATTTTTGCTATAATGGCTTGCAACATAGATTTGTCTGTTTTCTTTTCAGTTTCTTGCTACTCCTCCTGCGTGCTGTTTCATTCTGTAGGACTTTTCCTGAAACCAATGTGGTGAAAGGTAGTATGTGCAATCCCACAGGGCATCTGAGATTCCAAAGAATTCCTGCTTTTTACTACATCATAGGAAGCCAGTTTTATACTGGCAAAACCTCATATTATTTTCCACCTTTGGAAGCATAAAGACTTACTTGAAAATCGCAGTTTGGCCCCATCATCAAGACAAAGAAATGTTTACATGTGGCACTGGAGACATATTATTGTAATTACATCTAACATTTCTAGTACCTAGTAGTCTGTGAGTTGATCCCTACCACATTCTTATAAATCATGTAAATACCTCATTTGAAAAATGAACAACCTTAGGCACAAAGCTCTCAAATAATTTGTCCAAAGTCACACCAGCAAGTCAGTGACAGAGAATAAAATGTAGGAATATTGATTCTCAATTCTGTATTCTGGCTACTAAACTCATTCTTTCATTTTGATGCACCCAAACTCAAACACAGTGAGACAGTTGACCTGATTAAGTTTGAAAAAATTCACTTTAGATCTATTTTCTTCTGTATGCTTAACTTTCCTCCATCTATGTACATACAAAACATTTGCTACATTGCTGTTTATTAGCAAAGTATATAAGACCTAATATACTATTTTTGCACAACAATGTTAACATTACATAAAAGAGAGGGTTTGCCAGTGGACTCCTGTTGTGCAATACACAATACTTTAAGCCTGAAAGCAACAGTATGTTCAGTTTTTTGAAGTAAATAAATTTCCCAAAGATACAGCATTTGAGGGGCATTTGTCTGCCACATAAACAATTTTTAATATTCCCATTGTATGCAGCATGGTGAAGCATTCCATACGTCTCCCAGTAGTAACAGTGTATCAGCATGAACACTCAGATAGTTATTATTTTGAAGACATTCATTTTCTTCCTACACATTGGAAGCTTATGGTTATCGTATTTCCACCTTATCTTTAGCATAGCAGTCTTTAGTTTTACTAGTCATTACTGATGCTTAAGCCAAGATTTTTTAGGACCAAAGTCATTAGAGTCAGAACATTTTGGAAGACTTTATCACAATCCAAGTTTGCTGGCATACCTAAATATTGGGACTCATACAGTCTGACCCTTTCTCTCCTGAGAGAGCATCTATATCACAAAATGAATGGTTCACGTTTTGCATGTCTGAGTTAGCAGTTTTGTATTTCCTACGGTATCTTACCCCTAGGAACGGAATATCTAGATGTTACATCAGCTACATCAGGACAAATTGGATGCTCTGAAAAGAAATAGAGATTACAGAAGTAACTAAATCACACCTATTTGGGTGATTTTCAAATCAGATCATGAATGTCTCAGTGTTGTGTAGTTTTTCATTTCTAAGAACAACTGCTGGCATAATAATAATTTAAATCTGTCACTTTCTTTTCACATTAAAAATCTTAAGAGTTTGCAGACTATAAAAACAATACATGAAATAGAGTAATGCTTTAAGAAAAAATGTGCCTTTCATTATACAACATTTCATTTGCTTCCTCATTTACTCTATTCCCACATGGCTGAAAGGCAGGGAATAGGAAGGTAACCATCTGCAAAACAAGAGATATTTTTAGGCAGATAATATTTTCTTTAACTTACGTTTCACTGAGAATTTCATGTAAATATTAGCTAGTTTGTTCTTTGCTTATTTTTACTATAAAGCGGAAGCATACATTTTATATCTCAATTGCAGTTTTAATTATTTCCCTGTTTCTATTATCTTCTTTTTTCCAGGCATTTGTCTCTTATCACTCATGACCTCAGGAGAGTATTGTTCTTTCTTAACTCCAAGAGTATTATTATCACAGAAAACATGAAGGTGAGCATTGCTTCCATATCAAGAAAACTGTGATTTTATATTTTTAATTTAACACCTGTTTCACAGCTAAACTGTCTTTCAAGACCTGCAAAGCTTTGGCATTCCACATCAGCAGAACTCAAGAAGAAAAAGCTTTTTGTATTTGACCTGGGAGCACCTTTAATTCAATGGGAAAAACCTGCTACATTTTCATTGGTCTCACAGCCATGCGGATACAGGGTTGTCTTTCTACTCTCAGACAAATAGCATGGCCATTGATACATTTAGGGACAAACCTTGAAAAAGCAGATGTTAAAAGCATATATGCTGGCAGATTATGTTGTTTTCATTTCACTAACACTGCCAGCTGCAGTAAAATTCCACCAAAGATAACCTGGGCATTTGCAGTGGTGCATAATTTAACTCTGCCACTGATTGAGTTTTATATGAGTATACCCAACATGTGAGGTCTTTGAATAAAGGACTGTGAAATATGGACCAGTGTTAGAAACCAGAGCTATTATCCCTGAAGCACTATAGAAAGATTTACCGACCCTTTGCAAGATTCATAAACCTTCATTCCTCTTTAAACTCACTCACCTTCCTTCCTAATGCAATTAAGAGAGGATCTGTGGCTTTGTTTAGGGTTGTTATTTGCTCTTTGTTTCTTTAAAACTGCTATCAAATGCAGCCAGAAATAAAATATAAAATGTTTTGAATAAGATACGATTGTCTACCCTTCTATTATCATCTACTCAAGAAGAAACATCTATTTATGTATGGATTATATTGCCTGTCATTTTCTTATTTCTCTCCAGGATGTGGAGGATGTTGAAACAAATGAATGAAACCCCGGGAATAAAGAGTGAAGGAAATGGAAGTAGATGGAACATAAAAGGCACATTTTTCTCTACTATAGCCACAACTGCCAATTCATACCCACACCTTCCTACTAAGCCTTACTAAGATAATATGCAGTTCTCTTGACTTAGGTTAGTTGCAACAGGTGTCTGGTACTAGGAGTATCCTCCCTCGAGAGTTTCAGTCAGATGAAAAAAGGCTTAAAGCTTCCAGGACTGTTTTATGGGAGAGGTCAAGAGTAAATACTCACACTAGTCTCTTTTGACCATAAAATCTATGAAGCTTTGAAACTATTCCTATCTATCTCCCTATTCCTAACTATCTCCCAGCAGCTCTCCATTTTCCCAGGATATCATCCACAGCATAGGGAGCGATATAATATTGTGATCTCCTTGTGGAACATCATAGTCCAATGATCAAAGGAGGGTAAAATTGAAGGAAAATGTTGGAAACCTGATGAAGAGTGTTAAAATGACTTGATGTATAAAGTATTTAAAAGATTTCAGTGCACTAGCCTTCTAGCCTCTTCCTTTTTTTTTTTTTTTTTTTTTTTTACTTTGTTGGAAATCTATATTTCTGTGATCTGCCACAGGGAGTCATTGGGGTATCACTAGTTGTTCTCTGCCTTCCTACCTCTTTAATGATATATGGAATTGTTTTCACTCAGCACTCCTCTCTGAAGGTCTATCTACAGAGTTGCTTACATATTCAACAGGTAAATAACCAAATTTCAACTAATCCTGCCAAAATAAGTATTGGAGGAGCAACAGGACTGATCAAAGCAGATTAAAAACAAATAAACAAACAAACAAAACCTTCAGATTATTTATAAAAGAGACCTCAAAAATAACAATACTGAAAAAAGGGCAAAAACATAATTATAAAATTGCTATTATATCCTATATAAATCCCCTCCTTATCTATGAAATATTTAAATAAGACTCAAAGTCTACAGTTTGTTTGGATTTCTACCATTCTGTGGGACTCAAATGGACTGACTAAAGATTTAAAACTCCAGGTAAACTAAAACCTGAAGTTCCTTTTCATGATGACCATGACACTTCCAAGTTACTTAGGGTCTTAACAGAAGTGAGTATTTAATGCCACATTTTGCAGAATAAGAAGGTAGAAGAGAATCCGTGTGATACAGTGAATATATAATTTAACAAGGATCTTAGCATAGCATTACTAATAGCTTTTATTAACATTCTCCATACCCCTGTTTACTTTCTACTTATATATTCTCCTTCACTATTTCACTGTTGATGATGGCATTTTTCCAACCTACTACCCTGGCTTTGTCCTTACCTTCTCGGAATGTGGGGGAGGGTTATATCTAGTTATCAATTTAGTCATTTGCCAGAATATACAACACCACTGGTGTCAGAATGGTGTCCAAACACAAGAAATAGATATACCGGTTCTTTATCCAGTGCATTCCTGGTCCTTTGACCCTGGGAAAGTGGAAGGTTCCTGGAGCAGAGAGAGATCACAGAGAAGGCACCCTACTCTCCTCTGGCATGAGGGCCTCTTGGTGACAGGAGAAAGAAGATGGTCTTTGGCTTCCCCTTCTTGCTGCAAGGGTTCTTTATGCACATCATGTACCAGCTGATCCTGGATAAAAAATTGGAATAATGAGGTTCAATAATTCATGAAGCTCATGAACCTCATGAACTTCAACAAACTATTTTATGGAAAAAAGTCTGTAAGAAAATGCTCTTTCTTTAAAATAATTTCTGTAGAAAACTATATCAATTTAAATAGGTCCCTATAAACAATTTGCTATGGGGAATTTTCTAAGAACTTCCTTTTTTCCTTGTTATTAAGTTACTACAAAAATACAGATATTTTTAATTTTTATTTTAACTAGGCTATATGACATTTTCATATTATAGTAGCCTTAACAAGGACATTTTATGTAAAAAGGGAATGATGAAGTCAAACTGGGGCAGTACGTCAATTTGAAGTATTCTGGACACTAGTCTTTTGAAAAACAACTCATAAAAGGAGACTACTGCAAAGATACTGTCCTGGTTTCAGTTAGGACAGAGTTATTTTTCTTCCTAGTAGCTGGTAGGGTGCTATGTTTTGGATTAGGATGAGAAGAGTGCTGATAACATGTTGATGTTGTAATTGTTGCAGAGCAATACTTACACTAAGCCAAGGACTTTTCAGCTTCTCTCTCTGTCCTGCCAGCGGGCAGGCTGGCGGTGCAGCAAGAGCTGGGAGGGGACAGACTCAGGACAGCTGACCCTAACTGGCCAAAGGGGTATTCCATGCCATCTGACGTCATGCTAAACAATATATAGGGGTGCCTAGCTGGGGTGGGGGGCCGGCTGCTCGGGGTTGGGCTGGGCATCGGTCAGTGGGTGGTGAGCAATTGCATTGTACATCACTTGTTTGTACACATTATTATTATTATTATTATTATTTTCTATCTTAATAAACTGTCTTTATCTTAACCCACAGGCTTCACTTTCCCGTTTTTCTCCCCCAACCCGGGGCGGGGGGGGGGAGGGTGAACGAACGGCTGTGTGGTGTTTAGCTGCCAGCCGGGTTAAACCACAACAGATACTATGGACACTGAGATGCTAATATGTGTTTTTGTGTGCATATCTGTGTGTTTTATATTTTAACAAAAGTGTTGGTTTATGAACATAACAGATTACGAACACTGCTATTAAAGTTACCTGGTATATTAAAGACTGAGTGGAACATTTAATTTCACATTGAAAAGACAACACGAAGTTAGTCTTCAGAGTAAAACCCATCAAAGTGTGTCATGAAATAAATGGCCACAAAGCTTGGTAGCTACTTGAATAGAAGAGCGCAGGCACACAGTGCTGAAGTGAATTGAGAAGACAAGCCAGAGACACTAAAGAAAAAGAATGAGCAGATGTTGCAGTGCAGATGAGGGAGGTATGTAGCCATTTAATTCTACTGGAGTAACAGGAAAAAAAAAAAAAAAGAAAAAAAAAAAACATAAGAAACAAGAGTGTCCATAAATGGGTGCTGAATTAGTTTTCTGATTTGGAATAGCTAGCTAGTTGAAATAGTAAAAATAAAACGTCAAAAGAGTATAACAATCATAGAATCATTAAGGTTCAAAAATACCTCCAAGATCATCTAGTCCAACTATCAAAATATACAGACCTGAAGTCCAATTAGGTTTATGGGCACAATTATGACTCTGTAAAATCATCATTAAAACTCCCCTCAACTAGAAGAGACCCTTTGATGGTCTTTTATGCATTTTTCTGTCAACGAAAATGTCCAAGGTTCTCAAGGTTATTCAGGTATCTATGCTATCAATTTCAGTGCAGTTTTACCTTGGAGAATCTGGGCCTACTGTCAAAGCAGAATACTTCACAAAGGAAATCAGCTTGCATGACAAATTTCCTACTTTGCCTGAGGAGGAGTGCAAAGGTATTCTCTCCTAATTAAAATATGAATGCTGTCATCTGATGAACTTCCTTGTGAGAAATAACAAGCTCCCTAATTAAATGTGCAATTTCTTGACATTTAAACAGGTCAATTTTTTTTCAATGTGTCTGATCATTTATTTGAGGTGCTTCTTCCAGGCATGTTTATTATACTAACCATAATTAATAACCACCACAACAGACCCTTCTAAAACCCAAAGGTGAATAATGTAGTTTTGTCCTTTTGTTCAACTGAAATTATTTTAAAACAGACAATAACTATAATTAAATGTAAGATAGAGGTTTTATTCTTATTAAGCCCTAATCAGCTTTCCAAGCTTCCTATATCTGTCTTCTGACATATATATTTCATAAAATTACCTCTTTATTCTTCTTGGTTTTAATGAAAAAAATGTTATTGCATAAAGATCCAAAATGGCAGATCATTCAGGCTTTACTTTACCATTATTACTTGAAAAGGGTGCTTATGCAGATAGGCTGTAAACTGTGATACTGTTAGACATGAAGACCTGTGGGCACAGACTTTAAGAGCTTACGTGGCTCACAATGGTAATAGCTGAACACAAATCCTGATTTTTAACACAGTAGTGAGAATTTCATATATGTAGCTTTCAAGAAGTCTGTCCCAAATTAATCTTTCTTTTTCACAGAACTGTTAAAAAAAATAAAAATCCTTTATTCTAAATGAGATTGAAGCGTACGAGTTTCCAAATATTCTATGAATCAAGAGTTCTTGTAAAAAAAAAAAAAAAAAAAAAATCTTTTTCAGAAAGAGTAATCCCAGTCCTTTAGAATTTGCCAAGTTATCCATCAATTCTAAACTTCCAACTTCTTAATAGTTATCAGGAAACATGAGAAAACTGTATAATGTATAGGTTTAAATTTTCTGAACTAGGGAATGACCTTTCTCACCAGGTCTTTAAAGACAATCTGGCATTTATTACCATCTGATTACCATCTGCTTTGTTAGTCTACAATATAAAGCTAATTTATGTGATCTCTCTGTTAAAAAAAAAAAAAAAAAAAAAAAAAAAAAAAAAAAAAAATTTTGGTTTAGTTTATTAGTTTTTGTGGGTGGGGGGTTGGGTTGTTTTTTTTTTTTTTTTTTTTTGGCTTTGTCTGGTTTTTTTTTTTTTTTTTTTTTTTCCCCGTGAGATGTCTGCCTGGGGGTTGACCTGTTAGCTTTATATTTATTATGAGGTTTTCTTTGAGGTTACAATACTATTTTTGTTCCCATGCCACAGGGACACAGAACAGGCAACATGTCTATTAGGTGGCTACACAGTTCTCAGACAAGCATAGTAATTGCAATCAGTGATTGTTTGAGTACACATACCAGGTTATGGACTGCAGCAGTGAGAAACAGATATACTACCTGTGTTTAGCAGCGAGCTAGGGCAATAACCTCTTAAATGGAACCTGTGAGAAAAAGCAAAACTATGTCAGAGCTCTCAGAATTTATAATTGTCTGTGTCTAAGGTCAATAGTTGACCATTATAATGCAGAACAAATTGCTCAGAATCAAAATAATGTTTTTTCTTAATTTTTAAATTCATATTGTTTTCCGTGTTATAATAGACTGAGCACTTTGCCATTTCTAATGTGTCTCAGGAGTAATCACAGCAACAACAGCATCTAGAAGGTATCTCACCTCTTTTGACAGTGTCAGTGACTTAGCTCCTACAGCAGAAGTAGTATTCCAGGTTCAAATTAAAAAATAAAATTTCTAGCTTATGGAAGACTATTCTTTTGGGAAATAATATTATTTTTACCAGAACACAAAACGGAAGGCAAGGAGATATTATGATGAAAAATTCTCCAGAATAGTATTTTGAAAGAAAACTCCTTGTGTTCTAGAAAATTATTACATTTGGGTTTAATTTAGAAATTTACTGATAATGTGTTGTAACTAGTAATGTTACTGTCTTTCCTAATCACATAAGAAATAGTCAGAAATAAATAAAGTATTGCTATCTGTCTTAAACTGTCTAAAAACCATGCATCTTCTTTAAACTTTTAAACTTATCTTAAACATTTATGAATTGGAGAAGTCCTAATTAAATAGACATTCTCCATCACCTCATGACTCCTGATAGAATTAATTACAGCCTAAAACAGATGCCCAAACTGGGAAGAATAAACCCAACATGTGAGTGGACATCGTCAGGTGCTGAATTACACTTAAGCCTCTATCAACTAGGAGCTATTTAAAATCCAAAATTCAGGCAGGGTCTCAAATAAATCTTTCTCAAATAAGAAACATTTAACATCATCTTGAACCACCCTAAGGCACATCAGATGATTCTTGTCTAAACTATCAAATAAAAAATGTATTAAAATTGGTAGAAGGAGCAATGAAAACTCGGTTTACTATGTCTCAATACTGTGTCCATATTAAATTTGCTTTATTTTTTTTTCACTGATATCATACTCGAAAAATCAAGATTTTGTAAAAATATATTTCTTCTTTGACACTATGTGCAGTTTCAAAATTCCCTGGTTTTTGACCTGTTTACTTTAGAATTAGGATTTATTCGTATCTCAGTTTTGATAGGGATTCCATGTGTTCCTTATGTTATACACCAGAATACATGACACGACAAGGAAATGTTTTCTTACATCAAAATTAACCTCTTTCAAAATCTGTAAAAGGTTAATTGTGCTTTTAATCTATGTATAACTAATTATTTTCCTTCATATCTAGGAAACTCTGTGTTGTACAAGGTTAAAAAATAAAAATATATTATATAAATTATATTATATAAAAATATATATTTAAAAATAAATAAAATTAAGATTTACAGATATCTGAATATTTTATATTCTTCATTACTCATTCCCCTATTTAATTGCATCTGCTAATGACAAATGTTACCATCGAATACTTCTCTTCACTGTACTTCACTGTACAAAGATTACCAGAAAAGGAAGAGTCAGAATCTGACCAAAACATGTGAGTGATAAGCAGCTGAGAACAAATATTCTTAGAGAAGTTAATATGATATGGAGTGCATGGGAATGCGTTCTTCCAGGACTGTCAGCAACAGTGCTCCTGTAGAGCATAGTTGGTCTGTCAGGTAATGAAGAGAAATGTGGTCTTTAAGATAACAAGGATTCAGCACATCAAATATTTGAAAAATAAATTGGATACAGAAGTGAATTGATTGCCATATATGTTGGTCATTTGTTCGAATATGCAAATGAGCTGTTTTTACAATTAGGATAAAAATACTGTAAAATTATAGATTTTTATATACATGCATCCATGTACATTCATGTGTATATACATATATATGCATATGCATATTTTAAACAGAAATTCAAACTGGAATAAG
Source organism: Stictonetta naevosa (assembly GCA_011074415.1). Lineage (NCBI taxonomy): Eukaryota > Metazoa > Chordata > Aves > Anseriformes > Anatidae > Stictonetta > Stictonetta naevosa. The sequence goes on along the minus strand of CM021699.1, from coordinate 88,108,583 downwards.
ATGCATAGCTAAACGTCCAATTTTCTTTCTTATCTGAGAGGAAAAGAATGTGCCTCCAAACAAATCTGGGCTTTTTTCACTAAGGTTCATTTGTTGTTTGAAGTTGGTTGGTTTGAAGTTGGTAAATATTTAAAATTTAGAAGGATTAATTTTTCAGAATTATACTTTGAGCCAAATATTGTTAATAAATAATTGGCTTTTTAAAATTAAGATTAAAATATTCTTAACTACATGAACCATCTTCCTAAATACATTGTTTTTAAGTTATGGTCTTTTTGCAGTTCTGTAACTCTTTTTGCTTTCTCAGCTGATCAGCTAGTACATAGTAATGATGAAGTCACATTTCTGTTACAACAGTCATACAAAGAATTACTGTCACCTTTGGAACATGCTATGCTCTGTGGAAGTTCACACCCCGGGAGTCTAACAACTGATAGTTGGTTAGCTGGTGCACACAAATACTTCTGGTAATTTAGCTGAACCTGTAAAATGATGAAGTCAGCTGTGCCAAGTCAAAAAAAAGTGATTCAAAAATCACTTTTTGTGGTATCACACATTTAAAAGTGATTTAAATCAGTTACACTCATTAGAATACTAATATATATATAAAATAAAAGTGTTACTTTCTGGTTGGGTTGTTTGTACTGGAAAAAAAATCACAATAAATGGAAAATGTAAATGAAAGTGTAGAGAGTTACACTGATTCCTGTCTCCCACCCACAAAGGAGCTGGGCACTGCTGTGCCAGAGCTCAGATTAAACTACCAGATTTTGAGGTTTTTATGAGACTGAGCTACTTCTCCATTTATCTGTTATTGTCAGTATTTCAGCATTATTAGTATTCACATTCTCTGCTACAATTTTGTGAGCATGTTGGGAACATGCAACATGCTCACGAAAATACTGCACATCTGGGTGTTTCCTAAGCTTTTTAGCTTGGGGGATGGTGGGGAGATTCCTTCCCTCAAAGGGTTACTGCATGAGTGCAGAGTACTTCTGCCAGTGTGCTGTGGAGCTGGGATTGGTGCTAGCACTGCTGCTGCTGCTGTACTGATTGAAGTGCTAGCACAATTCAAAGATTTTACTTAGAGTTACAAAATATGGCAGAGGATGTACCACCACAAAACCCAAAGTAAAAGCTGTCCCTGCATGCAACAGTCAGTTCTGTATGTGTGCATGAACACATAAGTATGTGGAGGATGGAAAACCTAACAAAAATGTAAAACATTTATGAGATCTGATGAAATACACAGCTTTGCCAATGAATAAAAGATTTTAAAATAAAACATGTTTGGCAACTTTCAGTTCCTGCTTGCCAACTTGGAAAGGGGCAGAGTGATCAGGGTAGAGTAATTAAATATTTTTAGCCTTTGTTTTCCATGCTATTGTCTTAATCTTATTGCTCAGTGTTTTGCTACCCTAAATATTGCTTTAAAACATGAGCTCTGAGGTCTTCCCCTTCTTGTTCTCACACTGAGGGTTCTCAGCTATAGTCCCTCATCACTGTTCATGAGTAACCATGGACAAGCACGCCTACCATTAAACATAACAAATCTGGTTAGCAAAAAAGACTGCACTTTATACACTTTAACTCAGCAATAAGATGTTTTTGAGATTCCTCCTTGTGCGGTGCATTGTAATGGGTTGTGTGATTAACAAGCACCACTGCCAATAGTCAGACACCAGAGCAAAACATTTCCTTGCTCTTGCCAAGCAACAAATTTAAGGCCCAATTCAGTTAGAGCACAGCCAGTTTCCTTGCTACAGAAGCTGGCCATGAGTTTTACTGAAAAAGCCTTTTGCTTTCAGAATGCAGATAAGAATTCAAGACAACCTAATTAAAAACATTAATGATTTTTTTTAGTTGGTGTTTTCTTCTGCTTGACATGATTTATTGTCAGATAGCTCTGAGCATCAGAGCTTTTCTAGATGTATGGCTGCAGAAAAGGATTCTTCATCCATGCCAGGGACACTTACTGTAGTTCCTCCTTTTCCTTTCCTTTTTTTTTTATTTTTTTTTTTTAATTTTTTTATTTATTTCTTTCTTTCTCTCTTTCTTTCTTTCTCTCTTTCTTTCTGTCTCTTTCTTTCTTTCTTTCTTTCTTTCTTTCTTTCTTTCTTTCTTTCTTTTCTTTCTTTCTTTTTCTTCCTTTCTTTCTTTCTTTCTTTCTCTTTCTCTCTTTCTTTCTTTCTCTCTCTCTTTCTCTCTCTCTCTTTTTCTCACACTTTCTCTTTCTCTCTCTTTCTCTCTTTCTTTCTCTTTCTTTCTTTCTCTTTCTCTCTCTTCCTTTCTCTCTTCCTTCCTTCCTTCCTTCCTTCCTTCTGTCCTTTCACTTTCTTGCTTTCTTTTTAATTCTACAAATGTATTTCACTTCTTCCAAGATCATGTTCCTTTCTTATTGTGCTACAACTTTCTTAAATATGTGTATAGGCTTCCCTGCATAAAATCACTTCTTATCCTCTACAAAATATTTTATAGTCAGTTTGGGCATCTTCAGCCTGGCACAAAAAGATTCTGCAAGCAGAATCTTAAGTATAAGATTTTTATAAGGGCATCTCGTAAGTATAAGGGCATCTTGTAAGAATAAAGTAATTGTTTACTGGCCAATGCACATGAGAAACAGCTACTATTTGGTGAGCTATGAGATTAAGCACTGGTGTGCCCACACTCTGGTTGCAGCACTTGAAGAGCCTTCGCCATCTGAGTGGGCACCAGTTAGGAGGGAAGAGTTGGTGGCTGCAGATCCTATGAGCCATCCTCAGGGGTGCGGATCTCCCACCTTCCTCCTGTCCCATCAGTGCTGACAGCCCTGAGGTCTCAATCCCAGCCCGGCAGTTCCTGACTGACCCTGATTAGATCTTCTCCTGGTTTTAGTTAGAATAGAGTTATTTTCCTCCTAGTAGCTAGTAGGGTGCTATGTTTTGGATTTAGGATGAGACATTTAGGATGTTGATAACACACTGATGTTTTACTTGTTGCAGAGCAGTGCTTACACTAAGCCAAGGACTTTTCAGCTTCTCGCTCTGTCCTGCCAGCGGGCAGGCTGGGGATGCAGCAAGAGCTGGGAGGGGCCAGACCCAGGACAGCTGACCCAAACTGGCCAAAGGGCTATTCCATACCATCTGACGTCATGCTAAACAATATATAGGGGTGGCTAGCTGGGGTGAGGGGAGCCAGCTGCATAGGGATGGGCTGGGCATCAGTCAGCGGGTGGTGAGCAATTGCATTGTGCATCACTTGTTTTGTACATATTATTATTATTATATTTTCTGTCCTAATAAACTGCTTCTATCTCAATCCACAGGCTTCAGTTTTTCTTGTTTCTCTCCCCCATCCCAGAGAGGGAGGGGGGAGGGTGAGCGAATGGCTGTGTGGTGTTTAGCTGCCAGCCAGGTTAAACCACAACAGATCTAAAAGTCCAGCAGTGGGGGGAGAATTTTCAGGAGGGGCTACAGCGAGAAGGTTACAGTGCACCATGGCATCACCTGTGTTTCTTCCTCAGATATTATTTTATTCCACTAAAACTTCATTCCTGATTACTTTCCTAATCCTTCTGACTGTACTTTCTGTTTTTCTCCCCTGTTATGTAGTTTTGAAATAGCAAGTCTAACTACTAGCTTCCTTCAAAATTTCTCTGGTTTTGTAATAATTGCTATCCAGAGTTGCTACCACCTAGTGTTTTTCAGGTGTCTGGTATCAGCTTGTTATCTACTATTCATAAGCCCCTGGGACATAAACAATGTTTGGCATAAATTTTTCACTGCAGTGTTTCAATGATCAAGTAAGGAAGTGATATCATTCTGGACTTTTTCCCACTATGAGTGAGCAGAATTTTAGCCAAGGAAATATATTTTCTTCTCCTTTGATCCCCTTCACAGCAAAACCCAAGAGGAACATACAGAAAGGACATGATGTGCTTAAGAGTATGCCATTATATGCTTTGCGAGGCCTGTAGTTACCCTTACCTTATAGCCATTAAAACTGCAAAGGGCAGTGTGTCTACATAGACAGGTCATGTTTATTACAATACATAAATCCTGTGTGTACAAACTATCTGATCATGAAGTTCAAGAGTCATTTCTCTGGGACTTCCTGAAACTTTTAGCAAGTCACAGAATCGCAGAATGGCTGAGGTTGGAAGGGACCCCTGAAGATCATCTAGTCCAAGCCCTCTTCCAAGCAGGATCACCTAAAGCACATAGTACAGGATGGCATCCAGGCGGGTTTTGAATATCTCCAGAGAAGAAGGCTCCAAAACCTCTCTGGGAAACCTGTTCCAGTACTCTGTCACTCTCTCACTAAAGAAGTGTCCCCTCATATTCAGCCGGAACCTCCTGTGCTTCAGTTTGTGCCCGTTGACTCTCGTCCTCTCGCTGGGCACAACTGAGAAGAGACCGGTTCCATCCTCTTGACACTCTTCCATCAGATATTTATACACATTGACAAGGTCTCCCCTCAGTCTTTTCTTTTCTTTTCTTTTCCAACCTTTCCTCTGTCTTTTCCAACCTAAACAGGCCCAGTTCTTTCAGCCTCGTATGACACTTCTTTAGTCCTCGTACGACAGTTTCTCCAGTCTTCTAATCATCTTCATAGCCTGTAGTCATCAAATTCCTCTTTCCTGAGAGGAAAAAAAAAAAGTTCATGATAATTTAATTTCAAATGATACATTCAGTTGGGTGATCAATGGCATTCTGTGCTTGAATCTAGTTGTAGGAGATCTTTCAACCTGTGCTGTGTAGCCAGCCAGTATATATGATATATTCAGGCAGGAGTAATACTGATATGTGGTGGTACACTGTGAATCCAGAATACTGTTCAGTAGAACTACTTAGTAAAAATACAACTAATATTCAGATACTTAAGAGTAAAAAAATATTCTGGATAGACACTATAATTGAGATCAGTCAACTGGCTTACAATTCTTCTTCAGTTTTGTAACATTGTGTCTGTGCATTCTTTACACAGAAGGCAAAAAGAACAGAATAAAACACATACATTGGAAACATTACACTGTATTTATGCCAAAAAAAAAAAAAAAAAAAAAAAAAAAGTGTATAAACACATAGTGTATACATTCCTGGAAACTATACTAAGGCAAGTGGAAAATGAGGTGACTGGTGACAGTCAACAGGGCTTCACTAAGGGCAGATTGCACCTGACAAATCTGGTGGCCTTCTATGATGGGGTTACAACATTGGTGGATAGGGGAAAAGCAACTTACATTATCTACCTGGACTTGTGCAAAGCATTTGACACTGTCCCCCATAATATTCTTGTCTCTAAATTGGAGAGACATGGATTTGATGGATGGACCACTGGGTGGGTAAGGAATTGGCTGAATGGTCACACTCATAGAGTCACAGTCAACGGCTCAATGTCAAGGTAGAGATCAGTAACGAGTGGCGCTCCTCAAGGGTCAGTATTGGGACCAGCACTGTGTAACACCTTTGTCAATGACATGGACAGTGAAATTGAGTGCACCCGCAGCAAGTTTGCTGATGACACCAAGCTGTGTGGAGTGGTCGACACACTGGTTGGAAAAGATGCCATCCAGAGGGACCTTGACAGGCTTGAGAGGTGAGCCTGTGCGTACCTCATGAGGTTCAGGAAGGCCAAGTACAAAGTCTTGCATCTGGGCTGGGGCAATCCCAAGCACAAATACAGGCTGGGTGGAGAATGGATTGATTGCAGCTCTGATGAGAAGGACCTGGGAGTGTTTGTCAACAAGAAGCATGACATAAGCTGTAAATGTGTGTTTGCAGCCCAGAAAGCCAACTGCATCAAAAGAAGCATGGCCAGCAGGTCAAGGGAGGTAATTCTCTCCTCTGCTATGCTCTTGTGAGACCCCGCCTGGAGCTCCGTGTTCAGCTCTGAGGCCCCAAGCAGGGGATGTAATGGCTTTAAACTGAAGAACAGTAGATTGAAGTTAGACATTAGGAAAAAGTTCTTTACTCAGAGGGTGGTGAGGCACTGGAACAGCTTGCCTAGAGAAGCTGTGGATGCCCCATCCCTGGAAGTGTTCAAGGCCATGTTGGATGGATCTTTGAGCAACTTGGACTAGTGACGGGGGGGCTGGACCTTTAAGGTCCCTTCCAACCCAAACCATTCTATAATTCTGTGAAATGTCAGCCCCTATCTGGCTGTCTTGCTCACCCAAGCAGAATAAAGCAGTCAGTTACACCTTTCAGAAACAACATTCGTTGAGTGATATAGCACACAGCTATCCCTAGGGTCTAATCTGAAGGTCATGTTCACCCAATTTATGACATTAAATCCACCCTTTACCATCTATTATAACCCTACAGTTGTCCACATTGAGTTCTTCAGAGTTCTTTGAGGGGTGAAGCTTCTCTCTCCTTTCCATCTTGCTCTAATCACAAGTGAAAGAGAGGGGAATAAAGGTTTGCAGAAGACTAGAAATGATGGGCAGAGAAATTGCAGAATCACCCTTGCTGGATTTACCCCATTTACAACTTTGAGTACATGGATAAATTCTATACACAGCAGGAAAGGGACAGTAAACACTGATACTTTGCATCTTAACACTTTATGTAGCGCAAAATTTCAGGTATAGCCAGATGTTGGGGGTTAATCTAAGATGTTTTTATTATGCAAGATCGGCAGTTCTAGGCTTAAATGTAAATTTATGATTAACTGTAACATTCAGCATAGATGTAACAGAGCCGTACAGATGAACTATAGAATTATAGGGTATCTCAAATCAGAAGGGACCCACAAGTCCAACTGCTGGCATCACACAGGAACACTCAAAAGTAAAACTATATTTCTGAGAGCATTGTCCAAACATTTCTTGAACTCTGTCAGGCTTGGTGTCATGACCACTTCCCTGGGGAACCTGTTCCAGTGCCTGACCACCCTCTCAATGAAGAACCTTTTCCTAATGCCCAACCTGACCCTACCCTGTCACAGTTCCATGCTGGTCCTTCAGCTCTTCTCGGTGGTCACCAGAGAGAACCTGCCCAGTAGCTGCCCCTCCACTCCACCTCATGACAAAGGTGTAGGCCACCATGAGGCCTACCCTCAGTCTCCTCTTCTCCAGGCTGAACAAACCAAGTGACCTCAGACACTCCTCATACGTCTTCCCCTCTAGACCCTTCACCATATTTGTAGCCCTCCTTTGGACACTGTAATATTTTTATATCCTGCTTGTATTGTGGCACACAAAACTGCACATAGTACTCGAGGTGAAGCTGCACTAACACAGAGTAGAATGGGACAGTCACTTCCCTCAACCTGCTAGCAAAGCTGTGCCTGATGCATCCCAGGACATGGCTGGCCCTTTTGGCTGCCAGGGCACACTGTTGAGTCATATTCAACTTGCTGTTGACCAGAACCCCCAGATCCTTTTCCACAGGGCTGCTCTCCAACCTCTCATCCCCCAATCTGTACATATATCCAGAGTTACTCCATCCCAGGTGCAGAATCCAGCACTTGCTCTTGTTAAATGTCATATGCTTGGTTTAATGCCCAGCCCTCTAATTTTTCAAGATCTATGTGCAAGGCCTAACTACCCTCAAGGAAGTCAGCAGCTCCTCCTAATTTAATGTCATCTGCAAACTTACATAGCATGTATTTAAGTATCTATCAAAAGTGAAAAAGGAGGTATAATCTTCTGTTAAGGAAGAATATCTTTCTCAACATAGGAATCATTTAAAGAACATACCTTTTACTCCCCCAGTTATTGTGAAATTAAAAAAGAAAAAAATGTAGGTGGAAAAAATAAGCAGAAAAATTTATAAAAACTCAGGAAGATGTGATGCTCTTTGCTTGTTCTATGAAGACAGTAAGCATTCAAGAGCAGAATGCCTTTTGCTGTTGAGGGAATTTGAAACTGCATCTAACACTATGTATATGAATTCCTTAAACACTAACTAATTGCTCAACTTGTTGTCATTGATTAGCCCAGGAAGAGGAACCACAAGTTCTTACCTCTGCACTGAATGTGCTCACAAAGTGATTATTTACTACTGTGTGGCTTCCTCAGACCTTGAAGTGAAAATTGGTCTTTAAAAAATGCCTAAATACTTTTTTGAGATAGACGGTAAACATAATTTTATAGCCTGGCACTTAAAAAGTTCACCTTGAGCTCAAAATTATGTTAAAGAGATAATTGCTTTGTGATATGCAGAGGAAACAAGTTCTAACCTTTAAGAAACATTTAGCAAGCCTAAGAATATTTTTTCATGTTTATAAGTGCTCACTGAAAGTTAACAGATTCAGGAATCTATTCTTTATCATTTGTCTATATACTTTATTTCCTTGTATTGATGTCAGTGTTAGAGAGCGCTGATTGTACTGTTCATTTTAAAATACTAATTTTAACATTTCAAAATTAAAGATTGCATACTTCATCTTGATATTAAAGAGGAGTTGAAATTTTATTGTTTTTACTTGGACTGAAATAGGAGAATTATAATTTTTATATACATATTATGTCAAAATATTCTATGTATGCAAGTATTCTAGGCTAATACTTGACAATGAAATAAATCAAAATTTAAACAGCAGTAGTTTGTGATTTCATTGCTATGTGAAGAGTTGATGAAATTGAACTGTTGTGTACCATGCTTTTTTGCCTGCATAATGTAATAACTGCCTTATGGAAAATAAGTTGAGAATCTCATTACTTGACCTAGATTTATGACGGAACTTGTAAATGTATTTTCTTTCAATAAATCTGACATAGATTGACCACCATCCTTGTTAACATTTTGATAGACATCCTTTTTTAATGGCATCTAATTACAAAACAGCCAGTGCAATACAATACTGAGATCAGAATTCAGTTTAGAAATAATAATAACTGCCAAATTTAAGTCATATATTTCCTCTGTGGAGATCTGAAATAGCACTTCTCTTTTCTGACATTCATATTAGAAAAGCTTCTAAAAAAATCAAAAAATATTTTCTGAAAAAGGATAAAATCCATCTCGTCTGTCTGTCTAAAGTATTCTTAAAGAACCTACTTCCATGATATCAAAGTGCGAAGAGCTCCCCTGCCTGTCTCCTAAGGAAATCATACTCTTTCTGTTACTGGGTGATGCAGATTGGCATGGACTGCAGGTATTATATATAAATACAATACAATTTGTAATATATATGCAATAACTTGTGGCATTCAATATTATGTTTTCTGTAGAGCAACCTATTTTACTTCATCATCTCAAAATCCTTTTTGCACAGTTGAAGGTGGAGCTAGGGCATACCCTGATTCCCCAGTGCAGATGTTATCTCTATTACCAGGACAGGTGTGCAAAAATCAAAGGCATGAAACAGCTATTAGAATTTAACCTTTCTCCTATCAAATACTTACTTTTTTCACTACTTAGGATGCCAAACAGAATTCCAAACTGGTAAATAGGGAAATAGACATTATATTATAAATTTATTTTGAGAAGTGCCTAACAAAGCAGCATGAAGAAAAAAATAGATATGTTTGAGGGATGTAGATAAAGTTGTTTAAACAACACCCTTTATAATGCACTCCAACGGCATATGTTTAAAATCCATTATTGCATCAGTTCACAGGAGAAATGGATCAGTTCGGTAACTGACAAGTGTTTCTGCAAGCAGTCTGATTCAGATATTCCAATTTCTTCATTCAGATATTACAATCCCATTTACCCTGGCTTAAACAGACTGAAACATCAGGACTTAGATTATTCCAGGTGAATACAGAACTAATAAAGAATGATAAGATTTAAAGCATGAAGCTACATAGAAATGTTTTTTTTTTCTTTAAAAAAAAAATAAAATTTAAAAAAAGACTTTTTTTTTTGACTGAACAATTGTGAAATGTACAAAGAAAACCTTCTAAACCTTATACCACTAAGGGTCTCATTTTGCATTAGTCTGAAATTACCATCCAGTTGTGCTAGATTGTCTTCACTTTTTATCTTAGTTAAACCAGTGTTATTTAATGTATAGACATTTTCATGCAGTTTTAAACCTTGTTTCATCAGGGCAGGTTGAGGTTATTAACTAAACCACTATTAAATCATACATCTAATAATTATACTGCTGTAGTCTTGTGCAGAGATGAGACCTTAATATTTTGGGGAATTTGTTCTCCCAGTCCCCAACATGTTAGTTTTTTGTCTCCTGCCTAACATCTATTTTGTACAGTATTAGCCTTAAAAAAAAAAAAAAAAAATCTTTACTGTTTAGCTATTTTTTTCCCTCCTTTACATAGTAAGTCTCTAGAATGTGGTGAAACTCTTCAGAAACTTCTAAAATAGACAAATTCATAGACTTTAGCACCAGATATTATTTCATATAGTCTGACCTCTAGTAAAAATGGCCATAAGATTTCATATGTATCTGTGAAAATTCACACTCACTTAACGTTAATCTAGTCACAATTCCAACTTTATCACCTTTCTGATGAATCACTGTACTTAAATTTATTGAACTATTCCTGGTGACTTTTACAAGCAGACAAAGCTCTCAGCCTTCACATGAGGAATACACCATCTTAAGATGTCTGAAGTTCAAATAAAGCAATGCTCCCTCCATAATGTGGTTGAGATTCATCTCACCTCAGCTAGTTAGTTATGTAGGCTTCCCCCTGTAGTCAGTAGACATGGACAGCAACTTTCAATTAGGAGTTTAAATGTGTTAAATTATGTCTTAGACACCACAGGTTTAAGATAGTTCCTCTTATGTTATGAAAGAGTCTAGGGGAATATTTTAAAGTTCTAAGATTAAATCCATACTATGGATGGGAAAAATCCAAAACAGTAAGGGAACACTAGCAAATCATTTGTCCATGAAATTAATTATTTTAAATCTGCCAAGAAATATTATATTGCAAATGTATTTATGCTAATATATTAACATAGCAGACTTCATATCAAAGTCGGCGAAGGCCGAAATAATATTTTTTATTACATCAACAATAAATTTTTACACACAAGTTGTAGTCCAGTCTACTTACAATGTAAGAGGGCTGTGTAGTATAGAAGTAGATAGATATGCTATATGGTATGTGGACTACACAAGCACAAAACATAGCCTCAGAATTCTACAGCAACATCATGAGAAATACTGCTGACTATAGAAAAGATGGATATTTTTGGTCAACATTTTTACATTTAAAAAGTTTGAAAATAAACCAGTATAAGCACAGGTCTGTAAGGCCTGAATCTCTACTATGTGTACCTTAGATGTGTTAGACCTAATGTCAGCATGGGTCTAGTCTGTGTTTGATCACTAAAACCTGTTAAGAGTATTAGCCATAATTCCACAATTCATCTAATCTGTGCTGGAGTTTAACGTAAAGCCTGTTATGTTCAAAACATCCATCTTTTTCCAGTGCTTTGCACATCAGGATGACTAATTTTAAAGTTAGCACTTTCATGTAACATGCAGCATAAGTAAGAAAGTTGAAATATTAAAGTGCACAGATCATTTAAAAAGGGTTTATATTGGAATATATTAAGTGATAGAAAAAAATACTTTCTTCAGTTTTATCCTTATGTTCACAGAAATTACAAATATTTCCTTGGTATTCTATTTTTGCCATTGAGACTAAAGGTTAAAGACTAAAATCAACAAAACTGTCTTGATGGCTAAATGAGCAGGACTTAACATGCTAAATGGATTCTAGGTATTTAAATAAGCCCACAACAGTTAGAGAAAACAATTTGCCCAGCTCCCTGAAGTTTACAGTTGGTCTGAAAATATATCATTTGAATTTCTCCTTTCATATCATCCATCTGCCCACTGAGAAGGCCAGGAATGGTAATAGGTATCTCAAGACAGTCACATTGGCCTAAGCCTTCATTATCATTTCCCAATGTGCTCTCCATGAATTAAACAAATTAAAATAATGCACAAAAGGACAAGATACTGTGGATTTAGAATCTTAATTATTTTATTGGTTTCTCTCTCATGTTTGCTGTTTTGTTGTGCCAGCCAACATCCTAGGTGCCCCTGGAGCTGTCTGATGGGCTCTCCCTATAGGCCTTTAACTAATTCAGAATGGAATCAGTCACAGTTGGACTCTCATAAGTTTTTGGTGAAAAAGAGAGTTTTCTCAAATAAAGACTTTTCTATTTATTTTAAGATGACAATGGAAAACTGAACACCCTTTTTAGCTGAGACACCTTCTTCCCCTATGTCAGACTGCAAAGTTGGGTTAGTTGTCTGGCACTCACAGTATAGGAAGGCATACTTGCAAGTTCCATGATTCCATAATCAGCACAGAAACATTCTTGTTTCCATTTTTAATAGTTCCCCAGATTCTTTTTTCTTTTTTGTTTTCCTTCTTTTTTTTTTTTTTTTTTTTTTTGCATTTACCTAAAGAGAATTTAAATTAGCTTATTTTTCATGCAGCTAATCTTAAGTAAAAATTAAAAAAATAATAAAAATTATCACGATGTTTTTGAAAACATCTTGTTTGGAAGTAAGTTAACATTGGAATTCCTCACTCTGTTTAAACTTGTCATCTTCAATTGTTCATAGTGATATATTTCCTAATGCTCACCAGGCACTCATACTTCTTATGTTTGTTGGAGAGTGTATCTTGTAATGTTCACAGCTGCACTGATTCGATCATTCCTATTTTTGCTACTGATTCAGAAAGACTTCACAGTGTGAGGGAGAATGAGGAAAGTGAATTGGTGATGCTGATTTCATCCAAGCATTCTTTCAGGATTCATAAATATACAGAAAGCTTAATCTCGCCACTTTTCTTAAAGTGATTTCATTCTCATCATTCTCTTGTCTTTTATCAGATCTCTTTTTATTATTATAGAGAAGTGATTTTTTTTTATAAAAAAAAAAAGAAAAAGAAAGAAAGAAAAAACTCCATCTAGGCTGCAGACAAACATCTGTTCAAGCTGTTCAAATTTGTCTAAAAAAAAAAAAAAAAAATTGTTCAAATTTTGATCTATTTGTTCAATACCTAAAAGAACAGGAGAGTGTCAGCCTTTGCCCCTGCCCCTTCATTGAATACATAGTTCTTCCTATGAATACATAATTCTTCCTATGAAGTGAAACAATTTGATCCAGAAAACATGCAAGTTTCAAAACAGTGTAAGAACTGTGGCACCATTGATAGAGTGACTTATTCAAATTTCTATCCCAGAGGTTTTAAGTCTGTTTCAGTTTGTTTACCTGCATATATTTTTCAAATAAAATACAGACCCCCTCAAAAATTTGACATCTGTACAGTATGCATGGACTTGTCTTTTTATTTGCTGTTTTGCAAACCACAGGGTTGTATAGACCAAAAGCTAAAATTCACCGTTACTCTCTAAATCAGGCATAGCAGAGATGTGAATATGTTTCCCCCTTTACATAGCAATGCCTTCCTCATTAAATGTTGTTGGAAAAGGTTGTTCTCGAGGACAAGATTGTGAATCAAATACTCAATAAGCAAGGAGGAAACCACATTATACAGCAACCATGAGGGGAGGAAAACATCCTTGCAGTTGTGTTTTCCTAAAATAAAATCTGAATGTTGTCACTTCATATGATTCAGAATAGGAAAATGTTATTATTTTTGTAGTATGTGAATAGAAAGCTGTAAGTCATTCAAATCTAGCTATGATCTTGTCACATTATTTGATCTGGTGAAGGCTGAGAAAATCATTGATCTCCAAGAGCAAGAAATACATGGACTGCCTTGTAACTACAATACAGCATGAGATACAACAAACTCCTGGAATTTCTCTGGAGTCTTTTTCATTTTCATTTTTCAGTTATTTACTTATAACAGTATTTGTGTTTCTGGGAAAAGGGAAAGAAATACAGAACTCCATTTAAAAAATGATACCAAACATACGTCAAATGAACATTATGCAATGAACCTGTACAGTTCAACATTTGTCAACAATAACTGAGGTACAAATAACTCTGTTTTCTATATGGATTTTACATTAGGTGGTCTCCTATGGACCTCTCCAGACCTCTTTTTCTAGGAATTCATTAATTCAATTTCAAAAATGGCCTGAGTTATGCAGTAACAAATGCTGAAAAAAATATTTCCACAATGATGTACTTCTTGCATCTGCGTCTACTTTGAACAAGCTTTTGGAGTATTTGAAAGCCTGATTTGCCACTTGCATCTGCACAGGTCTCAGGAGAAAAGAGGAATGTCAGAAAACCTGATGTGGTTCTGTGATCCCAAATCATCACCAGTGAAAAAGAAAGGAAAGTATCTGATTTCTAGATTCAGGTTATGTGTTGACCTTGAAAGAATATACAAGGACTGAGTGAAATCTCAGAAAGTTCCTCCTCTGTGGTGGCTCTTTGACAGTTTAGTGGCCCTGCACTCTCTGCCATTTGACAAGGAATGTAAGAGGTAGGAGAAGAAATGAACTATGTTACCCTCTACTGAGACCTTTACTATGAATAAATATAAATTATTTCTGACTTTTTACAAAAAGCCCTATTTTCCTTATGCTTATTTTAAGTTATATTTACTTTAAATGTTCTCCCCATTTCCAACCCCACTTTCCCCGGGCATTTGAATATTTATGAAGCTACTTAAATAAGATATATGGAGATTGAGCATTCCTTTACACAAACACAGTGACAGGATTGACAGAATATTTGTACTTTTCAGTGACTGATGTTGAGAATTGCAAATATAATTTTCCCACAAGGGCCATGTGGCTCCTCAAAGACCTGCTAATTTCATACTTCACATGTGCAAGAAAAATAATAAAATACAATGAAATAAAATAAAAGTGAAATAAATAAAATAATAAAATAAATTTATAAAAATATAAAATAAGGTAAAAAAAATAATATACATGGGGAGGAAAGCTGTAGGTACTTTGTGATGCTGCAGTTAGTGCTTGCCCTTTCTCAAACACTTTTCTTGCTGCCATTTGAAAAACAGAGGCTGCCCTGCCTAATGAGTCGCAGTGTAAAGTTACAACAATCACCATCAGTGTCAGGCTTTTTAAGATGACAGCCTTACACATCCTATCATGTCATCCTTGTTAGTAAGAATCCAGGGGTACAGCACTGCATGATACAACTACGTGTGTAGTAACAAAAATACAACTCTTTTTTTTTTTTTTTTCCCCTGTGTTGCACCTTTAAATGTCTACAACTTCCCTGCAACTATCTTCCGGTTCTCTACAGTGCTATCTAAGCATCACAGAAAGAGTTAAGCTGCCATTTTATTCACAGAGCTGCTGCTGCCAGGACTTAAAGGACACAAATCATGTGTTCAAGCTTGAGCTTCTAATTCAGTGCTGGTACAATGCTAGCGACAGGGTAAGTTCCCCTGTAGTCAGGACTCAGGAATTTTTGCACTGTGTTATGAAAACTCCGTTCTTTTCCAGAGAATGCTACTGCTTAGGCTTTTGCTAATAACAATACTGAAAATCTGGCACTGGATTTACTTATGCAGATACAGCCACAGAAGCCTTGCTTTTGTGCCTCATTAATGCTATTTTCCATAATTCAAAAATAAGTCAGTCTAGATTGAACGTATGTTTTGTTTTGTTTTGTTTTGTTTATGCTTTGACTATGTAAAGAATGAGATGACAATCCAGGACTAATTGCATTTTCGGTAACGATAACTGAATAGGTTTACTCAGCATGCATGCATTTTAGGAGACAGTTTGTAACTGCATTTTACTAGAGGGCAGTAAAACCTTCTGCTTCACTGAGCAGATCCTGTGTCCAAGTCTTCATTTACATGCCTGTGTGGGCTGTAACACTGCAGACTTGGATTTGAGCGCACTTTCCTCCCACCTTCGTCTTCTCTAAGCCATTAAAGTTTATCTGAAGAATAATATTAGATATGCATTGAACTAGAAACAATTGTGCTGTTTGTGGGCATATTCTGTGATCTTGCAGTCTTAGTTAATCTACGTACCTGAATGCAAGTTAATCTACATACCTGAATGCATTTATTTTTTCTTTTACTTTTGGAGATTTTGTATGGAGATCTTTTATGATCTGAGAATCTTTTAGTGCCAAGACACCATTTTATAAAACTGACTATATTTCTGAAAGCAAAAATATCTGTTAACCTGCTTTAAATATTAAACATAGGCATCAGTTATGTTTTTCTGCACCATATGATATAGATAAAGGAAACAAGAAAGTCCCTTTTTACAAAGACAGCTTACTGGCATTTGTTTTGTGGTTCTAAAATGTTCAGCAGTTTTATTCAACTACAGATTTTCCAATTAAGAGACTTGTAATATCTTCCCCACATGAATGAGACATTCTCATAATCTTCTATTGTTTTTCCTATTATGCAATATCCAGTACTGCATTTCAAATATAAGCATATTCATTAAAAGAAAAAGGTACTATTTTATTAGTGAGAAAGAAATATTTTGGAAGCATTTGGTTTCTTAGCAACTGCTTCATGTATTAAAACTTCTTTTACTTGCACACACACCCAAAAAAAAAAAAAAAGGGATACTGCTTACTACATTACATTAGATCAGCATGCTTTGTGTAAAGGATTTTAACAGTCAAGAGATGTGACTGTGTTTAAGATTCCTTTTTCCAGTCACTAGTTCATTGTCAGCAGCAGCTACAGAGCAGCTTTATGTGCATTCAGAGACAGCCAGGAAATTAGTTCTGCATGACTGACTCAGCACTGTAGAACTGAGAACAACTCTCACCCATTTCCTTAAACAATTGTTTATTTTGTTTATTTCTTGGTGCAATAACAATGCTCAATATCACAATTCTCAAGGAAGGAAAAAAAAAAAAAAGCTCAGAGACTTCATTTGCATTCAAGGTAAAAAATGCTGTCAAAGTGAACTCCTAGATTATTACAAACCTATATTACAAGGGTTAGCCTTATAAAAAAAAAAAAAAAAAAAACATTATTCAGGGTTCAGAGTAACTCCTGATAGCTTGTTTAGTGTTTTCTTTGATGCTAAATGGAACTGAGAAGCAAAATGTCAACAAACTGAAATCAAGTGAAATTAATAGAACATTTTTAAAATGAGAAATCAGAAATAAAATAAAAACCCTTGAATCAAAAAGAAGGTTTATTAGGCTTTTTATGACAGGAAAACTAGTCAGATCTTTTTAAGGTCTGTATGCATTGAGAATTAAGATGACTCATTGCAGAAGCAAAGACTCAGATTTCAGAAGACAGATATTCAACAAACTTCATTTGAATTACTTTTTGCTTAGTCTTCTTGAGACCCCAACTCCAGCATTTAGCTACTTGCTCCAAGGTGATGGTGCTAGGCAGGAGGTCAGCACCTTTGAACAGGCCCTGTAGCAGCAGTTTGGTGCCCTCCAAATGAAGCATGAAGGAACATGGTCTCTAGAAAACACTGAGAACAGAGTGTTTCCAGCACTTTGGTCTTCTACCCAGGTGAATTTACAGACCCATGAACTACTCAGCATTCATAGCCTTGAACCCTTCCCTGAAAATAGGAACTGTATCCTTGATCCTTGAGTACACATTTCTTTTAAAACACATCCAGAAGAAACATTTCCCTTTCCAATAACAAGAGAGCTGTTACAGTACTCATTCAAGAAGGTGTGAAAGTGCAACTCTGAAGTTTGGGAAAGCATAAAAAAAAAAAAAGAAAAAAAAAATTTATGAAATTCCATAAGTTGCTAAGCAGCAGCTGAGTGGTTTTCAGCAACGGCATTATGGTTTTAGGAAGTGCATTCTCTCTAAGGCCTGCTTAAAGGGCCCAAGCCTTTTATTGGATCCTAAAAATTTCTGCTACCCTTCTAGATATTAAATGACTGAAAATAGTGTCTGTATTCTGTTTCTCTTAAAACTGAATTATTCAACCAGAGTTTGCTCCTATTGTGGGTTTCCATAATATGTTAAAGGATAGTGCTATAGGACCACTAAAACCAGTGTTCAAGTAAAGATCATTATTACTAATACAGTTTTGCTCCAGCCACATACATAATATTTTTCAGTTTCCTCCTTAGCTTAAAAAAAAAAAAAAAAAAAAAAGTCTGCCTATATTTATGGATTTATCTATTCAGTTGGGTACATTTGTTTCCTCTAGCAATGTGCACTGTTTATTATTAGAGTATGAAAGAATATTGCTTGCTGTTGTGTTAATTTTGCATTTTCTTTGATGTCTGATAAGAGATTTTTTTTTTATTAACCTCTGGGGCAGCAAGACAATTTCATGCTGTCAGTAAAACAGTGACAAGATTTGGCTCTGAATATCCTTTAAAAAAATCTAATCCATAAATATAGATTTGACCAAATATTGGCTATATGCAGGGAGGAAAGATAATGACATGTCAGTTTGTTATTGTGGTGGTGGTGGTGGTAAGTTGATTGTTTTTTAATACACTTTACCAGTATGGGTAACGGAGTAACTTCAGTTTTCAATCTTGATTGGGTCAGTAAGGAACTCCCAAGTGATGGAATAAGAGTGATATGTGAAGGATAAAGAAATGTTTTATTACAAGAAAAAAGTATTATGTGGCAGGAGTGAAGCTATCAATTTGAAATTTATATGCACTCTGTCCAATCCAAAATGTCTCCTCTGAAATGTATCTGTAACATCCCTTCTTTCAGCAAGGAAGACTTGTCGTTACAAGCAATGTGACCACTATCACAGTTATTGCAGATAAATATATTTGTTCAGTGATATGTCAATAAAAAGCCAGATGGAGAAATAAAATTTTTGTCAGATCATCATATTAAACATTTAAGCTAAATCCTGTAAGCCACGTGTGGTTCAGTGTGTGATAAAGTGTCCAGCAATAATGTAAAATATAATGAAAAGTTCACTAAGATCATGCATCGTGTATAATTTACCTGGCAAGGACATATGCTGTAGAAACCTTTAAACAGACCACCTTGGGAAGGAAATACTGTTGATTGTAAGCATATTAATAGAATCCCCTCAAAGCCCTCATTTCAATTTTGAAGAAAAATACGGGAATGTTATGAGTTTTATCACCAATTAGTAAGATACTACATTTAAATAAATTCACTGAATGTTATTTAACTAAATGTCCCAACATAATGACAAACAAATAAAGTGTACCAGCAATGTGCTGTGAAGGAAAGGTCAACAGCATCCTGGGATGCACTAGGAAGAGCAGGTGGAGGGAGGTGACCCTTGGTCTCTACACAGCATTGATGAGGCACCTCTGTAGTGCTGGGTCCAGTTCTGGGTTCCCTAGTACAAAAGAAATATGGACATACTAGAATGAGTCTAGTGAAAATGGAACCTCAGATAAGGGCTGTACCTAAAATCTGTCAATCAGTTGGAAAGATAACAGTCAATACAAGAAGACATGCATATCATATAACATGAGTGACTTCTACAAACTACAAACCTAAGGAGTCATTCTCCAATACAGGAATTAGACCCTGTAAATCTGTAATTTATTGGCTGACTGATATTTAAACCTTTGTCCTGTTATTTTAATTTGAATACAGAATAATTCTACTTATTATTTTTACATAGTTCTGAGCTGGTATTGCACATGTCTTTTGACAATTCAGGGTGATCTGAGGGCGCATTTGCATATGTCATTATAGAAACGTATAGTTATTCACAGTTCTAAAAATGTTTTTAAAAAATTAACACTTAGTTTGCAGTGTTCTGGGGATCAGATTGCCTCTTCCTATTCACATCTAGGAAATTCTCTAAAGCCATACAGAATTAAACATCTGGCAGAGATAGGTATCCCGTTTAGGATATTTGGCCTAGAGAGTATGAGTGAAAGGAGACTTTCAGAGAGCAAGAAGAAAGGCAAAGTACTGGACAGTGTAGAAGCAAAATTCCAGTTATACTTGCATCCAGTTGTACAATAACGGCTTATGTAAGGTAGTGACCTAAATCAAAGTCTCAGACTGGACCATGGCTCAATCCGTAGGTATAGGAACCCAGCCAGTCATAAAGTAGTAGGAAAGTTTATGCAGAGATGTGTTATGCTTATGCTCGAGGAGCACACTCTCAGGACACTTTTCTAAGGGGTACAGGGATGTTACCAATGTAAAACAGTATGAAACCTAGACTTACCAGATATCACAAGAGCAAATTCTGCAGAAAGAGTTACTCAAGCAAAATCAGAATGAGAGGTAATGGCTTTGTAAGAGCTCAAAGTGAAGTCCAGATTGGAAGCTGAATGAATTCAACTCCAGGAAAAAACAACCAGCTTGACTACACCACAAATAATGATAGACAATAATCCTGAACTGTTTTTTGAAGCATAAAATGCTTTAGGTTTCAAAGACTCTAAGTCATTCAGTCTATACACTCCTTAAAGCAGGATTAACATCACAATAGGTCAGGTTGCTCAGGGACCTGCCCAGTTGAATCTGGTGTATCTGCAAGGATGGAGTTCCCACAGCCTCCCTGGGGAGCCTGCTCAATGCTCAATCACTCTCATTATGATTATTTATTATTATTATTTATTATTATCTTCATATATCCAGCTGAAATTTTTATTGTTGCAATTCATGTCTGTTGCTTCTTGTTCTTTTGCTGTGCACAGCTGATGGCAGTCTGGCTCTGTCTTTTCTATAACCCCTGTTAAGTTTTGGTAGACTGTTAAATCTCCTTGATCTTCTCTTCTCCAGGCTAAATAATTCACTCATCTTCATCTCCTGCATCATATGCTCCAGCCCCTAACCATCTTGATAGTCAATTTTGGGGCTCCAGATTATCAATCTTTCTTTTGTACGGGGTGGGCTGATACTGGGGCTGCAGCTTGCAAGCTGTACTATTGCATGAGTTTATTCTGTTTCAGATTACAAGGCATTTAATTTGTCATTGTTGAGTTCATGATTTTATTTTGGCCTATATCTCCAGCTTATCAAGGTCTTTGCATAGCAGTCCAGCGTATCATACCATCCTCCCAGTCTGAGATCTGACATTAGCACGATGAAGAAACATTTTATCTCCTATCCTGACTGTTGATTAAGATGATGAAAAGTATCAGCATCAGTATTACCCAAGGAACACTACTCATAACCAGTTGCCAGTTTTGAACCATTAAGCCTAATGATCTAGCCAGTTCTTTTCCTGTTTGTAGTTTACCCATCCAGTCCATGCTATGGGAGACATTTTCACAAGCCTTTTTAAGCTCAAAAGAAATGACATTCACTGCTCATCCCAGTGCCGTCTTTGCATCAGAGAAGGCATAGCACAATTTGCCCTTGTTAAACGTACACTGGTTGTCGAAATCACCTTCTTGGCTTTCACGTAGCCTGAACTCTGAAATCTTCCAAGAAGATTTGCTCCATGCTGTCCCAGTGATCAAGGCGAGGCTGACAGCTCCATTATTCCCTATATCCTCATTTTTGTTCTTTTTGATGATCTCTTTTTCCAATCATCAAGAAAAAAAAATATAGTCACTATAATCTTCCCAGAGGAAGGCCCTAGAATAGACTTGGCCAGCTCCCTCAGGACCCTCAGATGCATCCCACCTGGTTCCATGGACATATGCATATCCAATTGAATTAAATAGTCACTAACTAAAATCATCCTCTACTATGGATAGTACCTCTCTCTCCCAGACTAGGCAGAGATTTCTAGGAGGCCCAAGACCAGTCCTTACCAGAAAATAAAAAGAGGTCTACTAGCTTTAGCATATGTAGACTTCAGAATACAAATCTTTATCATAGTCAATAAAAGTATGTCAACTTATCTATCTCTTACTTTATTGTTTATGATTTTTCATTGCTCTTTTAATGGCCACTCTCTGAAGAACTTCTGAACAAACAGTACAGAACATGTAATTATCTCCCAAGCTACATTTAAATCTAGGTTGAAGGATCAAACTTTACCTGCAGACACTGTAAAATTAAAAGCACATTAAGATCTTCCTTCCAGCAATTCTGATTAAAAAAAAAATAAAAAAATAAAAAAATAAAAAAATAAAAAAAATCTCTAACAGATATGCTTTTGCTATCATGACAGTGGTTTCCCAGGTGAAGTTTTGCTTGTCTTCATCCTTACTGAGAAACAGATGTATTACTGATAATGTACACTCCTCTAACTTTGTATACACTCTCATTATGGTTAATGATCTTGTCAGTCATTTTTTAACTTCACCTAAACTTCGCACATATTTAACTATGTCTTCATTTTCTTAGCATTACCTAAAATATTTTTTATCTCTTTTACTAGCAAAGATATCCTTATATGGTCACAGAAGGATCACTTCTCAACCACAGACCTGTCTAGTTTGTCTAGCCCCATTAAAATGAAAATATTTAGGCTAAAGTAATTAGGGTATTTCACATAAATAAATAAATTGAATTTTATACAGACAAGGCTTCATTTAAATAACCATTTTTTTCACATAATTAATCTCACTTTGATATTATTGTCAGAGACGAATGATTCAAACCGTACAGAACAGAATCATGAGGTGCATATTGAAATAGATGCTGGCCCAAACATTAGGCAGACAACCCTTCTGGTTTGTGATGTTTCCTACTTACAGAATTCTGAGCAAACTTAACCATTTTATTCTATGGAACAAAGTTTTTCTGATTCCCTTCCAGCTCCTTTGAGACAATTTACAGCTGCAGGCTGTAGTGAAGTGAAAATTCATTGAACTGTCCAAATACATAATTGAAACTGCATAACCATAGGATTTTATACAGGGTCACGGTAGTGGTGAGGTATTATTTTACCACTTGTATCTTAAGTGTTTCACTGGCTTAGATTTTATAGAACACAAATGTGGAAAAAATAGTAAAAAGAGGGAGTCACAATTACTTTGACAGGAAGTTCCACATCTTGACAGTGATCCAGAGGTAGCAAATTAGATGTACATATAAGCAAAACCAAGAAGGTTCAGAATTAAATATCAGAAAGCTGATGTGGAAGCAATGTAGAGGTCAAGATCAAGAAAAGTCGTAACTGAATTAATCTCATACCCAGAAACACTTTATCCCAAAGAACCAAATAGGGATGTGAGATTCCTTTAAATAATGAAAATGAATTAGGTACATTCTTGTGACAATTCAAGGAAAGACTAATTAGAATTGACTATAATTAGGTTTGACTTCCATGCAGACTGGCTGTTCTCCATGATAAAACAAGACTGAAAAAAAAGAATGAAGAGGTTTTATGGTAGAAGGCATTACAAGGTAGTGATGATGATAAAGAAGCTGTAAAGCCTCCCTCAAATTAAATCATCATCATCATCATCATCATCATCACAGATTAACATAAAATCAAAATCTAAAATAGGAAGTTAGTATTGGCATCTTCTCAAAATATGCAAAGAAAATATTAGTATTGAAACTCTTTAAAATTTTAAGCAAATCAAATATTCTGAATATTTATCCAACAACATCAGAAGTTCTATGTTTTATGAAAGATCATCCGAGAAGCTGAGCCCAGAAGACCATCAAAAAGCACATATGAAGACGGGGAACAGTCTTATCTCTACTGCTTTTACAAACTTGCTTGAAAACCAGAATTTAGCAATGTGATAATCTCATCTGAAAGACTATGAAGATTCAGTTTGTTCAGAAGGAATCAGATATGTACATATACATGTATATGTAAAATTATGATAAGCCAAAGGAAAAGTTTGTAGAGAGAAAAATTGAGTGTGTGACCCTTGCCTGTTTATTCAGCAAGCAAATGAGTGATTTGCTAAATAAGATTCAGAGGCTAGATGTCTAAGTGTTTGAGGGAGCTGACAGATGTAGGGAACGGTTTAGCAAAAGGAAAGTTGAGCTGGAGAGGAGGAGGATCATTTAATGGGAGACCCAAATATCAAGTCATTAACTAAGGTAAAATACCAGGAGTAAAGGAGAAAACATATGGACTGTGTGATACTGATGATTTTTTTCTGTATCAAATTACTGTCAGCCGAGCATTTTAACCATACACCTCCAGCACAGTTTCCAGTTACTTTGCTCACACACCAAAACTGCATTTTTATGATAACATTGATGTATTCTACAAGAGGATTGAGCATAAATTTAAATTAGATGTTTTTCCTTGGAAAAATAATTAAACTTTTTATTCATTTTTGAGTATATCATGGTTCATTTTAATTGGGAAAGAAAAAAGGATAACACTAAATTACACTAATAACCAAAGCAATACTAATAATTTTAAAATGAAAAAGATAAGAGTTCATTGATTGTTAGCAATTAGTCTATAACAGCAGGTACCATGAGATTTCATTTCACTGTAGGATTCTATTTTGTGCCTTCATGGGATTTAGTTTTTCTATGTTTAAATGAATAATAATAATAACAATAATAATAAAATCCTGTAGCATCAAAACATACATATTGGAGCTGAATGACTACTATCTAACGTTACAGCGAACCTTGTTCTTGTCCAGTCTAGCCTACACATACTGTGTGATCCCAACTGCATAAGGCATTTAGCTTGTAAAGTTCCCATGGAAGTATCTAAGGCTTCCTTTCTGATGATGCACAGGATTTCTGGACCTGAGCTCCCAGACATATGCACCTGGAATTGCCAGTATCATGTGTGACTACCTATGATGCTGTGGTGGGTTGACCTTGGCTGGCTGCCAGACCCTCACCCAGCTGTTCTCTAACACCTCTTCCTCCATGGGACATGGGATGAAAAAGCTCAATGGTCAAGATAGAACCAGGGAGCTCACTTACCAATTACCATGTCATTGTCAACTAAAATAGAGTATGATGGTGAGGCACAAAGAAAAAAAAATAAGTTTTCCCCCAGCTTCCCCTTCTTCTGTGACTTTGGTATTTGCAGTTCTGTTTTTCACACTTTTTTTTTTTTTTTTTCCCTCACTGCTCTTGCTGTGCAGCATTTTTACCCTTTATTAAATACATTTCCGAAAGGCATCACCATATTGGCTGCTGGACCCAGCCAAGGCCTGTAGTGGGAACTTACAGAGGCTGTCCCACAGCACCCTCTCACCAACACTGTGACACATAAAGCCTGTACAGACACAGATTGGGGAACAACTAAAGTATCTAGTTTTTGGTCCAGGATTTGTAGCTGTAATCAAGACCAGGGGATTCCAAACACCATATTTAACAATAAAAACTTCTGGTGAGTCTGCATGAAAATTTTAGTGGTGGTCACATATTCTTTTGTTGTTGTAGAGCAAGATAAAAATGTACCAGTACAGTCTGGGAAGCTCTGTTTTGGAATTTTAAAATTTTAACTAATTTAACCACTTTGTGAGATGTTTTGATGAAATATATTTGTCTTTCCTAAGCTTTTATGTAGAACTAATTTTAAGCCTGTCCATTGAGACACTTCTAGCTCAGCATACTTCTTTGAATCCAGCCTGTATCAAACTGCAAGACTAGCACAATTTATCCACTCTTCTTACTTGTGGTTTGATAGCTTTTTTAGCAGGATGTAGAAAAATGCTGAGGAACATGGAGAATGTTTCAGCAGAATTCATTCATGCTTAACATAAGAGCATGTAATTTCTCCCCATATGCAAACTGGAACACTTGAAGTAAGATCCCTGCACAGACTGGCAGGACTATGTCACCACAACCACAGCATGTGGTCACTGATGTTAGAGTGACATTTATTTGACACCCACCTCTAGCAACTTCCAAAAGATGTCTTAATTTCTCAAGATTTCAAATGCTTCTCCCTAAACCATGCTGCCTGTAGAACTTGCAAAGGTACACAAAATCCTGCTGTACACTTCTGCTTAGCAAGACATCTTCTAAGAGGAGTCACTAGGCTCATCTCAGCAACCCAAATGATAGCTGCATTTTTGCTACAAGATGGACAGGGGAAAAAAAAAAAAAAAAAAAAAAAAAAAAAGCTTTCTTTCTTTAGAGCAAAATCATGCTTCCTTCCATATCTCCAGCAACTGTAATTATTCTTCTGCTGATATTTCATGCAGCTGAGTCCAGACCCTAAGCACACACACATTGGACATAAGGATTTTTTTTGTGGAGACAGTTAAGAGAAAGCAGAGAATAAAATAAAAGAGGACAAACTTTTATAGGATATATGCCTGAGAATGACAACACTATATAGCAATAGTGAGGAGAATGACAGATGTATTGCAGTGACTAGGAAAGAAAATTAGCTTCCTCGGGATCTAATTTGAGTATGGTTGTTTGTTTTACCAGAGGTGTGTTATAAATATATTCTGAAAAGTGCCAATCACTTCTAAAGCAATCTCAAAATGATACACTTTCAATTATAAAACAGTGTCCTGGTGTGAAATGCAGAAGACTTTTTCCTTAGCCATTTAACTGGACTATATAAATACTTAGCCAGCACCTTGTAGAGAGAATTATACCCTGAGAAGGTATTACCTTAAAGACCCAATAGATGTTTTGATTTTCTAATTCATATGACAGAGCTGTCTCACAGCGTACATAACTAGAGGGCTGTAACAAATACATGCATTTTACTTGCTATACTTAGTAACAGCTTCTCAGGAACTTGAAAATTTTTGTTTCCTTATTCTTCTGTGCCTCTGAATTGCTTTTCACAGTATTTCTAGGGCTGTATTTACAAACAAATTGTCTAGATCTAATCTACATTATCCCAGTGAGAAATGAGTCCCTCTTCTGCTAATAAGAATGCTCAAATGTTTACAGTTCTGCTACTCTTAACCAATGATCATGTCCCCTTGATTCTTGTAGTAAGGCCTGAGAAATATAGACCCAAATTTAAGATAATGAGGATAACCAGGCTAAGGTTATTGTTACAAACAATTTGTTTCCTCTTCTTGCACAATGACCCTGCTGGCAATTTCAGCAGACTTGCATATTTTTCTGGCAGTACAGCAGCAATTGCAGGAGGATGCTTTATTGTCTTTACAACAATCAAGTAGTGCTGCAGAGAAGGAATGGGTTGGTAGAGCTGAACAGTGGGTGCTGAGGCCCTGATGTTAGTTCTGTATATTTCTCAGAGGTTGTTACTGTAACGCAAGTTTGGTCCCATAAACTGGATGCTTCTTAGCAGCTGGGGTACCTGAGGTATGTTGGCTGGGGACCCACTGTCAGGTTAGTTTTCATCATTCATAAGGAACTTTATTTTTGTGGAGGGTCACTGCTCCATGACACCAGCAAGTGCCTCCTTGATGCCAACAAGTGCAGTAAGGGAGCTAACAAGTGAGGTTCACTTTGGAAGCACTTCTCTGATCTTCACCAAAATACTGATGCAAAGTGTCCTTTCAGATATTCCTCACACAGATTTTTGGGCTTCTTTTTTTTTTCTCTGTGACAATATCATATGGTTACTGGTAAATTCTATTTAGTTTCTCAGAAATGTAGTGATAGTTAGCAAGCAACAAGATTATTAATATAAGAGAACTGAATTGAATGTTGGGCAGAAAATCATTTTCCATTTTAACAATGATTATTTTCACATTCTGTCACAAACTTGGTTAGAAAAGGATGCTAGACTGATGTTTTTATTATGAAAAAAATAGTAATCAAAAAGGTAGTATCAGATCAGGTCCATAAGCATCCAGGCTTAGCACAGGAAAAATAAAAATAATAAAAAAAAAATCTTCATGGTCTTTAGGTCAAAATAATCCTCACTCTAACCTGCATCACAAATGTTACTGAAACTCAGACTGCAATAGTGTCAGCAACTGCTTGAGGGGAAGCATTAACAAGTGGATTCCATCTCTAATACTCCATCAAAGGCCTGTTGTGCAGAGAAATTCTGTGAAATTGTGAGGCTGATCTGGAAGGCACAGGGAGATGAGCCATATAGCCTTAATAACCCTTAAACTACTGGATTCAACAGCTCCCAGTTGGCTAGTGTTTCCATGAGGTGGAAATGAAGGGCAAGATTTGCCCCTGAAGTGATAAAATAATGTGGAAAGTTACTTCAGTGTGTCAAAGGCTAGATAAGGAAACCAAGGAAAAGAACAAAAGAGGGGCAATTGGTTGATTTTTTACATTCCGTGTAAACAGAAGAGTTTTTATGGTCTCTGCAGCTGGCACTGGTAAGCCATACAAATGCATTCAAAACCAGGAATTTCCTCAGGAATTACCACTTCTGTGTTTTCATATTTTTCAGATTTAGACTGAAAGCAAAAGGACTTCCTTACCCAAATCAGTAAATATAAATAAAATAAAATAAAATAAAATAAAATAAAATAAAATAAAATAAAATAAAATAAAATTGGAAAGCAAAATGTCAATTTAAAGTAAAATGTTAAGGTTCCATGTATGCCATTTACTCAGTAAAATAACATGAGTTGCAATGTGTGCATAAGTTCTTTAATGTTTGTGCTTGTTTATCTGGCTTATCCATTTAGCATACAGGATATGGATAATTGTTAAAAGGAGTTAGTAAGCAGTGTGCTGAGAGGCTGTAAATATTTTGCCTACATGTATTCTATATTGCCAAAAATGAAACATAATATACAAGCATCTCTCTTACTTCATATATTTGCAGGCTTTCATTCTGAAGGCACAGTGCTTTTGTAAACTATATTTCCATTCCATTCTTCATAAAATAATGAAGAGCAATAAAAAGATAGTTCTGTGAAATATTTTAATTTATGCACATTTTAGAAACCAATTTTGTAAATGAGAAATTGCAAGACATCTTTTTCAACATATTTTCCAATATCTCCAAGGCAGGGCTGACGCTGTTCATCATCACTATTATATTTTAATAAATACACTCTCCATAGTTTACTGTTTTGTGTGTGGGGGTAATCTAAGCATGTCTTATATGTTTATTTTCCACTTATATTATTAGTCATTGCCATGAACTGATTCATGGTAGTAATTCCATTGCATTCTCAGTCCTGTTGCAATTATTTCAATTACATCTTTGTAAAAGGAATAAGAGTTAAGAATAATGATGCTGAGAAACTTTAACACTCTTTTTTTTTTTTTTTCTATATAGAAAGAATATAGAAATATACTATAGAGACTGACCTTTCAGCACAGAAATCAATGAGAAATTTACCTTTGAGTATTTGGCATTTAAGATATAAATTCCAGGAAAATTATCAGGGAGAAATCACCTAAAAAAATACAAAAAAATATGTTTTTGTAGACCATTTCTGAAGGAGCTGGAAAGCCTGAAGAAGAAAAAAAGTTAGAGGAGCTGTGTTTTTTATCTGCAATAATTTGTGAGAAGACACAAAAACAATTTGAAATATCTGAAAAGTCTTCACCTTAAAATCTCACAGAACAAAGGTGTTCAAACCACTTTTTGAGATAGGCTGGGTACTTGCTCAGTTTTTATGTTGTAAAAATTCAGAAAATGACTTTAATTAATTTAATCATTATCAAAGGTAGAGGGAAACAGAAAACAGAAAATTCATGAAAGAAATAGTAAGTACTTTAACAGTATCTCTTTCAACATTATGCATGCTGTTATTTCAAATTTGTCTTGCAGATAGCAAATAAGTGATTTTTTCATTGATTTTTTATTATTATTGTTATAAGAAAGAAAAAAATAGTAAAAATATTTCAGTGTTTAAATCCATGAAGATAGACACTTAAAGTTAGGGTTTCACTTCATTATAAATACTTTGAGGAGAAATAAAAAAGATGAATAGAGTTCTATTAACTTTTAAAAGCAATGAGTTTGTTCTACAATTTTTCAATAAATCAATTCCACAGTGCATTTGAAAAAACACTTATTTGTATGATTTCACTATCGATCCTTTCTGACTCTCCTCTACTACCAAATTACCCTATCACCTTTTGTATATCTCAAAATAACATTTAATAACCCAACAAAAACTCCAGAAGATTCCACAGTTACAGAAGGAACAGCCAGTTGCCTATTAAATAAAAAATATTAATAAATATGCTTATGAAAAATGTGATGCTCTACACAAAGTTCTGAAAATTACAAGTACCAATTTATAATTTACAGCTCTTATTAACGTTGCTAGATATGCTCTAATATTTTGTAGCATGAAAAATGTGGTTTTTTTTGTTTATTTTTTATTTTTTTTCCCAGTCAATTAATATTTACTAATTCATCTCTCCATCATGTATCACTGTACACATTCAGAGAAGCTGGCAGAATTATGAACAAGTTTATCTTAAATGAATACATACGTACACCTATGTTGGTTCAGTAAAATGCTTTTTAGTACATACACTTTTTGTACACAATCAAGCTTATTCAGTACAATTACAGAAGGAAAAAAAATGAAAGGCTTGGGTTTTATTTGAATAGATTTTTTAATATTATGTTTTTTCTGTAATGAAACAAAACTTATGCATATTAATGGTAAAAGTGGACAACGCAGACATAACACCCTCAAAAAACAGAGTATACAAACTGCAGCTTGAGGATTATTGAATTCATGTAAATTCCTGAAACTACCAAGTCACTTGAGAACAATGCCTTTTTAGATTTATATTTGAAGTTTCTTGAAAATTTTATTAAACTATCTAAGCTGTATTATTTATCTTTCCTGTATAGCATTTTTGCTGTATAGCATTTTAACTGTGATTTTACAGATTTGGGGAAAGGAACTGCTGTGATCATACTCACATCTTAAGTTCATCAAGGACAATTTGGTCTTGAACGAGAAAAAAAAAATACATTATGCACTGCCGTGTAGATTATTATCCAGGCTTCCTGTTTTAATTTGCTAATGAAGGGCAAATTTTTTAATAATTATTACTAAAGCAACATTTTCCTGCAGGCCACTTTAAATAACATTTGGTCTGAGGTGAATGATTCAAGAGACTATATTACAGGTATATCTGACTCATTTGTTACATTTTTAAAATTATCTTTCAACACTTTTTAGAATACTTAATACATTTTTTGATTTACTCAGTAAAATCTTTTGAATACTAAGAGGATTCTATGTATGGATGTCTTTAATACAAGGTTACCAAATTTGAAGTTCTGTTCAAAAATCTCTAGATTCCCATGACAAGTAAAAATACATAAAATAAATAAATAAATAAATAAAAATCTGTGGTTCAGAGGAAAAGGTCATTTTCCTGCAGATCCTGTTTTTACCAATAAATAAATAAAAATAATAATAATAATTAAAAAAAAAAAGCTGATACCCTGGTTATTTGCCTATGAGTAATTTAGTAATTTTAATTTTCCTGATTTGTGCAATAATGCACTAAAACTGCTTAAATGATCACCTCCTTTTTCTGCTGGACCCGCTAATGAAAGGACCATATTTATTGTTGAAGACTGGTTGCTTGTATTGTCTACCAGTTAAGCTTTAAAAACTCATTTGAGTCATACAGTGCAAATTCAAAAGCCCATTGTGTTGACCTAAGTAGCAGAGAACTGCAAAAGAAATGAGACTGGAGAATCAATGGAAGTGCCTGGGTATGGAAACAGCAGAACAGCAGAAGAAAGACATAAGAAAAATATTTTGTATAGCACCTATGTGAGTACATCAAGAAGGTCTTGCAGCTACTCCAGACACTCAAATCAACAAAACTAATGAGAGGTCATACCCTGGGCAGGATTGAAGCCTTAAGACACAAAAGTACAGACTCAAAAGGAAGTTAATCAATCCAAATAACTCATGGGGAGGGACAGGACAGAAAGAAAAACAACCAACAACAAAACACCTGACTCAGGTCTATTCATAAGAGCACGTCCAAAACTATTACAGCTACTGATATGGGAGGAAGACAGGAGGCATGATACCAACTCAATAGACAGTGCCTCCATGTCATCACAAGAAATCCTTGCAGGCCACTTGGGTATATGTCCTTGATCCTTGAAGGCTGAGCAGAACACTTGTATAAACCCGTACTGGTACTTGTTGTGAATATGCTTTTATGTAAGTGAGTGAAGAGTTATTTCTCTTAAAACAAAATCACTTTCTCTTCCCATAAGGTCTCATGATGGATTTGCTACTTCGTTGTTATAAGAATTTACATTATTTCCTGCAAGGTCTCAGTCTCCAAAAACTTGTAAACACCTGGTACTAATGGCAACACAGTAATGTTAATTAAACTGCTACTTTTCTGCTGAGTGCAAGGCCATGGCACCAGGTCCTGCAAATATGATACTGCCTGAAGAGAGCATTTTGTTGTATGGAAACAATCAATTCAATCTGTAAAATTAGAAATAGCAATACTTCTCACTGAATGTCCAGAAGGATACATGTAAGTGAATTGTACAACAGAATGATCTGATAACATGTGCTAGAAGTTTCAGCAACTGACCTTATTTTTGTGCTGTTTCTTTATCACTGTTCAAAAGTTCCAATATTTGGTTTTACTTTATTAAAATCTTCAATACTTAAGGATAGCAAGGGCACAAATCTATTACCACTTTCTATCAGGGAGCAAGTGAAATACTTGTCCCCTATTCACTACTGTTTTAATGTAACTTTGATTCAGAACGCAGTTTTGAATGATATTTATTTATTTTTATTTAAAACAACAAAAGCAATACCAACCTGGGTTTAAATGTCTTTTCAGCCAGGAGGAAAAAAAAAAAAAAAAAAAAAAAAAAAAGTTATTTTATGGTTTTCAAAAAACATCTTGAAGTGAAAACTAAAGTGGTAACATGTAAATAAACACCATTCTTATATTTTATGCATACACAAGTATAGAATGAAGAATGTTTTACATTTGACTTGTTACTCCACTTGATATCTACAAACAGGTATGCATAGCCTGTGTATATATATAAAGAAGCAATGGGATCAATTTTGTTTTATACAAAGAGGTCTTATACACTGATATGTCTAATAGAATTGATATACTTGTGAGAAGCACCATAAAGAAGCACTTCCAAAAATAATGATCTAGCTGCAAAGCTGTGATATGAACAACACCACAAATAAATGCGAAATAATACCTTTCAAGTGCAAAAAAGGGGCAAAAATATTATACTCTAGCAACGAGTCTTATCAACCTGCTGTGAGATAAAATAGTAAAAGCTTTTACAAATTTACCATTGCTAGTAACTAGCAAAATGGTACAAAGTTCATTTACATTCACTTAGATTAAGGAAATAGATTCCATAAATATTGATGTCTATGAATATAGTTGTATCTTGCATATTTTCAAGATTTCCTGAAGTTAAAACAATATGTAAATAATAATAGTCAAAGGAGCAGATATTACAGTCAGTTAAACTCAATTCACACCATGAAAAAGAGAATTTCCTCAAGTGGCACAAAGCTAATGGAAATAATAAAGACACTACCTGCATCAGCCACTTGATGCTTTACTCAATATAAAGGGAGAAGGGCAAGAAAGATTTCTGTTATTTCCAATATTTCATTGATTTCAGGTCATGGAGGATGCTCATACCAGAGACACAAGATGGTTTTGACCTCATATTGCAATTGAAAGTTCATCGGCAGTGATGCAGCTGGTGCTCATGGATCTCTATAATGTATTTGCTCTGAAAGTAGGTAGTTTTTCCTTCCTGTACTTTCTTCAGATAATAAGATATATAGAGATACAGGCAACTTCACAGAAGCATTTTTCTCTCAGACATATGTATGCGCACATATCACTGTCATCCGAACAAAGCATATTTTCCCTCCTTTTAATTAAAATGATGTCCATTCATAATCACAGAGCTAGTAAAGTTAGAAATAGAAAAGAACTGTTACATTATTTAAAATATCCCTTTCTTTACAGTGCTGGGTTGTCCCTTATAAATTATTTTCTTTGTTTGTTTGTTTCAATGTTTCATTTTTGTTGTTGTTGTTTTAATGTTTCAAGTCTAATTACTATCACCATGAGATAATTACTGCTCTTCTTTCAGTCTAAATTTCCTTAATTTCACACTTTTGTATCCATTTATAATTTCTGATATTATTCTTGTAAGCCTTTTTTCCCATTAATTTACAATTTGCAGACAGGCAAGCTGTCTTTCTTTGCATCTGCCTAAAAAAAAACGGGAGCAAATTGCTGGATTAAGTTCATCTACTTTGTAAAAAACTATTACTCTGTATAAAGCTGTAACACATCAAAAGACTTCAAACCATACATAAGACTAGTTCTTCATAGTTGAGTCCTGACTATTATAAGACCTATTTTTTACTTTTCTTTTGTCAGAAATCATAAATTATTGTATCTGTCTCTATCGACCATGTTCTCTGTACCTAATGGAAGATCTATTAATGTATTATGAATGACATATCTCATTTTATTGCTACAAATCTGAAACCTTTTTTTTCAGAAATTTTTGGGGAAAAGAAAAAAAAAATAGAGCAGATATTACAGTCAGTTAAACTCACTTCACACCATGAAAAATTTTGGAAAAAAAAAATATATATATATATTTTATTTGATTTTAGCAAAACATAACTTATGTATAAACTCTTGATCCATTATATTGTCATGCTCTGGAGAGCAAGGGAATCTCTTTATCTCCATATCATCTGCATTTTTGATGGCAAATCTCTTAAAAGGAATACACTTTGACTTTGAAAGGTAAGGGAATTTCACATAAAATCTTTTCTTTGTTATATCATCTGAAACAGGAGGACCTGGAACCAATTTATTGAGTGTAAATTACTGCCAACTTTGCTTAGAATAACAAAGTGCTCCAGAGAGACTTCTGAGATGTGTAGCCATAGTGAACTGTCTGGCTACATGAGGATTTTTATATAAACTTTTAACACATCTTTCAGCTTAATCAGATACACAAAGGTGCAACTTAGCTCTCAGGGAAATTATGTGGATTTGTCAGACTGCCTGAAGGGTTTTAGGATCTGTGAACCAATGAATGGATTACACTGAACCATGAATGTAATTTGTTCATCTGTAACAGATAAAATATGGATATTTACCATATTAATATTTAAGAATCTCTGAATAATAAATACTTCTAACGGAATTTAGTCTAAGTTGTTCATTACAAATTAATAATATGCTCTTTATTTTCTGATACAAAGTAAGTTAGTGTAGATTGTGTGTATATGAAAAGGACCATAACAGGCAGAGCTGGTAAACTGTACTGCTGAATTACTATGCACCTTCTAATCAAAACCAAATCAAAACTATGGATGAAACATAAAGGCAAATGTTTTATGTGTTAAATTGCCTAGTAAAAATGCACTGATAGACCTAGTTTATCCCTCTAGTCAACACTTTGCATTGTTTATTACTGATATGATATAAACCATGGTCTTATGCTAGTCTACAGTACCAGAGATTAAAATAAAAAAGTCTAGAAAGTTTTTTCTGTTTTGCACAGAACAAGACATCTAGATGACTTTTAAAAAATATATAACAGTCTTGCAAACTGGTAGATAACCATTTAATTCCACACTATGTATTTAAAAAAAAAAAAAAATCACCAAGAATATTTTCTTTATAAAGACCTTACCTTAACTGTAAGAACTGTGAGTATTAAGCTATGATTCCATTCTTCAAGGACCAGGTGGTTTTTTTTTTCCCTCTTATACCTGATATTTTGAGAATTGGTGTATCAGAATTCCTTCTGCATATGGATTCAGTGAAATTTCTGCTTTATGATATTTTTTTTCATGGGTTTTGTCTATGTTAGTGATTTTTTAGATAATAATTTATTCAAATGTTATTAAGCTTTATCCACTGAATATTTTAGATATATTTTTTTAATATATTGGCTGTCCATAAATTTATTTACACTATTAGTACATATAATTTAATTCACCACTACAGGCACTGTGAGTGATACTTTCCAAATTAAAACGTAGCATTACATTTTCCATATCTGTAGGTCTGTAAACTTGTTTCTATTTATTGGTTACTTTTTATCCTCTGGAATAATGAAGCCTCTTTCCTTTTCCTGTAAGTATTTATCAGTAGTTCAGTTTTAACTCTTAACTAATATTCCCGAGATATACTGAAAACTGTAGTCCTTTTTTTTTGTTTTGTTTTGTTTTGTTTTGTTTTGTTTTGTTTCATTTTTTTTTTGTTTGTTTGTTTGTTTTTGTTTTTGTTTCCCCTTTTACCAAGGGGAAAAAAACTCTCTTCAGTGATTATGTAATCTTTGGATTACTATAGTGGTTCAAGTAGTATGGAAATCTTTTTACACCACCCTTGAGGACTTACGTATTACAATATACCTTTGTGTCACAGTCACCACATTTATTTTTGACCAAGGCCATCAAAGTGTATGTAACTTAAAGCTCAATCTCCAACATATTTTCTTAAAGACATAAACTCCCACACTTACACAAAAGCACCGATGGTTGATAAATATTAATAATAATAATAATAAAACAAAATGTAAAATACAACGTAGAAAATAAATTCTGTTTTCTCAGTCTCAGAAAGATTTCATTATATTTCACTAGGATCAGCACATCCATCCGTATGATGCATATGTTCACAATTTTAAAGTGAAAATGAAGTATTACTGCTATATAGCTATACTGCTATCTTTACTGCTGTAAAGATGCATGAGAGTATTTGTCAATCTCAAGGTTGCAACCTTGGAAGAAGATACTCTGCAACAATGGTCTCAAAAAGATGGTAAAAAAACACTAAAACCACTAGATTCCATAATGTGAAAGTCATGAGAGCCAAAGCTTGTTGACATTTCTAACATGCTGGGCTTGCTGCAAATCTGAGATTCAGGAGGTGACTGGGCTCCCAGTTCTTTTTGAAGAGAGCCTGTAACCCTGCCACTTCTGAGCAGCCACAGGTGCAGAACTATGTGGAACGTGTAGGAAATAGACATCTCCCTTGTCACATCTTCCTTGCAAGGAATGTACCATTTCCATTTAAAATCAAAATATAGTAAGTTCCACCAAAATACTTCAGCAAATAAAAATGGCAGTCTCATTCCTCATATCAGAGGAATAAAAAGAAATAAAAATTACATCCCAAATATAAAAAAAGACAAGGCAATAAACTATGCAAAGCCAACAATCTTAGTGACAAAAATTAATTGTTGTTTTTCTTCTCTATGATCAGGGGAATAAAGAATATTTATAAATCAAATAGCATGAAAAAAGATTAGCCATCAGGAGCTGTAAATTAGTAAAATTTGCTAGATATCAATCTGAATCATTACAGTTCATTGAAAAACCAAAGGTCTTTCAAATGTGAGTAAATATAATGTCACCACCTTTGAACAGACAGCAGGTGTTACCAGGTCTGTATGCAATAAATGAGACATGGGCCAAAATTTGGTAAAACATGCCAGACTGACTTGCTTATTTTATCAAAGTTACCAATGCACTTATCAGGTCTACTTACACAAAGATCACAGAATCACAGAGTGGTTTGGGTTGGAAGGCACATTAAAGATCATCTAATTCCAAACCCTCTGCCATGGGCAGGGACACCTTCCACTAGACCAGGTTGCTCAACGCCCCATGTCTTTGTTTCTTAAACATTTATGCTAACAATTCACACAAAATAAATCAAAATGTGTTCAATGTATTCAATTTAAAAAGCCTAAAAGTCTGAAATGACCTCAAGGACTTAAACCTATTGGTCCTGGCATCCTATAACTGATACATAGCTTTTATTAAGGAACCTTCCAGACTACTGAAATATTGTTCATACAACATTAAAACATAAGTGTCAAAACCTGGCTACTAGTAATATAATATAGAAAATCACCTGCTCTTTCAGCAAATCTAAAATACTACACAGACAGAAAAATATTCTGTAATTTTTATTTGCTTCATATTGTCTAGCACTGGGCAGCAAAGACTGGACAAGATGATTTCCTCAGATGATTTCCTCAGACATCGAGGCCATGTCCAAGAAAGTGGAGGAGACCAAGAGTGACCTCCTAAGCAGGGAAGGTGTTGCTGAGAGGGACTGACAAAGCCTCAGCTAAAGTCAGAACTCAAAAGCCACAGACACTGATTGGAGCCTCCATGGAGTGGTGAGGTGGAAAGGATTAATTGATTTTTTTTCTTCCAGAATCACACATTTCAAAAATTAGAATAGTTTGTGAATTCACTGTCAAATCAATGAAAGTACAGAAACATGTTACTTATGGTTGCTTATATTACTGTTGCAGGTGCTTTATTATACTGTTTTGTCTCTTTACCGGGAACAGGATGTACTTCAGGATTTTTCATCCTTCTTCCACCTGATGGAAGAATGATTAATCCTACAGAGACGAAAAATATATTACCTCTGAAAGTTCCTGCTGAGCTTACAAGTCGACAGGAACTAAGACCCAGAAGCTCTGCCTCTTACAGGAACAAGCTGTTGTTTCTATGAGTAAGAAATTCATGGCCTGCAGCTACCAATGACTTCAGCACTTATAGACCCCATGCCCTCCTCTTAGGCAGCTGAGTTTGGAGCCATACCTGCCGTTTTTTTAACTTCAAGCCCTGAAGGTAATGCACAATCTAATTAAAACAAATCAAAATTGCTATATAAATATCTAAAATGAATTATGGATCAAAGCACCTCGGGTGGTTTTTGTTTGGTTTATTTTGTTTTGGTTGCTTCCTTTCTTACTTGGTATCTTTTTCTTTTTTCCCCCCCCCCCCCCCCCCCCCCCGGCCCTTTTTTTTTTTCCACAAAGAAGGCATCTATCCTGTAACACTATTCCTTCCTTGATTTATGAGACTGAATTACAAAGGATGGGCTATACCGTCTTGGTTAACATATTGCTCATCTTAATTGTGTAAACAATGTCAGCTAGGTGGTAAGTAGGAAGCTTCACACCTCTGTTATCATAATCACAATGCAGCATTCAGGACACTAAGAATAGTGTTCAACTCCTTAACAGTGCATCCTATCCCAGTTAAAATAAGAGAAAGAAAAAATTGTATTTTATGTGCTCTGTAAGTATTTTTATCCATGTATTTTACCTTTGTATTTAATTTATAGCTGTATATTTTTATTACCTGTGAGCTAAGCTGTGGTGAAAAGATAGTATTTAACATGGTCTAAGCTAATTAGTGATCCAGGGAACTATTTGTATGTAGAGCTCAATGCCTGGCACAATTTTGGGGATAGGCTTCATATTTTTATTTCAGCAGTGAGTAGCAGTTAACCATCGATCCAACACAGAGAAGGCTGCTATTTGGGGAAATGACAAACCACTTGCTGGCAGAATTCTGAAATTGTTTGGAAAATGATTGAGGTGATGCCTTACTTTTCAAGTCCCCATATATCCAGATGACATATACCATGTATAATAGTTACATTTTAAAGACTGAATCATGTCCTTAAAAATAAACAAACAACAACAAAAAAAAAACTCGCAAACATGTTTACATATGTGTTCATAAACACACACATACATATGTGAGCTGAAGTCTACAGGTTATTTTGAGACTTCATATGCAGATATATACAAAAATATAATGGATAGTCCTGTATGAGGAGAACTGACAAATATTAGGCATGGTCTATCTCACCTCCTTTCAGCCATCTAAAACATTGGCATCAGATCCAAGGTAGTTGCTTAGGCTGCCACTGTGGTCAATGGACAGAAAATGTGCTGCATCCCCCACTAGGACAGAAATCTAAGACAATTAGGATGACAGAATGAACATAAGTGATGCTAGACACCCAACTTTGTCTAGTGTCTGCCAGGGTGATTTCCATCTTTGTTCACTTAATTCGTAACATTATTTATTATATCTGTGCCATTATCATGTTGTTTTTTTGTTTGTTTTATTCTTTCAACACATTAAATATCTGCTTGTCCGTTAAAAGTTGCCTGGGAACTATTAGTAACCATTTATGAGGATTTTATGTACACATCACACTGATTGAATGCAGGACGTTCCCAAAAGCTGAACCATTGAACTCTGTTTTTGCTGCAACAGTTGGATTAAGGTGGCATGCAAAAAGAAAAATATTTTAATAGTTTACCTAGCATTGCCATAGTAGACCTCTAATTCACTGCACACACCTTTACCCTCTATGCAAGAATGTGCTATTCTCAGAATGGATGAAGACCTCCATCTTTCAGCTCCTAGAGTATTCTCCCTTTATCTTCCTGTCAGCCTGTCTCCCTAAGCAGTTCATAAAAACTGACCTTCACTTTCCCACAAATCAGAACAAATAAAGATATTTGCTAACCGTTTTATCTCTTTGAAGACTATCTCTGTCAAACCAAAGTTTGCACCTTGTCAAAACTAGAAGTGCTGACACTAACAAATTGCAATACTGTCCTTCACTTGTGTCTTGGTAATGCTGACAGGGATGGATTGTGCACTTTGTTTAGTTATTTATTTATTTTTGCTTATTTTGCACATAGCTTGCTATTAAGTTAATCAGTATAATACTACAGGGACTGATCATAATTCACTGCAGTTATAAAACAAAGGGATTTCAGTGACCAAGGCAACTTGATCAAATATTGCAAA
Organism: Stictonetta naevosa; assembly: GCA_011074415.1. Lineage (NCBI taxonomy): Eukaryota > Metazoa > Chordata > Aves > Anseriformes > Anatidae > Stictonetta > Stictonetta naevosa. Next base: position 88,068,443 of record CM021699.1, on the reverse strand, counting down.
AATAATACAAAATGCCACCAAAAAAAAAAAAAAGCCAAAAAATTTAATCAATTAATACATAGTAATTTCACAACTGTCCTAACTTTCACTGTGGTTATAAAGTCACTAATAAAAAGTGAGTTTATACAAATCCCAGCCAACATCCTCAAAAATATTTTGTAAATCTTCATTATTATTGATACCTCATTAATAAGGTAACCCGGTAGACAAAATGTTGAGAGAGTTCCATCAGTTCTTATTCCCTCAAGTACTATTAATAACCTCAAATATTGCTGTAGTGTGTCTCCTACAAAAACCTCTTTGACATTCACTACAGGTCATAACAGAGATTCAAAATTATGGCAAACTTATTTACACAGTTAATCATAATCAACAGTTTGAACTGACTTGTTAATTTAGGTGTGTGTTTTTTTTTAATGTTAATTTAATTGCATATGACTGTTGTCATTTGATAATTTGATGGGCTTTTTTAATAGCTACATACCAGATGGTATTCCCTTAAAACTGCCCATTTTAAACCACTTATATATAATCTTTTCAAAGGTAAATTTAGCTATATCAATTTTTACTTTGAAAAATGGCTTTAAAAATATATTAACATAGTAAAAATTAGCAAAAAGACATGAACAATACCTCTGTAAAAAGACTGGGTATTGATGTACTTAAACTAAAGCTTATCTTTTGTATGGAACCCAGTAAAGGCTTTGATGTCTTGTTTGCATTAACTGTACACTGTAACTTTCAAATTTTCCTGGATTTTAATAGTGCGTATTATTTTCCACTCTGTCTGTTTTCATCTGTTTAAGACCAAATTGCATTCACCAAATACAGAAGAAAAGCACTAGCTGTCCTCATATCTCGTAAGAGTTCTTTATGAAGGTCAGCCAATAATAAACAAACAAACAAACAAAACAATACAATTAAATGTCAAGAGTAAAAAGAAAAAAAAAAAAAACTCTGATAGTGTTAATGTTGTAAACAGTAAATTCTCATTCTGAAGGCACTTCAATCTCTGTTTCACTTTATGCAGCAAATGAATAATCCCATTGAGTTCTGAGAAATTACTCCTATGAATAAAATTAAACTTGTGTATAAATGTGCATGGAGGTCAAGGCATTCATTTCCTTTCTATTACAGAAGATTTTCATTTTCCAAAACGTCTTCTGTGAACACATCCTAGGTTTTTTTGCACCCTGTGTCATAGTTTGGCACTAAGGGTTCCATGTGCTGTAGTTGAAGGATAGAGGAAGAAAAAAGTTCTGTTCTCATTTTTATTCTATTGATTCCTCCTTAGTTACCCTGACAAAGTAATTTAGCATTTATTTGTGTCTGTGAAATGAAGATAGTAACAGTGATATCTTTAGAAATACAATCTATAGTTGAAAATATATTATTATTCAATGCAGTATCATAAATACATTACTATGAGTTAAAATACATGAAAGAAAAATAAAAAGTCACATTTAAAAATAAACAGCTAGTATTTAAAAATAATATGGAAAATGAAAGCAATGCAAATTTGCTTCATCCGAGTGTCTGGAGGTTCCCTCACTCATGAAAATCCAACTTTAGGGAACTGCTTCCACTCCTCATGCCTCATTCCTATGACAGATATGATGTAACACAAAAAATCAACAGATCACAAAATGCCAGTTTTGTAGGTAGCAGTACAGGAATGCCAAATAATATAAATAAATAAATAAATAAATAAATAAATAAATAAGGAAAAAGAGCTCTTCACAAAAAATGAATAGCAATTCACTCTGGGAAAGACTGCATACAGCTTTTACTCAAGCAGCCTTGCCCAATATGTATTTATGTATTATTCCTAAAATTTATTAGAGATTTATTAGAGGTTTTATTTATTTATTTATTTATTTAACTTAGAATAGTACATTACCCAGGTAGCCTATGTGACTATGTCTATAGCTTACTTTAAGATATTTCTAAAAATCAGTCTAAAAATAAGGTGTGCTCATTCTTTTCAGGACTTCATACGCACACCAGCAAATCCCAGGTACATCCACAGAACATACAATGACTCTTCAGACATCACATCTATCCCACAAGCTCTTAAAGTGTTCCTGTGAAAACCTGTTCTGAGGTGTATTCAGCTGGTCTACAATGTATCACCGCATAGGAAGCACTTCTTAATTTTGTACAGGCCTCTTTAGAACAATTTGGCAACTGAAATCTGGGTTTGCCTGCTCTTTCCTGCTGCTTTCTGCCTGTTGGCAGTCATGTTTGAAAACAAGGATGTGCTCATATCTACAGACTGTGGACTCAGCCCACCTGAACTCCTGAACAGACCAGACCAGCCTCCAGTCTCCAATCTTTTCTGACTAGGACACATCAGTATATACTGTTGTTGCCATCATTATCTCATCTGAACCAAGATTCAGAAGTAGCATAATCTACAAGCAGCCACAGAGATTTGCAGAGATAAGGATGATGAAAATCCTCTTTGGATTCATGTGAACAATGTGTGTGTGCATGTGTCTTATAGATAAGGAGGAAGCAAAAGGTGGGAGCTAAGGCATTTCTCCACAGTGCAACTTTAGGAGACAATATCATGTGCATTTTATTTCTCATATAATTTCTAGTTCTATACAAGACAAAATATCTTTGTTGTCTATGCTCATAGAGCTCATGGCCAAAGAACACATCTAAAGTGACAAAGAACTACCTGGACTGAGCATCCAGCACCTCAAGGCCCTGTGTTCACAGCAGCTGTTCAAAGTATCACACAGAGGACTCTTTCGACTTCAGCTCAGAAGTGAGCTCTGATTGCTGAGTCAGCAGGCACAATGAAGGCCAGAAGAAAGCCAGTATCATCAAGTGAAAGGTTTCTAGCAGTCCATTGAATTAATTTGTAGCAACAGCATATGTCCCTAAGCTTACGGTGAATAGATCAAAAAATATAACACAATATTTTCCTTCAGGTAATGCTGCAAATCAAGGCAAGATTGTCCATAGACATTCACACAAATAACCACTGAGAAAGCAGTATTGGGCAGACAATTTTCCTTAGAGGAAAAACATACAAACAAGTAAAAAAAAAAAATGTCATTTCCCATGTGCCTAAAGTTCTTTTCCCACTTTCCTGGTTCTTTCCCTGCAACATGTCCTGCAGCTTAGCTGCACACCCATGACAGAACTGTGTCTCTCAGGAATTCACTGATCCAAGACAAATGTAAAAAAGTGTGTATCAGGACAGGAATTCTGTGAATCCAATGATGCTCAGTCTCCTTCTCCACTGCTCTGTCTCAGTCAGCCAGCAACTGTTAACACAACCACTGAAGTATAATGCTTGATGATTTTATAGCATGTACTTAATGTGCAATGTTCATTTTTAAACTCAATATTTTGGAATATATATTATATATATATAATAAGCATACATATATATATGATACTGCTACAGTCATGTTCCTTTCCCTCTTCACTCATTCATTCATCTGATTTACCTGTGAGCATACAGAAATTGAGTATGATCCACAGCCACCTCTTTATTCTAAATTCTTAGATCTTGCTCTTGTTTATGCTTACCTTACTGCCATCCAGACAGAATAAAAAGCAAGTGAGCAACTGTTTTACTTATCAAATAATAAGTCAAAATAAAAATGGGCAAAATGCTTTTCTTTAATAAGACAAAACAAATATATTAAAATGTAGTCTGGCAAAAATAATACTTCATAAAAAATTGAACTGAAGTGTACTGGAGCATGCTATGCCCCAATAAAAGTGACAAAATGCACAAATGCATTATTACTGTTCTGGTTTATTAAATGGTTTAACAATAGTAGTACTAGCAGTTTTATTGTAAACAAATGCGTATGATTCATAATTGAGCTTTAATATGATTTTAATTTTGAACCTGTAAAAAGGCTGGGATTTGTTACTTACTAAAATTCTATTTATTTACCTTTCTTTGTACCAAATAGAATTGTGAAGTTTTCTAGTTAAGACCCTGTGTCCAAAAATGCATCAGGAAGAAAAATCTATATGAACATATAAAAATATGTTTTTAAAAGAAAAAGCCACAGAGGTAGGACTTTCGTGCAAAAATTCAGTGCTATAACTAATGCCAGTTGGTACCTCACAAGACTCGTCTTCCACATTCTTATTTCTAAGTGCCTAATAGCAGTTGCTGTATTAAAGATAATTGCTCAAAAGTTTTGCATAATAAAGATGATATTGAAGGGAAATGTGCAAATTCAGTATGATAAAGAATTAATTAGTCAATAAACTATTATCCATCACTGCATCACAAACCAAACCTTTGAAAATGCCTAAAAATGAATTTATGGTAAAGTTTCTACTTTCAGTTACAGTTATAGTGTGAAGATTATTACAGATAATAAAATGTGTAATTATCTGCATAGACCTTTGCAGCTTATTCTGCAAGTATCAGTGTGTTCGACTCTCAACTGGACCTTTGCAACTGTGGCCATGTATCTGAGTGCAGAGTTTTATTGTATCTCATTAAATATTTAAATTTTATTCTAGCATGGTAAAAATCACTTCTACAGTATTTCTCAAGTTTTAACAAGACATGTCCCTGGCCCCAAAAGGTTCACAGCTTAAAAGAAGCTTGTCAAGACATGTTGGAAGACAGTAACTCAGGAAAGGAGTGTAAGGCAGAAGAGCACTGCATTAGTGAAAACAAGCAGAGAGAACCCAGTAAACCCAGTATATTCTCAAAATATTATCTGAACTAACCGGGGATTGGGGGGGGGGGGGGCAACGACACACGACACATTGACTCCTGCAAGTCCTTCTATAGCAAGAGTTGGGAGGGTACATACCAGAAGGCTTCATATTAGCAGTATGTGGTCTCCTGAATTTAGTTATGCCAAATACCTCCTGAACCTAGGAATGTTTATGAAGCCTGGCCTTAAATCATAACAACCCCTTTTCTGAAGTAGATGATGCATTGTCAGTTATCCACACGTTGGATTTTTGATAATTTACAGGAGGGGCTGCAGTGGTAGACTGCATTCAGACACACAGACTCCCAGAGCACAGGCTGGACTTGCCTATACTGTGCAAAGCCTGCAGCTGACATCAGCTACTTACAGGGACTGAATAGTGGTTTTCAGCCGCATGCCATTGCCTTGCTGGAAAAATGCAGCCACAAGCACTGCAAAAGTGTGAAGTAGTAATGGGACTCAGTTCCATACCAGGTCAGGGAGCTTCGTGAACAGGTCCAAAGGTACAGTTTACATATGTTTTTTTAAAAATTGCAGGTCTCTGAACTTTTTCAAAGGTGTAACTCCCATTCAAATTAGAGACAAAAACAGACCTAGGGAAGGGGACCCCCAAAGAAATTAAGGAGTCAACCAGAAAATTGCCTACTATATGTTATAGGAGACAGCAGAAATAAAGTTAATCTTATCTAACTTCAGACATTTACATCTGAACAGAGAAAAAGGCAGCTACAAGCATGTGAATCATCTAACTTACTGCAGAGATCTACAGCAATATTAAATGAAAAATATTACAGACACACCTGTTTCTATTTGTTGACTATAGTAGGAGACTAAGCAGCTCAGATATAGACATCTATGTTTAAGACATATTCCATCTGTCTATATTTTAGCCATCTGTCCAAACTGTATGGATTATTTCCACCCTACATCCCACTGATGGGCTGGTTTTCTGAAGAATGGAGGGGAGAAAAGAACTGAGAAAACACCTCCATCTTCTAGAAATAGTCAACAGAAGAAGTTTGTTCTGCATTGTCAGATGTTTCCAGGTAAATTAAGAAAGTTGCTATCTAAATGCATGATATCCTTCCTATCTTATCTCTATTTCCACATAGCTGGAGAAATACTGTGGGGGCAGAATTCAAATAACAATAAACTGGAAAATCAGAATATGAAAAATATTCTGATTTTATAGGTGCTTACAAGAAGCCAATTACACAGGAGCAAGAGAAGCAAAACAGATGAGAAGAAATACTGAACAATGGAAATAGGTGGTTGAGAGAGAAAAATGAGTGCAAGAACTATATATAAAAAAAAAAAAAAAAAGATTAGGCAAAGGCTCTGTAAATGGGATGAAAGAATTGTATTAGATATACCGAGAGAAGCCAGTGGAGGCATATAAAAAAAAAAAAAAAAAGGGAAGAGATGAGATTAAAACAGCTTCTTGTCAGTCTATTTGAATATCATATTTTAGTAGTCATCATGAAATATTTCTCAGTTTCTCTCTTACATGTTTAAAAAGAATATAAAATAGAAATATGATCATATCTAAGCATTTAACTGTAAAAAGAATACTGATTTTTTTTCAAGTCTGTCACTTTTAAACACACAGTACAATGAAGGTGGTTGAAATTATTTACATTTGATGATTTCCTTTTTGCATGGTGACCTACTTATTTTTAAAAGCCTTGTATAACACATAAAAAAGTAAAGCACAGACAAAAATCTAATACTAATAGACAAAGAAATAAGGTTTACGCAACATGGCATTAAAAATATCAAAATTTTAATGGAGGAGTTAAATAGAGATATGGACCTCCTCCTTTTGATATCAAAGTATAGGTTCTGATCTCATGAGATCTCATGAGATACAGATAGCTATAACACTCTTTCTGACATGTAAACATCCAGCTAATGCTCTTCCTTGCTTGAGGGAGGGAGGGAGGGAGGGGAAGATTTTGGTGCAAAGAGACTGTTGGCAGGAGAAGATCAGGAATATTTACAGAATTTACCAAAGAGAAACCCCTGTGGCTATTAGCAGTAGATATGATACATATAGTGTAAATGCTAAATAACATGCTGGGGTTTAATTACTTTTGTTTATTGTCCATTTTTGATCCAGTGATAGATAACTAAACAAGCTATATGCTTCTGTCATTTCAGTCTTCACACTCACCCAAGCACAGTTTTCCATCTGAAAAACAAAAAAAAGCAAGTAAGCAAACAAACAAACAAAAACCTTGCTATATTCACTTTTGTACCTTACAGTTTGGGAACTGTCTTACATGCATGCTTTCATATTTTGGATAGTAGAGTCACGATGTGTCTCGCAGAATTGTAACAGCCACCCGTGGCTTTTTACTGTCATACACCACATTTTCACAGCATATTCTGACCTTTGCTAACATAAAAGTATTCCTCTCCTCTCACTCTTTAGTTCAAGAACACAGTATATACCAAGAGCATGATTCTATTCTCACATATATTTTATCATCTATACAAGCTGAATTGCTGCCAGAATACACCTCTCTGACTCAGGTTTTACAAATAAGAATATTAAGTAAACTCAGCTATTTCTTAGCAATTTCATACCAAGAGTATTTCAGAAGACTAATACCTGAAACATATATTTCAATACATTCCAATAAAAGCTGTATTTCTTAAACTTTGGATGATACATTTACATCTGTTTTTAATGAGTAGTTGAACTTCACAGCATCTCCTTGTAGAGTTGTGGACTGTGAACCAGTTACTCATGGTCATTTAAGAATTCTATCCATTTCAGTAAGCAGCATTTGACATTCATGCCTGCCACTATTAGTGTGTGAAGTTTTCTCTTTTTCAGGTATTATTATAAAAGATGCCAAAAGTGTATATAACCTATACATTAATGTATGAACAAATTGTTTCAAATAAACAGTTTACTCTGCATGTCCACTAAACAGCCAAAGAAGTGAATTGGTCAAAAGAATTATTTTTGTCAAATACAAGTGTCTTCTTTCAAAGTCATAAAATATGTCACTCTTACCTATATGCATTTGTTCCCAATTCCAAAGCATTCCTTAACCTGAAGACAAACCTTGTCATGTTAACTCAAAATTTAGTTCATAGACACTAATAGAAAAGGTTGTAGGTCCTTCCTCTTTTAATACATTGGGGAAATGCAGCTAATGTTGTATATGTTGTGTTCAAATTTCACTATTACATTTACAAGAACAAGAAAAAAATCAGGTTGAGAAGAAAGACCTTGGGGATTTCCTTCCTTGGTATCAACTTGATCTGAGCCTTGACTAAATCTTTAAATTTTGAAATATCTCCACTCGCTTTAGGAAATTATAGGCACTCAGCCAATCTTTTCAAGCTGGAATACTGATGTCATGACATTTTGATGTCCCAAATGCTCCAGCTTCCATCTGGTTCCATGAGCTCTAAAAATTTTCATGTCAGTTTTTTATTATTAAAATATTCAAAAACAGCAAAGATGAAAACAATCATACTAGAAAAAAACTCAGGCCTTTCTGCCTCAGTAGTAACTGCAAGTAAATGCTTAAGGAGGATTAAAATCCTAAAACTCTCCAAACCTTTTGGATTTAATCCTGATATTTTAGTTGCTGCAGAGCAGTGCTTACACTAAGCCAATGCCTTTTTTGTTTCTCATACTGCCCTGCTAGTGAGGTGGCTGGGGGTGCACAAGAGGCTGGGGGGATAGAACCAGGACAGCTGACCCAAACTGGTCAAAGCGATATTCCATACCATGTGATGTCATGCTGAATAATTATATGGCGTGGCTGGCCAGAATGGGGGGGTACTGCTGCTCGGAGGCAGGCTGGGCATCACTGAGTGGGTGGTGAGCAGTTGCATTGTGCATCACTTGCTTTGCATATTCTTTTATTATTATTATTATTAAGCATTCATTTTCTGTCCTATTAAACTGTATTTATTTCTACTCATGAGCTTTTACCTTTTTTTTTTTTTTTTTTTTTTCTGGATTCACTCCCCCTTTCGCACTGAGGTGAGTGATCCACTGTGTGGTGCTTCACTGCCTATTGTACGTTAAGCTACAACACTGTAGTATCACAGACTCACAACCTGTCCTTTTTTTCACTTCAGGATTAAGTTTCCTGCCCAGTCATAGACAAAAGAATGGTCTTTCTGTTAAAATACTGGATGTAAGAAAAAATACCATCCTTAGACACTCAACATATTCATTTTATTTTTTTTAATGGATGCATTTGCATCAAAGAAACATGCAGAAGAGGACTATGGTCAGACTCCAATTCCCATTCTGTAGCATGGAGTTCAGAAACCTGAGATAGGATAAAGGTTTTCCTTACAGTAAGATTCTTGGGAAGAGTAATCTGCCTTAGAAAGTCCAGTATAGTCACCATGAGAAACAACCTAAAGCCTTAGAAAACAATGGATATTGCTGCAAAGGATCAGACTGAAAACCTCCCAAAAATCAGTTTGTCTACCCCATACATTTCAGGCTATCACTTGCTGATGCTCTGGATACATGGTTAAGAATCCACTCCTCAAGACAAGGTCCTGAAGACTTTCTTTTAGGAAATGGTTAGGCCATACTTTGTAAATTGCAGTAATGGCAGTAACAGTGCCAGCAGACTTGGCTTCCACTCACTGGAACCAAGGGCATGGAACAACATTTAGGCACAATAAGACACTTAGATTATGGTCCTAGTTTAGCACATTATTTCTGTATTTCATGCTGAATAGACATTGGGAACTGAGTCTTCCTGAAACAGGCATGAGAGGAATAATAAAAATTGAAGACACCATAACCAAATGCTACTATCTTTTTTGCAGGCTTAAAAATGATGAGAATTAAAAACTACATGATTCAAACTCTTCAAAAATGAAGTTGGACTCAAGTTGTCCACTAACCACTTGAGCTCTTTGTTAAAAGAAATTTTGTAACGTTATTTTGACCAACATTTTAAGATGATGAGATCACTGCTGAACTTGGTAGGGAACAAACAGCATATTTTGTGTTTTACACAATGAACCTACACTAACAACAGAAAGCTAAACTCTAAACAGGATTATCAGTCCCTCATTTACACAAATGCAAGAAAAAATGCAACACAAGACACCATCTTTTAACTCTGTCCATTGTGATTAGTGATCTCAATGACACACAAAGTACATAAAATCACACTTCTCCAAAATACATAAGCAAAATGAAGGACATTAAAGATGGATTAAACAGTGACTCTAAATTTCTTACTTTTTGGTGGAGTGAGCCAAAACAACACAGGGTTTTTGTATTTATCATAGTTCAATTTGATTAATGACTAGGCAATATCCTAGAGTAGATTAATAACATGAGAGATGAAAGGGCATTTGTAAAATATTTGTCCTCCTCCTAGTATAAAGAGGATTTCAGTGCATTTAGATAATTAACATGAAAATAGTGGCCTTGTTTTTGTTTTGTTCTTTGCATAAATATTCTCCAATTAGTTTGGCAAAGCTTATGATATAGTCTACATGTAGAGTGAAATGAGTTCCTCCTAGTTTTACAATCATATAACACAACAACTCACTAGAATCTCACCACAAGGGTACATGCAAACTTGGGCAAGTTACAAGTTTGCTTTAAAATGGCAACCATCATATATGAAAGACATAAAGCACTGAAAACATAGAGTTCATAGACTGAAAGACAAGAAAAAATACTCTAATCACCTAGCCAAAGAGCACCAACTCATCTACCAGTGTTACTGGTAAAACAGATACTCCGAGCTATCCATGAAAAATGCAACTGAGGAAGCACAAATTCAGGAAAGATGCCATAGAATGACATCTGGTCAAAATTAAGAGCTGTAAATATTTATATGCAATTACAAGTTAAAAGCAAAATCAGTGAAATAGAAGGGTTTCCAACAGAGGAAAGGCTTTATGTTATAGTCATAATAGAAGTGGAAAAAGCTACTGGAAGATAATTTAATAAAAAATAGAATAAAAAGTAACAGTTGTTTGTTGTAAACTGTCCTAGAAAGACAGATTCAGCCAGTCCCATAAGGAATTTTGCTCTGTAAATTCAATAAATTACAGTGTGAAAAAAACTCTAAGTGAAGAGGGCTGTACATCAGCATGGTTAGTACTAAAGGAACCCTTTGTGGTGTAATGACCACACGGACACCAGGGTTCTTTCAGGATCAGCAACTGCTGCTACTTTATTGATGACATAACTTCATTATATATCTGTTGCATCCCATATTGAGGACAGGCTCCCTTCTTATACCGTTCCCCTACAGCAGTCCTTTTCCACTATTAATTGGTCAACAACTTCGCCCGGCAACCGCAAACACCCAGTAACTTCCATGCCTTAACGGCTGGAGAACAAACAACCCGAGACGGCAAGTCGTCCCCTGAATCACCCTTCTTTGTTCCCTCAACTCATTCCTGATGGCCTCATCGTTGAGTCTGATATTATCACCAACCATGGGGCTTGTCGACCCCCATGGCAACACTCCCACAACCCTTGGCTACAAGAAGGCATGCACCAAAGGATGCAGATCATGACCTGGATATCTCATGCAGTGTTGAAAATTATAAAAGGCAAGAAAATGTGATAAAATAGGATAATCCTAGATCTTAGACTACCCAATTAGAAACAAATCTAATCTGTAAATGCCAAACTTTAAAATATATAATTTCTCAGAATAAAGGGTAGTTTTTGAAACAGCATATACTTGGGAAGTGAGTATTCCGAGAAACGACTGTTATCTTGGAAGACATGATATCCTTAAATCAGGTAGCTCAGTCTGATAAACTGAGTCGCGAAAAACTGACTCCACAATCAGTAAGATTGCAAAGTAGGTATGTTTATTCAGCGCTGGGCAGCACAGGCGGTAGTCCCACCAATGTCGTGCGCACAATTCGCTCGCTTGCATTCTCTTTTATCCCCTAAAATATTACATATGCATTACGTTTCACAACACATCTATACATATTCATTTCCTAGCTCCGCCTAGCCCGCTTCGTATGCTAATTATCTTATCGGTCTTTCTGCGCTTGCGTAGTACTCTCTGGTGGTCGTCCGGGTGGTCGTCGGGATGAAGTAAGACATCTTCATCAGAGTTGAACTTTTCACCTCATCTCCCTGGGCATGCTCTCTGAGCCCTTGGTCACAATCTGGGCCATAAGGTTGGTTTGGTCCAGTTCTTCGGGGTCCGAGGGGCTCCTGTTATCTCGAGGCCTTGCATGTTTGACATTCTTTATCTTATCCTTTTATAAACAGTCTTCCTTATCTCTAAGCCCGTTTATAAACAGTCCTTCTCTCTGAGCCCTTGGTCACAGCCCGAACCATAAGGTTGGTTTGATCTGGTCCTTGGGGTCCCAGGGGTTCATCTGGAGGCCTAAGCGCAGCACAGGCACAGTACATCACAAATGTAGCACATATTAAGCAATGAGTGTTGCCTACATATTTATTCTTAATCAGTCACTCTCTAATTTCTAATCCCATGTTTCAAAACTAGAGCTCCATATTAAAGCACGGTTTAGACATGCCTTTGGACTTAAATAATAGTAAGTAGAAAGAAGTCAAGGATTAACACTATCTAAACTGATACGTAAAGTGATCATAAAATAATAAGGTTAAATTTATCTAGCAAGAAATAAGATATAAAATCAAATATAATGACACAAACATTTGGACAGAGGTACTCAATAAAATGTATTTTAGATGAGAAAAAAACACCCAAGTCATAAAATTAAAGGCAGTTGGGTCCTTAGATGGGGCATTCATGTTGCTCTCAAACCCAAGAATATTTCCACTGATAAATACACATGTGGGAGAGAGAAGGGAGAGGAGAAGAACAAGGAAAATAAGTTACAAACCAGTGCAGTGAAATTAAAGGAATTCAAATACTACTTGAGGTAAGTGGCAAACTGCAATAATCTACACAGGCAGATTTCATGAAATGAGGAAAATGACCATAAGTTATGATAGTGAAGAAATCGGAAAACTGGACAGAAAAGGTAACTGCTGAAAATGTAAAAAACAAATCAAAAGAAACCCCTTAAGTATATAAAAAGCAACAAGACCTAGGTCTGTTGGGAATTTCAGATAATAAAGACAGCAATTAAGGAAGAGAAGGATGTTGCTAGGAAGATAGTAGATTTATTTGCATCAGTCTTCTCAATAGAGGATGCTAGGGAGATACCTACTCTTTGTTAATAAAAATGAGGTACTATCAGATGAAGAGGTACTGGAACAAATCAATCATTTAAAAAGCAGGAAGCTAACAGGACCGAAAATTCTGAATAAGAGCTATGAAAACCCTAACTAAAAAACAACTCCTGTACTGAAAGGTTAGAAAGTAGCAAATGTTTCACATATATTATGAAAAGGCTTTAGGATGATTCAGGGAATCAAAGATTCATAAATCTTACATCTGTAACTGGCAAATTAAAAATAAGAAAATAAAACACTTGGAAGATCATGAGATGATAGGTCTTTGCAAAGGAAGATGTTGTCTTACTCATCTTTTAGGATGTTTTCAACATATCAGTAAAATACTGTACAGGTCAAAAGAAAACCAATAGACATCATTTATTTAAACTTTCTAAAGGCCTTGGCAAAGTGTTTTACAAGAGTGATAAAAAGAAGAGACACAGACAGCTAACTGAAGATCTCTGTTCATTGTAGCAGATTATCAGATGAAAGAAGCAAGAAATTAAAATTAATCAAGAATAAGACAGAGCATGACCATGAAAAACAATGTTATATAAATCAGTGCTGCTGTCTGATTTGAACTACCATTTGCAGCACTGGTTTCTACATTTCAGAAAGGTATCAGAAAACTAGAGGGAGTTAGAGAAAAGTGACAAAAGTCAATTTTTAAACAGAAGCATTTAACCATCCCTACCCATCAGTTATGCTATATATTCTTGAGCACCATCTACTGGTGCTGCATTATTAATTAACTATTTGTGAAAATATAGAGCACTTTAATAGAATTCCAATTGCATTGTAATTCTCTTACTCTTTAAAAATAAATTTGAAATTGATAAGACAGTATATAACCTAAGGGCCTTCCACGTCTGAGCAAAGTAAGATGTGGGGAACAGATCAGTGCCCTGATCACACATCGGTGAGCTAAGATGCTTCATAAATATAGCACTTGAATCTTACCTGTCACTTGACTCTATAGCCACTCGTTTCCATTTTTGTGCATAATAAGATGACATCTAAGTCAGTAACTGTCTACATCTAGCTGCAGTCAATTAAGCATATAATAATAATATGATAATAGAGAATGTAATAGAGAAACTACCAAATTAATGGAATTTAGATAAATTATTTGTTGAAAAACCTTCAGTGAGTTCAATGTTGGAGATAAACTATCTTTTATTTGCTCATAGAACTGCACGCTGCAAGAGTGACCTTGACTTGGAAAGAGTTCCCCTCAAGCTGACAGGTGGTTAAGTCAGAGAACAGTCCGTTTTTCAAAGTCACTTGCTTTAATCTGTGGCTTCCCATATACAATTTGCACCAAAAATCTCAATGAATTATAATTCCAGTTACAATTTTGTTGAATTTTGTGCTATGTTCTCTAAAACCTGCACTGAAATCACTTAGTTACTGTGACTGAGGTACCTAAGATCTTAAACTGCTACTGTGGGTGGGAAGAAAAAGAAGGAAAGAAAGAAAGAATGAAAGAACGAACAAAAGAAAGAAAGAAAGAAAGAGAGAGAGAAAGAGAGAAAGAGAGAAAGGGAGAGAAAGAGAAAGAGAGAAAGAGAGAGAGAAAGAGAGAAAGAGAGAGAGAAAGAGAGAAAGAAAGAAAGAGAGAAAGAAAGAAAGAAAGAAAGAAAGAAAGAAAGAAAGAAAGAAAGAAAGAAAGAAAGAAAGAAAGAA
>CM021699.1:87989093-88049093 GCA_011074415.1 Stictonetta naevosa | reverse complement strand
CAACTAAGGCCCCTTTTTGCTTTCCAGATTATAAAATTAATCCTTTTTCATGGGTGGAATTCCTAATTTAGACACTTATTGTCACATTGGCTTTCAACGCCTACACCATCCTGAATAACACTGCGCAGAACTGCAATGCCTGCAAAGTGCTTCAGAAAAGGGGAAATTGTTTCCAGAATTCCCTATAAGTTTCTGTTTTTTTAAACCTTAAATGCTGTACCGACCCTATTTGGAGAAGGAGGATCATGTTATTCATTGAGATGGATGCTCAGAAAGAGAAAATCTGACCGTGTGGATAGAACTGGCAGCAGCTGTTTTTTTTTTTTTTTTTTTTTTTAACCGCAGCTATAAAGAGGGTTAGAGTTGGTGCTGCTTTGCCCATTTCAAGATTCAGAGTTTGAATTGTAATCTAGGAGATATGAAAATCTCTTTAAGGGAGCTTAATCTGGTGATTTGCTATGTGTTATGCAATGGGAGACAGAAGATGCCTTGCTGTTTGGTGAGGAGATGAAAAGCTAGGCAAAGACACATATCAAAACTCAGTAACAGTGTGTGTGTGTATGTCTGCCTTTGCTTACAGAGCAACAGTGGAAGAGACTGAAATCCAGAGAGTTTTGAAATTAGCTTGGCATCACTTCTGCCTACTTGCCTTTGAAAGCAGAAGGTGAAAAGCTACTTACTTATAAGGGATACCTCAAAGGTTAATGCTGAAAATGTTCAGTTTGATTTTTTTTTTTTTTTGATAACATTACGGAGGTGAATATAACTAATGTTCACTTTATTAACCTAGGCCACTGTTAAGAGAACAGAGCTCTAAAGGAGGCTGTAGCGGTTGACAGGTGCAGTAAAACAGCTTTATTTGGTGATAGTAGCAGAGAAAACGTAATACATCATCATTCAAGCACACATCTGCAAAGCCCAGAAGCTAACCAGACAGTACAAGATATTCAGAGTAAGAGGGCAAGTAAGAGACCCGGTACAGTGCAATAGGTGCAGAGGTCCTACTATAGCACTGCAAGCTATATAGAGCTAATGGTTGTAGACACTAATATAGTGGTCCATTTTATATATCCTAAGAGACTGTAGCACATTTGAATTACTATCTTAAAACGCTGTCACTTAATGGTGGTATCAGACCACCACTAGTTTCATCTGCCTTTGTTTCTTTCTCTGATAGTCTCCACATTTTATTAATATATTAATCTTAGTATTTCCTTCCTGGGTTTTATTTTTATAAAGACCTCTGTATGCCAGGTGGCCTCTGTGAATGCATGTAGATATATGGAAGGTAATATTACATCTGTAACAAATACTATTTGGGCTTTTTAAAATTATGGCTGTAATTCTTCACAATTACTTCCCAGACTTAATAGAAAAATAATACATAACAGCAGATGCTACCGGCTATCTTGATCTATTCCAGTGAAATTCTCCATGTGTACATTGTATGTGCACATATAAGAATATAGCAGGCTACTTATTTACTTTTTGAATAAATAAATAAATAATTTGTCCTGCTCTTAGTCTGTCGGGTAAGGCGTCTAAATTTTTACCTAAGTTGAGCAGTTCTAGTCCACGCCATGATGACTACAGCATAGACAGGAGAGGACATTCCTATTAATAATCTAATAGATTTTTTTTTTTTTTAATTTGGATGTAGAAGATAGGGCTGTCGCGATGGCCACGTGATGGCGCTGTTCACACAGCAGCAAAGCGTTCCCTCGTGTTATAAAATAAAAATTACCTGCCCTTCTTTCTGAAAGGGGCTCTAACTGCAAGCTTGAAAACAGCTGGCTCGAATATTGGAAGGAGTTTGGTTTTCAATGCATGAAGAATTCTACTTGCATTTTCATTTCATTTCATCTCCTGCAGGCCAAATGACATAGGATGAAGGCTGTTCGTAATTTGCTGATTTATATATTTTCCACCTATCTACTGGTTATGTTTGGATTTAATGCTGCCCAAGACTTCTGGTGTTCCACGCTGGTGAAGGGGGTCATTTATGGATCGTATTCTGTAAGTGAAATGTTTCCTAAAAACTTCACAAACTGCACTTGGACACTGGAAAATCCAGATCCGACCAAATATAGTATTTACCTGAAATTTTCCAAAAAGGACTTCAGCTGCTCCAACTTTTCCCTCTTGGCTTATCAGTTTGATCATTTTTCCCATGAAAAAATAAAGGATCTTTTAAAAAATAACCACTCTATAATGCAGCTCTGCGATTCCAAGAATGCTTTTGTATTTCTGCAGTATGATAAGAATTTTATTCAGATACGCCGCGTCTATCCTATCGATTTCCTAGGATTACACAAAAAGGAAGAAGACCAAAAATCCTTCTTTGAGTTTTTGGTGTTGAACAAGGTGAGCCCGAGCCAGTTTGGGTGCCATGTGTTATGCACTTGGTTGGAGAGCTGCTTGAAATCCGAGAACGGGAGAACCGAGTCCTGTGGGATCATGTATACAAAATGCACCTGCCCTCAGCATTTGGGAGAATGGGGAATAGACGACCAGTCCCTGATGTTGCTCAATAATGTGGTGCTGCCCCTCAATGAGCAGACAGAGGGCTGCTTGACCCAGGAGCTGCAAACCACCCAGGTCTGCAACCTCACCAGAGAAGCAAAACGGCCTCCAAAAGAAGGTAGGTGCTTCTTGGGGGCAGGGGAGGAGGGGAGCAGGGGAAGGGAGGGCAGGGGACTGAATCCCACACCCGTGTGTAGGTCCTGTTGCTGTCTCTCTTTGATACTCACATTCATTCGACTTGCTCTTCACTGCGGCTTGCCTCTAGACGAGGTGAAAGGGCTGAAAACGATGTACACTCCCTCTGGGCAAGGAGGGATGCTTTCTCATTTGTAAACTGGTCTAGCACCATGTTCTGCTGAGCAGTACAGAAACTCCTCATATGTAGATTCCCTCTGTTTTCAGCCCGCACTTACAGTAATGCCCACAGGTGATGAGCCAGGAATCACTCACAATCTCTTTACTGCTACACTCAACTACAAAATCTTGATGAGATCCCTTGACTTTGCAAGGAAAATGTTTCCAAAGGCATGCAGGCATCCTGAATAGAACACCCAGAGATATGCCATGGTCAGGACACCTGGTCCAATCTGTGACATACTTAGAAACTATAAAACAAACAACAAACGTGGTTCTCCAGGACAAGCCCTCAGCCCGTGATGCCTAGAGATACAAACCACCATGCACAGTCAGCACATGCCTCTTTGACTTGACAGACCTGCAGGCTGCTGCTGTGCCCCTTTCCCAAGAGGTGTCAACTTCAGGAGATGAAGGCTTTGCATCTCACAGCAATACTAGTGGGGTGGGTGGATGTGTCAGTCCTGACAGCTGCTTCATGTCCCTGTTGGAAAAGGTGGGTTGTGGAAGGGTGGGAAGCCAGGAATCCAGCAATTAGAGTGGCAGCCCACTATCTCTCTGCTTCACACCTCCTGCTTTGGCCTCCTGATGTTTTGGAGAGGTCTGGGGGTGATTTTAGGAAGGGTGCAGAGGGGACCAGAGGGTGGGAAAGCATAGGTTGAACACAAATTTGGGGTTCTTATGTGCAACCTATGGAAGAGGGGGTGCTTCAGAGCAGCCATGAAGGGCAGACAGGAGGTCTTTGCCCCTGCGGCAAGGGATAAATCGTCCAGCCCAGGGTGTTGCATTTTCATGCAGGAAATGTTCCCACTCTCCTTGTTTTCTGCATAGCCACAAAGCTCCCAGTCTGTGGAGAGGCAGCGCCAAGCTCCCAGCCCCCCTAATAGAAGTGGCTTTGTGGAGGAATGTAACATTGACACGTTGTTAGGAGAGGATTTTCTTTAAGTACAGCCAAGCCCCAGTGCTGTGGGAGAAGAAAAGCTGAACTTGCTCCAGCTGCCGCGGTGCCAGCGGCCGCGGGCAGGGCCGGGGGTGGGGAGGGGGACAGGGGACACTTTTGGTGTCCTGCATGTCTCTCCACGCACCCAACAGCTCGGAGCCGGGGAAACGGAGCCATCTGAAATGACAGGGAAGCTCCCCTACTGTAAACTCCCAGAGAAGCCTGCGCAGCGGCAGGGATGCTATTTAACATCGTTTAGTGCTAATTAGTGCCCCGGGAGGCGGAGGCAGCTCCGGCCTCGGCGCCGGGCTCTGCCCGCGGAGGCCACGGCGAGCAGCATCCGCAGGGGCCGAGGCGCGTCCCCGGGGATGCTGAGGTGCCACGTCGCCGCTGGGGACGGGACACAGCAGGGAGCACAGGCCGCCGAGGTCCCTTCGTAGCTCTCCCGAAAATAGCCTGGGTTCCAGGGGATGTGTGTCTCCCTTGTAAAACACGCACTTTCTGTCCTTAGTAGAGAGGAGGACAGAGAATGCTTAGGGCAAATATTGCATTACTTTTTTTTTTTTTTTTTTTTTTTTTTTCCCCCCGTAAATTTTGAAACACATTTGCAATGTATTTTCTTTCCGGTCTCAGTCACATTTTAATTCTTACCCTACTTGCGGCTCTCCCTGGATATTTCCTTGATAAACAGCATTGTTAGAGTGGGTGGAAATTTTATTCTTTAGGTGAAAGGTATCCTTCATTCATTTTGCCACAGTACTTCTTAAGTGTGTGTGTGTGTGTGCGGCTGAGAATTTTAACAATAATAGAATTATTTCAATGTTTTATTTAATTACTCCATGCACTTGGAAATTGTTCATCAGACTGTTACTGAAAGTTAAAATTAGTTAGCAAATTAAGCCTCATGGTCCTTCTCAAAAGCAGAATGCTCTTTATCTTCCAGTTCAGTGTTTGAAGCATTTTTTTGCCTTTCCTACAAAAGGTTAACAATCTGTAAGAGAGGTGTGTCGATTCCTTTTCTGTAGACAGATACATATTTATCAAGCATGTGGTCAGTGTATTTGTTTGTATAAAGCTGGCTTGTGGTTCAGTTGGAGGCTTTATTGAGGGATCAAAATGTAGAATATTCCTACCACAAACATCACTTGTGTCAGCAAACATTTGGGGAAGAAATGGGAAAATTCGTTTCATGGGTAACCTGGTTTGAGTTAGATCAGCACAGGTAGTAAAAATAAGAGTGACCAATAACAGTGAAAGGTTTCTTGTTGTTAGTATTCATAGCGCTAAATGAAAGTGCAGTTTTACTAGCGTCAGTTGAGTTTTGAAGGGAACTACCATACCACTGTTGCCTATCACTCTGAGAGAGCTCTGGACTTGGTGAGATTGTATTTTAAGAATTTGTGCATTACTTTGAGGTTTGGTACTGTCATTGCCTAGCAATGGCATTCGGAAAAGACCTGACAGATCTCCTACAAGATTGTGCATACTCTCCCATCCTTCAGATTTGCTTTCATCAAGCTTGACTACATGAAGTACAAAATCTCTCCCCCAAACTATTTCCAGCTCCCTTCAAGAACCATATTGTAAATAGAGAACATTTAGATTAAAGCTTACTGTTTCTTTTTTGAACCTCTGAAGATTTTTATAATTTTGAATATGATAAATGGCTTAGGAAAATGGATGAAAGACAGTATTTTTCCTTTTCAAAAATTTGAAGCATTTTACAAAAGATGTGACAAGTACACAATGGATGATTGTGTTTCCAAAAGTGCTGAAGAGTGTTGAACAATAAAAGGAACTAGGTCAAAAAAGGAAGCTGTAACCATTTTTTTTTTTAATAAAATGGTTTGAAAATATGTAGCTTAGCAAGCATGTCTTCCATAGGCAGATCGTCACTGGTGTCACTGATTAAAGCAATATTGAAAATCACCACGTTTTCACTAAGACCCAGTTTCATTGTATCTTGATGCTTTTCCATAGTCTTACATCTGAGATGCTTAGCTTGAATCAAAGCACTAGCAAATAGATCCCAGTGAAGGGCTTGAATTTAAGAGCTTAAGGGAATTTGTCCTCTTGACTGAAGTGTCTCACGAAGTTTCTGTCAGTATGACAGGGCTCAGGTCCAACTTTTGTGGACATGTAAGCCTTTGTATGTAGTCAATCCATATAGTTTTATGAATGATGTAATAAGAACGCAAAAATGTATTTTCTCATTGTGACCACTACAAAACATTTTTTTTTTAATGTAATGGTTTACTTAGACAGAAACTTTATTTTGGAGTTTTTTGTTATAAAACAATATAAATATTTATTTTGCCCTCTTACATTCATCAGCAGAAGAAAAGGAGAGGGGAGAAATTCACATTAATTAAGTCTTGGTAATTGGAGCTCCACATGTAATTTTGTATATCATGTTCATTCAGTATAAATAAATTATTATTATTAATTATTACAATTATCATTATTATTATTGGAATGTGACATTGTTCTACTTTGTCATAGATTCTAATCGCTTGCTGCACATTGGCACCTCAGCATTTGGCAACTTTTGGGTTTTTGTTTGGTTGTTTCTAATTTCAGACCTGAAAGCAACAGGGATCTCTCACCAGATTTACTATTTATGTCCCTTTAATACAATAATTCGTGATATATTGTTGAATAAGAGTAAAATGCAAATAGTATTGTGAAATTTTCATGGCATATATGCATTTATTTATATGTCATTCCATGAATGCCCAACTCTTGTTACACACATTTAAGATGAATTTATCACATACCCAAAGATGACTAGGTGGCTGAGTAGGTTGGACATCCCTCATCGGAAAATCATATGCTGTAGTAACATGTCATAGCATGGCTTTTTCAGGGGATTTAAGAGCTTAAATCAATGCAGGATTTGTCTAGGAAGATCAAAAATTACAAAATGAAGTCTAACATCCTCACAGAGATATTTAAAATTTAGTGCGTTAACAATTATTTAATATTAAAGTGAAAAAAAGAAAATGTTCAGACAATTTCCATTACAATAGGAAAAAATATATATAAATAGCTTTGCTTCCATTTTTTTTTTTTTTAATAAAAAATAATTAAAAAAAGGTTTGGTTAGTAAATATGTTTGGTTATGTATATATGTCTGAGTTGTAATTTCTTTGGTATCACAATTTATATCAGTACTTCTCACTCTAAGAAGATGGCATATTATTTATTTTGGGAGGAAATGTCAGCCTACTGCAAGAGTTTGCCCTGCCTTCAGGTGTACTATATAGGATATGAACACTGGTTTTCCATAAGCTCAATCATAAATCTTTGTTGACTTCAATGAAATAGCATGCTAGAAGCTGCTCTGTAACCTAAACGGTGATCTAGATTCACCAAGTCACCTTTTTTAATTTGAATTAAACCTCTATTTATGTGCATTATTACACATCAAACATCATGGAGACCTGTTCTCAGTTGGGGACAAATGCTACTAAAGACTTCCACTTTAAGATCACTGAATCTAAGTAGAAGACGATGATAAAGAATGGCGAATACATATATATATATATATAAATAGTGTTGAGACTGAAGACAAAAAAAATGAATTAGGAACAGAATTCCTTAATGAGGAACAGCACTTGCTGCTGGTTCTTGTGAACAAAAACTCAATAGCACCAAGTTCTGTACCACCAAATATTTCAGACAAGTCAGGTCTTCTTTGTTTGCTTTTGTCATACGAGTAAGCCATGCTTTTTTTCCTCAAATACTTTTATTACAGTTTGGCTGGGCATAGTACCCAATGGCTTTACAGCACTTTAGACCTGTCCTTGAGTGTACTTTTGACTAATGTGTAAGTGTTCACATGTACAACAGTCGTTAACAGCTGTTAATGGTGATTCTGTTTACATAGTAGGATTTTAGTTATTAGGTCTCAGTGACATTACATGGAAATATATTATGATATAATGGAAGTACTGCATTTCTTATTTTGTAGTGTTTTTACCTATGCATATATATTTTATAAATGTATATAACATAGTGATTTTGTGGTCTATTACACCTTCTTTTAAAAGCAACTTCTCCTCTCTTGTTTAGAGCTATCCATATTGCTGTTTTGTTTAGTTTTCTGCTTGCAAAAGCATAGGAAAATGTGCTTTGTGTGTTGGTATACACAGAGGAATATTCAGAAGAGACTTTCTTTTTCTCTTCTTTGGGAATTAATTTTATGAAGTTCATTCAGTTGTGTTTTATCAAAGGATTCCAACTCAAAGTTGTAGTCTTCAAATCGAAGTTTAGCTGCTCATTTATAAATATGCAGTAATTGTAATAAAACAAAGGTCACTGCAGAATTCCATTGAGCATTATTTGCATTCACTGTTAACAAGAAATATAAAATACTCCTTAGGATAGAGAAAGTTGTACATGATATAAAATACAAATTTCCAAATTATACATCATTGATACATGAATATTTCAGCATTAGAGCCCTTTATGCTAGTTAAATCTCAACAGGAAGACGGTCATTTTTTTCAAAGTTGTTCTCAGTTTTGTTAATCTATAAGTTACAAATAAGGTTTACATCAAATTAATGATTTTTTTTTTTTTTTTCTGATGGACACGCCACCATCAGAATTAATTAAACCAATCTATAATAACTGTGTATGAGATTACCGTTGTTACTTTACTCTTCAATGGACAAATTATTGTCCTTAATAAAAGCAAATTCCTAATGTTATAATTCAGTCTAAATAAAAATTAGATGAGAGCCCACAGAATAGATGTGAAATAGTGATACAATGTGTTCTTTCCATCAATTGCATATTATTTTACAATTTATATTAATTCTATCATTTCAGGTTTCTTATGCTTCTTTCTGTTTAGTTTAAGTTTTGAATGCATCCTTGACACTGGGTAGAATGAAACACATGCACTGAAAAAAATGCTATTTTGTAACTGCTTGCTGCCTTCTTGTCTCTTCTTTTGGCTAGTAGTCTCTTCATGTATTTCCCTTCAGCTTCTGTGGTTTTTGTTCTTTGTTATCTAAAGGTGAAGGAAGACTTATGATATAGTCAGATTAGCATCCTTGGTGTGTGTAGTTGAAATTTGGAAGCAAGATGTTTTGTAGTTACTCAGTTCAAATTTTATTTATATCTACTTGAAAACAAAACAAAACAAAACAAACAAAAACAACATAAAATTTGAATGACATCCATTTTTTGGTAGTTTGATAGAAAAATGGTAACAATGGGCCTTTTTGGCAAGTTTTCCACAAGTTGCTTTCTTTTAATTCATCAGTAAATGTAAAACTGGTTGGGTGTTGGCTTTGGTTCTTATTGTTTGTCATATATTAATTGTTCAGATATCAGTTATGCAGAGACACCATTTATAGCATGGTTTATATCTTTCATCTATTGCTGGTAGTTGTGTGCCTTTAAACAGATTCGCTGATGGATGATGGGGGGTTGAAGGATCAAGAGACCAATTCTCCAGCTCCTAACTGTAGAAAATGAACCAAACTTCTTTTCTAACTACAGTTGGAAATATCTTTTGTTATAAAGAATATGTTCAGCCTTGCCTCCACTGAGGTATATTACTACAAGTTGCTTGTGTCAATGAGACCTGATGAGGCTGCTGAGATGGCTCTGTCTTCATTCCTTTCCCTTTGCTGAACTATTTCAGCAAAGGAGCCAAGCAGAAAATTATTCAGCTATAGTTTTTGTTTATGTAGTGTTGTTTTTGTTTGTTTGTTTTTTGGGGGCAGAGGGGTGTTATTCGTTGCTTTGTTTGCTTTGTTTTGCTTTACTTTTGTTGTTAGGTAATCTCAATGTTGGGTGAGTGTGCTACAGTGGCCCAGCAGAGCCTCCATCGGTATCAAAAAGTGGCACAAGAAATTCCTGGAAAGGAAAAGCTGTGCTGGTGTAGCCAGGTTTAGGTTGGTTTAGGTTTAGGTTGGTTTAGGCCCCAAAAATATTTTAACAAAAAAGCAGTCAAAAACATCACTCTTGACCATTCTTTTGCATGTGTTAGCAGCCAGTTACACAATTCTATATTTCTAGGCAAATATATCAGGTTCAGTTTCAGTATTACCAATGGATCCTTCAAAATAGCGTCCAAGATATGTGCTCAACCAGAGCTTCCCACTGATCACTAAAGAGTTGTGCAAATTGCTGTGGAAGTATGCACAGAGTGCCCAGAGATGATTCTGTGAAGCCCTTGAAATACATTCCTGTAGTGCATCTGGAAAGGGTTTAAATTACAGATTAGAAAATTGGGGAACTGAATTAGTGCTGTTTATTCCTGTGAAGGAATAGTGTTGCCCACGCTTCATATAAGAAGAAAACTTTTTTTTTTTTTTTTTTTTCTTAAAGGATTTTGGAAAATATTAAATCTGAAGATTTCATGTGGAATCTTTCTTTGAATCCTAAATGGTTCACTTTTCTCACACATTTTTTTTGCTTTTCTCATGTATGAATATGTCCTTTGCAGTCCCTTCTGTTAATGTGCACATAGAGGAGGTGAATTGTCTGCAAAGCTGGACACTTCAGTTTGAACAATGAGTTATGTTTTTATCTTTGGAAATGTTTTGTTTGTTCTGCAGCATTGGCTGGTGTCTGCACTGATTGGCACACATACAGGTGCTCCATACTGCTAGGTTTGAAGGCTGATGGATGTGCTTCATACGGATGAAGGAAAGGAGGAAAATGATTCAGCACTGCAGGAATAATATGAGTACAGAGCTTAGTCCAGCTGGTCCTGTCTCCACCAAATGTCTAGAAAGGCACTGACAATACAGAGAGTATCATGAGTTTGCTGTCCTTGGAGGGGAGGAGGGTTCCAAGGCTGGGATAATAGCCAGTCCCAGCACCTGGTAAAGTTATGGCAGTTATGTATAGGGCCATAGGGCTTCAGCTGATTATGCTATTATTTGGGTTCATAAATCCAATAAATATGAAGCTAAATGCTTGAAGGAGAATTACAATCAGAAGAAAAGTTTGATAATTATTGTCCTGGGAGCAATGTAATATACTTAAACATAATTGGAGCAAGGCCTGGAACCTATGCTTTCCTGTCTTGCAAATGAATGTTCAAATTATTGCATCTCTCTGTAGTCCAATGAATATGTAATTCATCCACAAAAATCAGTGCAGTTTCAGATTTGGGAAAAAATCAAGGCTATTCCTGTTCCTTGACCAGACAAACCTTCTGAGATCCAGAGCCACTGCGTCCAAATTGCTGCAGGTGCTCCAGTTGATTACAGGGTGATCAGGTCAGGGTTTGTAGTAGATTGTAAAAGGAGGGTTCCATCTTTGATTATGGTTCGTACAAAGTTTGGTCAAGTAGATATGGTCCAAGCTCACCTTTTAGATTAGACCCTACTGCTAAATAGGTGGAAGTGACTCTCAGGAGTTTGCCACTTCTCACAGCTAAGGAAATGCCCAGACTCGTATGTGCACCTTGTGCACGTTGCTTATGGCTCTTCGACACGAGTAGGTATGAGCTGCTCTGGGATGACCATTTTGGAGATCCCCATTTCAGATGTAGGCCTCGTGGGGCATGTAAATTTATTTGATTTGTAAATACAGCTTCTGTAAATCACTTCCATTCCCCATAGTACTGCTATAATAGCAATGCCTTGCCTTCTGGTGAAATTATGAGAATAAATACATCAAAACTTACAGGATACTCAGTAAGCAGTATTATACAAGTATTTAATATACATATAGATTATGCCATCAATGCTAAACCTGAAAGATATATATAGATATATATATTTCTCACAGTTCTGATGAAAATCAAATCTGTATTGGGTTTAGGTATTTTGCAGCACTTGAAGTGCAAGTTTGATTTTACTGACTGTTTTGCAGATGAAATATATAACAGGAATGAATGAATCTTGCATTTATCTGCTGTTACATACTTTTAAGATTTTGGATAATGGATTTTGTCCTGGTTAAGTTTGAAGTGTTGCAAAAAAAAATAAAAATAGTTTGATAACATGTATAGTAACTTTACAATTAACAATTTTCTATAATAAGTAAGGCATGAAGAGGAACCCAGGCATACTTGAATGGAGCATCTAAATGATTTTCAGACATGACTGGATTCATGCTTTTGCGTTCACTTGCACATAATTAATCTCAATGAATCAATAGGATTATTCATGTAAATGAGATTCAATTAAAAGATTTGCCAGTAAAGACCCTTAAATGAAAATGTGGATACTTTTTATATATATAGTCAATATTAGAACAGAAAACAATTATTTTATTATTAATGGGATTAATTTGGTTCCAGATTCAGAAAACTAAAATTGTAGTGGTTAATATCATCTGGAACAGTAACATGTTTTTGTTATGTTACCATATATGCAAAATTAAACATAAGTTGAAGTTTTCTTTTTGGAATAAACAGATTTTTCAATAAGAGGTTTTCAAGAATTCCATTTTATTCAGCAGCTTTCTCTCTTGCATATGGCGTAGTGTCTTTATATGTTTTATTAACTTAATTCAAGGATTATTGTTCCTGTTTTTTTTTGGTCCTTTTGGAATTTAGTTTAATTATATTACATGCTTATGATTTGCGCTTCATTTTTCTAAGGATAGCCAGTAGAAGTGACATTGTGAACATCTGGGATGTTTAACAGTTCTTTCAATGCTCTCCATTGATTCATCCAAGAAACTAAAATTTGGGGTAGTTTCCTTAATTGGGCAGTAATCAATCTAACCTGACAATTTTGTTTCCTCTTCTTGTTTCCTCTATTAAATTAAAATTACATTACCAGCTCTCTGTTTCCTTTTTGGAAATGGCTTTATGCAGTATATCTACCTGAAATCTGCAATGATGTCCCAAATCACTTGTGTTTTATAAATATCTTAATTTCTCAAGGGTTAATGTTACATTCCAAATACTGCTGTGGTCAAAAAAGCAGTACACATCAAGCAAAGACTTTGCTGTTAGTTTAACTAAAAATTTAACAGTGTAATAAAGGATTACAACAGAAATTACTAATTACTACAGAAAAATAATAATAATAATAAAAAGAATAAAATAAAATAATATAAATAATAAAATAAAATAAATAAAGCATTTGAAGAACAAGCTTAATAATAACATGGATATATGTGCCCACCTCCTCTTAGCTACATTTTTGTGTGCAGTGCCGCTTTCAGTGATCCTCTAGTCTAAAGATTTTTGGCCTCAGTCATGGAGCAGGGCTATACAGAGAGTTATCAGTGTCTGAAGGAATTCCCATGAAGGAATTCTCTGTTTGGTCACCTTCTTTTCACTCAGTGGTCTGCCTGGACCTATTTTTGTGTGTTTTTTGACATGCTTTTACTGTCTTGCAGCTTCACCTTATACCTGAGTTTACTAATAAGGACTGTCTTACATAAACAGGATAAATATTATTTGTTTTTATTGTTTCTGCACTACTTTGACTGATCATGCATGTATTCTTAGCTTTGGGATCCTGACTACCATCCTGAGCACCTCATTAACCCTGCTGGACCTGTGCTCTTCTGCAATGCATCCAGTATCTCCCCTTTGGAGGCTCTCATACCATGACTATCCATTTCAATTATTACCATTATCATTATGCTGAGGTAATAAGTACATCATTCTATACAGACCTACTATTTTTTTGCAACCAACTATTTTAATAGAAATATGGTTATACTGACTGTTTATATAAAGCAAAAGTTAAACAAATCAGGCAATAGCTGGCTGATCATTTGAACAAACTTAAACAAAGCTCCAGGAAGAATAAGATACGTTCATACAACATTTGACATGTCCTGAGGCATTTTACTGGCAACATTAGTACAGTATTTATTGGGATACAGGGCTACACTAAAACCCCTTTAGAATTAATCAGCAAGAATGACGCTGGTTATCTACATAGTACATTTATTTTTTTTTCCCCCGTTGAATGTGTCCAGGAGCTTCTGTGAGTTTTGTTAAAACAATTCAGCATTCTAAAGCCTGCATTTTTTGTTGTTGTTGTTGTTAGATGAATGAAATAGTACCTCTTTATTGGTTTATATTTGACAAATTTGACAAATGGTTTCACTTTAGACCCATCTGGCCAAAACCAGGAATCGTTTTGGTGGCCATTGCCTGATGTTGAGTTATGATTGATAAAATTATGATAGAAACATATGTTTTTTGATTTTTTTTAATGTTCCTGTTTTGTTTTGTTTTGTTTCTGTAAGTTTGGTTTCACATTCACCTCTAAATAATCCTTTCTCCAAACATTTTGAGTCCATGGTATGTGTTAGAACATGAAATTGAGAGTTATTTAAGACTGCAACCACTGTCAGAGAGTTTCTTTCTGAGAAGGAATTAAATATGAAGAACTGGAAGATTATGTTTATTGTACAATGAGCTATGAAAGAATACAGGGCCCTAAAGGCTGTAAGTATATACAGTAAAGATTATCAAAATACATGACAAGCAGATCATCTTAACCACAGCATTTATAATTTACTTAGATGCAATGAAGTGAGAAATCCAAAAGGCAGCACCTAGGATATTTTGATGTTTGAGTGAAACTGTTCAGCAATTATTAGATTTCAGAGGTTGGCAAATGCCTTAAAAAATATCTTAGTATCTTATAATAATGTTATGACATGTTGTGTCAACGTTTTTTTTTTTTTAATTTCTAAGGTCTATTTTCTATTGCACACATATTTGGACCACAATATTTCACTTGAAACAGCTGAGTATGGAAGTTCTCAGATTCAGACAATATTTTGCATTAAAATTGATGTGGATGTATTTATAATAGAACAGCTATTCTTTCAAATGATCTGTTTGCTACTTTTATAGCTAAGAGAGATCTCAATTAAAAAATAACATTTATTTTGCTAGCAGCACAGAATGGTGTGAATTGCATAGCCTTTTTCACATGGATCATTGTAATGTGTCTGATATCAACCAAGAATTGAAATCTTGTCCAGTCAGACTTTTCTCACAGCTCAGTTATCATTATAACTGCTTAGCTGATGTTTCATGGCTACTTAGGATCTTTGTACATTTCAAAAGAGAATGCTATCACCTAAAAGTTACCCTTTTGGCAAATTAAAGAAAATCACTGTGGTATGCTGAAATGTGGACCTTTTTGCAGAGATTTTGGAATAAAAATCAAACGAAATGCTTAAAATTTAGAAAATATTTGTGTCAAAGATATGGATTATTTCCAAATAAATAAGTTGAGACTAGATACAGGGTACACTGGAGATTTCTTGGGAAAAATACTGAAGATGCTGAGTGTTCTCTTCTAGAGAAAGACATTATTTCGATATGACACCAAGATGATATCTGATAACTGTGATATAATTATCAATCCTGCCATTTCAGGACAGGGATCCCTTTGGCATGCAGGCAAAAAGTCCCTTGGTATTCTTCTTTGTTCCTTTGGCAGACTCACATTGCTCATGGTAGTAGTGATGCACTGGCGAAGACACAAAGTGCTGTGTTGATCAGAGAATATATTATGTGCATGCTAACTTGAAGGATGATCACACACTGTTTCTCTCATAAGACAGACCCTCAGGCCAAGAAGTCCATTACAGCATATTTGTTATTTGTAACTTGCAGCTCTCTTTTAGAAATTGTCACATTGCCCTGACGGAGTTCACAGTGAAATAGTGAGCAGGCTTCTTGGTTTGTAACTTATAATAAAAGGTTTATACATTCTTAAATTTCCCTTGAAACTGCTCTGGCTCTAAGAATTTTTTTTTCCTCCCCCCCGCCCCCCCCCCCCCCCCCTTGTTCTCCCTGCAGTTTCTCTTGTCTCTAGGTTGTTACCTTTTTGCATTACTTTTTCAGATAAACCCTCAGATTTCCCAGAAGCTTGCATTATTAGTACTCTAAGCTTTCAGTTTACCCCTTCTGGGAGATAAAATAGGTGAAGCAAACAAACAGAGAAGCTTTGCAGAAGTTTTTTTTTTTTTTAAAAAAAAAAAAAAAGAAAAAAAAAGAAAAAGAAAAAAACAACAGCTTTTACTTCAGCTAGTTGGGGAAATGCATAGGCTTGGACAAAGAAATAAAATCCCCGTATTTAGTTCCTTTTTGTTTGTTTGTTTGTTTGTTTTCCCTCACCACTCCAGTCATATGACAAGTTAAAGCTGAAGTTTTATGAGGAATCCATTATTCCCAGCTCTACTCTCTATTTTGCACATGATTTTTCCACATTATGAATTCTCTTTCAATATATTTCTTTTCTGCCTTCAGGAAGCTGTGTCATCAACTTCCTGTTTTCCCCACTGGTTTTACATGTAGAAAACATCTCACCCATCAAAGGCAGGATATATATATATATATATATATACCAGCCCATGCCCTGTTCATTTCTGCAGATCATTTTACTGTTGTGACATTGGACTGTAGTGTAAACTGCAGTGGGTTAAACGAGGTTGTGAATTTAGTTTGTATATTGTCCAGAACCCAATCTTCCCTCAGTAAGGAAATGCTTTAACCAAAAAAAAAAAAAAAAAAAAAAAAAAAATTAGTCTTCTCTCCAATTTGCTTCTGCTGGCCCCAAAAATCTTTCATTCTTAAGCCACTTAAGTTTCCCAAGGCTAGGGTTGATCATGAACTAGTAAATTCCCCTCCTTAGGATACTTTGAGCAACATATTAGTATGCGAAAAGCATATTTAATCTCTCTTCTTAGCTGGTATTTTTTAATAAGAGAACAAAAAGGCTTTGTGTTTGAAGCAGTACTCTCTTATATTAGCACTGCCCAAAAACATGTAGAGGTTTGGTCATCAGCAGGATATATGTCTTTTTCTGGTTCACAGCAGATTTATGTGGTCAACCAGGCTCAAAGAGGAGACAAAGTACAATGTGAAGTTCTGGAAGCCTTTTTCTTAGGTGTGGTGGTTTTACCATGCTAGGTAGCTGAACACCACAACCGCTCTCTCACTCCTCCTCCTCAGGGAAAGGGGAAAAGGAAGGGGGAAAGGGAGTAACAAAACAAAACAAGTAAAGGCTATGTGGAAGTGCAGAGGAAAGAAATTACTCTCTACTTCCCACAAATGAGCGATGCTTGACCATGTCCTTGAAGCAGGGCCTCAACGCACGTAGCCGGTGTTCGGGAGGAGGACAGATGTTTTCGCAACGAGAGCCCACCCCGCCCCTCTTCTTCCTTTTTCCACCTTTTATTGCTGAGTGTGACATCATCTGGTATGGAATATCCCTTTGGTTGGTTTAGGTCAGCTGCCCTGGTGATGTTTCTTTCTAACTTTTTTGCCCACCCCCTAGGAGGGTTAGAGAGAGTCCTGATGCTGTGCCAGCACTGATCAGCAGCAGACACAACACCGGTGTGATACCACTGCTGTTCTAGCTACAAGTGCAGAGCGTGGCACTGTATGGGCTGCTGCAGGGAAAGTCAACATCCCAGCCAGACCCAGTACATTAGGTCCATTGGGAGCAAGGATGTCCCCACATCAGCACTTCAGCAGCTAGTCCCAGGTCATCTGCACCACTTGCTTGAAATGAAGTTTCCAGTTCAGCTCAGTCCCCTTAGAGACACCAAAGTAGGTATCTAGAACATAGACAAGGTTTGTAAATTAATCCATTTGCAGTAACCTTGTAGATTTTCATGACGTTGCTTGTCAAGCTTTGCTTACGTTAATATTTAATCTCCACTGACGTCAGTGGTATGGAGGGGAAAAGGTGAGCCAAGGAGGTGTTCTCTGGTACAGGTTTCATGTCATTTTAAGCTGATCTACTAGAAAGAGAGACACTTTCTCACATGCACTCTTCAAAATTAAATTATGAGTGAAATTTCTGGATCGTATTTATAGGAAACATTATTTTTGTTTCTGTTCTTATAAAAGCACAGTTACAAGTTAGTTGTTCATTAGTGTAACAAAGGTACAGGTATTTTTTCACCAATAATTTGTATTTTCTATTGCATTGGTTTCACTGCCGCAAATTATTACTACATTTTAGAATAGATCTGCAGTGTGTAAATGCAGTTTACTCAAATGTGACAAAATCTTAATCTAAACTACATAAAAGGTCTTTGAAATCACAAGAAATACAGACATCAAAATACTTTAATTTATGATGATAAACATATACAAAATGAAATTATTAATACTGTTCAATATATGTTGTACATTTTTTGTTTAAAGTGTTTTTATGAAAACATACTAAGCTCAGGAAAATGGAAATAATTGTCCACATACATACAATGAGTCTAATGATATTATAAATCATTTATATTTTAATTGGAGGATGTAGCTTATCAAAAACTGTTGAAATTAATGCTGTTAGCCTATTCTGCTATAATAGCACAGAAGCGTTTTAAATTGTCCCCTGGATTTTTATGGGATTGTGTCTGTTTGCTTTGAGGATTATGGAATGTTAAATACTGTTAGGAGAAAGTAATCCATGTGGGCTGGTTGTCACCTCTGCCAAAGAAACAGATGGACTGAAGACCTTTTCAGGGCAATGTTAGATCTATGTGCTTGTGAGTGACAATGGTGCTGGGAACACTCTTGATCTCTGAGTTGTCTTTATACAGTTGATCTTCATTTATATTTGTGAACAGCTCTAACAACCAATCACAGAATTACTTTATGTTTTTTGTTTCTTTTGTTTGTTTGTTTGTTTTTGTTTATTTATTCAAGAATAGGCTATAAATTACCCATTCCCGTTGTAGTCATCCTGTCTTCAGTAATCTGCCA
The DNA here is from genome assembly GCA_011074415.1 of Stictonetta naevosa. Taxonomy (NCBI): domain Eukaryota; kingdom Metazoa; phylum Chordata; class Aves; order Anseriformes; family Anatidae; genus Stictonetta; species Stictonetta naevosa. Next base: position 88,030,600 of record CM021699.1, on the reverse strand, counting down.
CAACTGAATTTGTCCTAGTTGTCCGCGGTAAACATCTAGTAGCATGAATTTTGAACTGTGGCCAGGTATCATACATAAATGTCTTTGTCCACACAGGTGTTCCCTACAACCTTTGAGAGCACATTTCCATTTTCCATGAAGTTTTATTTTTACGTACCGCACTAATCAGTCACATGATAAGCACACTCACACAACATGCAGTTTTATAGTGCTAACAGTTGAGTGTTGAGTTGATGTACAAAGTCATGGTAATCTGGAAAAAATCAATGTATTTTCCCTGAAAAATATGCAGGGGTCTTGAAGTTTTAATGTTTAACCAGATTTCCTAATGACATTAAAAAGAATCTTCTGACTTTTTTTTTTTTTTTTTCTTTTTACTAAATTAGCAGAGAAGGTTTGTTTCGTTACATTTACTTTAGATTATTTCATATACACATACATACTGAAATTGTTGGTTTGCAGCTATCAAAAGGCAATTTATGCTTCCACCAGAAAGTCTGAAAATTGGGAACAATAAGATACTGGTTTCTGAGGTTACCATTAACCATTTCAACAGTAATAAAAGAAATTAACAAAGCACTGGTGTTCTTTGTATCAGTCTTTACATATTTTTCCATTTGGAAAAAAATAAAAAAAAAATAAGAATTGTAAACATATAAGTATTCTTCTTCTTCTTTTTCTTCTTCCTCTTCTTCTTCTTCTTTTTCTCTTTTATTTATTTTTTTATTCAATTTGGTGTCTAGAACTGGTCATGATCCCTAGAAGATCAATTAAGTTAGGAGGCTGTGCTCATGTCTTGCTTATATTTTATCATTTTCATGGTGTGATGGTGCACAGGATTTGGATTTTGAGTAGAGGGTCATCAGTCTCAGAGGACCAGAGATTTCCTGGTCCTGATTAATCTTAAATAAGATTTCCAACCTAACTTATTGAAATAGTGAAGTTTAATGTATAAATGCATATTAAGACATTAAGTTCATTCATATTTGAGTTCAATATGTTCGTGTAACCAGATATAAGAATAAATTCAAGAGATTTTACAGGTGGTATCTTAATGCTAAAATGTTACTTTCAGGCTGATGTATGTGAATGGATTCCAAAATGCTTTTGAAATTATGTGAAATAGAATCATAGACAAATTTAAGTGTGAGGTGACTTCTGGAGTCCAATTGCATGCTCAGGGTAAAATTGCTGAGTTAAATTTTATATTCCAGTCTGCTCTTTGGTTTATAATGAGGATTTCTTGATCCTTAATAGTTTGTATATATGTGAGGATTCAGCAAATAGTTAGACCTATAATCAGAGCTAGTGTGTATGTTGTCAATGAGTTTTGTTGTTCCTGTCTGTCATAATCCTCCATGTTTTTATTTTTAGTTATTCTTTAACATGTGTCAGGTTGCAGTATTCTAATCAGGAATAAAATGATTTAAAACACACTGACAGAATACAGAAATGACCACAGACATAACAGTTAATCTGAAAAAATAGTTAATACTTCTAGAGAAAACTGTCCAAAAATAATTATAGTTATGCCAGCCTTAACTTACAGATTTTTGTTGCAGTTTGGCATTTAACAAGTCAGTTTCGGTGTCCTCAAGAGGTTGTATCCAAAAAAAATTAGTAGTTTGTTACAGTATTTTAGATCACTCACCTACACAACAGTGAAGAGCATGTTTGTATGCCTTCCCTTTTGCTTCAGTTATGTCACAGCTGTACCATGCTATTGGTAGCTTCTGACACTGAAAGACAAGATAAGGAATCACTATTCAATAGTGTTCTGGAAAGGGGAAAGAGAAGAGGCAGCCAGACAAGAATATTTGAAGTTAAAGCTTGTAGGGGGAAGATAAGGCAGCATAAAAAGAGAAATAGATTAATGCTAGCCAAAGGGGTTAAGATAATAAGGATTTTCTTACAACATCATAGGGGAAAAAATACTGGGAAGACTGAACAGAATGATATTAATCTTGTTTAAAATAGCTCAGTTAAAAGGCTTCTTTTTAGGAAGAAGAAATTAAGTGTGATTCTAGAACAATTATAAAGTAAGAAGATCTTGACAAATAAGAAATAAGTTCATCTATGGGAAATCTGAGTCAAATGTCAGAATCAGAAGTCAAATGGTACAGGGAATATGCATTTTAGAATATTATACTAAGTAAATAGCACATGATTGCACCATAATTTTTAATTTAACAAGAAAATAATTAACATTACATTTTGTGTTCTAAGAACCTAACTTATAGACTAGTAAAGCTATGAAAAGAAGCTCAAAGAATATCAGTCTGAAGATAGGAAAAAAATCATTATGCCTTTTTGTATCTTTAAACTTATTCTAGTAATACAAATGTTACCCTTTTTTTTTTTTTTTTAAATTGTAAAATGGGTGAATGATATGTAATGTAAGTATTAAATGAGACTATATGTGCATAGATATAGTTTTATTCAGACCTCTGTTATGTCCCTTCAAAACTTAATTCAGATTTGTTTGTTTGTTTTTCACACAGTTAGTAGGAGTTGGCTGTACAGTGTACAAAACAATATACACTAATAGTAATGAGGGGCTGACATCTACATAAATTCATATTTGGACTTAAATCTTCAGCAGTGATTTAACAAAGGAAATACTCTACTTGAAGCTTGCAGTTGATAAATTAGGAGAAAATGCAAATGTATTTGACACTGGGAGAAAATAATAGCAATAAAAAAAAAAAGACATCAGTTAGAAATGTGGACAGTACATGGGATAATCAAATGTAGAATAATTTAAACTAGTGCTCTGTATGGGGATTAAATTGAAATAAATAAATTGAAGGGGAAATCCTGAAAGCAGTAATGGCAAATGTTACTTAGAGGTGATTGCAGGGAAGAAAAAAGATGTCTGATAGTGATTTGGAACTCACAACGAAAGGTTCCTATGTAAACAAAGACTAAAAAGTTGCTTCTGACCTAGATTTATTATTCTTGGTGAACTGTATATACAGTTTCAAGTTTTTTTAATTTTTATTTTTAAAAGAATGTGCTGCATCACAGGCTTCAAATAAAAGTAACTACAGTGAAGACACTGAAATGAATGACTTAGGGCAGAAGACTAACAGCAATAAAAATATGTAGTTAAATTGAAATATATCTATGCACATCCCCAGATATATGAAGAATGTTAAAATACGATTTCAAGTCAAGAAGACTTATTTATAGAAACTCCAAAGTAGAGAATTAAAAATATTTAATTGAATGAAAAAAATGATAAAATCTAGGCTAAATACCAGATAGAAGATACTAACTTCAACATCTGTTTAAATGCAGTATATTTTTTGAAGCTGTGTGCATGAACATTGTCCCTAGATATAAATAAAGAAATTACAAATATAATGAATTATTCCTATGCTAGCAGTGGGCTGAAGCACTTGGGAAGAGAGGGTTAAAAGACAAAGACTAAAATTTCTGGAGTTTACTGCTTGAATGTGCAAGCTTGAAGAGGCAGTGGTAAACATGAGCAAAAAGAAGGATATTTAATTATGTAACACATGGGCGGGCATTCTTGTTAGACCTTCTTTACTCAGCAAATATATTACAATGAATTGCATTATAAATGACACCCATAATATAATTATGTATATTCTATACACATACCTATATATATGTACATATGTAGATGTACTCATTGTATTTATTTATTTATTTTTGTATTGAAAACATTATGATTTGATAGTAAGAGATTCCTATACTCACATAAATAAAGATCTTAATTAAAGGGAGGATTTTTATTTTTTTTTTTTCCTTCCAGAACAAGAAAGAGTTAAGACATGCTAGTCAAAGCAGACTAGTTTAAGTCCTATACTAATCTGGTATTTTTAATGATAGGTGATTATGATCCATGAATGACTGAAGGACCAATGGGCATGAATGACACAAACGTAACTGTAGGTAGGAAGGTTTAGTAGTTCATGGAATAGCAGGTGGGAGCAACCACCACCATTGCCCCAGGGTGAGCCTCTCTGTTTATTGAGTTTTCTGAGTGATAACAATAAACCATCTATTTCAGAATAGAAAAACAGCTCAAGAATTGTATATTTCAGTACTTATAGCAAGGCTGAAATATAACTTAACTAGTGCATAGCATTTTTTGTGACTCTCTGCTGTAAGGTGATTTCTGTGCTAAATATATCCGGAAAACATTTTAGACCTGCAAAACAGACCAAACCTTTCCAGGAATCACAGTTTTCTCATTTGAAGAGCAGGCTTACTTCACCCTGGAGGAATTCTTCAGGGGTCACAGGATATATAGAAATCCAGAATTTTCCTTCTGCAAGAGTTTCTTCTCTGCTATTATGGCAGAGACAGTCTTTCAGTCAGCCTCCAGCACTTTTTCTTGTTTGTCTTCTCAATTTCTCTTTTCAGGATTGATTCCTTCAAGACTAGAGAAGAATACACTCTGGGGAAAGCCTGCGATGATTTCCTGTGTCACCCCTAGATTGTCTTGGGGCTAAATACAGCAGGCATGTCACACCAAAGCAAAGAATTAATTCACTGAGACTGAGATCGTGGTAAAAAGGATTAGACAGTTAAAGAAATAAAACAGAACATCCCCAGTTATACAAGAAAGGAGTTTAATTCTCTTCTTACAACACCAAGTAATTACTTTTTAGGTGTTTGGAAAAAGCATATGTTCTTTAGATTTCTTCATAAGGCTTATCTTAGATTTACAGGTGTGTTTGTTGGCAAATGTTAATGTTGGCAAATGTTAAATGTTGTAAAATTTGATGCTAAAGAAAACTACAGATCCTGACATATGTCTGTTGAGTTGTATTGAGCTCTAGAAGGCTTGTCTTTGCCTATGGAATGTTCAAAAACTGTAATGAATTCTTTATTAGTTTAGAGCCACATTTAATTCATTTTAAAACCTGGTCAAGGTGATTCTAATAAGAGGATTCTAAATCAGTTATTTTCTTGTGAGATCCAGTATGAAACTTCCTACACTTCAGTGAACAGATGCATGTGAGGCTGTATTTGAAGGAAGGATAAATCTTTATTAGAAAATATATTAGTATAGATTAAGGTCATCTATTGGTTACCAAAAACTTGGTGTTAAAAAGTACACATATTTTTCCCCCAAGGGAATGTGAAATACTATTTATAAGGACACAATGGCCTCTGAAATGAAAGCTGTATAAAAGATGGAAAACAGAGTCCTGGAAATAATCTACTTTGATATTGTAAGCACACAGAGAGCTGCTTTCCTTAGAAGAATTTAACTCTTGCAGTACATCATTTAAAGGACTTGCATATTTTTCAGCTTTTCTCATACACAAGAAATAAACAAATGATACAGCCTTTCTTTCAAGAAAATATGGAGTCTTTTGCACAATAGTTTACTGGAAAGATAAAAATAAGAACTTTTTGCTTGGAGGAATGTGTTAGAGTTTGCAAGATGACAAGGAATTTTTTTTCTTTTATTTTATTGTAATGATTATTTTCAGCCAATTGAGTTTATACAGAAGAAGCATAAAGAAATTTCTTAAGACAAAATAGAGCTTTCTGAAGTCTTTGCTACAGACAAATTCTAGATCTCATCTTTTTAGCAGATGTCATTGCAAAATCTTTCCAAAGAGAGCTAGATTTCATATTGAGTGACTCATGTATAAGCATAGGTAATTAGGCCAGCAAAGAAACATTGAAACAGTCTTTTGTATTTATTCTTGGGTTGCAAGAGACTTGTTGCCTTACAGTTTGCTTTTTGTTTGTTCTTTCATATCAAAAGGCAAGAACAACAACAAAAAAGTCAATGAATGTTAATATGGAATATAGGTACATGAAAAGAAATAAACAAAAATCCAACATTATCCTTGAGGAAAAGCAACAAATGTATTCTTTCTAGACTTATCATTCAATAATAGGTTATTTTATTTTCCTGTGTATCTTGATGATTTTTAGTAGCTAGAATTTCACTTATGTACCATTGATGTATTATTAGATATATGCTACCTTAGACTCTTGAGGTAAAAATAGAAATTACATTTCTACTATGATTTGTCCACAGTAAAATTCTGTCCTTCTCTTTGGATTCAGATTCCTTCAGATCCACAAATCCAATAGAATAACAAATTTTAATACCTCAATATCAAATTTTATATCAACTTTACTTCAAACTTTATATCAAATGCTATATAGAATGTCATTTCATGATAAAACATCAATAGATATATTAATTTTTAATAGCAATTTCAACCTATAGAATGTGAATCTGATTTCAGTTTGTGCTAGTATCCATGCTACTCAATCTAAGAGAAGTAGGCTTTAAAAGAGAACTGAAATGTGACATTAGGTTTTATACAAGAGAGTATCAATGTATTTTTCAACCTTTTTATCGAAGGAACATATGTTAGAAACACAGTAAGTAAACAAAATTATTAATCTGGAGAGTGCAAAAGCGGTAAGGTTACATAATATTAACTGTAGTGGTGTATTTTATTTGTGGATAGAGTTTGTATTGCTAAACAAGCATTTTATGCCATCATTTGCTTGATTCACAAACTATTTAAGATAAAGTCCACTGCAATTTATAAATTACTTTTTTTTTTTTTTTTTTTTTTTATTCTGAAAGGCTTGGCAACTTCCAGAAGTATTATATATTCATTTTCATAGCAACAACAACAACAATTTAACTTTTTAGAGATAATACTTATTAACACAAGTTGGAGAATAGTTTTTAATGAACAAGTTAATTGATAAGTTTAACCCATCCCTTTCAAAGAAAATTTGTGACTCAATCATTATTTTACTAAACTTTCTGGTGTAAATATTGTATTTGTGCCTTTTAATCTTTTAATTAATCCATTCACCATTGGTAATTGCTTGCATAACTGATATCTTTTGTTGTGTTCCTTATTTGAAAGATTTTGAAAACTGTTCAAAAATCAAATGGAAGTCAGTTCAACCAAATCTTTTAAAACTCAAACTAAGAATGTGTTGAATTGCCGTGTCTGCACAGAAGTGTATTTTCATTTCACAGTCTAAATCTTCTTTTCTGTCTTTGTGCAACTTGTTATCGAAAATCTTGATATGTATAAGTTTTCATGGCTGCCATTCCATCTTTCTGTCTCAGAAGTCTTTCTGACTTTCAAAGAAGTAATGGTAGGATAAAATCTTCAGCTTAACCTTGAATCTATTAGAGGTAAATTAAAGTACACCTTACTTTCTTCAAAGTCCTGATCCTTTAAACTTAGAGTATCAATACATTGGTTTCTATATCTATATCAAAAATTATTCATAAAAACTTGGAAAATTTGGCCATTTTAAAAGCAACATTGATATCTCTACTCCCGCATGTATGGAACTCCCCTAGTCATTGTATACATGATGATATTTGCCTATATTCAGTATGTTTCTAATTAAGAGGTTTGTAGAAAACAAGAGATCTGAAGCTATTTTTTGGACCAGGTGTTATTTTGCCAAGTTATTAAGTTTTCATATTCTGTTTATAAAATTGAAGGCATTTATCTCAAGAAGCTTTTTAATATAATGGCTAGATATTTTTCAGTAAAATATGTCCATGAAAAATGGTAGTTCATTGAAACAGGAATTTTGAGGGAAGATAACAGTTTATGTCACAATGACTGGATTTCTCTTCAGAACAGGACAAAGAAAGAATAAGTAGTAAATAGCCAGGAAATGCGACAGGGATGTGCCCATCTTCGAGAACTAGGTCTTCCTCTTTCCGAACAAGGGCATGAACTTTAGGTCTGCCCACAGCACAAGGCACTAGATTTCTGGTACGTTTCTTTCCACTTCTGTTGTTAAAACTGTTTTGTTGTTGTTGTTTGGTTGATTTGGTTTGGTTTGGTTTTGTTTGTTTGTTTATACACAGAGATTACTTGTAAGGGAAAGAAAATAACCCTCTATTGCAATAATTGGGAGACATGGTGAAAAATATGAGCAATTTAGAGAAGTGAACGTGGTCAGGAGTGCTATAATCAAGTGTACTGAACTTGATTATATATTGAATTATATATCTTTTAAGGGAAAATCTGTGGATGTTTGTGTCTGTCATATCCTCATTTAGGGTTGTTTCTCTGTCTATACATTGCTCAGTACAGATTAGGATTGCATTGTATTGAATTTTCTCATAAAGTAGTTTGAAACAACCAGTTGCCTGTCTGAAATTTCTTAGATATTGTTTATAAACCACAGAATAAGGGTAGAAAATAGTAGGCATATTATAATGTGTGTCTTCTAAAATCTTGTTTTTATTTGTTGGTTGATTTCTAAAGAGGGCATGATATGGGATGAGAAAAATTATCCCTTTCATCCTGATTAATTTCATAGAAGTTGTGGGGAAGAGCTTTTCAAGGCATATCAGAACAAACTATCTGCACTTACTTTCTTTAAATGGTCCAGTTTGCAGTTCTGAGTTATCACCTATTTCTGTATATTGTTAAGGTCTTGATGTACCACAGGGTAATGTACTTTTTACTTGAAACTATCTTTAAATGCAATAAATAGAAGGAGCATGACAGAATAGTTTCTACCTCTCATTTTTAGCACTTCACCTAAAGTGCTTTCACTGCCCTAGTTGGTTTAAACTGAATTGCCTAAAAATATCTCTGATTAATAAAAGGGCTCAAGAGGGCCTTGAAAGCTCGTTGTATCTGCATGTCCTCCCCCCACCCCACCATCACCAGTAAATAAATAATTCTAAGCTGTATCTAAATAATTCCTCATAGATACACATCTAATCTGGTCTTAGGACACTGCCAGGAATGGAGATTTGTTGGCCACCCATGACAAGCTGTTTTACTAGACCTGACAGCCTGTTGTAGAAGGAAATTTGATTAATTTTGAGGAATTGACAAATTCATCGAAAATCCTTGTTGCCTCTTCTTCTGCTTAACATTTTATTATTTACAGGCAGATTTTTTTAAAGGACAATTAAGTTTAAGTTGATCAGCCAATAAATCATCATCTCTTTTCCCTTTTCTGAGAGTAATGTAAGGTTGGTGATTCCAGCAAATTTGACCAAGGTCATCTGCAAGAGTTCCCAAAGGCTGTATCTAAGTTTCAGGGCCTGGGGTTGTTTGTGAATTGTCATGTGGGTGAACCATGTGGCCACACCTGGACCTACTTGCTAGAGTGAGATGAAGGGAGACGTCATCACCCAGTCCTCCCTTATCTTTCCTGTTCTTTGGTTGGGAGAACTCTCAAACACACAGGAAGATAAAGGTAGCCAAGACATTGTCTTTGAGGTTCATTGGATCATTAGAAAAATGGGACTTAAGAGTACACTTCCAGGGAGTCTAGAAGTAGCTTGAAAGGAAATAAATGGCTTTGAGATTGCCTCACTCAATGATCTAAAGGAGTTTAATTTAAATTTCATCAGATTCAATTACTGTGAAAACAAGCAAACAAAAAAACAAACAACAGTATATTTAACCTTTTTTTTTTCTTGTATGAATTTTCAGCTTTTGTCTTTAGAATTAATATTGATATCTGTGTAATTGTAGTAGAGAATAGCTTTCAAATTGCACTTTATAAAAGACATTACATACTGTACAAGCTTCTAGTAGTTTTCCCTGTTATTGTGGAATGGATAAATTCTTCCCTAGCATGTTAATTTAATAAAAGTTATATTTAGAATAATTTCCTGTTGCTTTTTTCACCCTTACCCTACTTCATATCACATTATTGCCTAAACATCCCTGAATTCTCCTCACGATATATTTTTAATGTGATTTGAATAATTTTAACTTTTCTGCATTGAGGTTATTCTCTTCATTGATTTAACCAGCTTGTCTTTTACAAACTTTTCCTAAATTAGTACAATTTATAATTATGCTCTTAGTATAATTTCTTTGAAGACAGAAAAGCTTTCTTTAATTCATTTTTTTTAACCTTAAGTGTGTAAAGATTACATGCTTTATCTGTTTTCTTATTTGTGTAGTAAACCTGGAATTAAGCACATCTTAATAAGTAATAAGGCAAACATGCTCAATATATCTTACAAAGTTATTTAATATTGGTCTTGACTTTTTAAATAATTAAACAAGCACAGAAAACATACTTCATTTTTATGTTGAAACAAAACTTAGGGAGAGAGTTTAATTTTAAAATAAATATAAATTTATATAGCTAGGTAGGGTCTGTGTGGAGTTGTATATGTAAGGTCTACTTACAAATAAAAATTCTCTTAAGATTTTTCATTTTTCATAATTTTGTCAAATTTTGTCATTAAGAAAAAAAAAATCCTTCTTTTCCCATTTAAATACTTTGCTCTGCTACACATACTGGATATAATGAAAATCAGCTGAATACCAGGTAAATATAAAATTGTTTTTTGTTTTGTTTTTTTTTCCAGAATGAAGCTATTTTAAAACATTTTCCTACTGTAGATGATGAGGACAAGACCGTTCATACATATATATATATATTCTGTACATGTTAAGCATAACAAGTGTAAATTCACACACTGTATTTTTCCCCATCCTTATTTGTACATCAGAGGAAGGAGATTCTGTCTTAGAGGACAGAATATTCCACCAAGCTTGGTAGTTGTTCTGCTGGTACCATTTAGCTAGCTGCTGGCTTTCTTACTCTTTCTACCTAATCAGCATACAGAGAGATGGCTAAGATTTGGCATTCCTAATTGGTGGAAAACACTTTGAAAAGTGCCCAATTTTCTGTTTCTTAGAGTTAGTATGGTGAAAGTAATGACGTGTAGGACAGCATATAAACTCAACTAAATTCATCTAAACTAAATACTATGCAACTCAATAATACAGTTTGAACTTTAAGAGAGGAGCACTATTCTCATCTATTGTATAGTTATGTTTTGATATAAAGGGTATCTATTTGTCATGGTATTCGTGTTGATAAGTAATATATAATTGAACTTCCATCTATAATATAAACTTCCATGAGTATACTGCAATTTATGTGTTGTAAAGTTAATTCCCATTTTCAATGAAGCAAATTATACCATAATTTGGGAGCTGTTAGTGTATAGGATGTGTACTGACCCTGTTTTAGAGTCAGTTAGAGCTTTATTGTACCCTGGTTGCTCTCCCGTGAAAAACATTACAGGCATACTGTCAAAGAGCAGAAACAATGCCATATAACTGCAGGCACATCCACACAAATGGGTGCAAGGGGACCCAAGCTCCTCTGCTTATGCTCTGAGCTTTCTGGATATGAGCCAGCTCTAATCTGAAAACTATGTAACCACATTAGTGCAGTTCTGTGCCTTTTTGTAAAGCCCCTTAGCTGGAATGTGGCACTTTTCTAATGTGACTAAATGACTTCTGGCCCCAAATGGGCTCATGTCTGACTACATGGAGTGTGAATGGTGTTCTGTCTGCATCCATCCATACAGGCAAGACCTAAGGTAACCAACCACATATATCAAGTATTGAATTGGGAAAAGAGCAAATTGTTTCCAGAACCTATTAATCTGAATGCAATGAGCATAAAACAGTTAATTAATTCCTATGAACAAAAGTGAAGCTTGAAAGCAAAGTGTGATGTTTTTCCATCCCCACTCACAATATACATTTTTTCTTATATTTGTCACAAAAGCTTCTTGTAGCAGATGGCGTAGATATTCAAAATATAATCAAACATGATTTTTTGCTCCATTGGTCTTCCTGAGCATGGTTATGATGAGGCTTTGACTGTGCTTGTTTATTCAAGTAAGCTGTTTAGTTTTGATTTTTTTATGCATGCTGAGCTAGAGAAGTGGAAGAAGGGGGAAAAAATTGTATTTTTAAATTATTCTGCTTGTGATACTGAATACAAGGCAATTTCTCTAAGTTATAGTCTTGATCAGCACCGTACCTCTTTCTTTTTCTTTTAGGGACAGTTAACAATGCTGACAATTGAATTACTTAGACTGAATTTCAGACTTAACTCCTTACAGAAATATCTACAGCCATTTCAATTCTAGAAGGTGTTTTCAGGTTTGTTTTCCTCTTATCCCCTAAACTGTCTGAAGAGATGGTTAAACATGTTATATTTATTATATTTGATTTCTTTATTATTTCTTTGCAGCCAGCATTTGAAATCATGGAGCTTAATACTCATTTATTTTGCAATTTATGGGAGTTGTTTAATGTGCAAATGCCCACTGGCTGCCTGTTACCATTAGCTATCCAGAGGTTATTGCCTCTGCAGAAAAAGAAATGAGTTACTCTCATGTTCCTTATCAGTCAAGGTGACAAAGTGGTAGTTGGAATCACAGAATCATAGAATATTTAAGGTTGGAAGGGGCCTTTGGAGATCACCTTGTCCAACCCCTGTGCTCAAGCAGGGACACCTACAGCAGTCTGCCCAGGACCAAGTCTAGATCTTTTGAAAATCTCCAAGGAGGGAGATTCCACAACATGTCTGGGCAGCCTGTGCCAGTGATCTGTCACCCAAGTAGTACTGAAGTGCTTTTCATGTTTAGACAAAACCTCTTGTGTTTCAGTTTTTGCCAATTGCCTCTTTTCCTGGTGCTGGGCACTACAGAAAATAGCCTGGCTCCTTCTTCTTTGCACTCTCACTTCAGGTATTTATAGACATTGATGAGATCCCTCCTGCGCCTTACCTTTTCTAGGCTGAACAGTCCCAGCTCTTTCAGCTTCTTCTCCTAGGAGAGGAGCTCTAGTCCCGTGATAATCTTGGAGGTCATCTGTTGGACTTTTTCCAGTATGTCCATGTTTTTCTTGTACTGGGGGCCCCAGGGGATACAGTACTGTCCTGCTAGTGGGCAGTGATGAAAAGCTGGGAGCTGGAACAACTTCAACAATGTTAGGTATATCCAGAAGAAGATACCAAGCCTTTCATTTCTACTATTTAAATAAAACATTTGACTGAGAAGGTGGGAAGCCATTGCAGAGAAATGCTGGTATGTCTTACCAGTATAAAACTATCCAATACAGCCCAAGTTTATGAGAACTGAGTACAGTTTAAAAACTGTACAGTTTAAAGCCCAAAATGTGTGTTGGTTTGGAGAGACTGGTATACAGCAACAAACACAACCTTACATTTTTACTGAAGAATATTAATCAAAAAAAAATTCGAAAGAAATAGAAGGTTATGTATGGTACTACAACATTAAATCATTTCCATATTACAGAAGCTTGTGCCCTGTAACCATGCTTCTTTGTAACTTCTAACTAACTTTATGTCCCAGCTCCCAAGGGTTCAGCTCTCCATGTTGTTTGGATCCAAGGGCTGGCTCTGATATGTTCCCATTTCTATAACTTTGCTTCAGACTGCTTGGGGAAATTGTGAAGTGGTGAGAGAGGTCTGGGAAAATCTCCAGAAAGGTAATGTAAAATTACAGTTGGAGGTAGGATATTTTTGACAGAGATTTTGAGAAGTTCAAGGATTCAGGAGCAAAAACACCAATATGGTGTTGCAACTGAATATATGTATACGTATATATCAGGGAATTAGAGATCACTGTGATGGGAGCATTCAAAAGACTGACAAATCACAACAGCTTTCAACTGTAAAACCAGGCATTACTGGTCTGGCTTCTTATTAGCATCACACTTCTTGCTAATGGTCAGTTCTTACACACTATTAAATCACTACATATAAAATGCTGTTACTCTTTAACACTTATATGTTGATTTAGCTGTGAATCTACAACACCATGAAGCTGAAGTTGTTTAACTATGGTTGATTTCTATGGTCCTTGGTGGCTGTCAGTAACAGATACCCAGGAGATTAGTCTTGAGAGCTGATTGATGAGGTGAGTCAGAACTGAGGTTGTCTTCTATTTCTTCACTGATTTTATTTGCTTAAGCCTGTTTTTTTTTTTTTAAGCTGTTACCCACCTCCAGAAATGGTGGTCTCCTCTGCTGCTGATATTGCTTACCTTGAGGTTTCCTTTTGTCTTGCCAGTTACCTATCTTGTGTGTCTGGGAACATATCCTCACTATTTGCAGCCCTTGTGTTTATTTTGTCCTCTCTATGGGAAGGTTTATTACTTGCATGCCTCCTACCTGCAACTACCCCAGTCTTTGTTTTCCCTTCTGGTAATCACATTACTCACATACTTACATAAATTCATGTCTGGAAATACCATCTGAAAATACCTACATACTTCTGTTAGTTGCACTGTGTTAGTATACTTACATTCAGATACAAATCAATATCTGGACTAGTAGATTTGTAATTCATTGGTGTTGCAGGCTTCTGTTGGCAAGAGTGGCAGGGTATAAAATGCCAAAGTAAACATATAGTCAGCTGAGTCATCAGTCTGATCACTACTATATATCATTGGTGTGGACCAGATGGGATGGATGATGAAATGTAGTGATATTGAGGATTTGTTTCAGAGATCAGTAGAGGCCAACTTTTTTCCTCCAACAGATGCCTGTCTTGCCAGCAAAGGCACTTGTTGTCTTGTTAGGCATTATTGGCATATTAATGTTTAGGGTGATAGCTTATTAAATCTCAGCTACCTTTTGTGTCTGTTAGACTATAAGTTATTACTTTATACTTTAAAGCTGTATGTGTCCTGCTTGCCAATTTCTTTGGACATGGTTAAAGATGTTTGTCCAAACTGATCCAAACAGCAAACAGGGATCATAACACATCTCAGGGGAAAGAAGAAAGAAAGAAAAGAAAAGAAAAGAAAACAAAGAATAAAAAGAAAAGAAAAGAAAAGAAAAGAAAATGAAAAATTTACCCAATAAGTAACGAGTAATGTTGTTGTGGTTGCTACAATGTATAAATGGAGAGGCATTTTTTCCCCCCCTAAGGCTCACTTGTGGTTTTTAGATAACGTAAACACCTCTCAAAGTTTCTGATACCGTCTCTTTTCTTCATGAAGAAGAAAATCTTCTAATTCTAACAAATACATATTTTTTCATCAAAGTATTTGTAGACTATTCCATTGATTTTTTAAAAAAGGAGCAGTAAAAACATTATTCTTTCAGTAACTGAAATATTTTCAACCTACTTGGTGATAATTATAACAGACTCATTGTTATTTAGTAATGTGTAAAGAATGTTGGAGGTTTTATGGCAAGTGAATTTGTAATTTATTAAGATAAGAAAAAATCAGAAATAAAAATCTCAGATTTTTGAAGGTTCTTCTCTAGTCAACTTCTCTATGTTAATTGAAAAACAACGTCCATAACCTAGAGAAAGTTTGTTAATATATAAAGAACTGACATCTTTTAGAACTTGAAAAGCAAAGTAATGGAAGGAAGACCACTCATTAACTTTGTTTATTCCAGGCTTTTTTATTTGTGTACTGGTTAATAACCAGCCTACCCCACCTCATAATACCCAATTCCACATTTATGTAAAAAAATTACAATTTTAGCCAATTTTTCATATTACTAGAATTATCAAAAGTCCTATCACGAAATGTACTCGGCCTTGCATGTGTAAGGAAGCTTCTTAATGTATACAGAAGAGCTATTATTCAATAGTTGGGTAAGTGCCCTGTGCCTTGGTGGGATTTTTAACCCTGTGTTGCTCTCACTTCTGTAACCATTCTGTCCCCCTGATTCTGTAACAGCATACACCACTCCCAAATTTAATTTCTGTGAAACTATTAGTACTTTAGATGAAGGGCTGCTTAAAAGCTTTTTATGTTTTCCTGGGATAAATGCTAAAATTTGCAGCTGTACGCTCTATCTTGCAGGATGATCCAGACAACTGAGTGGTTGCTTAAGGATCTGAGTGACAGCTGGGGAGAGCTTAATAGATGTTGATGTTACTGCTTCCAGCTCTTTTCACCACCTGCACTGCACAGATATTGGACTGTCTGTCAGTCAGCTGATGAACTGTCACAGTCTCCATTGCTGTATTTTACACTGAACCACTTCTGTAAACCACTGGGTTTCAGGATATGGCTGCTCAACAGCTCGGAGACACCGACAGGGGAAAACTCAGGCTGAAACCTGCAAGTCACTGCAAGTTAAGCTGTTCCTAATTGTCACTTGTTCCTGCTCAACATAGAAAACTCTTATTCTGGACTAGAGATGTTTTGGAGGATGAATAGGTATTTCTGCCTTGTCTTCCTCACCAGACAAAAAGGGTGATTTTCATAGCAGCCATTTTGCTTCTCAAGAAGCTATTAACTCATGCAAAATGGAAATCAGAAATTATACTAATGCCAGACTTTAGAAACCTCATTGATAAATCTATAAATACTATGAAAGTAACAAAACATACAAAGATTTTAGCATGCTGTGAACTATTTTATCTACTACACCTAATAATTTTTATAAATCACAAGGTACTGAGAATAAAATGTCTGCAGTAGGGAGGTTTAAAAGCAATTTAATTTTCTCTAAAAGCACAAGAGTCAATAGCAAAATTGCACTGTCAGTAAATTTTACTTGAAAATCCTTTCAGGAGATAAAAGGATTGTAGATAAACTAGACAAAACTAGTAAAAGATTTGGGGAGGTGTAAGAATGTTAGTGATGTGACCTAATTTGCTGGGATAAAATCATACAAAGAAAATGTTAAAGAACAAAACATATTGTTTTGAGTAGTCAGAGTGTTCTAAGATGAACTTAGGTGTTCTCAGTTATTACCATCCATCTAAGAAAACAGGGCAGTCTCACGTAGGCTAAACTTAAAACTAATTGTGATGCTTCAGCTTATCTTAAAATTAAGCACCTTGTATTTTGTATTTTTTTTTTTTTTTAAGATAGGGCAGTGATATATCAGATACTAGACTGGAGTAATGGTTAATAGAAGCTGATATTTTAATAGTAGCCTCCCTGCAGAATAAAATGTGGTTACGTGAAATATTTTAACCTTTTTTTGTACTGTTGTTCTCTTCCCTTTGTCTGCTTTAAACTACCCGTAGGCTGTTCCAGGATAATTTTTAATCCTCTATTTTTCTCTTGTGGAAGAGCACTGCAGCAGTTAATAATACCATGGCCTTAATTAGAAAGCTGCATTTAATTGGAGGAGTTTTTGTCCTTATTAACAGCAATGACAGAGTAGCAGAAGGTGGTATTTTAATATTAGTATTTCTGAAAAGGTAACTGCCGAGTTGCAGAGAATCGTCTGAATTTTGTAGAAGTGCAAATAGATGTATGAAAAAGACTTGAACCCATGCCAGAGACTGAGTCACTTTTGTGATATTCCTGGCAGTATGTCCTAGCGTGTGGCTGCTGGCTTTGAAAGAGCAAACAGGAACAGGCCATAGTGATTTGTATACTTTTAGATTTTATCACAACTAAAGCTTCTATCAAAGAGGTAAATAGTCAGAAAGAGCACGAGAGGGGAAAAAAAATAATGGTAGATTAGCACCATGACTGTGTCTCCATTAAGTGAGGTTACCCTTTCTTTTGAAGAGATTCTGTTGATGCTCACATTTAATTTCTTTTCACTGAGAGAAATTCAGGTGAAAGGCTTTCATAACTAAGACCCCCAAATCTTAAGATCAAAATGTTCCCATTGCCTTTAATGACAGTTGCACATTCTCTGATCTCTCAGAAATTTCTAGGCTAATTCCTCGTTTGTTTGTTTCCATTCTGAATTCTGCTTTCTGTGTAGGTAGACAGTGTTTTATTTGGGAATAAGACTGAGCATACTCTTACAAAACTGAGAAAATCAATTTGTGTTAAGGGTGATCTACAAGGTAATTGCTGTGCCTACAGCAGATCAGAATATACAGTAAAGATAACCTTAAAACACATTGTTCACCTGTACTTTTTTTTTTTTTTTTTTTCCAAATAAAAGCTTTCTTGGTATTTTGAAATTACAAATAGGTTGTGCAACTTCTAATCCCACTTACCTGTTATACTTTGCATGGGTTACCTTTTAAAACAGATGCACTTTTAGGGCTTCTACTGAAAAGCTGAAAGGAAAGGTAACTCTCTTGATACAAGAACAAAAACCAGATGGTTCTATTAAAGTATCTGATGACTCCATTTAAATATTATTACCATCCTGGCATTGCTGATATTAGCTGTGTGGATGTGACTGCAAGCCACGGTGTCTGGACAGTAGAATAAAATCTTAGAAAAAAAAAAAAAAAAACCAAAACATTTTCTCCTTGAACTGCTACTGGAATTTATTTTCTTGTGTTTACATGCTATGTAAGCACTGTAGGATTGCAAGTGTAACTCCCCTGATGTGAGCTAAGAGGCAAAGTATGTAAAAAAAAAAATATAGATAAACAATATCAAAAAGTAGGTAAACAGTAGAAAACAGAGTAAAGAAGAAAAAGTGAGCAGTGCTTACAATGCTTTGAGATCAACCTATGTATCAGGGATCACAAAAGGAAAATGAACAAAAGGAGCAATAAGGTTGTAGATAACCTTTTGCCACCAGGTTTCTTCAGGAGACTCAAAATCTGTCAGCTTTGGGTTCCTGGACGGGCATGGGAAACTTAAAGAGGATGTAAAAATAAACATATTATCAAAAACATATTATAAAAACTGATGCTTTCTCTTGTTCCTCTGTAAACCTACCTATAAATCTCAACCATCAGCTGTTGTTGAACCACTGAATGAAGAATATAGATGAAACTAATTCATTATAGAATGAGTCAGCATAGGAACAAGAAGGATGAATTATATGCTCCCTCCAGGCTGGAAAGAGAGCACCCATAGCAATAATTGTAATTTACCAAGGAAGACTCCTTGTATGTCTGGCATGAAAAAATCTGTTTATCCAAATAGGCATTGGTTAGACTATTTGATCTGCTGGAACTCTGCTGCTTTGAATATCTTTTGACTGCATACATGGCCACAGTAAGTAATTGTGAGATACAAACACTGTGAGTGTAGAAACATTTATTCTTTTGCTAGAGCGCATAGGAAAATAGGCTGGGGGTGAGTTTATGAAAAGGGTTTGGTGAAGGGTCAGTGGCAAAAATTGGAAGTAATTGAAGTTGAGAGTGGAAAGCCATCATGCAAATGAGTGATGCTCATGAGAATGATGATGAGTTTGTGCAACAGAATTTTGTGAACTTACTGAAGAGAAAAGGGGGAATCAATGGCTTTGGTAAGGGAAGAAGCAATAATTGCTCAGAATGACATCTTTAAGGGTGTGCTTTCTAGTTCAGTATATAGACATATTCACTGCAATGTGAGATTTGATAAAGAGGAATGTTATTCTGTGTCTTCCAACTTGTGGAAAGCTTTAGATTGTGTTTGGAGAATTAAATTCTGGTAATCGGGCATTATATCATATGACACATATTTATTGACCATTCTAATAAAGCCATTATGTCAGAGATGCAGTGCCTTTGCAGGCACAGGTGATACAGTAGCCCAGGTCAGTCAAGAAGAGAGAATACTGAGAAACTTCAGCAGGAAACAAAGCTAGCCAAATAAGTATTTGATAGTGAACTAACTGTGCTGTTCTAGGCTCATGCTAATACATGTTGGGAGAAGTAACTTGCAATGCTTTTTTAGTTCCTTGCATTCTAAATGAACTGTGTCTGCTCAGAATTAAAATAAATAAATAAATAAAGTTTTTGGTAAGGGTTACTTCTGTAAGAAACTTGAATCTTTTTAGAATTATATTAAACTGAAGAACTGAGATATATGCTTGTATGCTTTAGTACTTCAGCTAACTGCTGGCTGAAGGGGACCAGGAAGATGTGAGTATTTGGACCTTCTGCCATTTTCACTCCAAATTACAGACAGAAAATATGTCTAAAGGGATACTTATCCCTATCCCCCTAAAATCTACCTTATTCTTGAATACATTATTTCAAGTAAATACCTAGCTGTTAGGCATTCTGTGACCCATTATCTGCTGATCATCTCACATTACTTTCAAAGTTGTGGTCATGTTTTTCCCCATCTCCTTTGATCGTTTCACTTTCTGAGAAGTGTTTAACTAAGCCAGAGCATGTCATTGTCCACTTCCAAAGGCAAGTGGACAGAAAGATGTTACCTGCCATGTTATCATCATTCTGCATTTGCCAGTTTTCCAGAGCTGAGCACCCTTTCATCTTAAACAGTTGAAAGTGCTAAATGCATCCAAGTTCCCTTCTTGTACATCCACAGGTTCCTCTTTTGGGCCCTTTTCAGGTGTTCACCCCTTTCCCTACTATGATTTCACCTACTTGATGTGACAGACTGTGATGATGTGAAGCTGCAGAGAGAGTGTGCGTTCTTTTTTTCTGTGTTTGTTCCTCTCAAATGCCTTAAGTAGCTGGGGGTTAAGTAGAGCATCAAACATTATAAAATGTTGTAATGCCATGGTAGTTTCCAGACAGCAGGGGAGTTGCAGGAGTACAAGGAAGCATGTTTGTAATTCACAATAGGAGGTTACATCTTCTCTTTTTATCGCCATCTTCAGAAAAAAAAAAAAGAAAAAAAAAGAAAAAAAAAAAGAAGATAAGGGCTCTCCCTGGTTGACAGCTGCATCTCAGAGACAGGCAGGGACAGAAGCCTGCTCCTGAAAAAGGAAAGCATGTTGTACACTCATACAGTCTGCATCCACTGAGTACTGCAAAATTCACAACATGTTCCCTTTAACTGTACTTTTGTCCTTATACTTAGTGTTTCAGTAACACATACACGTGAAATGGTAACACTATAATTTATTTAATGTTATAAAATTGGATACATTTTTTACTGATTAGCTTCTAGACAAGTGTACCATTAAGTGGTACTTCAAATACGTTTCACTTTGAAAATTGTATCTAATATTTAAATTTCACATTTTCACTGTATACTGATTTTTTTTTTTTTTCATTTAAAAGCTGCCATTGTCTTCAACAATTTAGGAATTCACAAAGCCTTTTCCCCTAAGAAGTATATTGTTGTGTTGCATGTGTTAACAAATCTTGCTTACAACAGGTTGTTTTTGTTGTTATTGTTTTTTGTTTGTTTGTTTTTTGTGAAAAGATAATTTTGTACATTTGCCAACCAATGTAAGAGGACCTCCCCAACTAATAATTCAAATTATTATTTTGTTATGCAGTCATTAAGAACATGTGCTCTCCAGGGGTATTCTAATTTTGTGTGTGACAGATTTTCATGTTTGTGTTTAAATTTCTTTTGATTGCATTTGTTTGTTCTTAGCATTTTCTGACTGTTTACTTGTCTAGTTTTTAATTATTCCCATCTATATTTTTTCACTGCTTGGCCTACATATGTTCTTGGATAGTACTTTAATCTTCCTACTGTTTGATGAGTTGCAACATCTAACATTACATAAAAGCTATATTATTAACATATGATAAAAGCTTATGTGCTGAAAGAATATCAATGATTAATCCTCGATCCTTCTGATTAAAAATATCTTCAGTTATATAGATGATGAGATCTTACACACTTGCAAATTATATACTGAGGTAAAATAATATCCTGTCAAATCTTTTCTATTATTCATATTAATCAAAGCTTTCTGACCTCTGAATTCTAATACTATATATCTCATGAAAAGTAGTTGAGTATATTAAACAGTAAATAGAATTTCTTATGTAATTCATAGTACTGGTTTCTGAGGATATGAGATACATACGGAGAATATAAAAACTAAGTACAGTTTTGCAGAAGTTAATAGAAATATAACAACTTCCTCAATAAAGAATAGTAGACCTAATTTCTTGATAACTGGTTAAATTATCAAAAAAAAAACAAAAACCACAAACAAAAAAACAAAACAAAACAAAACAAAAACATTAACTAGCTCAGTGTCTTGCAACACTGTTGATCCTCTGCCAGGAGCACTAATGTCTGATTTACCATAGCCTTATTCTTGTTTAAGCTAGTGATGCTTCTGTTTTAGTTTTTACATTGGAGAATTTCAGTGATGATTGTATAATCCAAGCATAAAGATAAGATTGAGAGCATGGGTTTATTTTCAATTACTAATTTATAAACACTACTTAGGTTATCTATGGACTTTTAAATAATTAAAAATAATAAAAAAAAGTCTTTATTTTTTAATTTGAAGGAGACAAAATATATTTCTTTTTACCTTGTAAATAGGTCAAAATAGATGAAAAAAAGATACTCATACTAAATGCATTTCTAATCAGCTCGGTGCCTGTCAGTAGGATGAAGGCACCTCAGCTTTTGAAAGTTCTTCCCAGTGCAAACCATTTTTTTTTTTTCTTGGAAGGAATCACAGAAATCATAATGAGCTAAATTTACAGTCCTCCTCCTGCTGCAATACTAGAAAACATTTTGCCTGGTAGCACTGTGACAGTGCTTGAAAGAAGAGGTATGTATCAGCGATCTCCAGCACAGCAGGCCAGCATGGCTATAAGCACAAGGGCAGGGTACAGTTATTGTCCCATGGTTCTTCATTATTCCCCATTTGTATGTCGCTTTTGAGTAGGGAATTTGGCGGCAATCCACATATTCCCTTGAGTGCTGGCTAGGACTGCTGAAATTATCACATTTGCAAAGACCTTGGAAAAAGATAGGAGATGCCTTATTTCCTTCCCACTTTCAGTTACTTAAGGACCAGCTAGTTTCCAAATACACAAAACTGGTGATGGTTATTGTTCTATTTATAAGCTTGAGCAGATACCATATAACATTTCATATGTGCTTATGGTTTGGTATAATCTTTTAAATAATCTTGACTATGACAGAACAAAAATGCTAAGCATTTTTCCTCAGATTCAGAATATTTTTTTTTCTTCAGCCAAGTGCCTGTTAAAAAACAGGAAGAATTGGGACTAGGTCTGAAGAAAGAGCACCAAAAGTGCTTCATTGATCTGCAACAGAAAATAGGTAGGGGAAAGACCCCTGCCAACACCACATGATTTATAAACCTTTTTAAGAGTTGGAACTTGATGTAGATTCTGCAGTTTACAAGGATGTATGAATGCACCAAATCCGAACAGATTAGAGAATTTATTTGTCCAGAAAAGAGCTTCTAAACTGACTCCTGCACCCAAATCCATGTCTCTTCCAATACCTCTATGTCATTTCACTTGTAGGTCCTTTTGGAGTATTTAAAAACAATTAAATGCAGTGAACTATTGTCTTGGTATAATCTACTAACTTTCAAAAAACAGATATATCTGCTGAACGTAGAACAGAACTAAATTTTTCCTAGTGTATCTCTGGTTCATTCAACATTTGACTTTGTCTCCTTAGTGCAGTACAAAGCAAATCTGTCTGCTTTCATAGATCTTATTTTCTTTTTAAATGATTTAGTTTCCAGGATAGTGAAGGTATTGGTGAGCATATGTGGTGGTTTTACTCAGCTGGGCAGCCGAGCTCCACCGCAACCACTCTCCAACTCCCCTTCCTCAAAGGAAAAGGGGAAGAAAATATGTTGAAAAGGGCTCAAGCATTGAGATAAGTACAGGGAGATCACTCAACAACTATTGCCAAGGGCAAACAGACTCAGCATAGGGAGATTAATAAAATTTATTACCAACAAGCTAGAGTAGTGAGAAACAAACAAACAAACAAACAAACAAAAACCACCTTCCTCCCATCCACCCTCATCCATCTCCTCCCCCCCGGTACAGCACATGGGAACAGGGAATGGGGGCTGCAGTCAGTTCCTGACGCTTTGTCTCCACGGCTCCTTCATGTTCACTCTCTGTCCCTGCTCCACGTGGGGTCCCTCCCACAGGATGCTGTCCTTCCTGAACTGAGCCTGTGGGGGCTGCCCACAGGCAGCAACTCTGTAAGAACTGCTCCCACTTGGGTCCATAGCAGGGGGTCCATCACCCAGGAGCAAACTGCTGCAGCATGGGTCCCCCATGGGCGGCAGCTCCCCCCAGACTCCCTGCTCCTGCGTGGGCTCCTCTCCACGGGCTGCAGCTCTGGCCTGGGGCCTGCTCCTGCGGGGGCTCTCCATGGGCCGCAGCCTCCTCCAGGCCACATCCACCTGTTCCACCGGGTGCTCCTCCACAGGCTGCAGCATGGAGATCTGCTCCATGTGGGACCCATGGGCTGCAGGGGGACAGCCTGCTCCACCAGGGGCCTCTCCACAGGCCACAGGGGAACTTGTGCTGCGTGCCTGGAGTACCTCCAGCCCTCCTTCTGCACTGACCTTGGTGTCTGCAGGGCTGGTTCTCACTCCTCACTCTCCCAGCTGATGTTGTGCAACATTTTTTTTTCCCTTTCTTAAATCTGCTCTCCCAGAGGCGTAAACAACATAGCTTATTGACTTGGTTCTGGGCAGCAATGAGTCCCTTTGGAGCCAGCTGAAACTGGCCCTTACCTGACATGGGGCAGCTTCTGGATTCTTCTCACAGAGGCTACCCCTGCAGGTCCCCACTACCAAAACCTTGCCTCATAAAGCCAACACAGTACCACAAGATATGAATTGACCCTATTGTAGCAGTGTCCAAAACTATTGCTCAGTGATGAAAGCAGAATTCTTTTTCTGACTGTTTGAGAAGTGAAAATTAATGTTGTAAATTCTAGAAAAAATGTAATATAATACAGCCTTTTTTTTTTTTCTCTCTAGAAAAACTGAAGCATTGTACTAAGTTTCAGATTCTGATGCAATATGTGCAACATGTGTGCATGTTTTCAGATGAGCATGTTTGATGGGTGTGTATAATGCAATTGAAGTGGCTACATAACTGATTGAGGAAGCCACGTGCAACTCTGAAACATGTCTGCAAATACTGGTACTTCTCATACTCTATTTATTCTGTGTATGATACTTAGGCCAAGAGGACTGTTTAAAAAATGCTAAATATTATTTAGTGTTCACTAGTAACCTGCAGTGCCTTGAGTGCCTTAGTTTTCTAAAATACAACTGCAGACTTCTTAGAGGGACATGTAAATATTGTGTAGCTGCGTAACGTTTATAATGCTTTGTTTCACAAATGGAAGTTGGAAGTTGTGACCATTATAAATACTGGAAGTAGGTATTATATAATTTGTTCTGAAGCTGGGATATTCCTTTTAAGGACAAAAAATTCACAGTGTAAGCCTTGAAAGCTTGGTCACAAGATTTCAAACGTGTCACCATACTAGCAATACAGATAGTCAATTTCTGCATTTTTAGTAAAAATGCTTTTTAAATTTTAATTTGATGACATGTTGGAGGGCTGAAGTTTCAGGCTAGGGAAAAACAAACAAGCAAACAAACACCTGTGTCAGTGATATTGTTTTCCCTAAAAGAGCTTATTTGCAGGAACTGCCCAGATGATTAGAATATCAGACACCACCCCTATAAGCATCAGGCAAACTTCAGATAAGATAATCAAAGATGAATGGGATATCTTCCACAGAAATACTGTGTGCAGTGTATGGTATGTGTAAGACAGAAAAATTCTTTTTGGCAGGTATAGGACTTAAGCAATAATATGTGATAGATAGTTTGTCTGTCCTATTGTAATATTTTTTTGCCACAGCCTGACATGACAGTCCAGTAAATATTTGAAAGAAAAGGTGTTATAGCTCAGAGATTGCAAGTCACCTCATTTAAAATTAGGGATAGAAGAACAGGCAAGAAAAATTATATCTAACCTTAGGGGTTCTTCCCAAGTTTTATTTTGGGTTCATTGATTTTTCCATGAAAGAAATATCAAAATTACATATTCATTATACCTTAGCTTTTCACAGTGAGTACCTGTGGAGTAAGTGGAAAAAGTCTCCCACAGCATGTTCATTTTTAATGAGAACAGAGCACTTACATTGTGTATCACAATCAAATCACTTGTCATTCTGTAATAGGACAACTACCAACTGAGTCATTCTCACAGAATGCCTCTTTCCTTTGGGCTAAGAGGTAATCTGTGCAAATCAGTCATCAGGTCTTGGTTATGCCCTGTGTACAAATTGCAGTTCTAGAAAAGAACCATACCATCAGGCTGGTGTTGGCTTCACCTGCTACTTAGGGTTGTCTAAACAGAAATAAAGGTTGTGTCAGTTTTAAGATATTAATCACTTTGGTTTCTCTTTTATATATGTATTGTGATTGAATGCTTATTAGACTGATATTGGCTCATGCTTTAATTGTACAACCAGGGCCATCCTCTTGAAGGTGTAAATGGGTATAGTACTCTTGAATTAGTACAGAAAGCTTATGTAGCTGAAAAACCTGAATTTAGAATTATTTCTTAAATAGAAAACAAAGGGATCACAAAGGGATGAGCCATTGCTGCATAGTACTGTAGCACCTAATTCATAACCTGCTGACACCCAAATTTATGTTACTGGAATAATAAAAAAAAAAGCTTCCTGTATAAGGTACATCAGAGTCAGATGTCTCACAAAAGGATTTAGAAAAAGCAGCATGCTGAGCAGGGAACCTCTAAGTTAGCCAGTGGGAAATGCTGAACACAGAAATACATCTTAAATTACATATCTCTGTGAGATTTACACACCTTACTCAGCACTACTGAGAAGCATTATCATCCTCTTGGGATTTCAGTCCAGAGTCATTTCCTGACCTAAGTGTTTCTACAGTATATTAGGCAAGAAAATAAATAAATAGATAAATAAAAAGCCAATATTTTCAGAGAACCACCTTCATGCCTGCTCGTCTTTGTTAAATAGCCTAATGTTTAGTTTCACCAGGGGACAAAGGTCTTCAATCCTGTTTCTCATTTTCCAGCAGAATGGCTTAACATTCAGTAGATTTTTCTGGGATGTAGCTGAATTGTGTGTTTGTACCACCCTTGAAGAATTTGCTGCTTTCCACATAATGGAATAAAAGATCTGCTGGTCCACAGAAAACAGCTGGGGGGGGGGGGGGGGCAGTAGGGGTGTGTAAGACCAGCAGTCTGAGAAGATCTTTCAGACATCTGCATGAACCAGGTTTTCATTACTTTAGCTTTAAATATATGTGATTAAATTACTGTATTTAATAAATTGTAGTGGCAACACTAGTATTTTTCAATCTGCTTTTACTCTTTATACAATAAAACCAGTATAATACCTAAAGAAGAAGAAAACTCTCCTATAATGTTTCTAAACCCATTCTATATTCACTCTTCTCTTTTTTAATCACTGTAATACAAATCCTTGTACCAAAGGATTTGGAGACTTACAAAAAAATCCTCTTCTCTTGTATCCCAAGCATGCAGAGTTGTTCTGTATATCTTTTCTAATGTATTGTGCAGCAGCAGTAGGTAATTAAAACTTTTTCAGTCATCTTCTTAGCCTTGCTTTGATTTAGTCATGGAAAGAAGTTTACAAAATGACCACAGGAAAGCAGTTTTCTGTTCAAGGCAAAGGAATGAGAGTTAATAGATCTGTCACAGAAATCCTGTGTAAGAGCATACTGAGTACTCTTTGACTTGGTATCTTTATTACAAAATTGGATGCATGCTGAAAAACTGTGACAATAAATGCTTTGACAGTTAAGGAGCTGCTATCTTCTCAGGAGGTCACAATGTCTAGGTGTACTGGGTCTGGCTGGGATGTTAACTTTCCCTGCAGCAGCCCATACAGTGCTGCACTCTGCACTTGTAGCTAGAACAGCAGGGGTATCACACTGGTGTTGTGTCTGCTGCTGATCAGTGCTGGCACAGCATCAGGACTCTCTCCAAATCTCCTAGGGGGTGAGCAAAAAAGTGAGAAAGAAACATCACCAGGGCAGCTGACCTAAACCAACCAAAGGGGTATTCCATACCAGATGATGTCACACTCAGCAATAAAAGGTGGAAAAAGGAAGAAGAGGGGCGGGGTGGGCTCTCGTTGCGAAAACATCTGTCCTCCTCCCGAACACTGGCTACGTGCGTTGAGGCCCTGCTTCAAGGACATGGTCAAGCATCGCTCATTTGTGGGAAGTAATTTCTTTCCTCTGCACTTCCACATAGCCTTTACTTGTTTTGTTTTGTTATTCCCTTTCCCCCACCCTCTTCCCCTTTCCCTTTTTTCCCTTTAGTTGAATTGTTTAATTAATAATAATATTTCCTTATTTTTTTTTTTCCCTTTAATTAAATTATCCTTATCTCAGCCTGTGAGTTGTTCTTTCCTTTACTTCTTCCCCTCCTCATCTGAGGAGGGGGACTGAGAAGAGCGGTTGTGGTGTTCAGTTGCCTAGCATGGTAAAACCACCACACTAGGCAACCTATACAAACAGAGGTTGTAAAGGAAGCCAAACAAAAAAAGTAAATAATTTCATTATACAAAAGAATACAAAAGACTCTTTTTTTTCTTTTTTTTTTTTAATTCTTTTTTTTTTTTTATTGCCTTCTTATGCTTATTCCATTATCAATATCATTATTCCAGAGTTCGGAAATCGAAAAAAAAAAAAAAAAAAAAGATTTTTCAAAATTAACATTATGAGGATTATTAAAGTTAGCACACAGGAAGAGTTCAGTCTCAATTTACATAATGAACAAAGATTTTCTGTCATCAGAGCTGTGGTCATGGCCTTTCCAAGGTCATCGATGTCTCTTGTTTTGGCTGAGCTGGTATTTTCCTACTGCATCTTTATCCCGGGAGAACTTATAGCTGATACTTTGCTATGGCAGTTTTATCCAGAGGACCCATGATTGAAGACATAAAAGCAAGCCTAAAACCAGAATGGTTGGTTCTTTAGTTCTTCCTTTTTTCCTCCCTTCCATGTAGTTTTGAAGACATAGGTATTATGACAGTTACAAGGTAAGATATTTTCAACCTTTTAGGAGTAAGTAGGCAAAATTAAATTACTACAGTTTTCTGAGTTGTTGCTATTTCACTCATCAAATGGTGCATAATATTCTAATGCAAGAATTTTGAGGTGCCATAGGCAAAATTCTTCTCAGTGTTGAATGAAATGACTGTTTGAATGACTTCTCAATGTTTTAAATGAAAACAAACAACAAAACAAAACAACAACAACAAAAGCAGACAAACAAAACCCAAAACCTAAAGTTAGTTTTTGAAAATACTATTTTGTAAATTCTGTGGGCTTTATTTTATTTTTTTTAATTTGAGGATATAAGAGTTTCTGCAATTACCTTCACTGTTTAATTTTAAGACAGTGCTTTTTCAAGGGGGTATCACTTATAGCTGTGTATCAGAATAGGATTTTTTAAGTCAAAATACTCCTGCTGTTCTTCAATGCATTGTTAATTTAATAACATACTTTGTGTGGCTTATTCCTACCATGATGTTTGAGCAAAGTAATGGTTGTAAGATATTAAAAAGATAATCCTTATGCCAGACAGACTGAGTCTCAGTAAAACAAATGAAAGAGTCTCAGTAAAACAAATGAAAGAAATGCCTGAGGAAAATATGCCAATAGAGCAGCTGACATCATCTACCTGTATTTATGCAAAGCATTTTCCACTGTCCCCCATTATATCCATGTTTCTAAGTTGGAGAGACATTGATTTGGCAGATGAGCTACTCAGTGGGTAAGGAACAAGCTGGATGGTTGCACTCAAAGAGCCATGGTCAACGGCAGAATATCTAGGAGATCAGTAACGAGTGGTGTTCCTTGGGGGTCAGTACTGGGATGGGTACTGTTTATTGTCGTAATTGGTGACAGTGGGACTGAGTGCACCCTCAGCAAGTTTGCTGAGGACAACAAACTGTGGTGTGGTTGACACGCTGGAGGGAAGCGATGCCATCCAGAGGGACCTTGACAGGCTTCAGCAGTGGGCCTGTGCGTACCTCATGAGGTTCAAAAAAGCCAAGTGCAAGGTCCTGCATCTAGGCTAGGGCAAGCCGAAGCACAAATACAGGCTGGGTCTCCACCCTCCACAATGGATTTAGAGCAACTCTAAGAAGAAGGACTTGGGGGATTTGGTTGATGAGAAGTCTGACATGAGACGGCTATGTGTGCATGCAGCCCAGAAAGCCAACTGTACCCTGGGCTGCATCAAAAGAAGCATGGTCAGCATGTGGTGATCCTCCCCTTCTACTCTGCTCTTGTGAGACCCCCACCTGCAGTACTGTGTTCAGCTCTGGGGCCACCAGCACAAGAAGGACATGGAAGTATTAAAATGAGTCCAGAGGAGGGCCACAAAGATGATCAAGGAGCTCTCCTTCGAAGACAAGCTGAGTTGGGTTTGTTCAGCCTGGAGAGAGAAGACAGTGGAGAACTTATAGCAGCCTCCCAGTACCTAAATGGGACCTACAAAAAAGCTGTGGAGGGACTGTTTATCAGGAGTGTGGTGATAGGACAAGGGGTAATGGCTTTAAACTAAAAGAGGGTAGGTTTAGATTAGATATTAGGAAGAAATTCTTTACTCAGAGGTTAGTAAGGCACTGGCACAGGCTGCCCAGAGAAGCTGTGGATGCCCCATCCCTGGAGGTGTTCAAGGCCAGGTTGGATGGGGCTTTGAGAAATCTTGTCTAGTGGAATGTGTCCCTGATCATGGTGGGAGGGAGGAGTTAGATAATCTTTAAGGTCCCTTACAACCCAAACCATTCTACGATATTTTCCCCAGTAATTTTAATTCAAGAGATTTTTTTTTTTTCAGATCATATCTAATATTTTTGTATTAATTTTAATTATATATAGATGATAAATTGGTTACCTACACCCAACATGTACTAGTATTCAATCCATTAGTATAACATATGAAACAATGTTTTATATATAAGTATTGCAGAAAGGCAATAATTTCATACCTTTTCTATAGTTTAAAAGTTATAGATTGCAAGTGATTGGAAATCTATTATTAAGTGTTCATCTACAAATTAAAATAAATTTTCAAAAGGTCAGTATACATTTTGACTTGTAAAGAAATTACTGATAAAAAGGGCTTTATCAGATATTACAGTAGCAACCAGAATACAGCCAGCAAATGAGAAGACATTTACAGAGCTATCAAAGTAAGAATAGCTTTCTGTCTTCTTTTTAGTTTAGAGAGCATTCTTCCTTTGAAAAGTTAATCCAATTGCTTTAGCTTCGTGAAGCACTCCTAGCTCTGTTCTGACAAAATAGCCATCTTACATCATGAAAATAATTTCTTTCAGAGAGCTTCTTTTCCTTTTGTCCTTGTTGGTAAGTAGCCTTGGAAAAAAAAAAAAAGAAGGAAAAAAAAAAAAAGTCTACTAGGGTCACTGTCTCAAAATATGGAAGATTCCTTTCAAAAGAAGTAATACAGCTTTTGAATTACATTTCTCTGTGAGTAGAGAAACTTCATTATGAAAGTGTTAGTCAGGTCAAACCTCTTCTGTCATCCTGTCAGTCGTTAGGATGTATCATGCTTTCAAAATCAGCTAAGGTAAACCAGCTACTGAATCCACTGAATCCTACTTATGTAGGTACAGACTGTGGAAAATAAAAAGAAAACTATGGAATTGATTTTATTCTACAAAATAGCAATAAAAAATAGCAATAAATCTTAGTTTGTATTTATTTCTTTGATATTTCTATTCCATTTTTTTAATTTTTTTTTTTTTCTTAATGCATAAGGTGGCTGGGGATAGATTCTACATCATAAATGCTTCATCTGCATTTGTTTTGTTTTATAACAACTTCTTTTTTTTTATTTATTTTTTTAATGAACTTCTGGTTGCACCCTGTACCATTTTTGAATGGCATTGTCAGCTTAGGTTTTAGCTTGTAGAACAGATGGAATTTGCAACAATAGCAACACTTGCAAAATGTATTTCATTTTAATTTTGCCAGTTCTGGAAGTAAATTTTATCTCTATATATTTGGATTGTTTCTACATTGCTTAACAAAGAAAGTTAGATGTTACTTATTCTAAGCTGTCATTTCTTGAGAGAAATACAGTACTGGCAATTCAGAAACCGCTGCGTAACATGCTATGGGCTGTGCTGAGGCCCTATCTTAGAGATATGCATCCAATAACATTTGCTTACAGCTGGCTTTACTGAAACTCCAGTTGAAGACACAACAGACCTCATATTAAGCTTTCCATTCAATTCTTAATTGCTCTTAGGGTTTGAGAACCTCGCACGTCTTGCCTTCCTGCACTGGTGCAGACAGGTATTCTCAGCCTGCACCAGCGTCAAATTGCTTCTGAGAAATGTTAAGCAGGGCTTCTGCAGCATCCCACCTCCTGCCAGCTCTATGGCAAGAGCAACCTTCATGCATGATTTGTGGAGTTATGGCTCAGTGGTTACAGAATGACCACTCCTGCCGTGAGGACTGGGAGGAGGTAGCAGCTGTTGGAAATCAGACAGCCTCCTGCATGGCGTTAAATTCCCTTCTGGAAGTTGCACTGGAGGTTTTCCTGATTTAGGAAAAAAGAGGGCAAATGTCAA
This sequence comes from Stictonetta naevosa, assembly GCA_011074415.1. Lineage (NCBI taxonomy): Eukaryota > Metazoa > Chordata > Aves > Anseriformes > Anatidae > Stictonetta > Stictonetta naevosa. Next base: position 87,998,571 of record CM021699.1, on the reverse strand, counting down.
ATGTTCTTCTTGGTTTCGGTCACAGTGAGCAGGATGAAGTTTATGATATTTCTTAAAAGAATAAATGTCGATTTTACTTCTATCTATGTAAAATAGACATGATATACCTGAAAAATAATATAATATACATATATATTATATATATATATATATATATATATATATACCCTATCCTCCCACAGCCCTTATTTGATTTTTCCAGACCTTCTATAGAACTAGGCATGGGCTTAATTACTTACCTAGGAGAGAAAAGCCTCAGTCAATGTAAGATTGTTTAATTCTACTTTCTAGTGTTCATGTGGTTGAAGTGCTAACGTCATTATTTCCTCTGAGGCACTAATGAGAAGTATAATGGTCTTTTTCCTTCTGTTTTTATTTATTACAAGATGGAAACAAATAAACAAGCTGTGCCAGGCTGTAAGCAGGGGCTGGCTCTTCAGCCCAGGCAAATGCCCTGAACAGGAGTAGGGTGGTCGAGCACTCCTGGGTGTTTCCCAGAACATTGGAGAGAGAGTGGAGTGGCGGTCAAAAGAGGAGGAGAAAAGTGACTTTTAGTGCCAAGGCAATGAAAATTCTGGACACAATGAGACATTGCCGTAAAAATGGAAGTGCTATGCTGAGTCTTGGTCTGACTGTGCTGCTGTTGTCTTCCACTCACAGAGCAGCAGCCATGATGCCACTCTTTTGAGTGGCTTCATTTATGCCAGTCTGAAATGTCTCAGCTGGCATGCTTGTGTAAGAAAAACAAAGCATAAACACCATGTCCCCTGCAACCAACCAACCAACCAAAAACAAACAAGCAGCAGAACATTATGATTGCATTTGTCTCTCTGTAGCTTCATTTTGACCACTGCTGATGTCACTGCAGCAACAGTAACAGTTTCCATAGCAGTTAATACTACATTTAGTACAATTAAAAATCTCATGCAAAGGGAGAGACTTTAAAAAGGCTGTGATACTTCTGCAGAAATTATGCTCCTGCTCTGTACATTTGAGGAGGCTTTCCATTTTTATTTTTATTTTTATTTATTTATTTTATCAGGGAGGTTATCTGGTGCTTTGTTTTGTGCCTAGCTGCATCATTCAGAACTGGTGTTTGTTTAAGAGCCCATTAAAATTTACATTACTTAAATATCGCTGTGCTCAAAATCTTGTCTTGTGCAGAAGGAAACACATCATATATATGTGGAGACAAAAATCTATCATAAGCCTAACTTAAATCTGAACAATCACATCAAAATACATGGTTATGACCACTAAACAATCACTAAATGGTTGTTTAGTCCAACTAAAATATTGTCAGTGCTTACAGTCCAAAAGTAATATGGTACAGCCTCATTAAGAATAATACCTGAACATTTTTAAACAAGAAGACTTACGGATATCAACCCATTTTCCCTGCTGCTATGGTGGTCTTTCTGAAGTCCACCTGGATGCCCAGATTGGGAGCACCAGTGCTTCTGGAGTGGGTGCTAGGGCACCTGAGGGAGCTGGCAGCTCCCAGGGTCTTCCCCAGTAGGAGCTCAGCAGCCCCTACCCCTCCAGCCTTGCATCCACCTGCAGTGATTTTGATGTTTCTCTGTCACAGACTGCGCACGCAAAGGACTACTGTTTGTTAGACAGTGACTGCCAGAGAATGGGGGTACATTCTTCTGCTTCAAACCTCCAGGATCTACTGTGCTATAAAGAAGATATAATTATTTTGGGGTAGTCAGGTAGAATTGGCATCTTTTGCTCAAGTGAGGACTACTGCTGGACAGCTGTAAAACAAACACACTGTGTTGTCAAAGAAAAAGAGAAATGAGCATGGCAACCCTTTGCAATTTTGTCATTCATTGTCACCAGATTTGCCCCATTCTGACTTTATGTTGGATAATTTAGCCTTATGTTTAGTCAGTATAGATCCATTGCATCCTTTCTGCTTCCCAGCAAGTAAAAAGCATTCATCATCTGCTCCTGTCTGGGGTATTCTGAACTGTTGTCCTAGAGGCACCTCTCTCTTGCTGCATGAGGTTTAAGTTTGTACTTTTGCTTAATATAATCTGAAGTAGGCTACAGGATTTCTCTTCCTGTCTCCTCCTGTGAGTGATTCATGTAGTTTGATAGAAGTTTTTGAATTAATATTGTTAACACCTCATCAATTTTGTCAAAGAAATTTTCCATAATTCCTTATGTAATGAGGCTGTATGATTTTAGACCATGTTACTGCAATCTAAATCAGTGTTATGGGCCTATGCTTTTCTGCAGAGGTTCAGTGACTCCAGAATGAGTTGGAAAGAGCATAAATAGATAATAGTCCCTCTTCATATATCCAGCTGGAAGATTGGAATGAAATTAGTTAAATATTGATTACATCTACTTCCTTCATAACCTGTAACTCAGAAAAAGTACTAGCAACTTGGGACATGGTGTGGGTATTTGGAATGTCTCAGTATTTTGGATTCTATCAAAACTGAAATTAAAGTAAGTTATTAGAGTGACACATGAATTGATATATTTATGTAGCCCCTTCTTTGCAAAGGTATTGTAAAGGAACCTTGAAAAATAAATAAATAAAAAGGATTAATTAGATAAAATGTGGAGTATATGTTTCATGGTGTTTCAGAGTCACAAGACATATGACTTTAGTTTTTATTGTTTCCAACAATTAGCAGAAGGGGCCAATAATTGACCAAAATATTATCATATTATCCTATTATTTTTTAAAGAAATACTCTATGAAAAGACGGGGGGGGGGGGGGGGTAAGAAAAAAAAATAGAAAGGAAAAGGATAAGTTTGCTAAAAAAAAAAAAAAAAAAAGTTGGACCATGTTTCTGACAACATGAAAAAGATACACCTCTTGTAATGATGTCACCTTTGGGGAATCAATGCATCAGTATGCAATGTCTAACAAACTGTGGAGGAGACATTCATCCAAGAGAAATGTCATGCCCAGAGGTGCTGCAGCTCTGACAGGCTGAGAAAAACATTGTAAGTCAGACAGATATGCTCGCAATTGTGGGGGAAGAAAGTTTTTATTTTTTAGCTTACCTTTATAACCAATATGCAATATTATGGTATTTTAATATTTAGAATTTCATGCATTTTTACTCATAATTGTTATTGCAAGTCATGGACACAAGTAAGTATATGTTAATAACAGAGATTAAATTATCTGCTAGTGGATTGCTGCTATTCATTAATAAAAATGTAATTTCACTTTAGGAGGGGAAAAAAAAAAAAAAAAAGTTAAATAATTACCATTTATTTGAGTCAGACCAGGTGAGGTGTCTTTACTGAAAGACATACAACAAAGTTTATTAATGTGAACAGTGGATCAACACAACAGAGAGGTTTTGTTGTAATAACTACATTCAGCTATTCACAAAACAAACTTTTTTGACAGTTTTTTTTTTTTTTTCTCAAAAGAGTTTTGAAAAGGTCAAAGTTTTTTGACCTTTTCAAAATGAAAGGCCTCACTTTTTTCACCAGCAAATGACATTTTGAAAAAATAACCTAATCCTAGTGAAACAATTGTCTTAAAAGGTCATAACCAAATGACCTAGACCAAATTAAAAAAAAAAAAAAAAGTTTTGTGAAAATTTTATATGTTTTTTCTTTTTCATTCTGTTAAGAGACAGGAAAAAAATATTTGAGATTTTGGAAGCATTTTTGTAGGATGACAAGAGAGATCCTTTTCGATCTGCACTGTAACCTGTTCAAGAATCAGGTTTTAAATATTCTAAAGATTTATTATTTTCCCATCCAAGGAGAGTGGTTAGATCAAGTTTCTCACAGGTTATAAAACAGCTGAGTTTTGAATATCTCCAAGCACATATCTCCACCACCTGTCTGGATAACTTGTTGCAGTGTTTGACTGACCTCCTTCCTGGTCATGTATTTATTTTTTTCTGTACATGAAATTGGAGTATCCCACGTTGCAGCTTATGTCTGTTGCCTCTCATTCTGTAGCAGTCCACCTCTACCTTTGTCTCTGTTTTCAGTGAACTTCTTGAGAGTGTGCTTTCATCCACCCATTCTGGTCCTTACAAAAGACTTTAAATACTGTTGGCTCTACTGTAAGTCACAATTACCTAGTCTATATACCCAGTCATTTGGATGGCAATATTATGGGAGAGACTGTAAAAGGCCTTGTTGACATCAAAGCATGCGATACTCACTCCACTCCCACTGAATATGACATGATAGAGTCACTGCTCAAAATAGTGTCCGAATGATACCTCTTACAGAGGTTTTGAATGAATAGTGCTGAACTGGAATAGTTTGGTGAAAGGCAGTTGAAGTTTTTCTGTGTAAATCTTTATAGTCCACTTCAGCTCTCTAATACATATGCATATATATATTTAATACAATCCATTTAAAATGGGACCTCAAAGATATAACCTTTCAATATTTGATTAAGCTGCTTCTGAGAACAAGCAAGCATTAGAATTATAATGAAAGTTTGTAAATTTGTGAGATGTGTATGACTTTTATAACTTACTTTTTTTGAGAATAGCAAAATACATTTATACTGTACTGAGAACTATGATATTAGAAGAACTGTAGCAAGAATTTTAGTGTTCTGAGCAATTTGACTGCAAGTCTCTCTCTGTGGACTATGTGTTAGCGCTCAGACACTTTTTCTCGCTCCTGTAGTGGGAATGTTCATTATGATCCCAGTAAGAAATGCACTCAGAATCCATAACATATTCCTTAGAATAGCATTCACTGAAGATAACAGAAAAAGGAAAACAAGGATAGATTATTTCATTTCAATTCAGATGTGAAAACCCCAAGTGTCTTTGGATGGACATCCAATTTGGGCATAGTACATGGTGCAGATCCTATTCTTGGAGAGGTTCACCACACTGTAGTCTTTACAGCTCTTACAGGGTTTTCCTGTAAGAAAACAACTCTGTTCCTTATTTCTGCAATCAAAGAAAGAATTGTTCACATAAGAACTTGCTGCTTCACTCTAAGGTGAAGACAAGGACACATAGGTGATGTAATCTCTGGGACTGGGTAGGAGCTGCCTGCAACCTCCTCTGGTATAACTAGCCATCTAAGTTTATCTTGCAGCCAAGGGATGTGCAGTGCAACAGCCCTGAAGGCCATGTGCATTCTAACTAGTCTTCTAGTTAGGATCACTACACTTTTCACACTTTATTTCATTTTCTTTGGGTTACTTTGTGAATAGGAGTCTATTTTCCAACAGGGGTCCAAGAGGAGAAGCAAAAAATGCAACTGAAGCTTTATACTTTTCAGTCCTCTTCTTATAGGATGGTCTTCTTGTGTTGTCTTTGCTATGGCTTTACTTTATGTGAAATGCTAAATTGGTATTGGCAATCCAGAATGGTGTGTTTTTCATCTGTGTGGAGAAATAATGAACATCAAATGGGTGCCACAGCTGGTTTTGGCACTCCCATGGCCTGTAGGAGAAGAGTGGATGCATATTGGGTGGCTTCTCCAAATTAAAAATAATGTTGAAGTGAGAAAAAGGGGAATTTGGAAAAGTTTTGTCATTTTCTAATATGTAACACGAAGGTACTTACCAAGAATTCCAGTAAACAGACACAGATGAAATTCAGTAAAGTAGAAAAAGTGTGAGGTGGTTTTTTTTATTCTTATATCACTGTGAATCTGCTTCTGTCAGATTAGTCACTGTAATTTACAGACAGCAGAGAATAGAAGGAATAGTTGGAATCAAGTTTAGCTGGTAGCAGGTTTATTTGTCTTCCTTCTCTTTGCTTCTTTCAATGCCCATTATACTTTCCCAGTAATTAACTTCCATGGGTATTTAATTTAATTCTCTCAGCATCCGCCTTTCTAGAGTATTGTTTTTTCAATATTTATTCCCTGTATGATGGCAGTCTTGGTTTGTTCAATTATCCTTAAGGGTGTTTCTTTCCTTTCCTTTCCTTTTCTTTTTCTTTTTCTTTTTTTTTTTTTTTTTTTTGTGTTTTTTACCCCAAAATAAAACATATTATTAAAGTGGTGGCTTGGTCTGACTCATTTAAGGGCTTTAAGTACCCTTTTTCTTCAAGTGCTATTTTTTTTTTCTTTTTCCTTGGAGGGCACAAAGTGGGGTGGAAATTTTATTTTGAAGTGTAAGGATTAAAATAAAACTTTACACAAACAAATTTCAAGTTAGGCTGATGTTTTTGTTTTGTTCTGAGTAAAGACTGCAATATTTGTATCCAAATTTCATGTTTGTGCCATTGATATCATTTAACAGTAAAATAAACCTTGCTGCAACTAACTGACTAAAGCTGTACATATTTTATCTTCCATTTGTATGGTTTTGATATCTTCTGATGCCATAAATTTCTCTCAGAGATGACAAGGAGGAAATCCAGCAGAAGATGCGGCTAGAAAAATAGATAGTGGCTGCAGAAAGAAAACCAAGGCAAAGGCTAAAGTGAGCATAGAGTTCATGAGTTTATGGTCTTTTCTGGGCTGATTTTGGTGACATACCTGCATTGTTCATACTGGAGAGAACATTATCCCAGTCTATGGATAGTGATCCCCCTTTGAAGAAAAGTGAATTTTTAATGGATTTCTGCACATTTCCTGAATCAAGAAAACTGTGCTCAAATAAAAATGAAGGGCTCTAATTCTGTTCTCATTTTACATATATATATATATATAAATGAAAAAAATGTTAATTCTGAAGAAGGAATCAGAAATGCAGAAATATCTGTGAGGGAACAGTCAGGCTCAGAGGAATTTTAGCTGTTCAGCTTAGTAAAATACACATATTAAAGCTTAAACTTACCCTCATCTCAGTGTATACTTTTGGTTTTATGCATTCAATGCACATCTTTGATTAGGACAATTTTTTAATATGTCCATGTATATCTGATTCTGACTTCTTTCTTAAAAGCCTGTCTGTTGTGCAATAAATGCTGAGAATACTCTACTTTTTTAATTTATTATTATTATTTTTTTAATATCTGAAAAGTGCTCCTTTAGTTTGTGAAGGCACAAAATCACATCTGCATATTGAGTCCAAAGGCTTATAATAATGACTTGGCATTTGGTTGATTGGTGGACAAATGTTGAATGACTGAATCATTGCCCCTTAAGTTAAATACAGAGAAACTGCAGATGTAGCTTTTGCCAGTAATGACTTTCAGATATTCCTTGGGACTCCTGTGCCTCCAAATGCAATTGTCAACTGACCCAGAAATATCATGGCTGCTTATGTAATTAGGCAGCTCAGTCGTGATGGTACAACTGCCAGCAAGCACAATAGCCCACAGAATGATCTTGTTTAGTTTGTGGTTTTAGCAAGGGATCATTTGAATAGCATGTAAGAGTAGGGACAATTTTACTTATCCAGAAATATTTCCATGACAGATCCTCTTACAAAGCAAGTATGAACCAAAAAATGTTTTGGACAGAGCTCAAAGTGATGTTTTAACAGAGTAAATGTTAAATGCCATGCATTTTCTTGTGACTTCAGATTTTGTCCTTGTTTGAAATCAGAAAAATAAAATCAAGAAACGACATACATTTTTCCATGAGAAAAATAATGAAAAAGAAATATTTTGGCATTTTTTAAAAGAATAGTTGTATTTTAACCTTGAAAAAATATCAAGTGACCATGGGGCACTTTACTCGACACCCGGCCTGATGGCCACAGACGGGTCCCTATCTTTTAGGGGAAAACGGATCCTGGGCCAGGAGCTGGCAGGGCTCATTGAGAGGGCTTTAAACTAGGTAAGAAGGGGGACGGGGATGAAGCAAGGATTGTTGGAGCTGTGCCAGGGGGAAAAATAGCAAGGCCAGGGGATAAGGCAATGGCCCAGCTGAAGTGCATCTACACCAATGCACGCAGCATGGGTAACAAACAGGAGGAGCTGGAAGCCATCGTGCAGCAGGCAGGCTACGACTTGGTTGCCATCACGGAGACATGGTGGGACCACTCTCATGACTGGAGTGCTGCACTGACTGGCTATAAACTCTTCAGAAGGGACAGGCAGCACAGAAGGGGTGGTGGTGTGGCTCTCTATATTAGAGAGTCTTTCGATGTTGTAGAACTCGAGGCTGGGAATGACAAGGTCGAGTCCCTTTGGGTTAGGATCGGCGGGGCCAACAAGGCTAGCGTCCTGGTCGGGGTCTGTTACAGACCGCCGAACCAGGATGAGGAGACGGATGAGGAGTTCTACAGGCAGCTGACAGAAGTTGCGAAATCTTCAGCGCTTGTTCTCGTGGGGGACTTCAACTTCCCTGACATATCCTGGAAGCACAACACAGCCCAGAGAAAGCAGTCTAGGAGGTTTCTGGAGAGCGTGGAAGATAGCTTCCTGACGCAGCTGGTTAGTGAGCCTACCAGGGGTGGCGCCCCGCTAGACCTTCTCTTCACAAACAGAAAAGGACTGGTGGAGGATGTGATTGTCGGGAGCTGTCTTGGGCAGAGTGACCACGAAATGGTGGAGTTCTCTATTCTTGGCGAGGCCAGGAAGGGGACCAGTAAAACTGCTGTATTGGACTTCCAGAGGGCTGACTTTGTGCTGCTGAGGACACTGGTTGGTAGAGTCCCTTGGGAGGCGGTTCTGAAGGGCAGAGGAGTCCAGGAAGGCTGGGCGCTCTTCAAGAGGGAAATCTTAATGGCGCAGGAATGGTCTGTCCCCACGTGCCCAAAGATGAGCTGGCGGGGAAGAAGACCAGCCTGGCTGAACAGAGAACTGTGGCTTGAGCTTAGGAGAAAAAAGAGGGTTTATAATCTTTGGAAAAGTGGGCAGGCTACTAGGGAGGACTATAAGGATATTGCGAGGCTGTGCAGGGACAAAATTAGAAAAGCCAAAGCTCATCTGGAGCTCAGTCTGGCTACTGCCGTTAAAGATAACAAAAATGCTTTTATAAATACATCAACACAAAAAGGAGGACTAAGGAGAATCTCCATCTTTTACTGGATGCGGGGGGAAACTTAGTTACAAGAGATGAGGAAAAGGTGGAGGTGCTTAATGCCTTCTTCGCCTCAGTCTTTAGTGGCAATACCGGTTGTTCTCTGGATACCCAGTACCCTGAACTGGTGGAAGGGGATGTGGAGCAGGATGTGGCTCTCACTATCCATGAAGAAATGGTTGGTGACCTGGTACGGCACTTGGATGTGCACAAGTCGATGGGGCCGGATGGGATCCACCCAAGGGTACTGAGAGAACTGGCAGAGGAGCTGGCCAAGCCGCTTACCATCATTTATCAACAGTCCTGGCTATCGGGGGAGATCCCAGTTGACTGGCGGCTAGCAAACGTGACGCCCATCTACAAGAAGGGCCGGAGGACTGACCCGGGAAACTACAGGTCTGTCAGTTTGACCTCAGTGCCAGGGAAGCTCATGGAGCAGATTATCTTGAGAGTCATCACGCAGCTCTTGCAGGGCAAGCAGGCGATCAGGCCCAGTCAGCATGGGTTTATGAAAGGCAGGTCCTGCTTGATGAACCTCATCTCCTTCTATGACAAAGTGACGCGCTGGGTGGATGAGGGAAAGGC
>CM021699.1:87911667-87979093 GCA_011074415.1 Stictonetta naevosa | reverse complement strand
GCCTTTCCCTCATCCACCCAGCGCGTCACTTTGTCATAGAAGGAGATCAAATTCATCAAGCAGGACCTGCCTTTCATAAACCTATGCTGACTGGGCCTGATCGCCTGCTTGCCCTGCAAGTGCTGCGTGGTGACTCTCAAGATAATCTGCTCCATGAGCTTCCCTGGCACTGAGGTCAAACAGACTCAGTAGAACAGCATGGAGCATTTGAAACAGCAAAGCATGTGACTGATCATAGGTATTTGTGCTCTGAGCTCCTGGACAGATAAAAACGTGGTGTTACAATGTGATGCACAGAAGAAAGAAAAATACTGATGGCAGAAAGTGTAAAGGAATAGCCAGATGTTTATCGAAGTATTCTTTTAGTGGGATCCAATACCTCTGTGGCTGTACTCAAATATAGAAAGAGCATTTGGCTTAGTCATTTGGGATGAATTGGTAGCAATGTCTTAGCAGTGGTTATTGTATGTTATACCTGAACTTCAAAATATAAATGTTGACTAGTGGCAAGCATCAGCAAGGCTTCCAAAGTGATGACAGAATTTGTTGCATGTCAGTGCAGGAGATTTTGATGAGATACGACTTTACTATAGATGTTCCACAGGCTGAACATTTCTGGACATTACCAAGTTGCTAAAAAGGTTGTTGTATATCATCTTGATTGAATCGATTTTGCTGTTTTAAAAAATGCACAAGAAAAACTTAAAATAGGTATTGAGCAGCATGACTGATTAGCACAGCAGGCATAAGTCATGCAGAGCAGAGTATGCAAAAAGAGTCTTACATTGTCAGAACACAGAGCTGTAACTCTGGGACATCTTAATCAGGAGATACTGCAAAAACATATGTGTCCCACTGGGATTTGCAGTTTCTGGTAACAGATTTAAGAGGGTTACCAAGAGTGTATGCAACAACAGCAACAACAACAAAAAACAGCTACAGAAAGTTTTATGGTACTCAGGTTGGAGTATGAAAAGACAGGAAAGGACAAATGTATTAGAGATTTGAAAGGGAATCTCTCATAGATAAATGTTTTAGGAAACTGCAAACCAGAGCTAGCCAATAATCAGCAAAAGCACAGAAGTGATTGGAAGCAGTCTATCAACATTTAGTTGTGGTAGGGTCAGAAAAAGACACAAGCTTCAATAAAAGTTTTGGGAAGTATATAGTGGTATCACCATATTATATGTGTATAAAGCATTCTGTGAGACAATCCCCATATTGCTCCTTTCCTCAGATATTAATTCTGATGCTAATTCTGCAATTTTAGAAGAGACGCCTGATAACAACTTTAATCAAATTAGAAAGAGCTCAGCTAAAGCTCACTGTATTGTAAAGTCAAGTAAACAAACAAACAAGCAAACAACAATAACAACAACAAAACCTGTGTTCTGGCAAGGCTAGTATTCTCTGATCTGTAAATACATTGTTGGGTTTAAAATGAAAAATGGGGAAAGGATGACAGTGACAAAGACAGAGGGAAAAAAACCTCAAGTTTCAGAAAGGAAAGCATTACGAACAAGCTCAAAAGTAAAAAATGTAAACGGGGTAGGAGAAAAATAATGTAATCTTTGAATGGTAATATCACCGTGTTCTTTTAAAAAATTATTTCTTAAAACCATCTGCCTGTGACTGTTCCCTGCTGCTCAGGGAACAAAGCACTTTTGCTATAGTCCTGAGTCATCTTAAATTCTCTGTATCAAATGTGCAATGTTGTTATATCAGATTTAAAATAAAAATAAAAATAAAAAATTAAAAATTGTTGATGGTCTCTAATGTCCAAATAGAAATTGTCAATGTGAAAACTACCAGGTGTTTGGGGTTTTTATAGGGGACATAAATGGCTTAGCAAATGGTATCAATCACTTTCAGTGTCTCAAAGTAATACTAAGGAAAATAATAAGTGCAGACTGAAGTGCCTATAATAAGTTGGTGAATAATGACAAAATATTGTAGTTGACATAAAAAGAAATTATTTATTTTCTTAAGGAACATCTTATCGTGGGTAATGGGTATGACTGTTATGGGGCTATTGCATAGTTATGCAGGAACATCTCCTTTGGCTTTAGGGAACGTTTAAATTGCAAATAAGAATACTAATCATTTATTTTAAAGTTTCAAGAGAACAATTTATAATTCAAAATCAATTATAAATTATATTAGTTTTTGTTTGTTTGTTTTTATAATGGATGCTTTGAAGGAATATAATCCAAAAGGTATCAATCAGAGAATAAAATGTTAGTTTGTATACAAATATATTGAAGAATGCTTTACTTCATGTAGATAAATTTTAAATAGACCAGCATACTTTTATTAATGTGCAAGAAAACTGAAAGCTTGCTGTGATAGACTTGTCTTTTTTCTTTGTCTTCAAATTAAATGAACATTTACATTTTAAATTGTGGCCTGGTACGGTCTAAATGGCAAATGCAGCAGAAGAACTCTTAATTAATAGCTGCATTTATTACCAATTTTTAACTTAAAACCACTGCAATTTGTAAAAATGATTATAAATCACTTGAGTGTATACTCTGCATTTGGCAGCATGAAAATGCATTTAACTTTCAGTGATGATCAATTTTTAAAATAGTTTGTTCTACTTTAAAAACCCAATGCTATGGACATTCTCAACCTATTGCCTCATTAACTGCATTCATATTAAAATACCACTCCATTTAAATGAGAAGATAATTATAATACCTTGAAGAAAATGAGATGTTTTTTTCAATAATTAAATCTGAAATGAGATGCAGATAGTTTAGACCTGCTGCTTTCCCGGCCGGCTATTTAGTGCTGAATACCATTTCCATTGGTCACACTGAATTACAATATTAGATACCAATAACAGGGTAATACCTGATAGATTAAAATTGCTCATGGAGACAGTAGGATGAGAATTTACTGACCTCTGAATTTTTTATTAACCATTCATAATATGTCACATTTTTTTCCTATGTAGATTTTCAGTTGTATTCTCCCTTTTTGTATAGAACAGGGAAAAGAAGAAGGATGCAGAAACATTCATCCTCTTTCTTTCATTTCTATAATCCTGGTGGTGCAGCTCTGCCTTGCATGTCTAAGGATGAGTTGGTAGGATGAGCAAACAAATAAGTCTCTTACTATAGGTTGCTCGCACTGCATTGTTTCAAGACAGAATATACTAATCATGTCTAGCTCTAACATTTTTTCCTGCCCCACTTTATCAGCTTTTAGATATAGCAATATGGAGTTCAGAGTCAAGGCCATTTCTGTGCATGAACAGTAATCCACATATATCTGCAATCAACTGTCACCATAAATTTGGCAGTTCTTTTTGTCCATCTTAAGCATTAATGGCTCCTTTCTTCAGGAGAGGAAGTAGCAGAACATATTTTTTGCACTGGAACATGAAGGGAATTTCTCATTAACAAAACCTGCTGTCACCTGTTTCTTATGCTCTTATGCAGCATACCTTTATACTCAAATACAGAGAGGTATGTTATGTTCTGTATGTTTGTTACTGATCATAATTCTTGCTACTGATCAGCACTGAATAAAGGCACTATCACTACAATTTTCCAGTCTTATTTCATACATATCCTTATAAAAGTAATGTTTGTAAATCAATATCCTGCAAACATTGTAATAGTTTACGATAGATAATCATAACCTTATTTATTTACATGACTGTTTATTTAACTTGTTCTACATAGAAGCTAGATACATCAAATCAAAAAAAAAAGAAAAAAGAAAAAAAAAAAAAGTGTCCTTGTATTTCTTAGTTTGTATATAGCCTGTTGCCTGATGTCTGCCAGAATTATCTTTTAATGCTCAGAGCATTATTGTTTAGCATGATTTTTTTTTTTTTTTTAAAAAAAAACCAACAACACGAACAACAAAAACAAACAGAGATTATATGGACAACGCAGAAGGGGATTTTCAGCAATGAGATTTCCATTTGGCAGAAGGCTATTGCCTTAACAAAAGATACGATTTTCCCCAGAAAAATTTTGCTGTAAAATAAATGTTTGTAAAAGTTTTATCATTTCCCAGTTCATGACAGAACTGTGAATATGCAGATGGTATATAAACTGAATGTATCACATTTATACTGATTTAACTAATAAGCGATCTGGTAACTATCAAAAAAGAATTCATATCAGGTAGGCAAGCGCAGCATGCCTGAGCTCCCTGGTAGCACAGTACAAATGGCACATTGAGACATCACAGAGAATTAGCTTTCACGGTAGAAGCCAGTTACTCTAGGTTTAAGAATGCATCCAGATAATCCAAACACCCCTGCTCAGCAGCTGCCTAACCTTGGAAGTGCTTAAACCTCATTACATGTCCTTCTGGTTGGCGTTAAAATTCTCTGGCAGTGTATCTGTCGTTGGGTTCTGCTGTCTGGCTGAACATCATGATCAGGAACGGTGAGGCCTTCTCCTCCCACATGAGCTTCATGGGGATCCATGGGATGGGCAGAAGACAGCTGCTGTTCTCTGGTCTTCCAGTAGGATGGGACCCCTCCTAAAATTCACCCAGAGCTGGCCTGGTATTGCAAATTGCACAAGAGGGTAAGACTAATTTGCTATGCCCATACTTGATTGAAAGGATAAAAATCGTAATGATTAAAAGGCTCCTAGGCTGAGAGGAGTTTCAAACAGGGCTGAAGATACATCCTAGAGGAAAAAAAAAGCTGGCCATGGCAGCATGGAGCTGGTGCCCCACAGGTGGGCACAACCTATCTGCCCCTGGGGAAAGGAGGATGCTTTGCAGAGTGGCAAAGAGGAAAGACACGAGAAAGCATGACTTTGTGCCTGGTGCTGCAGTCCATGTTTGAAAATATCTGCAGATCAGCTCATCTTCTGATGTTCTTGGTGCCTTGAGAGTATTTATTTAGGAAATCACACTTTTTTTTTCTTTTTTTTTTTTTTTTCATTTGCACACTGTTACCTGTTTTTTTTGTTTGTTTGTTTTTTAACCAAAACTAAGAGCAGACAGTGACATGTATCAGTTACATGGAAATATGTTTTTAATTGTGATTTGTTTTATCCTTTGTAGTATATTTATGGAGTCTCTTCAGGTTTCTTCTGAACCAATGGCACATATATGACAGGCTTTATAATACTGCACAAGGCTGCAATCTCCCTTTATTCTTCCATGAATCTTATATTCCTTTCACCTCATTGCTTTAACGATAAATAATTTTTTAAAATGCAGTTTTATACCTAAATCCTTAGGCTCACTTGGTAGAAAGTTAGTAAAAGGGATTCAGACCTGAGTGGACTAAAGCACCTATATTCAGCGCAGGTCAACCAAATGAGTAGGAACACAAGCAGAAGATAAGAAACACACCTGCAGCTTGAATTTTTTACTGCCTAGAAGAGAGCCCTCTGAGCAGTGTGCTGTTTTTTGAGTACAATCTTCTGAAGCTGTTGGACGTCCCCTTCTGCTTGTGGAGATGCTCACTAGGTAGCTCTGGAAGCTCAAACCCATTTCACAGTTTCAGTGTCTGATTGATGTTGCAGTTTCAATCTTGCAGGAAATGTTCATTAGATCTGTCTGTGTATCTCAAAACAGGGTCAACATAAAGATTTCCTTCATCTGCCGGAGAGCTTAATTGGATAATCCTTCAATGATGAATTACATAATGGACTGACAGGGCTCTCTGAAGTCAACTGCCATTCTTATTTTACCTTATGATGTGGTGTGAGGATTAAAATTTCAGATTTTATGGTGCAGATAAAATAAAAGGAATCTACCAGAGAAACTGTACTCCTTTATTTGCAGCATGTGAGAAACTCACAATGATTGGAAAGGGATGGTAGAAAATTTCTTCATGTCATGTTTTGATTCAGATGTCTTTGAAATTGCTTCTTTTTGGACCTTAAGAATCTCAAGACCTCAAACATTGAGGCCAATTACTTTCATTTTTGATGTGAATAAATATAATTTCTTTTGAACACAGAACTAAGTGAATACATTTGCAGTGAATAGTTAAATTTCAAGTAGTGTTTAATATTTTTCTCTATTTTTTAAAGTTTAAAAATAATACAGTGTGAGTTCATTGTAAAATTTAAAAAGATGCTGACACGATTTATTAAAAATAAATTCAGATAGGAATGTTAGGTTTCCTTTTTTTTTTTTTTTTTCTTTTTTCTTTTTAATTGTAGTAGAGGCCCTATGTAAGGCAATTCTGCCTAGAAGAGATTCGTGAAATCTATTTTCTGAGGTGGTGGCATGTTAGAGGTGTTTCTTTGACCCAAACACATACAACACATAGACAGTATTAAAGGAAGGGAGGTAACTTCTGCTAAACTACAAGACTGTTAGTAACATATTAAAAGTTCAAAGCACATGAAATATAGTTTTATAGTAGACTTCATATCTTCAGTCTAGCATGTAGTTGGATAATGAAGACTAGAAATGAGCTTTTAAAGGAGTTTTGGGTGTGATAATAGGTCTTTTAGTGATAAATGTTTACGAGAATAAGATGCCTCACTCTTATTTTGAGGTGTCACATTTTGAAAGTTTTGATAATTCATGTACCTGTTTATGCTATTTTGTTAGCTCACAGTTGGCTCATCTCTACATTCCTTAGGATTTATGCCTTAAATAGCTGATAGAATTAGAATCTCTTAACATTCCTCAGTGAAAAATCAAGTGTAAACAATGGTTACTTTTTAAAATAGGATTTACATACATTATGATAAACCCGATACTCTCAGGAAGTAACTACAGGAGGGCCCTATTAATTCTAAACGAGCATTTCCTGTTCCTCTGTCCTCATCTTCCTCCTGGCACCCTTACCTTCCTCTCCTGGCAGACAAACAACAATAAAATGAGATTTCAAAGCTAATTGTGGTAGGACTGAAGTGCATGAATTGCTGATGTCAGGAAGGTTCCCTAGGCTTCATGATACAATTGAGCTTGTAGCCACATGCAGGTCTGGCAGGTACTATTGGCACCCAGGGTTCCTCACAAAAAAAGATTTGTCTTGGGTCAGAATGCCGAAACCAACAATAACCCATGTTGCATAAACAACACCAGCATTAAAACACCACTGCAGAAGTGTGAAGGCTAGCTTTGGCATTGAGAGGCACCTAATGAAGATTTACTGAGTCATTTAATAGACCTACAGAGGCTCTGTAAGTGTTTTATTGATCTGTTTTGTGTTCACAATAGCAATTTTAATTATTTTAACATTTTTGGAAATTAATAATTAGAATAGTTTACCTGCTGTGATTTTTAAATTAACAGAATTCTTTTACTTTGGGCTTTAAATATCAGCAGTAGCTTCATGGATGGAAAAATTTGGCAAAAATATTATTCAAAATTTCATGTTTCAGAATACCAGATGAAACAAGAAATTACTCATTTTTTTTGCTTCTTGGCTTGAAATTTAAACTCTTTCTTGATGTACATCTTTGCCTTTTGAACACTATCCTGTACAAAACAGCTGCCATTTACAGTGAAAAATAGATGTTCCATAGTGCTTTTCTCATGGGACTTTTTTTTCCTTTTTGTAAGTTTTTCCCCCTTAAACTGAAAGCAGTAATTCAGACTTGAAAGCATAAACTCTTGCTCTGTATATATGGAAAAGAAGGAAAAAAAAAAAAAAAAGAAAAATCCCTCCTCTTTTCACATAGCAAATGCCCCTTGGCCACTGATAATTGATTATTTTATTTCATCCTCAGTCTTTTCTGCTCTAGTCTGCTTTCACTAGCTATTTCATCAACTGTTTTTTGCTGTCACCTTTTGTTCATATTTCCGTGACTGTTTTTTTTTGCAGCTGAACATCTCACTGCTCAGGATATAGCTGGCTTTCTGTTTGTTTGTTTTTAATTCTGAGACTGATAAAAGCATATTAAGGTTAATGAATGCAAAAATTCTCCATCAGTTTTCAGAGATGAGAATGTCAGAGGTTCAAATTGGGTAAGCTCCCTAGTAACAGAGACATAATAAACAACATTCAGAATAATATAATCTGAGGTCAAAGTCAGTAATGATAAATTCATTGCAGTGCTTTAAAGTGTAATCTTTGTTTTTTTCACTATCCTGGATTTCTTTTCTTTCTCCATCCTATTTCCAGTTATTTGTACTTCATCATTCATTCCAAATTATGATAGCATCAGTTATTATTGCTACCTCTGTATTAATATAATTTGAAGCTTTTTCCTGAGCCTTTGACATCACTGGACGCACTGTTCTGGAACCTCATAATACTGATGGCCATAGCTTCTGCATGTTTTGAATGTATCTGCTCTTTGACTGGCTCAATAGTTCTGTGGCCTTTATATACAAACATATCGTAGCATGAGGTATTTTGAGTAACATAAAGTGTAGGGAGTAGTTCTGAGAGGGTCCATTGAGGCAGTTTTGTAACAATTTGGTTTTGTGAGATATGTATTGATATGTATATACCAGTTAGTCTGTTTAAATCTTCATTTAAAAATAAAAATTTTGTGAACTGTGCTTCCACATCTGTCTGATGCCAATATCCTTCCTTTTCCTGTCGTAATTCAATATTAATTCAATAATTAATATTGATCAATAATTAATATTGATCAATTTTCAAACTTGTAGAAGTCCAACTGAAATTAGAAATTAGTGAAATAATTCACAGTTCAGGAAGGCAGACATTGGAGAGGATGAGACAGATGAATTTTTTGTTCTGCTAGTGCTAGGCTGATGGTAATTGAGAAGTAAACGTAATTTGGAGAACTCAGAAGGCTTTACATGATAAAACTACTGAAGGCTCCCTCCCTGCCAGGTTATCTGTAGCACATCACTACAGCTGTACCTCCAGGTTACATTTTCTTTCATTGTATTGTTCTCCCTTACAACTGTTCATCACCATTTGCAATGTGGGATTCAGAAATTAGTGTTCAGTTGTGCCCTAGAGTCATCTGTTAGCCAAAGTATTGAAATTTGGAACCTCCTTTTACACTAGTGAAAACCTTTTAACTGATATATGAGAACTGGAACAAGAGTGAAGATGTTAACACTTGTGTCAATATAACCCAAGAAAGCAGCTGTTTCTTAAATGCATGATACATTTCACTTTTGGCCAAGCTGTAAATAGCAAGAATTTGCTTTCTTCTCATCCTGTGACATACTGTTTCAAGACTAGGATGAAATTACAAGATGTACAGATGTGCAGAGAGAAATGTTTCTGGGACTCCATTTAAAACAAACAAACAAACAAAAACAACAACAACAAAAAATGTCTTTACTGGCTTTCTTTATGCAAAGATTTAAACGTGAAAAAGAAAGGTTCATATTTACTGGTTTTAATTTTCTCTTACCTTAATATTTACATCTGCACTGTACCATTTTTTGTTTGCTTGTTTTCATGCATACACATTGTGAAGACATATGTCTCACAGTAAATATCTGTCATTAGTTATCTGATTTCAATCACGTTTACATAGTTATCACAGTTAAGCGAATGTATGAAAAGATTCATATTTCTTTTTAATTTAAGTTTGCTCTTGTTATGGATAATAAGTGACACATGCTATTTAGTCTTGTTGCCTGGGCTATCACTTTATCTTTCTAATGAACCTCTTTTTACATACCTAGATACATAACAATTTATTTCAGTATATACATGTTTACTTTATTAGAGATGTAATGGATAGACAAGTATTTTTGAAGAAGGCAACAGATCTCTGTAAGTTTGAACTAACAACAACAAATAACTTAGTTCTTGCTGTTATTATTTCCTCTGAAAGGAAGATTAGCATAGTTACCATGTTGTCACAACAAAGTTTATTCCTTGTCATGTAAGGCATTCTTAGGATAAGTATCACTGATCCATTGCCACTCAAGTATGACACCTTGAGCCAAAAGAAATTTTAAGCCTGAAAAAAATGTTGTACCACCTCAGAATAGGCTAAAGAAATTAAATTGAATTCTATATCAAAAGCTGTACCTTGGTCCAAAACCAGGTCAATGCCAGATCAGCTCTCCACCTCATCGTGACCTGCTGTCACAGAAAAAACATGCTCTATTCTGAAAGGTGTTTGAATCCACTGGCCAGTCTTTGAGTCTTTTACTGCAGTGCCAGTAATTGTCAAATACAGTCATTTGAAGTACTGAGAAACAACAAAATGTCTCACTGTGTTTTATTGATACAATTTAATGGATAAGATTGCTTTTGTCTGGTTGAGAGGCACACCTGAATAGCTGGAGTTAGGTTTATTTGGTTTAGCTTTTTTGTATCATTGTATAGCAGTGTGACAGAAGTGTCTGTCCATGCTGACATGCACACTTGGGTTCAAGAATTCAAGATATACAATAAAGGTGTCAGTAGTGCCTCTGAAATAAGTATCACATGGTCAGTTGTGGCTGTCAAATAAAAAAGTCTAACCTGATAGTGTGTGGAAGCAGTGATATTTGGTTTGTATTTTCAAGACTTCGGCTGATGAGAACAAACAATAATGACAGAAGAAACATATATTTAACTGTGATGTATGTGTATTTGCAACTGCATTATTTATATTTTAACTCAACATGTTATCTTTGTTGTTAAGATTATTTTAAAGTGAAAGACTTACTGAACTCAGACCTGGAGAAGTTACATCATACGTGTGTGTTTATGTTGCTTTTGGATGGTCATATTCCTTGACTCCTTCCAAGGAGATTATTATTAAGGAGATGCAACACACCACCAGGAGCTCTGAGAATTTACATAGCATCGTTTTTTCTCTGTATAACACTTCATGCGGAGGTCAAACTAGGTATGAAGAACTGTAGAAGCACTAAGCTATCCCATTCATAAAAACATTATTTCAGTGTCCCCACGCATGCAAAAAAAAAAAAAAAAAAAAAAAAAAAAGAAATACAGCATTTTTCAGTATTAATTTATTCAGATAGTAGTACTCGCTGCACTCCTGGTGCCTTTCAAACTAATGAGTCGTTTTCTTTCAATACTGTAAGAAGAAGGATTATGATAAGCAAAATATTTTTTTTTAATACATGCATGTAATCCAGAATATAAGTATTAAATTATGTCAGACAATGCCTTGCAGTTCCTGCATAGTACTGTAACTCAGGATTGAGATCATTTCCTTCTTTCAGCTGCATTTTTGTATCTTGACTTGTTTAGATTCCTGTAAACACAATCGTTATTCTGCTTTGTAATGGCTGACATTGGGATGATTACAATATAACAGTAATATTTTTTCCTCTAAATTACTGATACTTTTATGCCTATTTTCATGCAAATGCATGTTTTTACTGAGAATAAATTACAGGCATGACTAGGTAGATCAATAATCATAATAATGATAATGGTTATAACTTTATATATTACACAGGTTCTGGTTGGGATGGAGTTAATATTCTTCATAGCAGCCTGTATGTCGTTGTAATTTGGATTTGTGACTACAACAGTGTTGGTAAAACACCAGTATTTTGGCTATTGCTGAGCAGTGCTTGTGCAATGTTAAGGCCTTCACTTTTCCCATCTGTTCCCCTGCGAGTAGGCTGAGGGGATACAACCTGGACAGCTGACATAAACCGACCATTCCATGCTGCATAGTGTCATGCTCAGCAATAAAATCTGAGGCGAGAGGGTTTGGGAGGATGTAGACTTTGCTCAGAGAATGGCTGAGCATTGGTTTACTTTTGAGAGGTGCTGAGTGACTGTCTGCATTAATAGCTTTGTGAGGGGTTTTGTATATATGCATTTTTATTTTATTTTACTTTGTTTTACTTTACTTCGTTTTACTTTACTTTGTTTTATTTTATTTTATATTTTCATTCCTCTTTTGATTCACCTATTAAGTTATCATTGTCTTGACCCAGAACTCTTCTCACTTATGCATTTCTTCACTCATCCCAATCCTGCTGCAGGGTTGAGTGAGTGAACAGCTGTGTGGTGCTTAGCTACTGTCTAGGACCAATGCATTGCATATATAAAAATTGTTCTTCATCACAAGAAGTTAAGCTATGAAAATAGAAGCTATGAATTTAACATTAATTTAAACATAAAGTTAATGAATCCATCTATCTAGCAGAAATACAGGAGTCAAAGGGGCATTTGTAAATCCATGTAAAGAAGCATCTGCAAGGTGAAACCAGACCTGATCTTTGAAAATATACAATCTGATTTCTGGTTGTATGTTATATCCATCTTTATGAAAACACAGAAAATACAGAAATTTACTGAAGATGTGAGTAGACATCTAATTTTTTTTTTAAAACAACAACAACAACAACAACAACAACTGCTCCCCCCCATTAAACTCATAAATACTGGACACAAAAAAGACTAGATTTATAGCCATAGCAAATAATGATTTTCATCAGAGAATAACAACTGCTTATCATAATAATTTTCCAAGATGATGATAGATGGTTTGGGACATATTTAAGTGGGCTTTCTATAGCATGACTATTTTTAAGTATTTAAAGGAATGCATGAAAGCAAGCAATCAAAGCAATGTGTCTGTTAGATCGTATTTATGCAGAATGAGATTTATCTCTTCCGTTCAAAGATCTGACTTCATCTTCTCCATCCCTTTTGTTGTCATTATCTTAGAGAAGAGAAAATTCTAAAGTGCATTTCTTCCAAAACAGACATCTAAAGTAGTTAAGTCGAAATGTATTTTTAAACAGTTTACTTATCTTCCTTGATTGTAAAGGAAGTCTAGGTTTGGAAGTTGAAATGCAGCTATCTACAGCCATTTAAAGTTGGATGACATGAATCCTGTCTTTAATGACAGAGGGCAATGACCAAGGGATTCTGAGAATTATGTGATTTGATGGTGAAGGAAAGATTCAGATTTTTATAACACCTACATGGAGGCACTATTCTTTGAGTATGCTTTTGAAAGCTACAAAGACTGATTTCTTCTAGAGGTTCCTATTTTCTTGTTTTCTTAAATGTTTTTTCCTTTTCTTTCTTGCTTTTCGGTGCCTGATTATTTATTTATTTATTTATTTATTTATTTATTTATTTATTTTCAGCTAGTGTATAACAAATTTTCTCAATGCAAAATTTAGGATCACAGAAGAGAAGAACATTATTTTTAGTCTACTTGTAGAGTGCTCAGTACATTGTTAGCATTTAATAATATATATATTAATAATAAAAAGACATAACCCTTCTCATTCAAGACTACAGAAATATAACTATTAAAGCAGAATTAACAAGCCAAGTGACATCATAACAAGAGAAAAGCAGGTTGCTTTCTCATTCAGAGTTCTTCAGGTGTGACTTAATTTATTTGATGTATTACAGCTGCATTATTGATGGTTCCTATCATCTGCACCAACAGAGAGAGTTTATAAGATGGTGTTACAGATGATATTTTCCAGTAGGAGGTTTAAAGAAGAGAGCAAATTTAATGGAAACAAAAGTATCTTAAAATAAAGAACAGTCTACAGACAGCGAGAATAATATTTGAAACATCTCACAAAACCTTTCAGAGAAAGCAATTAAAGAGAAAAATAAATGTCTGATGTGAAAGATAAAGGAACAAGAATAAGTCTTGCAAACTGCTGTCAATCCAAAACTAATCAAGATGAGACAGAGGAAGCTAATTAATCTGGAGCAAAAGTTCAGATGTTTACTATTGAAAAAGCTTAAACAGTAGGGGAAGAAATCCATCTGAGCTTCTGATGTTAAAAGTCCAATGGTTCATTGGATTTTTCCTCAAATTAAGTTATGAGATTGATTTACAGAAGCAACTTTGGAGCAATAGTTACTTTTTTTTTTTCCTTTTTAGTTTAATTACAAATAAATAAAACTACTTAGAAATACATATTTCTAAGACATTGCATTAAAGTACTTTGACTTGCTTAATATGATAATATTTTGATAGGCTTATATGAAGTATTAACTCCTCCCTAACATTTAAAACAAAATTATATCCGATGATATAAGAAAAATCTTTACATTATAACTATTTCAATATTTTTTTTCCATGAAACTTCTTTTATCTAAAATTGAAAAATTTCTTGCATCTTAAAAAAAAAATAAATTAAAAAAAAATGAAGATGGAGACAGTGAGATGAATGTTAAGATTCTTTCTTGAAAAGATCTAGCGTATTCATATTATTGTTATCTTTTAATTTTAATTTTGTATTTTATAGTAATTTCAACCCAAATGGATGTGAAGTGTCCATCAGGAAAAAAAGAAAGAAAAAAAAAAAAAAAAAAGCTATCATTCTGCCACAGTGCATTTCAGCTTTTCAGCTCAGCTGTAACAAAAATCTAACAGATCATGGCTGTGCAAAAGTATCCTGAAGCACTAGCTGGAGCTACATGGTTTCATTAGACTTCCATCGATTTTTTTTTTTTTTTAAACATAATGGATTGAGGCTTATGCCTTTTCTTTCTATATTGCATATTTATCATATATATATATGAGTTAAGCACTTTGTGTGACTTAAGGATAACTACTGAAGCATTTGTTTATCTGGGCTTTAGTTACCCAGGTCATGACAATAGGCCTGTTCATCTTTACAGCACTTGTTGGAGCTCATTTTATAAACTGAGAAAGTTCTTTTGTAGGGATATATACTTACCACCAACAAAGTGGATCAGGAGCCATTCTCTGACCCTGAGTCTAACTCACTTTGCACTGGTCATGTTCATGTCCTCTTAATCTATAAAACTTGGTGGTTGCATCAAAAAAGCACATAGAATCATAGAATATCCTGAGTTGGAAGGGACCCATAAGGATCATCAAGTCCAAATCCTGGCACCATGCAGGTCTACCCAAAATTTTAGACCATGTGACTAAGTGACCATGTGACAAACGCTTCTTAAACTCCAACAGGCTTGGTGCAGTGACTACTTCCCTGGGGAGCCTGTTCCAGTGTGTGACCACCCTCTCAAACACAATGAGAACATCTCCTGAACCAAGACAGGCCATTCTTTATGTGAACCAAAATAGTACCAGTGCTGGTACCATCATTATGGCAGTATGGATAATCATGGTCCTGTGTCTTTTTAGTTTAACTTTTATTACTGTAGGTATCCTTAGTAGCCTCAGTGCTTAACATAGTAGTGGCCACCTGATGGCACCTTTCTTTATTATGATTAGGTTCTTTCCAGTCAAAGTAAAGAGAAGTCACTGGTACTGACAGAATTAAACCCAAGAAGTATCAAACTCAAAGTACAGATTTGCTTTTTCCTACTGAGAGAGTCAGGCTAAAGACTTTTGTTGCAATGGTCTGAGTGAATAAAGGAGATAATGGATATGAATTCTTGTCAAGATAAGCTACATAATGCCAACTACATAAGCTCCTTCTTCAAATCACATGGAAAATAAAAACAGATCTTAACATGTACTGCTAACCAGATTTCTAATGGAGGGTTGACTATATATTATATAGTGTATATATATATATATTTAAGTGTTTCAAATACAAAATGACTTGTTTACATAGTTGCTTTTATTATTATTATTTTCTTACAACATTAGATTTGAAATTTCATTACAAAAATTTTGTTAGGTTTTCCCTGTTACACATAATTAAAATTAAGCCTTCTTTCATACAGGATTAATCTGGAGGAAAAGCTGAGATGTTTACTATTGAAAAAGCTTAAACAGTAGGGGAAGATTTTCTGTTACACTTACCAAAATACTTATTCTAAATTTTATCCTACTTGTGAGATTGATTGTGAATTCAGATATTCATTACGATATAGAGATATTAAATTAGATCCTCAAGAGGCAGTCTTGCTCTGTCTTTCATGCTTTATTGGTACAGGTTGACCATCAGATGCAGAAAATAACACTGTTATCTCTTTTTATGATTACAAATACTGATGCGTGTGTGGAGTTTTCTCCCTTAAAAAAGGGACATTACTTATGAATGAAGGTCAACTCCCCTTACTAACCTCTTTCTCCGTGACCTGAAATCTAAACCCATTCCCTGGTTCTTTTGACTTTCTAATCAACTAATAATATAGTATTATTCTCTAATCCTTTGTATTATCCTTATCTCCATTCTTCCATCACATTCCCTTTGGGGTGCATGTAAGCTTTTCTTCATTGCCTATAACAGAAGATAGACAATTTGTATTTTTTTTTTTTTAGACAAACAAACATACATGATTTTAATATGAATATATGATCTTGAATTATAGTCCCATCCTTCAGCTTGTGTTGGTCTACCTAAATCCTGCAGAAGATTTCTAAATTCAAGATATCAGTCTATCTGCCTTGTTTTCAGGGCTGTGAACTGCTTGCATTCCTAGACTCTATTGATACAGCTCCACTTAATTACAAAATGCTTCATCCAGGTCTGATTTTGTTTTGTATTTAACACTGTGAAATATATAACTTTTTGGAGAATAGAAGATCTGAACTTTATATCCTCCCATAATTACTCTTATCACTAAATTAAGACTCAGGCATACTGTGTCTGAGCCTATGATTCTGGAATTTTTGGCTGCACATTGCTTTAAGTTTCAACAGAAATGAGAGAGAGAGCTCTCATGTGAAATTCACGTGGATTTGTGTTTAGGTACTTAAGGAAAATGAAAGGTGTTGTTTTAATCTATGATTATATCACAGACCACAGGGCATCCAGCTCCATAGGTGAGGCTAGGATCAGACATTGGATTTCAAGAGGCTGGAAAACCTGTTGACTATATGTACTAACTCTTGAAGAAGCTGACATTTCACTTACATGGATTGGGATTATATCTGGAAATACCTGTATAATACTTGAATCTTAAATCTACAGTCATAAATTTTCTGGGTTTCTCCTCTGACTGCCCATGGAATTTAGATGATTAGATTAGGCAAATGGAATGCCCCCTTTTATACCTCTAAGTCAAATAATTTAAGATCCAGATGGAGTGCCAGCTAAATTAGGTATCACCTACTTCCTTCAGGGAAAGCTTCAAAAGAAAAATACCAGATTTGATCCATAAAGTTAACATTGCTATTCTAAAGTGGTCATTATTCACTTATTTTAAAAATACTATTTTGTAGGAAAGATGTAAATAATTGGGTTTCTTCTAAATTAAAAATGCTAACAAAGTTCTTGTCTGACTGAACATTCATTACCCAAAAAATAATTTTAAAGGTATGGCCTAGGTTACAATTCTGTTCAGCTCATATTGCTTTACCTTTAACTTATCCTAAAATTCAGCAATTAAGAAAAGCTCTAATATCTGCAGTGGTCTATACTACTGTGGTGGTTTTACCCAGATGGGTAGCTGAGCTCCACCACAACTACTCTTAATCCCCCTTCTCAAAGGGAAAGGGGGAGAAAATATGATGAAAGAGGTTCAAACATTGAAATAAGAATTGGGATCTCACTCAACAGTTATTGTCATGGGCAAAGCTAACTCAGCATAGGGAGATTAATAAAATTTATTACCTATAGCTAGAGCAGTGAGAAACAAAAAAAGCAAACTGAAAACTCCTTTGCCACCCCCATCCACCCTCTTCTACCTCCTCCCCCCAAGGGGTGCAGGGGAACAGGTAATGGGGGCTGTGGTCAGTACCTAACACTTCGTCTCCACCACTCCTTCATGGTCACTCTCTGTCCCTGCTCAACGTGGGGTCCTTCCCATTGGATGCTCTCCTTCCTGAACTGATCCTGCAGGGGCTGCCCACAGGCAGCAGCTCTTCAAGAATTGCTCCCACATGGCTCTGTACCACAGCTCCATCCCTCAGGAGTAAACTGCTCCAGCACGGGTCCCCCTTGGGCAGCAGCTCCCTCCATACCCCCTGCTCCTGTGTGTCATCCTCTCCACATGCTGCAGCTCCGGCCCAGGGCCTGCTCCTGCAGGGGCTCTCCATGGGCCGCAGCCTCCTCCAGGGTGCATCCACCTGCTCCACTGGGGGCTCCTCCATGTGGAGATCTGCTCCATGTGGGACCCATGGGCTGCAGGGGTGCAGCCTGCTCCACCAGGGGCCTCTCCACAGGCCTCAGGGGAACTTGAGCACCTCCAGGCCTCCTTCTGCAGGAGGAACCTTGGAACCTTAATAACCTTGGTTTCTTCAGGGCTGTTTCTCACCCCCCTCTCCCAGCTGTTGTGTCACAGAAGGTTTTTTCCGTTTCTTAAATCTGGTCTCCTAAGAGGAGTAGAGGAGTAAACAACATCACTTATTGGCTTGGCTCTGGGCAGCGGCAGGTCCCTTTGGAGCCATCTGAAACTGGCCCTTAGAATCTAACATGGGGCAGCTTCTGAATTCTTCTCACAGAGGCCACCCCTGTAGGCCCCCACTACCAAAACCTTGCCATGTAAACCCCATACATCTAAAGCTATTGCCTGGTACCAATGGTAGAATAATCTGAGTTAATTAGAGCTCATGACAAAAATCACTTGCTTTTAGCTACTCTTTCTTTCCTTTGAAGAACGATGGTGACACTTAGACTCAAAAGGTCAACTTGATGTGGAGCTAGCTCTTCACTACAGATCTGAAAATCCCATAAATACAAGGTTGGATTGGACCTTGAACTATGATTGCCTGCAATTCTTACAACATACTTTGTCATACCACTGAACAGGAGGAAAATCAGTTGAAGTTGTGGTATAATGGCAATGTTTTATAAATAATTTATAGAAACATATTCTTAAAAGAGAAGAAAGCTTTTTAGGTTGATATGAATGTATCTCAGTAAGTGGAGCCCACTGGCTGAAAGAATGAATCACAGTAATGAATCACCTAGAGCATCCGTTTTCTGTGACTCAGGCTCTTGGTGTTTCTGAGAATAGTAAAAGTAATAACTTTAAACAAGATGAGAGATAAATATTCATAAGATCATCTGAGAATTATTTAAAATATATATGAAGCAATTCATAGAGTTGGACATGAAGTTCATGTGCAGTGTTTTTACACTATTACAGAGGTAGAACAAAAATGTTTGCATTTTACAGATCCATTCCCATTCTCGTTTGCAGAATAAAGAAGTTACATGCAATGTGCAGAATTGTCCAGTGATGTACTACATACAGATAAGATTACAGTGACTTAATTATTGGAACCATTACCTCACTCCACAAATAGTCACAGTCCTTTCTCAAATGACAAGATTTCAAATAAATTAGCATGTTAGATGTCTAAGTAACCAAATAACTATTCGTAAGCTTCACCAGCAATGACGTGTTGTATAGCTGTTTTTTAAGTATAAAGGTGTTTCTATAGGTAATAAGTGCTCTATTCAAAATTTATCTGATGTTGGGGAAGAAAACTGCCTCTAAAAGTAGGAAATCTTCATAGCAAAAAAGGTTCTTCTCAATTGTCTTATTAAGAATACTGATTATTCTGGAAATCTTTCATCAAGGAAAATTTGAATGTGATAAACAATAAAAAGGCAAAGCCCTGCATTTCTCTGATTCTTTCAGACATTTTTAAAAATAAATTTGTATTGATTCTTTTTCAACTGTTTCTATACTAGTCCCTCTCTTCCTCTCCTTTTTAACAATGTTGGTGGCATACACTTCTATTCCAAAATAAAGAAATAGAATAAGCATCATTCTTGAGTGGGAGTATGCTATCCGTCAGGGTTAACAGCAGTATTTGTGGATCTGGGATATTCTGTGCCCTTTCCTGTAAATCAGCAACCTCTCTTATCTATGTTTCAGAAATTATGTGTATGTGATAGTGACAGAACAAAGCAAAAAGGGCATGGCACTTTTGCATAATTCGGCTTCCATCAAAGGAAGCAAATCTGGCCAAATCATAAATATACAGTTATGCTCAGCACAGGACTGCTGATCAAAATGAGAAAAATAACAACTGGGAAAAATCAGAATATCTTTCCATATACAGGAAACGTAAAATCTTCACATCTCCAGACAGTCTGAAGAACAGTGTTGAATTACTAATCTTAACCTAACTAATCTCATGGGGACTTAAGTGTCATGTCAAGAGCTCATTTGAATACCATTCAAGCCATTAAATAGTTTGTGTCATCATGCTGAAACTGTTGAGTGAAGAATCTGCAAACAACAGTAATCATCTCAACATGAGAAAAAATCCCCGAAGACACTAAGAACTCAAGAGAGAGACAGAAATATAAACTGAGGATCCAACTTGAATCTTAGACTCCACTGACAGAAGCACAGAAGGAACTGCTTGCACACATCTTGGAGATCGTTGGTGGTATCAAGTTATTTTCTTTATTCTTTCCCTTTGCTTATCATTGGAGTGGGCCGACTAGATGCTCATTCCGATGGAAAAGCTTGTTACCAACTCTTTTTACAATGTGCATTTTCCTCTTTCCTTTCCTCAAGCCTTTTATCTTCCACTTTGCAGTCTTTTTGAAACTCATAGTTTCTGAACTGTTTAGGCAAAAAGGGAATTGTGGAGGTTATCTATTACAACCCTCTGCTCAAACGTTGACTGATAAGCTCTAATACAATTTTGAATTCATTCTGTCCTTGAAAATGAACTGTGATGGACAGTCCACACCTACTGACTGTAACAATAGACTCAGCCCCCCCATCTTGTAGAAAACTGTTTTATTTTATTCAAAATGAATGTCTATTCATGTGGCAATGCCTTAACTTTGTTTCCTTTGCTTCCTACCATTTCACATAACATTTATTAGTCAATTTTCTCAAAGTCGTCAGTGATAAGTGTGTTAAATAGAAGAGAGCCTGAATGGTTTAAATACTAAATATTGCCATATTTTTGAAGGCCTGTAAAATATAAAAAGATAAATACTTGCAGAATGACTTGCCAAAAACTGTAATGACAAGTTTCAGCACTTGAGGATTTTTCTTCCATTTTGTAAAAATTGCATTTTTCAGTTTTACGTTTTTATTGATGCTGTTGTACCCACATTAGTGAATCCCTGTAGTGCTGAATTAAAGTGTTTCAAAATGAATACATTGTGATATAGTTTGAAAGAACGTATATTAGCCAATTCAGCTGAGATAGTCAAGGAAAAAAAGTAGTACAAAAAAAGCACCATAAATCACTGTAATGTAATCACTGCAATAAGTTAATGTGGTCTTTTGTGGAAGCTTCTGCATGCTTTAAAGACATAGCATGTTTAAGACTTAGCAAAAATTTATATTAAGAGTTATGCAGTAATACTGAAAATGTAATAAAACATATAAATCTAAAGGTCGACATAATGGTATAATATTGAACTAAATGTTGAATAATCCTGGTTTGTCTCAAATAGATGGTGTGGTTGCACATGCAAAATTAGCATGTGTGCACACCATTTATAATGAATAAAATCCAAGATATCCATCCTTACCACACTGGCAGTCACTTCCAGGAAAAAGATAAAAAATCCCTGAAAAGAGGGATAGACATATCCATCCATGTAGCTGGAGAAAAGCATTTTTGCAATTCTTGTTCTTCCTGCAGAAATTTGTTCAGACAGAATTGTATTTTTATATTTTTAAGGCTGTCTGATATGTTCCTGTTATAGGAAATAGTTAAGACCTTTGGAGATGTTTATATTTTACCTCAGATATTGCTGCTGTGACTGGTAATATTGTCTGCCCCTACAAGCACAGAACTGATGAGAAGAAAGGCTTAGCAACTGCAAGTTTGAAAAAGCTTATAGGCTTCTAGCTGTATCCTGGGCTGCTCTGTGTCTTCTGTCATTAACAGAAGATATGAGTATTCTGAGGTAGAAAACTGAGTATTTTAGGAAACTACAGGAAGAAGAATTAATAACTGGATCACCACATCATTCCTTTTAGCAGGAGAGATGGAGAGAGAAGGTGTCGAGGAAGGAGGAGAGCAGTTATGGTCTTCTGTATAACAGAAGAACAACTGCATAAGCCCTTTTGACAGTCCAGGTGTTAAATTAGTCTTCAGAACTGTCTGAGGAAAAAAGTGTAATTTCTCTCAATGTGGGAAGTAGAGACGATTTTTTTTAGCCATCTGGAAAACTGAGGGGTTGATGAAGGCAGCTCACTGAATATACAATTCTTCCTGATAGCAGCTGTCTAGTGCACTGGCCTGCTCATGACACCCTGATAACCTGCTGCTGGATTTAGGGAAAAGGGAGCACTTTCAAATAGCTGCTGTTTTTCTGTGTAATGAAGAGGGAACTCCCTTTTCCCCTGAACCATCACACAGAGTGAGAACAGGAGAGCCTCGTGCTTGCTGAGACCAGTTATGGATGGGTCATGGGCTGATGACAGCCTCTAATGGAGAGGATTGATGATTTGCACTGTACAAGTTATTACTTGCTAACCCCTAGATGAATTAAGTTAATAAGGTTGTGAACCCAGTTAAACCACATCTGTATATGCTGTCTGTACTTTGTGTGTCAGGCTCAGTGATTAAGTTGCCTCTAGCATTTCATGGATTTGGATAGCCTTTCATTTTCAGCTGGTCTGTTTCCCATCAGCTGCCACACAGTGATAGGTCTCACTGTGCAATGTGCAATGTTCAGTGTAATTAATGAATGCAAGATAACCCGGTATTTATTACTGCAGTTTGTAAGTAAAAGATTAATGAGTGAAAATCACTTTTAATGCAGAGACTACTGTGCTAGGCCATTGCCCCACTAAGATCTCCCTCTGCATATGCAGATTTTCATGTTGGCTTTGATTTGAAGGGAAGAATCCATGCTTTTGGTTTTGAAGTACAGCTATAACATGCTCTGCTATCTGTTTTTGCCTAGAATAGTGACTATTCCCATCATTAATGACTAACATTGAATATTTATAATTTTTCTCTTTGAAAATATATAAAAACACTACAGAAAGGATTTCACAACTCAGAACATTGTTGTTTAAATGAATTCAACTGAGTTGTATTTCATACTGGATTGTCTGCATTTGAAGTGTTTTAATTATGTGTATTTGTACATGTATATTTTTTCCCTGACTGGGACACTATAATTTCATTTTTGTTCCTGTTGCTGACAAGAAGTTAACAGAATTTGTGATATCGTAGGAAAATGTCTACTTCCACTTAGAAAACTGTCAAATCTATGCAATTGCTGCCTGCCACTTTAATATAGATGTTCCATTAACTGTAGTTCTGCAGATGTCTTCCTGCTATAAAAGATCATATGTCTAATGCCAAGAGTGCCTGTGTACTTGGTAGAACAATGATGGAGAAAACAAATTTTTGAGAAACTGAGCCCTCTGCTGCAGACCTCCTACACCATCCCTGCAGAGCCACTCCTCCCCTCAACCTCTCAGGAGATCCATTAGACAAATAGCTGCTGCATTTCTGAATGCAAAATTAGAAGCCTTTGGTAAATCAACAAGGAAGTAAAAACCTTCAATTTGAAGAACCATCATAAAGAAAATCCTTGTAGCACCTTCATAATAGAGTCAAAGGACTTTGAGAGTTTGTGCTTCTGTGACTAGATCCTGGCACTGAGTGCTGCTTCAGCAGCATCCTGTGTATTGCCAGTGAAAATCTATCTGTAATTCATTACTCAGCTACTGCTGCATTTCATAATGAGATGCTGTTCTTTTTGTTTTACTTATTGTAGAACAAAATGTGTTCCCATTTATATTTATTTAAAGCATGACCAAAACAGAAAATACTTTTGTAACCTACACTTAATGCTACTCCCTTGCAAAATAGTTACTTGAAATGTTTGCTTGTACTGTACACACACACACACAAAATAAAATAAAAAATAAAATAAAATAAAATAAAATAAAATTATAGACCATACATTTCTTAAAATTCATTCACATATAAAACAATTCAGGGAAATAAGTATGATTGTCATGCCAATAAATAAATAAATAGTAATAATAATAAAAACCCACAAAATTATATTTTACCTTGCTTATAATATAGTGACTGCTGCTACTATTGAATTAAAACATGTATTAGAAAATACATTAATTCTTCTTTTCTTCCTTTTCTGCTACAGTGTGTCAGGCTGCAAGATAGCAATTTGGCCTTAATTTTTTTTGCGATATTTTAACATCTTATGGAAATTTCTTAAAGCTTATGTAGTATACTGTAGTATATAGTTATAAATAGTTCAGGACTCATTACATCATCGAAGTTGAGAAGATAAACCAAGACACATGTATTAAGTTTCCTTGACTTTTTTTTTTTTTTTATAAAGCTGCTTGT
This sequence comes from Stictonetta naevosa, assembly GCA_011074415.1. NCBI lineage: Eukaryota > Metazoa > Chordata > Aves > Anseriformes > Anatidae > Stictonetta > Stictonetta naevosa. The sequence goes on along the minus strand of CM021699.1, from coordinate 87,955,103 downwards.
TTAACATGCAAATCTCAAGGACATGCATCCCCAGGGGTGGTTGTCTTATGCTCCAGTAATGGAGATTAAATTTGTGGTAGTTAGCTAGCTAGCTCTTTTTCTAACAAGGAAACTAAAATTCATTAAAAACTAATTAGGAATGTATAGGAGGTTAATACTCCATGTTAAGCCTTATTAATGTGAGATAAGTAATTCATAAAGTATCAAAGGACTGCAATGGACAGAATTAAGAAGAATTATACCACCAAAAACTACATTAAAGTAACATTAAGGGTCTTGTTTAAGACTGAAAAAGCCAGGAAATTCAGAGTTAAAGCTAAATCCCTGTCTTTAATTCAGTTTTTTGATTTTTTTTTTCCCTGCTGGGGAATGCACATGATGGTCCTCCGTTAAGACTCAGAGCACATCATTAGGTGATCTTTTTCTACAATTTAAGTTTCAAAATTAATTAAAATATAAATAAATCTCAAAGAATATGGATTATTGACCAACTGCTTTCACATTCTTAAGATGCTTAACATAAAAATAATTTGCCACATCTGAGAAATGTATCTTCAGAACGTGCTATTACAACTACTTTCCAAGCCATGGTGACTTGCAGTTTTAGCAGTCAAAAAAGCTGTTAGGCTGTAATATTTATTTTCTGAAACATAGTTGTTTGAATCTCAACACATTTCTAAATTAAAGAATTAATTATTTTAATTTGTTTTGAATATTGCTGTGTTTAATAATATTTCTTTCATTCTGACTTGACTGAATAATTGAAAGTGAAGATTATTTAACAAAATCATATGATAATTTTTATACAATTATTTTTATTATAGTGTTCCAACCTCAACCCATACCCAGCTTCATTCCAACTTCAGTAGTGAGGGCATATGTACTGGTGCCCTCCCCCCCAAGCACTTGGACAGAATTTAGGGGCACAGCTTCACCATAGCTCTCCTAATCTGCCCTCTTTTAAATCACAGAAGGTGCTGACATACATGCCAGCCACAGTCCTTGAATGCAGTCCTATCACACTAAAGCACTTAACTAGAAAGTCTTGTACAAGCTGTCTTCAGCAATGTAAGAATTACTGAAATGGTATTTGGCTAAAGGATTAGAAAACGGCATTTGTGGCATCCTATACTTCGTGAATCTTTGTGCAGAGTGGGAGGAAAGTGAGGAAGAACAAGGGAAAGAAAGTATGTGCATAATGAACCTTGCATATGTTCATTATCATTCTGGTAGCAAATCCTGAAGAAGAAAGCAGACAAATCCAAATGTTTTTGACCCCAGCAAAAGGTTTTTTTTTGTGGCAAAAAGTCGAAAGAACCATTTGCTTCTGCACATGGGTAGAAATGAGAAGGAATGGTCCACTCCAGGCTATTGTATAAGGAAGATTCAAGAGGGTATTCTACCCTAGCAGCTGACTCCATTAGAACTGATGTGCAGGCAATAGATTTTTAATTAAAGTGAATTAGTGTTTGTGGGTTACACTACAAAAGTGAATTTTGTAGTTGATTTGAGTGAAAAGAAAGTAAGAAGATTTGACAACTTAAACACATGAGAAATACGAATACCTTACATTTTAAAGTGCCTTTTTTTTTCCCAAAGGAACCCTAAGTGTTTTATAAGCTACATAGATGAATTACTTCATCCATCACTGTGCAGCTACCTCTCAGTGCACAGAGTGGCTTTACAGTGCACAGAATTATGATGCAGTATTATTAAACAGGCAATGGAGAATGCTGTAATGGCTTTGAATTCTTTCAGCCATTTCTTGACATTCTTTCTTGACATTCTCTGTCAAGTCAGAGAACAGCTTTCACACTTTTTTACTTCCATCTCCCAAACAATAAAATCCAAGGCTTTTTTTTGGATACCAACAGCAACAGTTGGGCCAGTGGATGTGCCTTAGCAGAGAAAATTCAAAATGGTATTTCATTAAGAACCTGATTGACAGCTGCCTGCAGAGGCATACCAGAAAACATACATGAAATTGTCTGAACTTGTTCATGTTGATGAGCTGGAGCCTCAGCTATAGGCAATTCTGACCCCCCTGAAGGCTCCTCTAAATCTAAAGATTCCCAGGAAAGCCATGTACATTTTTTTTAGTATAGAAGACAGGTAAGATGAGATGCAGGGATTTTCTCAGGAGGACCTCTCTGCTTCCAATTTATTTCTTTATACCATGAATAATTTTAGCCTTAATGTACGTTCCTTAATTTTATATTGACACTATGCTGTGTGACAAATAGAAAAATAAGATTTCTTTAGACTTATGAGTAGGAAAATCATAATCCAGATCATTATGACTTAAAAATAAGCATATTTATAGTCATTATAACATGTCAAAGTTCTACATGTACTAAAGAAACAGGATTTCCTTTGCCGCTGAATTGCAAATTTTAACTCAGAGAATTTGTGGGGGCCAAACAGCATGTGTATTTCCTTTTCAAAAAAGTGTAAGAATGTTGAAAAAAATCATTACAATATGTATGTTTTAGTTATTACAAAGATGAGAAGACATAATATTTATTTTATTAATAATGCATACAGCACACATTGTTCATTGTCTAGTGTTGAACTGATTTTTTTCCAGAAATTGCTTAACAGAAAACCAGAAGGTATCCACAGGATTATTTTGAGAAAAAATTTGCAGGTGACAGGAAATATCATTTTGCTCTTGTTCCTGTATTAAATATAATAATTAGCCATTTAAGTAATGTATGTGTAAGAAAACAAAAGAAAACAAAAATAAAAACAGCTTAAACCTCATTTAAAATCCTCCCTGATAATCTTAAAAAATAATAATAATAAAATTAAAACAAAACAAACAACAAAAAACCCAACAACCTTAATTACATGATCACATCTCTATCCTGGATTTACAATTTAGACAAAATATCTCTCACAGTCTTCAAAGACCAAAGAGACATTTATTTTATCCCCCTATAAATCATAGAATCAAAAACGGTTTGGGTTAGAAGGAATCTAGAAAGATCATCTAATTTCAGTCCCCCTGCAAGGACACCTCCCACTAGATCAGGTTGCTCAAAGCCCCATCCAGCCTGACCTTCTCTGGGCCCTTGATCATCACGATCAAGTCATCTTTCAAATGACATTTCTCAACTTTTTAATCTGAAATATTTTTATTTCTTCCAGATCTGAAGTCATTCTTGTGGCATTTCTCTAAATCTTGTCCGAATTTTTAATAATCTTTTGCAGATGAGACCTCAGATTTGCAGACCAGATATGAGCTCACTAATTATGTGTACAATAGTCACGCACACACACACACACACACACAAAAAAAAAAAAAAAAAAAAAAAAGTTTTATACAAACATACATGCACAAACTTTTGTTGACAAGTAATTTTGCTCATCTTCTGGAAACATCTTTATTGAAAGTATAACCAAACATAAGACTACTCCTGAAGTTCAGATCTTAGCTGAGAGTTTTTCGAGCATGTTGTAGAGCTCTCAAGATGACCCGAAAACAGTATATCCATTTTCCTTTCTTGAATATTCAGAGATTTGTCTTGAAGAATGGCTGAATGATGCAGCACTTAAAGGGGTATCAGAGGATTCTGTCTTTTAAAAGCTGTTAGGTTGGTATTCAAGGGAATATGGGGGTAGGGATATGCTAAGTCAGACCTGACTACAGAAAACTAATATTCCCCTTGCAAAGAAGACACGCAAAAATATTTGTTTTCAGGAAACAACAAACAGTTGAATAGCTTGTCATACTGAACAGTTCATCATATGTGTCCACTAAATAGCACTGTTAACCAAAACAGATTATTTTAAATTTGTAGCTTTCGGTGTGAAACATAAATGTTTTAATTTTTATTCTGTCTTAAAATGGGATGATTAGTTGAAGTAAAGGCCATAATCAGACTGTTAAATTCTACTTTTGTTTTTGTGTATGCATATAAAAAAAAAAAAAAAATTACTTACAGCACTTTCATAGATTTTTACTGTAAACAGTACAGAATATCAGCAAAAAGATAGAGAAATCCCACTGATGAAATATGGTAAACAAACAGTGCTTGTTTCAGTTGTTTGTGATATTTCCAAGTAAACTCAAAAAATGTACTGTGGAGCATAAATTGTGCATGGCACTGTCTAGCTACCTGAGAAACATGTGAAGCAAAATGTACTTGCAATATGTTTGAACTCTAAAATGGGAAGTTTACAAATTTGTAAAAGGTGCTTAAGGATGCAAGTAAGCACTTTTCACAGTCACATTGGGTACAGCAATGAGATAGAAATTCTTTGAAATTGTTCAAGGGCATTTGTCAATCTCATTGTTGCCTATCTACATTTTCAAGTGCATTAATAACTTTGAAAAACAGTTCCAGAACAAGTAAAGCTATTGTGTCAATAAAACAAAAGAAGGATTTCTATTCCAGACTTTACTAAGCGCCCACAAGATGCTCTCAATTCAGTCACTGGAGTAAAGGATTTTAAGAGAGAGAATAATGTGAAAAGAATATTCCAAAGAAAATTTAATCTCTCCCTTGGCTCACAGAAAACAGACAAATTAATATTTTTTCTCGATTTTAGATAAGACGTAGACTTCAAATTAGCTAGAAAACTCACTGGATCTTTGAAATTCTTGTGAGAAGCAGAAGATGGGACAAATACATTTTTGGGAAAGAAAGTAAAAAAAAATTCTTTTTTTCCATGAAATCCTTGCCCAAATTCACATTCTTGGAAATAAAATAAAATAAAATAAAATAAAATAAAATAAAATAAAATAAAATAAAATAAAATAAGCTGCCACAAGAGTTACTGGATGGGCACAAAGTCTGAAATTAATTTTCTATCATGACATTTGCACAAAATGTTGTGTGGGGGTGAGTGGTTCTTACTGCAAAGGGTGTTGGCAGAGCCTTGACTGTCTCATTTAATTGCCTGTGCATCAAGGGCTTTTGGTAACCCTGTCATCAAGTTGATTTCTATCTTATATGAAATATATCACCATTCAGTGCAACAACTCTAGTTCCAAGTCTAACATACGATGTCTTTGACATCTCTATGACTAAAAATCATTTGCTCAAAATCTGAACAACACTGCGGAATTCCTAAAGTGAATATCTGTAAGATTTTATTTTTATTTTATTTTATTGGTATTGACTTTAAGCTGCAGTAAAGGTATTTTGTTGTTAAGCAAGCAGTCATATACTTGGAAGTTAGTCATCTGCCTTTTGAATGGAAATATAGTACTGATTAATGAAGATTTAGAGTCAAAATTGCCTAAACTTTGCTTGACAAGTTGACTTGTTAGCCAGAATATTCATAATGATGTAGCCTGACATGAAGTAAGCTAGGCAAACAGCTTACTTCTGGCAAAAGTGAAATTCTCCTCTCCTGTCTTTTCTCCACTCCTGACGTACTTTCTCTCTTCTCTGTAGCCCATAAGGCACCACTGTGATTTCATTCACTGTCCTAGTAGAAAACTGATTCAGCAAGAGAAGTCCAGAAGTTTTATTTGTAGTAAGTGAGTTGGAGTAGGTAATAATGGACTTCAATGAAAACTCGGGCCAGTGTGAGGGAGGAGATATGGCAGCATGGCTAGGAAAGAGAAGGAATATAAAGATCAGCTGGTGTGTTCTGGGAGCCACCCTACATACTCTGCCCAAGGGAGTCAATGAAATACTCATGTCTTTCTGAGGGCTGGGTTTCCCATCCAGGGCCACAGTAACACACTTTTGTCAAAACCTGACAGAGCTTAGTTACTACATCATTTTTATTTTCTGAAAGGAAAATAAATACAGCCTAGGAGGATAGAGCAGATGTGATTTTGTTATAGTTGGATATGTCAGCTCTTTCACCAGATATAGGCATAAGAGTACCTTTTTGGATAATCATGAACAGTTTTAGGGAGTAACTAGACTCTGTAGATAACAGTTCTTCCAGACAGCAATATAGTTTTAACTTCTTATGAAAGATTATGTCAGTTAATGTAGATATCAATGGATTTCAGGAACATAAGCAGGTTATGAGCTTCCCCCCACCCCCCACTCCCAGCCCCCCAAACCATTTTCTTAAACATTCTGCCGAAAATAACTTTAGTAGCATCTGCTATTTGGGTCTTGGCCTTTGCTCTGTTAATAACTCTCCTGAGTTTTAGCGTAACAGGTAACAGAACAAATGTCATACGGTAGAGGCCTTTGGAAGGTAAAAAACCAGTTTCCTGTTTAGAAAGTATCCACCTAGCCTGGAACATGAGGCCTTGTGATAGCAACTGACCAAGCAGCTCCTGCTCCTTACCTATTAAACAGCTTCTGGGGGAATTTAGTTGCTGATAACATGGACATTTCTTATGTGAGCAAGATTACCTTTTATTCTGAAATACTCAGCCTCATCTTTGGGTACAGGAGCCTACAGTTTTATCTGTACAAAGCACAGAGTAATTTCTCCCATGCTTTTAATCCCTCTCCCCCTAGATTCTCAGTAAAGATCACAGCCTTTTGAGATGAGCATGTTAGGTATAATGTAGGGTTTCTAAGATCACAATTGCTTTTATTTGAGAGAAAAGAAGAAGAGACCACAGAGCAGGATAGAACTGGAAGATGCCTCAGTGCAGTGACTGAGGCAGCCCACGAGGCATCAGGAAAACCCTTACAGGCCCTGCACAGGGCCTCATAATGCTCTAGATCAGTCATTTCCCTGCCAAATTTCTCCCACTACACTGAGGAAAAATAGTTTCTTCTTATCTCAGTAGACACTTGCTGTATTAGATCCCCTCAACTTAAGCCATAAGGGCAAATTGCTGTTCTTTTATAATGATCCAATCTTCAGTGTGACTCCCTGATCAGCTTTCATCAAAGGATAACAGGCACCTGCCAAATGACTGTTACCAGGCAACCTCCACACTAATAAACCAGTTCTCCTCAGCCGAAGCTTCTATACTATCTGGGGTGATTATATTTCAGTGGCTTAGCACATAAGTCAATGACTTTCCTTTGTTAGCCTGTACCAAGACCCTGTATTAATTTTAGTCCAAAATGCAGAGGGAAAGATAGTAAGAAGGACCAATCTTGCAGTCCAGGTAAAGACTATAGTTTCTAACAGGACCACATACAAATGATGCTCTTCACAGTGGCAAAGGCAATATGTAGGCAATATGATTGGTATGTGCTAATTCTGATGGCAGTTCTGCTTTGACAGCAGGCATCAATTAAATTAATAGACAGTTATAAAGTTGAGCATATATTTGTGCGGTTGACATTTTCTACCTTTGTTTACCTGGAACCTCTTTTCCTGTGGTTCTCTTTCCATAGACAGAAACAATCACATTATTGTGGAGGACTAGAGACAACCAATGTTGTTTATATTAGATTAAGGAGTAATTATAGTTAAGAATAATTCATTCAAAAAAAAAAAAAAAGCAACAACAAAAAACCTGATAAAATTCACTAATACTCCATGTGACTAATAGCTCTGCAGGCACTGTATTTTGTTTTTGGAAACTACATGGCAGGCTGGAAGCTCATTTTTGGACTCACTAGCTGTCTGAGAGCTGAAGACACATGACCTCTGCATAGGTCTGTATTGCCTGGGCCTGATCATTTCCATATCTATTCAACCTTGCAACTGAAAGAAGCTAACAAGTACCATTTGCAAAGGATTTGTGTGTAATTTGTGAAAGCCTGTTTCCTAGGGCCTGAGACCACAGCATGAACTGCCTTCTAATAAGAAGAAACTTTTGGTTATTACTCATGAATCTACCTAGAAACATGTAAAAAATGTAAAGTAATATATCATCAATGTAGTTACATCTGAGGGAAGCATAGATTTTTTTCATTTTTTTTCCCAGACACAAAATTAGACAAACTAATAGCATTTAAGTGAAAGCATTCATGATTTAGAAAAGAATATATCAGGAATGGGGAAAAAAAAAAAAAGAAGAAAAAAGAAAAAATAAAGTCTAATAAGGGAGTTGTGATCTAAGAGAAGATGAGGGAGTAGGCGGGAGAGAGAAGGGGGTGGAGAAAGTAAGTTTCAATTCTTCCTTTCAGCTCTGCCAGAGCAACAAAGACCACTTTATCCGTGATGGTAGGGCAGGGGCCGAGGTTTAGTTGCTGATTTAAAAGATAGCCAACCAAGTCTGAAATCTGTGCCAGAAAACACTTCTTTTTTTTATGGGAAAAGTGGTTCCCTGTATTATATATGCATGTTTGGAAGACCGCCAAAGCATTAGATGTCTATGAACAGATAATAAAGAAAGCGCCTGTACACTCTACCGACTGTAGATCTCTGTCTTTTCTGTAACTTTTACATTGTTCATTAGGAAGGGCAGAAAAGTAAGCTGAATTGTTCCCACTGCCAGTTATCCACTTTCTCAGCAAGTGCTTTCATTGTTAAAAATACTTATGTCCTCTTATTTGCAGCCAACTAAACAATAAACCTCAGAAGTTTAGGATATTGCAAAAATGGAGTGAGATGGAGAAATGTAGAAATATAGGATTTGAATCCCAATCCAAATGGTGACCATTGTATACAACTGAGAACCAAAGTGAAGCTGAAAACTGTAACTTCAGTTTTATCAACCTCATCTCTATGTCTTTAGCAAAGGAGCGAGCTTCAGTTTTTTTTCTTTATCAGTTATTTTTCTGCGTATTTAAACAGTTCCGTGAAAATGCCTACCTACTTGAGCATGCACATTACCTATAGCTGCCTATATTCCCATAGGCAGTTCTGATCATGGCATATGTTATATCTTGTAGTTTGTGAATAAAGTGATTAATAAATCACTCCACAGAGATAAGGCAGTTTCTTCTCAGCAACACAAAATATTCATCTGAAAAGTAAATTAAGGAAATAACGTGATGTAAACAATACCTTTATGTTCAAATTGCCATGTATTATTTTGATCAAAATGGAATATTATTTTTTTGTGTTTGTGCACTTTTTTAGGAAAGGGTGTAAAATGCTTTATAGTCCTTTGCCCTGTAGGCTGGAGTATAAGTTGTTCAAATAACATATCTTGGCAAAAGTATTCCTTATTACAATTTATTTGTGTTTAATTTGTCAGCATATTTATTTATTTGTTTCATTTGAGAAATAAACAGCTAGAAACAGAATGAAGCATAATAAAAATACATAAAACAACAACAACAAAAAATCTCTGGTTTGGTGATTCAATGTCATTAATTTTGACAATAGCATTACACTGTTTTGACTTGTTTCCACAACTGCTTATATGTTTCTAAAGCTATAATTCACACTTTTCTAAAGAATGCACTTAATATGTAGAAAAATGACCACGTTTAGCTGTAAAATCCTCCTGTAAGGATTTCTTGTGATTGTATCACTTTACATTGAGGAAGACAGGAATCGGACAACATGATCAGAATTCTACATTGTCTAGGCAATTATACTGTATCTGGCATTTACTTCTCTTGCTTCATCTCTCTTTTTTGATTACCAATGTGATCTTAAGAAAGAGATGGTATATTTGTTTACTTACCTGTAGATTTATCTGGACTGGAAAATTGGTTCAGCATACTACAGTGAAACTACAAGTTGCCTGAAGGAGTATTCAAACTTAGAATAAAATTTATTTTAAAAACATATAGATTGCATAAAAAATAGACAAAAAAAAAAAATGGCTCCCTCTAGCTTCACTGTGTAATGCTAGAAAATATAATTGAGCGTATCAGTTGTTTGTCTCTCACCAGCCATCTTCCAGACCTGAGATAACAAGCTGTAAATTCTTACTAAATAGAGTATGGGAAGTGACCATCACCAGATAGAATACTTGATTAATTTTTCTACTTATTCATGTATTATAAAAACAAAACAAAGTAACAAAAAACAACCCTCAAGCTTTGTGGTAAGGCATGTAACTGTGTGCATGATGACTGAGATAGCTCCATACTAAAATAAAATTGAAAATAAATTTTAATTTAAAGTGATAGCACCAGTTATCAAGTGTCCACTTCATAATAAGTTAGATCAGTTCAGCAACAGACACCTTTTCTTCCTGATGCTCCATTATATATTACAAGTAGGAAGAAATCAGTAGTAAAATATATCTCTATCAAAAAGGGAAAGTTAAAATGCCAGTAATGCAGTACCAGGAGGAGAATAACAGCTGCTACCTAAAGGTGTTTTTTTTCTGCCTGTCTGTTGCCTGAGAATTTTTGCATTTCTTTTTCCTTTCTATATCATATGTAAGATACTAATGAAAGAAAACCAAGACAGACTCTAAATCTTTTCATTCAATGTCATATCAAATGAAGATAATGTTTTCCTCTTAATGAGATAAAGCAAATACAGTTGAGACAAGTAGATATGCTGCAAAAATTACTTCTTTTAAACATGAACGTGTTTTAAGTAGGATGTTTGTCCAATGTATAAAACAAGAACATTCTACATTTTAAATGCCTTTACAAGCAGCTTCATAGTCCTCAAAAGTGCTATCAAAAGGTAGTGTCCTTGGATGTTTTCCTCCCCTTCATCCCTCACACCATCAATCCTTGATTTGTATGCAGTTTTCCTTTTAAAATATGACACCTAATAATGTGCCACTGATTCTTCTGATTATTAAAGATCTTAGCAACACAAAAGTAAAACAAAACAAACAAAAAAGTAGAATAATTTATTTCAAAGCAGAAGATTCCAGCACGTATGTATACATATACACACAAGTGTTTTCTATATTTGAACATCACATTCATGACCTATCCTGAATTTTTATTCCCCAGAAGTCAAAAATCCCTCAGATCCAGACCAACAGGCCCACAGCTGAAAAACTTCAAAGGTGCAAAATACCACCTCTAAGATTCAGAAAACATGAATTCCTAAACTGTTTTATTCTTACCAAATGCAAATTTTCCCTCACTAAAACTTTTATATGTGGTTAGCTTTTTTAGGAGCAGAAACTATTCTTAAATTTGTTTCAAAGAGCAGCAAAATATAAGAAATTAGTAGCATTTTCTTCAGGAGCAAGACAATAACTCTTGGTTAATACAAGATTTAAAAAATGTCTTTCAAGTATTGGCCTGGAAATGTTTACACACAAACTGGTCAAATCAAGAGAGAAAGTGGGAAATCATGCTCTTAGCTTCCTGTAAACCTGGAAGATTGTACTGGTTATATTCTTGAATCTTGAACTGAGTGAGCTAACCAATGGCATGAGAAACAATTTAGTTTCTTGTTCTAGAAATTTTGTGTACTACTGGAAGAATTCCTAAATTAGACATGTGTATTACATCCATGGGAGAGCACCTATGTCAAGCTTCCGTTACATAATCTCACTGACCTCTTGCAGGACTCCTAGAAGAAGTATTTATGTTGAAATAATTTCTTGGACATATTGACTAGTGGATTACATCCATAAACTGAAAATTTATAATATAATTCTTAGGAATGTCTCCAAAAGTAAGGAAATAGCGACATTTCTGTAAAAGAGAGATTAGGAATTCTATCCATAATGAGTGGACATTTCAGTCAATCAGTCAGTGGATCTTCTTTATGCTATTGATGGATTTGTATCTTCTGGAGATATTCTTTATTACAAACCATGGAAGATGTCTAAATTTAGATATCTGATTAATTCTATTCCAAGAGAAACAGTATTATTGCATAACCCCTCAGGTTTGTTTTATGTTAAATAGAAGAGATGGGAACCTTAAGCCTTCAGACTGAAAGTCTATCTAATTTTGATATAAACTTACCTCTTTTTCTTACTGTTTAATGCCAGAGATTTCAACATTGGTTTAATGCCAGCCCTTGACATGTGCTTATGATTATTTTCCATATAGTGCCAGTTCCATATTAAAGCATAGTAAAGGGGGCTAACAGTATAATTTCTTAAAGATGTAGCTTATGCCTTTAGGTTGGCACATTATCTGAAAGTCAAAGAAGTCAGAACTTGAATTTAACATTCTGTCTGAAAAGCATACCTGCCATGTCGTGTACCTGCACATTTTGCTCTATATTAATTAGAAAGAATGCAATTCACAACTGAATTCCTGATACTAGTTTCGAAGACTGAATGGAGGTTATCACAATGTCTAAGTTTTCTCTATCAGTTGCTCTTGGGATTTGATAATATCTATGTACAAAGAGAACTAGATACTGCTGAGTAACAGTAAGTCCCCTCCCTCTCTCTCCTATAATGAGAAGCTGATAGAGCTGGGACTGTTCAGCCTGGAGAAGACGAGGCTCAGAGGGAGCTCTCATCAATGTCTATAAATACCTGAAGGGAGGGTGCAAAGTGGATGAATCCAGGCTCTTTTCTGTGGTCCTCAGTACCAGGACAAGAGGCAATGAGAACAAAATGAAATACAAGAGGTTCTGTCTAAATATCAGGAAGCACTTCTCTACTGTGTGGGTGTCAGTACTGGAACAGGTTGCCCAGAGAGGTTGTAGAGTCACCTTCCTTGCAGATGTTCAGAAGCTGTCTGGAAATTGTCCAGGGCAACTTGCTCTAGGTGTCACTGCTTGAGCAGGGGAGTTGGATCAGATAAGATAACCTCCAGAGGTCTCTTCCAACCTTAGCCATTCTATGATTCTATGGCTCTTGAAGAGCCATATGGCTCATTGCTAATGTATTTCATTGTCTCACCATCGCCTTCACTAACACTGTAACTTTCTCTTGTTGATATTTCCTTTGTTTTCACCTAAGCACACACAGCAGAATTGCTAAGCAAAAGATTTTTTGTTTTTCATTTTTCTCTCCTTCTGCTAATTCTGTAGTTTTAATAGGGTATTAAAGTAGAACTATTTGAATTCTGCAGCTTTACAGTGTTTCATTTTGTTCACTACTTCTTACTTTGTTCATGATCTTGCCTTTTTTAGCAATACTGTTTCTGAAGTAGATCATACTAACAGCCTTAAGCCATAACATTTTATGAGGGGAATTTTGCTCTGATAGATGATACATTATTTAGTGAATAGTGGTTGCTAATATTAAAAACAAACAAGCAAACAAAGAAATGTTTTCTGTTCTTTCTGTTCTTAAAAATATGACGGTTGAAAACAAAAAGTTTCCTTCTTTTCTTAATATACTGTTTCTCTGCACTAGTTTAAAGAAATGTTCAGATCCATGGACAGAAATACTTCCAGACAATACTATAGTTTAATTTCAGACCCACTCTTCTAGCTTCCTCATGTCGTACGTATTACTCGTTCATTCAGTAAATAGCTGAGTCTACCTAGCTGGTTTTCTTTTGCTGTCTTGTTCTTTAAATTCTAAAATCCATGTGTGTATATTACCTAGGAAACTGTCCTTTCAATACCGAGGTTCACTTTCAGGAACCTTACAGTTTAAGGAGAAATTTAGTCTGTTCCTCCAGTAGTGATGTCTCACTTATTTTTTTTCATATATATACACAATATATATATATATATTTGGATGTATATATATATTGCTGCAGCTTTTAGGTAGGATAATCTTTATAGATTTCATCATATATACTTCAGTGTACTTTACCTTTAATTCAGGAATTCTTTAAAGTCATTTAAAAGTAAGATCCCTTGGTTTCACAATTTATTTCTAGTGACAAGGATTGCACTCTCCATGCAGATCTCTGTTCTTATCTTTAAGCATGAGAATGTTGGAGACATCACATTGAGATAGGAATATATCCTTGTTTCATTCCTTCATGCACTGTGGAGGAAGGAAATAGCAAATTATCTCTGGCAGCTGTAGTTGCAGGAAGTAGAGGTCTTTGTGAAATTACATATTTATAGTGGTGTGTCAGCTCGCCAGAGGGCCATGTTCATCCCAGTGGTCAGATCCAGCTCTCATGAAAATGTACAGAAAGGCTCTTACTGGTTTGAGAAGGAGCAAGTACTGCCATAAGGACAATACTGACTAAACAAACAGTCATAGTCAAATTACCAGGAGTATGTGTAAAAGAAAGAAAAAAAAAAAAAAAAAAGGAAAATCATGATCCAATGTGGCAATGAGAACTTTTCCACAAAGTGCGTACCACATTCATAAAAGTTGTGCTCAGTGAAGCACTCTTAAAGATACATTGATTTCCCTGTGAACTCCAGTGGTTCCCAATCACAGAAAATTTATTCACTTTCCTCTGTGACTAACGTAAAAAATGTGGGAATAAGATTAAAGAGCTATATACATAGATAACATTAAGTCAAATTTTTAAATTGCCCTTGAGCCAGTAAGCTAATAAGATATAGTGACCCACTTAAGCAGCTTGTATGAGGAAAATCCTGCATAAAGCCAGCAACCCATCCTTTCTTTGCTGAGATAGAAATTGGGTGTGCTAAACATACTTTTTTCAGCAGCACTGACTTCTTTAAATACATTGGTTGACAGTCTACAGCACAGAAGCTATGGAGTTAGGCCATCTAATTTACCAGCTACGAAAATATTTAATATAAATATTTGACGGCCTTGGGCTAGTTTATATTTAAGTCCTGGACAAATAATATGAGTAAGAATATATGATTGCATGTGTATTTTTTAACATACTTCAAACTACAAAAAAAAAAAAAAAAAAAAGGGCTTTTTGTATTTAGGGTGAGATCTATGGTTAATGTAAATCTCAAAGGCAAATGTGCTGTCTTTGCTGTCTTAGGAAGTTCATTTAACATAATTTGTGGCACCAGAAAAATCACAACCATGGAGCTCTTATGTCTATCATTAATACATATTCCAGAAATCCATGATAAGGTGGATTGATGGACAGATGTGAAAGTGATAAAGCTGGGGAGAAAATACAAAACAAAACCACCATTGCATGATTTAAAACAAACAAACGAACAAACAAAAACCATTGCTCTCTCAGTTGCAATAAACGCTTCTTCACCCCTCCTATAGACAAAGCGAAAGAAAGTTGGGATTAATTGGCAAGGTAAATTTTTTCTGAATACCGGTTCAGCAAAATGTAGTAGTACTGTAGTATTTGTAAATAGCTATTAAAACTACTTAACAACAGAGATTTTAATGTGATTGCTGAAAGGCCTGAACTTTACATAGATTTAATGGAGAAACCTCGAGAGCACATATGGGCTGGTCAGAAGTTGAAATGAAGTATTTATAGGGCCTTAATCTTCACACTGACAAGTGACAAGAGGTGGACTGTGGGTTGCATACATAAACCAGATTAGTTGCCATCTCAGTGAATTTTAGAGTTATCTAGCATCTTCTCTTTTGAGCACCATTTGTATAAGGAGAAAAGGAAATCTCTATAAGGAGTTCAGGTGCCTAAAGTAAGCACTGAGGTTCAGTATTTCAGCTTGGCAGTGAGAAAGAACCTCTCCTTTGTGTACATATAGTGAAGGCAATTTAAAAAAAAAAAAAAAAAAAAAAAAAGTTAACAAAGACGGTTTAAATGCAGCAGTATTTTCCAGGTGGTAAATTACAAGCTAAGAAGACCTGAGAACTACAGAAGGACTTTAAAAACATCAGTAAAATACAGAGTACTTCATTAAAGAATATTCAAATAATAATACATGGGATAATCTACAGATGTTTCTAGAACACACATATCCTCTCAAAAATTATACCTTATTCTGCAGTGAGAGATTTGACGGCACTTTCTTTAAACAAAGTCTGAGGTTTTTACCTTCTGCTCAGTGCATAGAGACTAGAGCATGAAGATTGCAATATCATTAATAGGAGCTTCTGCTTCTTCATAAACAGCTTTGATTATTAAATACTCTTTAACGTTAAGTTATGGGTTTGTATTATCTCCTTTTTCTTAAATTACAAAATGCTCTCCAAACCAACAGAACCTTTAAAACACTGTCCTGTACTGTTCAAAAATATGCACTTATGGGTAACTTCATTTCTACAATTTTCTGTTACAGGCATTAAATTATAACTTCAGCTACTGCAGATGGGTAATGTAAGGACTGATTTAGAGTATGGTCATGGTGAAAAGTTTTGGTTATTTTTTTTTGCATCTTAAGCACTAATTAACTTGTTACAATCTGTTTTCATTTAAGAATGTTTTTAACTTCATTTAGTCATTTAAAATTCTGTTTCACAACAGATGAATAAAATCTTTGAAGTACAACTGTAAGCCTCTGTGTGTACAGAAAAGTATACATTTATTATATGTATATCCTCTTGTTTTCAGCTATGCGCTTGAAAAATATTTGTCTCTTCTGGAAGTGGAAGGAGTGCTTACAGATCTAATATAGTCTTCCTTAGTCACCTATTATTTATGAGACTGTTTTAAGCAAGAGTTTTCAGACATAGCTACCTAGAACTAGTCATCTTTTCTGTATGTAAGCACCTTGACAGAAACCTTGCTTAGCAAAGGGGCTGCAGTCTCCATTACATGTGTTGCTTTTGATGCAGAGGGAAGTGATCATTTTCTTGTCTTCAAGATCTTCACAGAAAGACCTTGGGCTTCTAGGTCCCGTAGGGAAATTTATATGTTTAAATATGTCTGAAAAATTCACTGCAGTCGTTAAATTCATTCACATCATTGTTGCAAATATTTTAAATAAGAACTCCTATTTCAAACTCTTGTTCTATCATTTAAAGTCTGAAAATTTTATTTGAATATGAATGCTTGAAACCGTGATAGTTATGAAAGGCATAACCATCCAAAAACCATCCAAATGAAAGTTACCCAGTCAATAAAATATAAGTGGTTGTAGTGTTGAGAAGAGGTACATAATATTGCATCATAACAGCATAACAACTGCTTTACTTTAAATAACAAACAGTGTATTGTCACATAAAATAGTGAGAAAAGGAATAATGTGTTTAAAGACTGTTTTGCAGCCCATAAAGCAATAAAGTATTTCTTTCAAGGGTCAACCTTATCTATCCTATATTGTGATAAGATTGCACTGACCTTTTATCGATAATGACAAAGGTTTCATCCAAGAGAACTGATTTCTGACTTTCATACTTGCAAAAGTTTTATACTTTGACACCACGGAAATCAGACCTTTTCATTCCAGACAAAATACATACAATTTAGGATATCAACAAGCTTCTGTGCTTTTCATACCACTGTGGTTTTATTCTAATTGATCTTTTCAATATTTTACTTTTTCCATGCACAATTTTGAAATCCCAAGTTGATCTGATTTTTATAGATCTATAGGAAAATGGCTAAATGTTTCCTGCTCCTTGGATTTATTTATCAGATTTTCTACCAGATTTTTTTTTTTTTTTTAAACGGTATTAAAAGCATAATTGAATTGTGAACCAGAGAACAGGCAGATAGTGTCATCCATCAACTTGTCACTGAATTCCAAGCAAAGTTTAAATATAATCTTCTTTACAATCTCACTTGTCTGTTGTCAATCCAGTACCTACATATCCTATATTAATGAGTCAGATGAATCCCTTCCTTTTATGATAACTGGTAACCTGTATTTTAATACTATGTAGATTGTCCACTTTCCTGGAAAACTGTTTTAGAATAGAAATACTGTGTTTAGTACTTGTCATTTTTTTTGTATTTTATTAATAGCCAGGAAACTCAATTTCTATTTCTCCTGTAACACTATGACCATAGATGTAGAACTGAACTATTAAATGTTTCAGTTTCCGATCTTTGAAAAGGAAAAAATTTCAAAAAGTGTTTGTTACAGCACTTTAACATATATAGATTGGATCTACCATAGAAGGAAAAGATATTAAGAGTAGTTAGTTTCAACTCACAGACTACACTGGGAAAAAATATGCATTAAGAATATTATTTTAAGCAAAGTGCTGCAATGACAGACTGCTGAACTGTAAAAGTGGTTTTGGTCACTTAGTGTTTTTTATTGTATTTATTTATTTATTTATTTAAATTTTTCAATAATTGCTACTGAGTTTCTGAAAATCTGTTCTCCAGTTTCACTCATTTGAAACACTCACACAGTAATTTGGGGAAAAAAAAAAAATCTGATTTATATAGATATTTATTATCTCAAAATACAATGATAATTCCATAATTTTTCTGGCTTTACATGCTTTAACACTTATGTCCATACTTACTGATTAGTGGAAAATACTCTAGGATGCAGCTTAACTTGACATATGCAATGGAAACTTATGTTAAAAACATATTATTAATCTAGGCCTTTTTTACCGTCAGATCCTCAGCATAAGAATATTATGTAAATCAGGTCAATTGTTTCCAAGCAGTGAAATCTAATGTCAGAAAATACATATTTTAGCATAAATTATCTAGTGAAAAGTTCAGTTCCTTTGTAGTACTGTGCCTGAAGCATTTGAATATGGGCATTTTTTCTGGCCATCATTAACACATGCCATAGAAGATTTCAGTACCTTCCAGACCTTAGTTTAAAGACTTTTGCCAGTTTACATTGTTGTTGTTTTTTTTTTTTGTAACACATTTTTTTTTTCCATTATATTTTCTTTTTCTGTCAACAATCATGTATTGGCATCTTGCAAAATATATATCACAAAGTGTATTGGCAATTGCATTTTAAAATTTTCAGACCTCTGAAAGTTGCAAAAGCACTATAAGGAAAAGAGGAGAAAAATGGAGGAAGGAGTCACCGAATAGTTTCAGGGATGATTTCTGCCCTTCCTACTGTCTCCAACAGGAAACAAACAATCTTGGCTATATGCCAAATTTTTAGTTTCACAAGTATATATATAGAGAAAAGTAATCTACATTTGTATTTCCTCAGCATAAACAACTATAAAATGGTCACATGCTTGTACCTGGGAAGTTGTTTTTATTTACAGCTGAAGAATTCAATTAACAGTTTTAGCCTGCCAGCAACCTTTAAAAACAAAACTTAGGTGGAGAAAAAACCCTTGAATTATTAGGGGTTTTGTCCCTGAAGAAATAAATATAATAAATAAATAAATAAACAAATCATATATTCATAATATTGGGGCTGGAAGAGACCATGAAAAGCCATCTTCTCAACTTCTCCACTCCAGTCTGGTATCAATTATGACTGTCGTGCTTGACAGGTGTTTCCTGAACCTGTACTTAAAGACTCCCCCACTTAAAACATCCATGGGCAACATTCACTGTCCTTATCATCAGAATATTTTCTAGTTTTTAGCCTGAATCCTTACCTCTGATCAGTTACTCCATTTATCAGCTATGGGCAGAGGAAAAAAATATATTTCCTCTTTTTTTTTTTTTTTTTTTTCCCAAGCATTATTTTTACATCAATAAGCACTACTACCGTATTCTCTTCTTCCTACAGTTAAACAAATTTAGTTGTCTCGGACTTCGTTCCAAGATCCTTCTGACCATTCTCAATATCATCCTCTAACTGGTACAAATATCTTTTTTTGAGACATGGTACTGTCTCTGAGGTCTTTCTCATCTTGAGTAGTATGATCCTATACATATCACTAGGATGGTTCCATGTGCTGTGCAAGATATATTCTAGATGAAACAACACAATATGGTGACTGCATTCTTCACAACTGTATGATACTTTCCATTCAGCAAAAGTCCTGTTTACCCCTTTTTTTTCTGTTATGTGGTGACATAGTTGTTTTGTTTTGTTTTGTTTTGTTTTTTTTTCCTGAAGTAGATCATATTGCATTACCCTTTTGAGTTTTATCCTTCTTCTAAATTCCTACAATCTTTCAATACATTTTTAAACTCTAATCCAATTATCTGGTGTACCTGTAATCTCTATGCCCTTGCTCTCTATGCTGTCTTAATAAGCATATTCACTTTTCTGTCACCAATGTTATTAATGGAAATGTTTTCAAAAACAGACATAGGTCAGAGTGCTTGAGAACTCCTTTTGGTGTTTGCTTCCTTGCTGATAATAGATCAACGATACTTAGGAGGTATGGCATCTAAACAGTTTTGTATTCACCTATACAGATACCTTTTTTCCATCCATTAGCCATTAATCTCTTATTTATTCATATTCTAGATATACAAATTGTTCATAAGCAACTGTTATTTCAGTTAGGTCATTGCCTAAACCATTCTTGCTCTTGTGATTTCTCTGTAGGCATACCAACATCTAAGGCATTGAAAGAATTGCTACTGTCTTCTAGAAAAAGTCTTATTTTCTGTCCTCTTTTCTAGGCCTATTTCCAAGTTTACATACTTTACACTTAGGTGAAGTACGGGCTACTATAGAATATAATGAATTATAGGTACATACTCAGTACATTAAAAGCATACTTGGGCAGTATGGAACTGTAGAATAACTGCATCACAGAGAAGGTTGGAAGGGATCTCTGAAGGTCATCTAATGTAACCTCATGCTCAAAGCAGAAGTATCCCTGCTCTAGGTTTCAAGCCTCTATTTGAGACTTGAAAACCACTAAGGGTGGATGTTTTAAAGCCTTTCTGGGCTGTGTATTCCAGAGATTTTGATTTATTTTATTTTTTTATTTTTAATTCATTGCTTTCTAGGGATTAGGCTATTCTTTTTCAAAGTAGACACAAGTTAAGTTTAATTTTATAAACATATGTGAGATTGTCATTATAGCTGTAGCTAAGATGTAAAAGAAATAAAGAAAAAAATGTAGTATTTAGAGCTCTGAAAAACTTTCTGAAATCGTGACAAAAACATAAAATGCATTATGATAAACAGCATGGGATTTTACTAATAGTACAGTGTATAACTGGTTATCTGCAAGGTGCTGATAAAACTGAGCTAAAAATTAAATTCTAAAAATATAGGTGTATGATATTAATATTTATACTGATCTTACTCTCAAAAAAATGCCCTGAGCAAATTTCCTGCTTAAACTTTTATGTCATAAGATACTTTCAAGGTAGAATCTCGGACAGTACTTTGAGTCCACACTTAATGACTTTAAATGTGACGGAATAAATTACACCTAAATCTGTAAAAATATGGAAATACATAGTGTATTGTAGCTCTCTTGCTGATGTTAATCAGAAGAGATTCCACAGAGGATAGCAGACATACATCAGTGTGAAAACAGTGAAGAAACATCAGAAAAATTTCTGAAATTTAGATGGTAAATATTTTTGCCTTAACTTGCAGATTTTTTTCTCTGACTTGCTTATGAGATACGATAAAAGTAAAAAGAAAATAATCTCAGTTGCCACTTATTTTTTGTGTTTCTCTGAATGCTTTATACACTGTCTGCAAACATCACTTAATTTAGGGGGAAAAAAAAAGCGAATGGTGAAGCAAAATATTTTCAGGAATACACAACAATGTTAAGCCATTTGAAGTGTAAAATATTTAAATTGTATTGCAGGAAAGAAGCTGATGATGGCTATTTTAACATCAGAAGCCTACTACAAGATCTTTCACCACAGTAAAATAATATATAGTAAATGATAAAAATATTTTTAAAAATTTCAAAGGATGAACAGGAATTTTGGTCATGGTAGATGGAGCTGCAGGAATGAAGCTTAGGGTCTAATGTCTGATGATAGAGTTTAGGCGAAGGAAAATTAGAAATAAATCATACCTTCTTAGAGTGGAAGTAATTAATCATTGTAATGGATTATTGAACAAAGTAGTGAATTCATCACTTGGAGTCTTTAACTGTAATACAATTTATTTCTAAAACTGTGTCGCAAGATGCTGGACTAGATAATAGTAGCAGAGTATTTTCTTACTACACAAAACTTATGAATGATGAGAAATGTTTTGTATAAGAGGTAAGTCTAAATAAGTATGGAAATTTTCTTTCTCATTCAAATTGTGCTATTCTGAGTGTTTTGGTCTGAGGAGAACAAGAAAAAAATTAAAAAGATGAATCTTTTATTGGAATTATGCTAAGCTATGAATATTTAAATATTTCATTGTGTTTTCTTCATGGTGATATTAGTAATTAAGTTATTATGAATGTTACTTGTTCTCTGAACAGTAAGTCATATATCTAGCTGTTGTACTTACAGCTTCTGTGTCCATGTATATTTGAGCAGGCACACATATTATACCAACTAATGGAATAAAAATGGTAAGAGTTTATGATTCTTTGCCCACTTTTTTGGTTTCATATCAATGACAGCTCTGTCTTCCTGAAATAATTAAAATTTGTGCTTGCCTTGGTGCATGACTCAACTCTGCTATGCTCTGTAAATTAGATAAAGGTTTTCATGATTGTAGTTAAACTACCATGAATTGCAGTATTTACAATCTGTGAAGGAATCTGGCAACTTTCTGTGTGATTTGGAATGAAAATATCAGATACTGATATTAAGATGTTTTATCTTGGTTATTTGTTTCAGTTTAGAGCTGTGACAAATTCTGTTATTGTTCTATAGTCATGATGGATCTCATCAATCATTTAATCAAAGTGGAATTCTGCATAGTCATTGTGGGGACCCAGAAATATTTCACAGTGCAGTTGTATTTTCATCTAATATTTTCAGTAAAAACATCTTTCACTCTTCTTCATTTCTCCTTCTGTTTTGCTTTTGGTTTTCTGTTCCTTTTCTTATCAACTGCTACAGCATTTTTTCTTGGTTTATTCTCCACAGTGTACAGTGTACCCAGTCTTCAAACCCACAGAATCATAAGAAAAAACAATAAAACCTTGAAAAAATAACACTGTGAAAAATTGAGACTTTCACAGACCCCAGTGGACCTCCACTTTATGCCAGCAAATGGCACCGATGATCGTATGTCTCTGACAGAACTTTTGTACCTGAGCTTTTGCCAATCAACAAGGAGCCAAGACCACATTCTTGGCCTTGTGTTTCCACAGACCACTTTCCTACCAGTCTTTACTGCATAAAACAATGTGTATTTTCTTCAGTTTGTTCATCCATTGTTCCCACCAGTCATGATCATGTGCTTATAATTTCTACACTGAGGTATTACAGGGTGCTGGTTAACCTATTACCCCAACAACGATTCTGTTCTGCAGAATCTGAATCTACCGCCAGAGCTCTTAATATCTCTCTCTTTGAGTTGCTGGTACTTGGTCCTTGTTACTTCTATCACTGAAGGTATCCTTTCTGGTTGCAGTAACTGCTGCCAAAAAGATCACAGAATATTCAGTCCCATGGCTGAACCTTGCTGAAAGCAATTATCTTGAGATAGGAAATTCTTACAAACATATCCACAATTTTCCATGAGATTTTTGAGTTTCACATTAAACACATTTTCAACATATATATATATTTTTTTCCCCATGAAACTTCAGCTAAAACTGCTGTTCACACTCTCAATATGCAACTTCTTGATCTAGTGGGTAGAATCTCTGCCTGTGAGGGGGGAGAGGGAGGGAGGGAGGAGATGAACTTTAAGGTCCCCTCCAACCCAAGTCATTCTATGATTCTATAGTTCTATGAATATCAATAGATTTTTTTATATATTTACACAATATTCATATAACAAGTATGTGCTGAACTCTATAAAAAAAAAAAAAAAAAACATGAAAAATGTCAGCTAAATATCCCACTGAATTTTAGGCTGTGTCTACGTCTTTCCTGGGAAATGTTTTGAAGACCGATATTTGTCTAGTGATACTTGGAGCTCTATCTACTTTCTACATCTTAACCATGTATTATGCCTGGCTGTAGTATATGAAATTGATGCAGCATTTGGTAAAGTGATCCTATAATTGTGACTTACATGAAATATTAGAAACTCTGTTACTGAATGTATCAGGAGTATTGCTGGGAATTTCACGTAGTCTGAATGGAGCTGTGGGATGGCAGAGACTAAAACACAGAAAGGAAATCGTATTCACCTGTAACACCACAAGACATGTTAATGTGTCAATTAATTTCCCATAATCTCCCTCCCAGCCTTCAGTATTCTGCTCAGAATTTCTCTTATATTCTGCATTTGAAAGGAAACTGAAGTGGCATTGGCCATGCTTTGCCTTATGTGGCCGTATGTCTCCAGAGGTGGGCATGGTTTCTGAGGGAAACCTGCATGTTGCTCATACCTCCCATATGACTCCAATTACAGACAGTTTAGATAACATCAGCCTGTAGTTTGTTTTTTACAATGCATTTCTAAATGCTGGGATAACAATACATTTGTACTGTGCTCCAAATTTTGAAAACAAGATTGGAATGATTCTATATGATTAATGTGTACCTGAACTCTTCAGATAGCTTCAAAAAGTATATATGAAACCTGTTTTATTATTAAAGTTTTAATCTTAAGGCACGATTCTTCTCTGCTGTCTAATATTTCTTCAGCAGGAAATGAGCTTTTTCTTGCAGGATTGCAGGATCTGGCCTCAATTTCTATCAATACTCTTAACTTAAGAATTACTAGAAAATATTGCTGAGGATATTAATACCTAATTATACTAAACTGATTTATAATTAACTCCACAGGACCACAAGAATAATACTTGCAGAATTAATTAGGACAATATTTAAAAGAAGACATTTTTCTTTTCTATTTGTTTGGTTTAAGAAATTGATATATTTATTTTGGAAGATTTCAATGTTTTTATGTCTAAGCTTCACAGAGATGCAGGTTCCTCTATTTCTTTTCTCCTTCTTTTAATCTATCCATTTTATTTATGCTCCAGTTTGGAACCAAATATAAGGATTGCAAGGCAGGATTTATTCCTCACCTTAATTAAAGAATCTCCTAGTCCCTCAATAAATGTCCCTTAATTTGTCCTATGTAAGATAATGACCATTTAGGACCTTGGCAAAAAGGGTTTTCCAAGCTGTATTTTGTGCTACTTAGTTTGATACAAATGCAGTTAGGCATGACCTCATTTACCTTTTGTGGAAACAGATAATAGTGGCAAGGTGTCAGAATTTTATTTAGCTGTTTTTATGCCAATATTTTTTTTTTTCCGTGCTGACCTTCAGGATATGCTTCAAAGCCCTATCTATTTGCCAGGTTTTCCATAAGGGTTGAAGTGGGAACATTTAAGAAAGAAGTGATAAGGATCTCCACTTCTATGTATTAAAGAAGGGCTTAATTGATATTGTCTCAGCTCTTTATCTACAGCTGGAGGGATCGAAGCACACAACAGAGGATAAATAGTTGAGACATAGATCAAGGCACCTCTGTGCTTTTTAATCCCTTATTAACTCCTGTAATTTTTCTCAGGCTGCATGAGTTTCAAGGGGTATGCACAGTGCACACAGATATCCTGATCTTCCAATGCTCACTTTAGGTAGCCTAGTTCCAGCTGTACAACAGAAAGAGGTTGTAGAACATCCCAGGGTCTTTGCTGCATAATTAATTTACATACATTTCAGTTTTTTAAAATGTGTTTTAACAGCTGTTGTTCATTAATGTAAATCACTGTAATACAGATTTTCCTATAACAGTTATTGGTCTGTATTGCTATAGTGCACAGAGGCCTACTCTTCACAGAACCTCAGTGGAATATGTTGATCTACACATGCAGAGTTAGGTGATATCCTCACACGAAAGATTTCCCTCTCCAACAATAATTGCCATATTCATTTATATTTATATGTGAAAAAAATCTTCTCATACCTAAGCATGTGTATTTCTTTGCTATTTGGCAGGAGACTTTATGTTCACACTAATGCCTTTGAGAGGTCCATGGATGAGATGTTTGCTTAGGCTCTACTTTCTTTGATAGGAAAGAGAGCAATGGTTTTCAAGCTACACAAAGCAATTGTTTTCAGGCTACACAGTTCTTCAATGAGGTATGGCTGCTTCAGACTAATTTTACCCATTTAGAAATGCTTTGTCCACTGTTGTTTGAAAGCCCTTGTGATTTTCAATCTACTGCCTCCGTAGTCTCAGGATGTTTGGATCAATTGTTTGTCTAGAAAGGTAGCCAAATAATCTAGTTTTAATGGAAATTGCTCAGCAAGAAGAATGGAGATCAGAAAATTTGAATAAAGCAGATAAAGAATGATTATCATGTCATGTCTTTTTATGAGCCTTGGAAGGTGTTTGCTACTTGCTGCCACTAGCTATTCGGATGAAGAACTTCACCCTTGGTGCTTATAAGTAACTGATCTCTAATGTACAACCATATTTCCATTCTTTTTAAGGGTATTTTCTTTCCTAAGCTGATCATGTCCCAGTTAGAAAATTACATAGCTGCCCCGAACTGAATGGTGCTAAAAGGTAGAGAAGTTGTTTTTTTTTTTGGCATCTTACGGTATTATAACTTACAACACAGACTTCAAAGTACATCTCAGAGAAGCATGGTAATGTTTGCCTTTCATAAATGTCATAAGCATTAGTTGATGTTCTGAAATATATTGAATATGAACTATCCATAACACCCTGAGTGCTTAGAATATGAAGAGTTCTTAGAATATGAATTCATTACTTTTGAATTCATCACTTTTACAAACTACAGTGCTGACTACCCTAGCTGCTGCAGCTCAAACTGGTCAACGTAACACATTTGAACTGCCCCAAATGCTAACGTATTTAGATGCAGGTACAGTAGTTAAAAGAATATTTGTTTTCTATAACTGAATGTTCATTTGTTCCTCTATTAGTAGCATTATTAGTAGCTTATGTGAAATTGCATTACATATATTGCATTGCATGTGTAAAAATACCTGAGGTGTGGGAGACAGAAGGATGTAGCCAACCTCTTCTCAGTGGTTTGTGGGGATAGGACAAGGGGCAATGGCCACAAAATAGAGCACAGGAAGTTCCACACCGACATACGAAAGAACTTCTTCACGGTGTGAGGGTGACGGAGCACTGGAACAGGCTGCCTAGGGACGTAGTGGAGTCTCCTTCTCTGGAGATATTCAAGGCCCATCTGGACGCCTACTTGGGCAGCCTGCTCTGAGGAACCTGCTTTGGCAGGGGGCTTGGACTTGATGATCTTTTGAGGTCCCTTCCAACCCCTACAATTCTGTAATTGTGTGATTCTGTGATATTATTAACAGAGTTGGGAGCAAGGCAGAGATAAGTGTGCAAACATATGTTTTCACATGCATATACATCTTCTAAGAACCTCACCTACTACTTCCCCTGCTGCAATGCCTCCCAGCTGTGCCATCTCCAGAGAACACACTTCTAGATTACTTAAAATAAAACAATACCAAAAATAACAGTAGACTGACCCACCCAGGACTTTCTAAATGAATCTTAAATTTGATACAGATCCAATGATTATTAACTTTGGTATTTTGTGTCACTAAGAGTTTCCTTGGATATGCTTGGATATGACTCTCTTTTAGAGAGATAAAAATGTACTTGCACTACAGAAAAAGAGGGGTGTGCTACTGAAATGCTGTTGCTGTTTGAGCACTCAAAAGTTATACGAGGTTCTCAGTAGATGCCTTTGTTACAGAACAGAGAGCCAAGCTTTCTACTAATTTATGGAAACATTTTCCCTTGACTCACATTCTCTCAAATCACAAAATAACTAGTTTAGGATTAGCTTGCATGAGCACTGGCCCAGCTTTATGAATGGTTTAAACCTGGATATAGATATTGTATGTTAATTAAAACTGATGGTGTGAAAATTAATGAAGTATTTGTGTACACAGATCTGTTATTTGGTCAAGTCTCTAAATTCTTGCAATAATTTCAGAAATTTGTTAGCTGATTTTGTCAGTAATTCACTTTTATTGAATTCCATAATTTTCTGAACTACAAGGCAGTCATTCTCACCTTCATCCCTGGGAAGGTGGTGGAACAACTAATCCTGGAAAACAGTTCCAGGCACAAGAACAAGAGGATTACTGGGAGTAGTCAGCATGAACTCAGAAAAGGGGAAGTCATGTTTGACTAACTTGACTTCTATGATGAAATGACTGTCTTTGAGGGATGAGTATTCTACCTAAGACTTCAAGTAAGGCTTTTGACATCGTCTCCCATAAGATCCTTATAGAATAGCTGATGAAGTATGGGTTGGATGAACATACAGTGAAGTGGCTTGAAAACTAATGCAAGAGCTTGGTCCAGAGAGGGATAATCAGTGGTACAAAACCTAGTTGGAAACAAATAGCTAGTGGTGAATATCTTAGAGTTCAATACTGTGTTCTTCTGAATGTCTTCATTAATGATCTGGATAATGGGGCATAGTGTACCCTCAGCAATTTTGCAGATAACATAAAACTAGGGGGAATGACTGACATACCAGAGGGACATGTTGTCATCCACAGAGACCTGGGCAGACTGCAGAAAAAGCTGACAGGAACCTCAGGAATTTCAACAAAGAAAAAACGTGAAGTCCTTCATCTGGGAAGGAGCAACCTGTCTACCAATTTACTGAAAAGCAGCTTGTCAGAAAATGATCTTGAGGGGGTGAGGTAGGGGAACACGACATCCAGGTAGACACTAAATTGACCATGAGGCCATGAGGCAGCAGTGTGCCATTGTGGCACAGAATGCTAATGATATTGTGAAGTGCATTAGGCAAAGTATTGCCAGCATGTCCAGGGAGGTGATCCTTTCCCTTTATTCAGCACTGGTTAGGCCACTCTTGGAATATTGAGCCACATCTGGGCTCCTCAGTACCAGAGGCATAAACATACTGAAGAGAATCCAGTGAGAGACCACCAAGATGATGAATGATAGAGAACCTTTCCTATGAGGAGAAGCTGAGAGAGTTGGGACTGTTCAGCTGGGAGAAGAGAAAGCTCAGGGGGAATTTTATCAGTGTGTGTAAATACCTGAAGGAAGTGTGGAAAGAAGATGGAGATAGGCTCTTTTCAGTGGTGCCCAATGACAGGACAAGAGGCAATGGGCACAAATTGAAACACAGGAGTTTCTCCCTGAACATTAAGACACACTTCTTGACTGCAGATGACAGACCACTGGAACAGGTTGTTCAAAGTGGTTGTGGGGTCTCCTTCCTTCAAGGAAGACATAGTTCAGGGCAACCAGCATGGATTCAAAAAAGGTATGTTATGGCAACTTTCAAAGGTCATGGTGACTTCCTGCTTGAGCAGGGAGGTTGGACCAGATTTCCTCCAGAGATCCCTTCCAATCTCAACCATTCTTTGGTTTCTGTCATTTGAAGTAAAGTAAGTTTCAGAAGACTAAATAGAAATGGAAGGCTCTTCAGGTAACCATTCATAAGACTGCACTTATATATATGTTTATTTTATATATATATTGTAATTATATTTTTATGTATTTTAGATATATTACCTCCATTACCACCAAAGAACTCCAGAACTGTTGGTGGTGCCAGCTGAAGTGTAGTGATAAATGAGGTAATTCTGACTAGCTCAAGTTCTGGAAGATGTCTCAGTTTGGACAAAGGCACAAAAAATCAGAGTAGGACCCATGTTGTCTTGTCTAGACTGCTTTCTAAGATAACTATATTTTGCATTGTACTTAGTGGTTCTTGTAAGCGGTGTGTTTAGCCACTAAATATTTTTTTCTTCCTGGTGTATTTTTCTGGATTGCATTCATCTTTTCTGCTTGTTAAGACTAGTTATTTCTTTTTCTTGCCCTATCTAAGATGGCTGTTGTGTTATTTGGATTTTTTTTTACCCTGTAAATCTAAAAATAGTTTGAAAAAGTTTGGAGGAGATTTGAGACCTGCAATGAGTAGCAAATTGTAGGATAGATATGATAGATGCTCTGTATAGATGTTCTGTGTAGATGCTCTGTGGCCTATTTCTGTTTGTAACATTCTATTACACAGTTGCATAACTGGTGAACTCAGTTCTCATGTCCAGATTTTTTTTGTTTGTTTGTTTGGTTTTTTTGGAGGCCTATATTTACATGTTTGTAAAAATATAAATTTATTTAAAATATTGGTAATTTTCATATACTAAAAAAATATTGATTATGGTAGAAACTTGGAAATAAAGGTATAACTAAATTCTAAATATCATTCTTGAGGTTTCAGTAAAGAAATTGGTTAGAAAATTGTATAAACTTTATTATTATTATTATTATTATTGCAGTAACTGTGTGGTTTGACAATTTATTTTTTTTCTCATTCTTCAGTAGCCAAATTGCAATGTGCCAGCTGAAATTAAGCAGCCATAATTCACTGAAAATAGGATCAGATTGGTATGAGTGAAATGTGACCAAAATACCAACCTACTTATGAATGAAAGAAGTGTGAGCAAAAAGTTTGGAACCTCTCTAAGCCACTTTTTCAATTCATATAAAATATATCCTTGCTCTGTAATAATTACCTTAATTTGCAATATTATTTTGAAACACTGACAGAAGTTCTGTGGTGTTTTTTGTTTTCTTTTCCAGTCCTTTTACTCTGCATATTTTTCAGCACTTTCATATATTTTTAAATTTATTTTTTATTTTCTGCAACTGTTTTCACCACTTCAGCTTTGTCCTGTGTGGCTGTCCTTCCTATAATAACTGCATTTTCCCTTCTCCTGTTACAGCTGCAGTCCATGCTCATGCAGACAGCAGTGTGTGTTGTTAAGCTTCCTGGTAGTCAACAATTCTTCCTAAATGCTTTTTTTTTTTTTTTTTTTTTTTTTTAGTAAAAATGAAGTCAATTGACACAGGGTCAAAAAAGAGCTAATAGAGTTTTATATTATTTTCTACAGTGTTAATAGAAAGTTTGGAGTGATTTTGTACTCTTCTTTAAAGCAGACTGTTGCTTGTGGCTGTTGGAAATAAAGTTAAAACTGAGGCTGACAGGGAAAGGAAAGAATGATGTTGCCTGCAGTATGTATCAGTATTTTTCTTCACAGGATGTTGGAGACACTCCTCTAAAGCCTTATCTGATAATGACTACTGTCAACTACAGACTATCAGTTTATAAGGACCCTTTGTCTGGTGTAAATCACTTCTTAACATTCAAGTTTTAGAACATTTAATTCTCTGTGTTGCAATTTCTAGGTGACAAAATACGAACTATCTGATTCTGGAATTTAAAAAGTGGTGGTATGGGGGAAAAATGCTGAAAGCATATTCCAGTAAATTATGTACAACATACTATAAAACAGGTCAGATTTATTGATGGTGGACTCAAAAAAATCAATGATGTTACATTTCTGAGGAATTTAGTTTAATATTTTTCTAATCTATAAATGCCATTGCTAACCTATAGTAGAATTCCTGCTCTGCTAGGATTTAAATATTTTTCTCAAACCTCTCATGTATTCTTTATTTGAAATATTTGGTTTATTAAGCCTATTTCTAAATTTTGAGGCTTCTAGCTATTTATCTCAGCCTGGACTGCTGGCAAGCTATGAATTTATTCTGATCCCCTAAACTTTACCTCATGTTCCTCACAAAGCTGACACAATAGCAGTATTCTC
The DNA here is from genome assembly GCA_011074415.1 of Stictonetta naevosa. Classification (NCBI taxonomy): domain Eukaryota; kingdom Metazoa; phylum Chordata; class Aves; order Anseriformes; family Anatidae; genus Stictonetta; species Stictonetta naevosa. Next base: position 87,924,090 of record CM021699.1, on the reverse strand, counting down.
TGTTAGAGCAGTTCGTCTCTAACTTATGCAGCAAATCTGAAGCTGTATATTTTGGGGACATTTAGATTGTTTGCTTGTTTTGTATCTTGAAATAACAACAACAGTACTACTTTCATATTTTTTTATTATTTTCTCAGTCACTACAATAACCCCAACAACAACAACAACCCCACCAAAGGCTGGATCCACCAAAAAAAATCCAGCATATTTTAAAATCTATTTGAAGAACATAATGAAATATATATTTTAAGATGACAACAGGAGATATATCCTCATGAGATCTTTCTTAGTAGTTGCTAAATCTTTTGACAAAAACAAATGGTCTAGGAACATGATTTTTTAAAGCACTTTAGTTTCCCTAGCTACGTGTGTGCTAGTAAATGAAATGGGCAAGGGACCACTCTCCGGCTGGCTGGTAAAGCACAGCTCAGATCTGTACAGATGACCTACCTTACCCTCCAAAACAACAGTCACACCTAAATTGCCTCTTGCCCAGGGTTACTCCTAAGCCTTGCTATAGATTCTCTGGAGAGTTCTTGTTGACCCAAGCCACAGTGCCAGAGTATGTTAGCAATTTTAAATCAGGTTTGGCTCAATTACAGGGCTTGCGCCCTACTTTGTTTATTGGTGTTGATACTCTCTATGGCACATACAGCTTTCAGTGATGACTGCTACATATAGCTCTTTTCCACTTTTTTTTTTTTTTTTTTTTTTTTTTTTTCCCAGTACTTTTTATCCTTCCAAACTATTGTGGCAATGATATGAAAAATATTTTTTTCAGTATCCATTGTCTTGGTCTCAGGAAACATTCCTGTTTCCAAACACTGTAATTATAAATTAATGGTATGGATTTCATAAGAAAGTGGAAAGATTTACACATTTGATCTGAAAGGCTATAGTAGCTCTCTTTATAGTAAATACAGATTTCATTGGTCTGACCATACAAAGGAATACTGCAGTCTAAATGATAATTTCTCATGATACCATTTTGTAGATGCTTCTTAGATATAGATTATACAGGTAAATCAGGACACTGTTTGACTGCAGTATGCAGTATTATCAAAATTACATCTGGGCTGCAGAGAAGTACTCATACAGTGATGATTGCTTTGCTGAGATAAAAACACATTTCTTATTTTCTTGTCCATGTGCCCGAGGACCAACAATGATGCTTAGTAGTATTGTTTTCTGGACAGAATGTTCAATCTTGGCAGATGCTAGACTCTTCTTAACTTGCTATTTCTGAACTTTAGCACAGATTTTCAAAACCTTTAGATGGGTTGAGAGCTCAGGTACATTGGTAGACAATTGCTTTAACCCATGTTTATCAGAGTATGTGTTCACACAGCCATCCCAGACTGTAAATTCAAGATGAGTGTGAACCAAAAAGAAAAGCACCTACGACTCAATGAGAGACAGATTACTGTGTGAGCTTCTCACTGTGTGAGCAAAGGGTTGGAAGGAACTTTTAGACAACCTTGAGCAAAGGGTTGGAAGGAACTTTTAGACAACTGCAGGTTGTCTAATTCAATCTCCAGTCCCAGGAAAGGCCAACTTCAAAGTTACGTTGGTTTGTCTTAGGGTCTTATCCAGTCAACTTATTAAATTACATTCCACAGCATCCTTGGGCAATCTGTTCCTGGGCTTCACTACTGTCATTGTACAGGATTGTTCCTCATCAGAATTTCCCTTGTTGATGGTGACCATTGTTCTTTAACCATGTATCTCTGAGGTCCACCTCCACCTCTTCTATAAACTCCTTTTCAGTAAGAAGAAATCTATTACCGATTGTCATTTACGTCTGTATTATACTGAGTAAGTTAACTGAAAAACTAGAAGTGGACGATTTGTTCGTTTGTTTTAATAATTTTTCAAAAAAATGAATATGACAAAGCAGCCAGAATATCGTAGAAAAGTCTATGGTATACCTAATGAAATTCAGATACAAAATAATAACACTGCATAGGAATGAAAATCAGGAGTAGCAAAAAATATAAAATATTTAAAGAGAAAAATAGGAATGTGGGAAGAATTTTGAGGAAAGTAATAACCTTGATCACCTCAATTGAAGGTGGAGAGGCTGGATTATTACTGGATATTCTCTTACAACAGAATTAAGATGCAGTAAAGATTAATTTAGAATTTTACCTGAAGTGGAAATTTAAATGAGAAGAAAATAAAGTGCATCTTAAGCTTCAGAATGTTCCTAAATAAAAATTATCTGAATCTGTAGTCCAGGTAGTTTAGATCAACCAAAAAAATTCTGTGCTTTGTGTATGTTTTCTATTCTAGAATTTTATTGAATTTATTGTTTCCCTGTCTTTCTTTCTTATTTTTGGATGCATTTCTAACATCAAAATACAGGAGTAGTTGAAGGATTCTTTAAGTGTTGAATGGCATCAACCCCAATTTCTTTACTTTTAATTTTACCTACGAGCTTTCCTTATTTTTATTTTTATTTATTTTTATTATTTTTATTTTTTCTCTCATCTATTCCTCATCTTCAGAACTATTCTCATTTTGAGTAAGTGCAGTTCATTTCTCCTCTCATCTCTCCTCTTATGTTCATTTCTCCTCTCCACCTGCATGTCAGACCCCAGAACAATTCCCAGTTACCCAGCTACTAACATACAGCAAGCACTGTTTGTGCACCAGAGGAGGAAAGTCTGTCCCAAAAGATTTCCTCACAAACTAACTAGGAGAATAAGGTACTTAAAAACTTTCAGTTAATGTTTAAACTTCAATTATTTTCACTGAAAATAAATAAACTTACATATGGGGAAAACATAGTTGTGATAAACTTAATCCATTTTATCACATGGATGTGGAAATGAACTAGTTCATCATAGTGATGAAATGAGATGTCTTTAGCTTTATTTGTGTTAGAATTAGGTGCAGTGAAAAAAAAAAAAAAAAAGATCACTTATTTCTGAGGGAATTTATTGTGAAATCTCTTTCTGTTTTTAAATGTTTGGTTAAGAGAAAGAATAAGGAAAACTCAAAGCTTTTTTTGTTTGTTTGTTTGTTTTCCTTAATGTAATGTTAATATCAAGTGGTGATAATGCAGAAATTACAGCTATGTTTTTAGAAAGCTTTTGACTCTACCTTCCTGCCACATGTAGCATGACTCATGGCAGCAATTTCTGTTTAAACAACATGAGGAAAACATTATGGAAAAAATATCTGTGCATTTATAAGAAGGATAGTTTATAGTTACAACATAAATAAAAGTGCAGTTGTGTAATAAACAAATTTCATTAACATTGTTTAGGCATAGCATTGTAATTGAATATAAACTTTTTACTGTTTGTAAACTCTTATGCCATGTCCATCCCCTCTGGTTTTTGCATTTTCCAGTAATATATTAATATGTTGAATACATTATCATACTTTACACATCTATAAATTATACAGTTACAACAATAAGTGTTTTTATTTTATTTTATGTATCATATAAACACATGCACCTGTAATATATATAATGCTTATATTCATATCTGTGTTAATGTTACAGAAGACAAAGTCGAAAGGACAAAGTTTGTTGTTGTTGTTGTTGTTGTTTTTTTAAAAAAATATTTTATTTTATTCTAACTTAGGACAGCAAGTCTGTTGTGATGTTCTTTGCTTTCTATGGTAAATGTCATGCACAGTGTTAGGCTCTGCCCTCAAAAGGGCTCTACTGTAGAAAATTCCATTATGTCACTCATATTTATCTTCTATGGGCAATTTGAACTAGAGGTTGATGAAACAGTGACTTTATTTTGAAAAAAAAAGAAATTAAAAAATCTCCGAATGAGATTGAACAGAAATTAAAGCTGAAGCAGAATTTTGCTGGAAGTAGTACTGCTTCCTATCCTTTATTAGGCTGGAATACAGAGGTTTTACTACATTTTGTCCAAAAAAAAAAAAAAATACCTTGCTGAAGGTCAAGAAGTAAGCAGTACAATCACTGCCAAGAAGCACACTGAAGAAATAGATGTGTTTAAAAGCACTTAAATACTATCCTTCAAAAAGAATAGTGTTAGATGATGCTTTTATTTAAGACAACAGGCTTAATCTTTTTATGAATCAGATGTATTATCATAATCAACATCAGTTAACAGTCTACAGTGACAAATATTATTTTTGACATTTCCAGACCTAGCCTACTTTCATTACATAAAGAAAAGACCTTGTCCTTCACTGCCTTTGGAAGAATAAAATATCAAAGGAAAAATAGGTGCAAAATGTTACTTAATAAAGAAATGAATTAACTTTCAATGTACTTCCGACTAGAACATCTATTTCACATCTCGTGGTGTAACTACTGCAATTCATACTAGTCTTCAGAGCAAAGATTGTAAACTGAAATCACTCATTCCTAACTAATGGGCATTAAAATGCAGTTTTTCCCTGCATGGTAAATTTTGGTGTGACAACGTGCCACTTAGAAACTGCAGTTAACCACTGTGATTTCTAAATGAGTATGTGCTTAGTTCTTTAGATTTTATATCAGCACTGTAGTTTAGTTTCATGCAGATCAAGGCATGTCTCTCTTGTTTAGTTTCCTAACTGACAATTTTTAGTCCACTCTCACTTGTTCCCAATTCTATGACAAAATGTTAGAATGCAAAAAGTGAAATATGAAAGTTAGAGTTCAAGTTGTTCTGCCCACACCGACAAAAATACAGTAATGAGGCCTGATGGCTCTGTACCTTTCCTTTTTCACATAAGGAATAACTGGCCAACTTAACTGATAAAGTGAACCACAGCTATGCTACTTTCCCTTTCTTTGTCTGTCTACTAATACAGGTATTTTGTACTAGAAGAGACTGATACAGTCTGAGTATTGCAAATTTATAACTGTTTAATCATGATTATTAATTCTTTCTTTCATCTTTATCTGCTGGCTGCTACTTCTCTATTTCCAAAGGCATAAACGTGAGCAAAATCTTGTACCATATTTGTTCTCGTAGCTGTGTTAACAGCAATGGTGCAATTACAAGCTTGAGTTTTCAAAGGTGATATAGCTGGAATTCTGGAGTACATAAAAGAAACTCTTTTATGAGTCTCTTTTATTACTCTCTTCTATTTTTTTCTCTTTAAAGAGATGGGATAAACAAACAAACAAACAAACAAACAAAAAAAAACAACAAAACACCACCAACAAACACAACCAATGAATATATGCAACAACTTTCATAGGCTGATTAACAAAATATATCTTTTGTATATGTACTACATTTTCCTTATTAAATCACAGTAGTCTCCTGGTCTGGCATTGATTAGACATTCTACAGAAACAGTTATTTCATACTGAACATAGACTTACAAATTATTTTTTTTTATCTATTCGTTTCCTATAGGGAACTTTTTCAGATCATCCTGTTTTTCCAGGGAAAAAGAGAAGGGAAAACATGCACCTACCGGAAAAGATGAATTGAAAATGGAACCAGGAATTTATTAATTCTAGCTAAGGATTCCCTGTAGTGGTGCTTAACAGACCCTGAAGTAGCAAAGAAATATCTTTCTCTTCTCTTATGGAAAAGTTGGTATCACAATGAGCAGGACACTTCACAGTGGTAAATTACAACTTCAGTTCTCATTTCCTTTATATTTCACATGATGACATTACACATGGAGAAGAATTGCCAGGTTTGTGTAGAACACAGCATCACACAAACACACAGACACCTCTCCAGACAGCATAAATTGAAAATTAACCCCAGAACTAAAATCATGCCAGAAATAAAAGAGCAATTGGACAAAAGCAACTGTATCGGAATGCCTCCCCTAAACAAGGTGATTTTAGCTTGTTGTGGAAGTCTCCAGAAACAACTGTTCAAATGCTGAAGAGGAAACTTTGATTGTTGGAGCAGGAAAAAGAAGGAAGAATCAATTAATTGGTTTCAGCGGAAATACATGCTGTACATGGCTGTACTGCCAAGTCCAGTATCTCCTTAGCTGCACTCATAGAGACTTGCAATGTTCAGATCTCCCAATGGCTGTTGGGCTTCAAGCACACCCTCTGACTCCTCATTTGGGAAACCTGACTAACCTTGAAAACTGAGCAGGTCAAGGATAAAGACTGTCTGATAGATAGGTATAAACCAGATTTATAAGGGACCAAGCTATCTAGCAAAATTTAAATATTTGTGGACAAACTCCCAGTCCTTTCTAGCACCAAGATACATCAGGGAAAAAGCTCTTCCTCCTGTTTGTTTTTGTGGTTGTTTATTTGTTTATTGTTGGTGGTGTTGTTATTGTTGTTGTTTTTTTTGTTTGTTTTCTAAAGTCTGTAACCACATAAAAGTGCTTTGATTTGAATTCACATATAAGGAAACACACGTTAGACAAAATGACAAAGAGTGACAAGGCTGGACCTGGAAGATGAATTTTGCCCTGTGTGAGGTATCTTGGAATCATAATTTGTTTTCAAAACAAAACACCTGAACTACTCTCCAAGTGGCTTGTTGATCAGCAGACTGTTTCAGAGAGCAGAGTCAAGCCCATGGAAAACAAAGCCGATCAGGAATACACATATGTTCTTTTCTTAGTTTGTCAGAACTTTCTTTTTAGAAAGATGTCACTAGAGTCATTTCTGTTTTCCTTGTTTCTAACTGTTCAGCTTGCTAGATGAACATAATTACAGACAGAAAATTACATTTATTTCAAAGAAAAATTGAATTAACCCTAGCATCTCATCCCATTATATATCTGAAAGGATTAAAAGAAGGGTGTAGATTACAGTCCACTGTACCATTAGAATAAAAAATTCCATATTCCTTCTTCTGCCTCTTCTTACAGATTCTCCCCTCCAGACATAATAAAGACATTCCATTCATTGATTTACCAGTCTAGTTGTTCCTAAATATACTGCTTTCCCCACTAAGGGTTGCTAAATTTTGCATTCTTGGATTTGACAGATGGACCACTCAGTGGTAACGAATTGGCTGAATGGTTGCACTCAAAGTGCTGCTGTCAGCAGCTTGATGCCCAAGTGGAGATCATTAACAAGTCATGCTCCTCAGAGCTTAGCACTGGGACCAGCTCTGTTTAACATCTTTGTTGGTGACATGGACAGTGTGGTTGAGTGCACCCCCAACAAATTTGCAGATGACACCAACTGTGCAATGTGATCAATACAGTGGAGAGAAGGGATGTTATCCAGAGAGACCTGGACAAACTTTAGAGGTGGGCACATGCAAACCTCATGAAGTTCAATGAGGCCAAGTACAAGGTCCTGCATCTGGGGCAATCCCAAGCACGAATATGGGTTGGGCAGAGAACGGATTGAGAACAGCCCTGAGGAGAAGGACATAGGGGTGTTGGTTGATGAGAAGCTTGACATGAGCTGGCAATGTGTGCTTTCAGCCCAGAAAGCCAACTGCATCCTGGGCTGTATCAAAAGACATGTGGCCAGGTAAAGGGAGGTGATTCTCCCCCTCTACTCTGCTCCCACCTAGAGTGCTATGTTCAGTTCTGGGGCCTCCAGCACAAGAAGGACGCAGACCTATTAGAGTGAGTCCAGCAAAGGGCCACAAAGATGATCGGGGGATGGAGCACCTCTCCTATGAAGACAGGCTGTAGGAGTAGGGGTTGTTCAGCCTGGAGAAGAGAAGACTCTGGGGAGAACTTATAGCAGCCTTCTAGTACCTAAAGGGGGCCTACACAAAAGCTGGGGAGGGACTCGTTCTCAGGGAGTGTAGGGACAGGACAAGGATTAATGGCTTTAAACCAAAAAAGGATCGATTTATATTAGGAAAAAAATGTTTACTCAGACGATGGTGAAGCACTGGGACAGGTTGCCCAGAGAAGCTGTGGATACCCCATCCCTGGAAGTGTTCAAGGCCAGGTCAGATGGGACTTTGAGCAACCTGGTCTAGTGTCTCTGCCCATGGCAGGGTGGTTGGATCTAGATGATTTTTAAGGTTCCTTCCAACCGAAACCATTCTATCTTTCTATGATTCTTGGCAAACCCAGTTCTAACATTTGCCAAATGCACAACTTGCCTGAAAACCAGCTAGCTTTGCTAGGTGCAGCATTCACCTCCTTTGTGAATCTGATGGTGCCACATCTTATCATGCTCTGAGTATTTGTCCAAGAGGGACAGATAATAATTTCCTGACAGGGTATTCAGTCTATATACTTCTTGGCCTCAATAACTTTCTCTGTGTAAACTGTCTTTTTCAATTCCTATATCTTAAAAAGAGATGGTATTGACTCATTATATAAAGAAGAAATATTTGTAAAAAGAGAATGCTAATTTTTAGAATGAAAGCTTATGCAGAACTTTCTTCCAAAAATATATACACTGGTTGAACTAGCAGTTTTCTCTGGTGGAGAAAGTATTATTATTATTATTATTATTATTATTATTATTATTATTATTAAATTAACTATTTTATTGCCATATTGAGCTTCTTGTGATATGGATTTTCCAGGAAGCCTTTGGGGGAAGTCTGCAGTTTCTAGGTTGTTCCCAAAAGGTGTTTTCATAAACCAAAAAAGTTTCCAATACAGTGGCTCACATAGAAGTCCTCTTCTCTAATGCACAACAAAGCCAGAATTTCCCTTTCCTCTTCATTAGGATTTAGGATCCAGCCTAGTTCCAAGCAGGCATGATACTTGGTCTTTCTACCCTGCAATTTCCAAAGTATTCAGATTTATAGCTTTGACTCTAATAGCTTAAAAGTCTTTCCTTTGAAGTAGAACAGAGAATAATGTAGACCGTCAGCTAAAAAGATCTCTATCAAAGTAATTTGAAGCATTCAAACCTGGAAATGGAAGAACAGAGATCTTGTTCCAGATATGTCATGAAAGACTAAACTTGAGAAGAATGTCAGGCCAGCCACCCTTGTCAGAGTCTGCTTCTTGTTGGGGCATAAACAATGGAAAGCTGCTGTGCTCTGAGAAGTCTTTAATCTTGTTGTGATTACATGTCAAATTAAGGGGTTAAGAAGGTAAACCTTTCTACTTTGAATTGATTTTTTCTCTTTTTCTGAAATTAATTTTTATACCAGAAATTATTCCTTCATGGTTCCAGGGCAAAGCAAATGTAAATGCCTTGGAGCCAAGACAATGAGTTAAAGATGTCCCATAATTAACTTTGTTTTATTAAAGTAATGTTTCAAATATTTAAAGTAATTAGATTCACAGAAGCAATCTCACTATATTCTTAAAATAAGTTATAAGCATGCTTGAAATCACAGAAAAAAAAAAAAAAAAAAAAAAAAAAAAAAAAAAAAAAAAACAGTTTTCCAGTGCAGCAGCTTCTCAATTTGGAAAACAGTAAAACATGGAACTGTATTTTTGTATACTTCACACTTGACTTGAGTGATGTTGCCCACACCCTCAGGTTCAAGCAAAGGCATGATTTCAGGAACAGGGCCTATGGATTTGCCATGAACAGGAATTCAACCTGACTGAAAATAATGACCTTTCAAGGTTAACATCTTATTTAATAAAAAAACTTCTAATTGTGCAGGCTATTTACTATAACATATATTGCATGTTCAAAGTAAATATGCAGTAGATGGAAATGATGCAGAACAATAGCAACATGCTTATTGCCTTTTTATGCTATTTGTCTATACTTTGTCTTAATCTTTTCAAATTAAAATCCTAAATCCTGTTCTGAAAGTGACTGAAACTTTTTTTTTTTTTCCTTTTTATTTTTATTTTTTCCCCGAAACAGTTGTCAAAAGACTGTGCAAGGTAGTGGTTAAAAATATTAACTGAATGTAAATGTGCTTATCTTAGGAACATCTAAATCAGAACTGCAGTAATTTAAGTGATGTTTTGATTAGACTTCTTTCTACAGAAAATAATCAAATTCATAGAGAGAGGATATATTAAACAAAAATAGCCATTAGCAAAGCTAGAGGAGAGATGGTCACACAGCTGAAATCAGAATACATCATTCTACACTTTAGATGGGTAAGGTGAAAACATTACCAGATAAAAATGTGAATTCATAAATCATACAATAAAATAGGGGTGGAGGGATGATTCCACAAAAGGAATATCCACAGAAAGTAAGTGCTACTTGAAAGTAATCCAAGCTTATAACATTGCCGCAAGGTTTGATTTAACTCTCTTGCCATCAGTCTCTGTATTTTATAAGAAACTTCTCTAACATTTCACCCTATGTTAAAATAAACTAAGTTACTGTAAAGTATGGTAATGACCCACCTTTCATTAGTGATGCTGAAAATATTATCAGCATTCTTGAATATAAAATGTTTATATTTAGACGAAGCATGGTATGTACTCCCTGTAACAGAAGAACGAATCTTCCCTGTGTAGATTTCTACAGAAACAGATAAATTTGCTCAGGATAATTTCTGCATTAATTACTCACCTTTTAACTGATAGTTTTCAATTTCTAAATGATTTCTAGAGCTAATAAGTGTTGGGCATTCTTTGGAAATATCAGGCAGAGCTGAAGTGTTTGTGTCTGGAGTTACCTGAACAGGAAATTGCCTCCATCCATTCTAAAGTGGCATTTGTCATCTATTTTTCATCAAGATCTGTTCATTTCTGTTGCACTGATAGTACTCTTCTGCAAAGGCTACTGGAGAAAAACAAATTAATGATGCTGAATTGGTACTTAAATACTGCAACAACTGTGGAATCAATGCAATTTGTCTGCTGCAGCCATGTACCAATGCTTTCTAATCCATTCAGTCACAGGTTTGATTTATAACCTTTGTTTAATCACATGATTTCATTCTGTTCAATCTTTAAGACATTGCTCTAGGACATATTGAAATGATTTACATGATTTTTTTTTGTTTGAGTGAGATTCTTATTTGAATATGTTGTCTTTCACTCCCTGTTTTCAAAAACTATGATAGTGATGTCTAAAGAAAATCTAGGAGCCCTAAACCATTCATATTTCTAAAGCTGGTTTTATTGAGGTGGTATTATTCAGAAGAAAATGCTTATTTTTCTTGAGCATATCTGTTAGCATCCAACACTAAAGGTTGGACTATATATAATAGAGAAACATCTTTGATATAGTAGTACCAGGAGCTTGAACACTGACTTAGCAAATGAACTGCTGATTTATCAAGTGAAAGTGACTCCTGTTTATTGGATAGAATTATGGCCTATAAAATATTGTTACATTAAATAATATATATATATTCATATTTGCATGTATTTGCATAATATCTGAAAGTGATTGGACTGCTGGCAAAGCCTCTCTGTCTAACATCATCCTTTTAATCACAATCAGCAATCTTGACATTTATCTGGGAACAGTGACTGTTTAGAGAGAAAAACTAATCAATAATGATTTTTCAAAGGAAATTAAAAAATACATAATTCTAAATGATTTTCTGTCTTTCTACTTTGTATTTTGCTTCTGGAACATCAAATGTTTTCCAAATGATATTTTTTAAAGTTAAAGTCTTTGAAGATATACAGAGAAACTTTCCTGAACCAAATACTGAAAATAGAGATTAAGAATGAAAATACCCATAAATAATGCAGTAGATGGTTTCTGAGAAAATTATCACTATATCTTCTTTCTCTTAACACTGCCTTTGGAAATAAAAAGCACTTCGTATATGAGAGGCAGGTCAGGCTTAAATATATTAACCAGAAAAAAAAAAAAAAAAGTGTCTTCAGGATTGACTTTTTTTTTCCAGACAGTCCAGATTAATTTAGTCACTTTCCATCTATTGATACAAGTTATACCTTGTCTGCATTGCAATGCAGTGCAGGTAAGAGACAAGTGTCTAGACATTTACTAGTCTGTCAGTAGGAGACCATTCAGTGCATCAGAGACCTGGTCTCTGATTTGTCTCTCCAGTAAAGGAGAAGGGCATCATTGAAACCTGTAGGGAATCAGAGAAGAAAATACTATGGATTTCTGTCTAACATTATTGATGAAAGTTAAATGTCTGCCCAGAACCATAATCAAACTCAGGAGGTGACAAAACATTTGTGCAAACTGTTTAAGTAGAAGTAAGGTGAAAAGGAACCCTGTTGCGAAAAACTTGGCTATTTTGGAGTTTGGATCTGACAAATACCTGTTTCTTGAGAGAAGAAAAGAGAGACTGGAAATCACTGAATGTCTTAAATAAATTAACTTCCATCAGGAGTACCTTGTAATTGTTTGTTTATTTGTTTTTCTTCCAAATGTCTTATATCAGCTGTAAAAGTTTAACTCAGGGTTCAAGAGACTAGCCATCAGAATCAACCTGGGAAGTACAGCTGAGTTTTTAACGTCAGTATTTTCTGCAACATTTTAAGCAGGCCACAACGGTTGGTGTTCTTTTTTGGTTTTATTTTGTGTGTGTGTGTGTGCACGTAAGGGGTGGGGGAGATAAGGGAGTTCATAATCCAGGATGATTTCCCTATAAAATTATATGCTCCTTTAGTTTGTCGTCGTGGGGGGGGGGGGGGGGGGGGGGGGGGGGGGGGGGGGGGGGG
>CM021699.1:87867112-87911567 GCA_011074415.1 Stictonetta naevosa | reverse complement strand
TTTTTTTTTTTGAGTCTGATAGTTTGCTTTCAGCCAGATAGGAGTGACTCTCCTCCCATGACAGGGACAGTTGTTGATTTGCATCAAGTTTTTGGCAAAGAGTTCATATAAGCTTTGTACTGACTGATTCATCTTCATATCGGCCTCATTAATAAGGTATACAACTAGTCTCACTGCAGTCAATAAATCATGACCATCTTTTCTGTATAATTCGTATAGACTCAGCACTGCTGTAGTATACTGGTACCTGCAGGTATACTAAGAAGTAATGCAGCTTGTGATCTGCTAATGTCAAACTATGAAAACTTATAGCCAGTTATTATAAATTAAAATTCAAATACCCTGATTTAATAGAAAACATGCACTTGTATGAGATATGTCCATCACTGGGAACAGAGGAATCCAGGACTTGATTTAGATGAGTTAGTCAGAAGGGGAGAAATCAGCTACATAGTATATTTTAATCTCAATTTTCTTCTTTCTTGTGTTCTTCAGGACAAATATGAGAAGGTATTATCTTTATGAAGTTCTGGAACACTGATAACAAATGGTGCTGTCTACTAGATTGAAAATCCAGTATGATTCAGATTGGAGAATATGGATAGACCACAGCTCATGTCTGATGTTACACTGCAGGATTTCAATTCATCTGCTGGGCATGATAGAGGCACAAATCTCCAGAAGCTGTAGCTTAAAAAACTCACAAGAACCATCATATGCACAGTAAAAATTAATAATGTTGATAATGCTTCTAGAGAACAGGTTCTGTAACCTATCCAGATCTTGAAAGGTTCACTTAGCCCATAAACAAATCTTATAATTATATTCTAGTTCTCAAAGACACATATCTGCCTTGGAAACCAGCAAGAGGTATATACCATGTCCAAAACTTACTATTTTTTTAAGAACAAGGCTTTTAAATTTGATCTACTTTTTCACATTACTATATGTTGTTGTGTTTCATAACACCTAGGAATTAAACAGTTTTGCCTCTTTTGAAATGATTTTGAATAGCATATTTATCTCCCTCTTGGCATCTGTGGATATGGCCAGATTTAAGGGAAGATGCATTTAACAGTGCCTGGAGTTCAGAGTCCTGATTGTGCAGATCAGGGAATGCTTGCCATTTTCTTCCAGGTTTGTTTTTTTTCCTCCTTCCCAGGAAAGCCTGGGAGATCAGGAGGATTGGTGCATATTGATGTCTTGTCCCATCTTTGAGTTGGGAACATGGCTTATGGAAGTCAGTCTAGACCTGAAAACTGGGAAGTACTCATATCATGTGTCAATAGTCTCTCATATTAGATCAGCAGTCATTCCTTGTGTAGAAACTGGGACCAAGACCCTGCAAAATTTTCTTTCATGTGAGGAGTGTCTTTGCAACAATATCAAGGAAGTCAAGGAACTCTACAAGAACATGAGCAAGAACAAAATACTCTGCAAATAATTCAGTATGTCATTTCAGAATTCTGTCTTGTCATTTTGGTATTGTTTCCCAGCTTGCTCATGCATTATTTTTACCTTTATAGAGGCAGTCTGAGATAATTTTCACTTTACATTTCAGTTCACATACTTCTTTCAGCTCATGAAATAAATGAACTCCTCCTTCTTTCGTTCTTTCATTCTTTCTCTTTTATTAGCATAATAATTTATTTCATTATGATGCTGCTGAACTGTTTTCATGTGCTATCATATTTCATTTTCACATACTGTACTGCCAGTCTCTACTTTTCTACTATGTAAGATATTTTGGCTCTCAGCTGAGTAGGCATGTCCATTCTTCTGTCATTACTGGGTGGTTTGGAAATAAGATTAGCTCCAAAGTTTGGGGTTTGCAGCATGCCTTCATGTTCACTTACCCCAAAACTGTGAACCCGTGACTAATTTATAGCATACAACAACAATAATAATAGACTAGGGAACAAACAGACAAACAAAAAACAACTAAACTCTATTACTCATTTAAAATCCTGACACACAGCTCACAGGAAAGATATTTACCAGGCAACCCTACCATATTACCCAGATCCAGAAGAAATGAAATAGAAGCATAAAGTATGATTTTGTCTATGGCATGTGTAGACAAACTGCCCATGAGCTGTCCAGGGTGGTAATTGGTGTCATAATGGGAGGTAATTTCCTGTATTTTGTAGAGTAATAAAGGTTGGTTTCTTCTTCATACGAATCAGTAATATATTGGCTCTCACTCATATACAATTCAGACTGAACTTTTCTTCTGACATGATTCCAGCAACATCCTTTTAATGAAGTGTTAGAACTAACAGTTTTTGTACCATCTGAGAAATTGGAAGCTCAGTTTTTCAATTATATTAGTTCTGTATTGCTAATAATATGTAACTTCAGATGAGTCACAACACATTGCTTCAGTTTCTGTATCTGAATACTGGAATACCAGCTTCAGAGGGATGTTTAGAGATCTGATTAATTAGCCAATTGTTAAGTGTAAGCATTAAGTCTCTTGTGCCCATTCCAATAGTTGAATAATTCCTTAACAGAAATAAAAATTACATTGCTCATGTTACAGGGTAAATTTAAGTTTGCAGATGTTACAATATCAGAATGTGGTCAAGATGCTATGAAGACTTCTTAAATATATATATATAATTGTAATAAATAATCTTTGTTTTCTTAATCTTTGCCTTCATTTCACATAATACATACTCATTTCACAGATTATATATAATGCTGGTCTATTGCTGGTATTATTAAATATGAATCTACAGATAAATATATGAACATATATCTTTTACTTCCTATTCTTGTCCAGAAGTTATTTTTTCCTAAGACATAATAAGAAAATCTAGATAAAAGCAATTTGTATAGTATTTTTGTATAGATTACATAGGTAATATTTTTCAGATAAGAATCTTGTCTTCAGTGAGATCTTGTGTCTTTTCCATTGAATTGATTGAAATATAAAAGAACAAGTTTTAATAAGAGTTGCAGGTCTTTTAGTTTTTTATTATTATTTTGTTTGTTTTTTGGTGGTGGTGGTGGTAATTGTAGGTTTTTGTTGTTGTTTTTTCTTTTTTTTTTTTTTAAGTGAAAAATCTGTTGAGTAAATCCTCTAATACTACATCTTTCAGTGATAGTGATATAATTTTACTTTTCAGATAACATTAAGTGTCCATCTCAGGAAGGTAATAAATTGCTAACATAAAAGATTATATTTTTATTATTGATTCACTAGTTGCAATTTGGCTACATCTGTACAAAACATTTGAGAAAAGGCTGGAATAGTAAACCAATGAAAACACTCTAGTTGTCATTTTTTAAAGAACATTTATGTCTTATTTATGGAACACGCACAACAGATATATTCATGTAAGACATAAAATACTCAAATAATTTTTGCTTTATTGTTTTTCATATCATTCTTCCCTTAAGCGATGATGGAAAAGTTTGTAATATTTTATAAGGATATTTCCAAAAATGATGCAAAAATATATTTGGTATATTTGGAAGGAAAGGTACAAATATAAAGTTAATTAAATAAGTTGATTGAATTAGTATTCAGTCTCAAATATGTTGTATGTGTCCATTATTTCTCAAGGTTTACTTTAGTTTGGAATAATATTTTACAAGAAAAAAAAAAATTGTCACATGGTTGCCAAAAGAATCCCACAATAGCTATAAGGAATTACATTTCAATTGAGTTAAATAAAAATTTTTAACCCTTCCTCAGAACTGAGTGGTATGGATTTCCTTTTAATAAAATTTGAAATGTAGATAAAATTCACTTGTTCTATGGACAATGCCAAAAAAAAAAAATGAATAGTGACATCTTTTTAAAGTACCCTGCTCTGTCCACGGTGCTGTCTGTTCATATTACAGAAGTAAAAAGCATCCCCCGGCGCCCCCCCCCCCCCCCCCCGCCCTTTTTTTTTTAAGAGTACTCTTGCCTGTATCTTGCCTGTAGCATTGCACACAGGAACAATACAAGCTGTCAAAAACTAGATAACCAATGTACTTGGAAAATAAATTAATGCATTCCTCATCTGACATTAATTTTGTTGGAATTGTGTCTCAAGTGGAAAATGCTGGCTTTGAGTGCAGAATAATAACAGTTCCTTCTTTAGACTCAACAGGCCGAAATGCCAGGAATGGGAAGCCGTGTCCCCAGTGTGACTGGAATATCAAGTGATATTGGTGGGGTATTCTCCTTACCCTGTTCAATCCCGTGTGGGAAAGGATGAACAAACTCATCAGGATTAAAATTTGTGGTGCATTAACTATATTTAATGATGTAGGAATTCATATTTCCATATATATGCATGTTGCTTCATAGAACCTAGGACATACTCACTAAACTGTCACTAATATTTTGTTGTAGGCTTCTAATTTGCACGAAAACACTTCTTATTCATGAGTGAGTAGCTGCTGCTAGCTCTGTAATGTTACAGGTACACTAATCTGTAATTGGTTTATTTTACTGTCTGTTATTCTATGAGTAGTGCAGCAGCACTGAGTGAGGGGCAGTTTTTCTCTACTGCATGTACCTCTGCTGGAGATATATTAGCTTATGGCTGGAAATGTGCATTTGAATCACCATTTATTAAGCATTTTCATCTGAAAAAAAAAAAAAAAAAGTATCTATTTTTTCAGTTTAGCACTTGAAATCTCATTTTTACACAGACTGGCTTTTTCAATACTAAATACAAGTTTTTACTGTCACAGCCGTGAATACTGGCAATATTTCTGGAGCTACTTAGCAATGGGAAAGATGGCAGTGTTTCAGTAGTTGGGCAAATCGGAAGTAGGAGGCTTCAAGTAGCAAAAGAGAAACAAGGAAGGACTGCAAAATTGTGTTTATAATATTATCCAGCTCTTTTTTATGTAGGTAAAGGATAACTGACTTTCTAGCTGAACATCCCAGTCTTTCAAGATACTTACTCTTCCTGAACTGTTTTTCTTCCAACTTTGACTGTGATAAGGGCTGTGCTTATTCAGTATATTGGGGCAGCCAACAAGGTCAGTGAACGTGGGTGTCATAGGGACTGCTTGGGGGCTTTTAGGATCTAAATTGGGTCGGCCAGAAAGATGAGGATGTAAATAAGAGAAGAGTAGGAAGTTTATTTGAAAAGCTCCTGAAATTTTCTGTTCATTTATTATCTTAATATATTCATTAAAACTATGGTATTGTCATTCTTACATTATAACTTGTGACATGGCAAAACTTTAGAAAATTCCTGGGGATATTTTAAATGGGAGAATACAGTATAGTTTCACAGAATGATTTCCTCCAAGTGCCTTAGAGCACTATATAATTGCAAAGCATATAAAATTAATTTTGAACAAAATGGTAATTAAACTGCAGCAGATTCAATTTGACTTTTGTAAGAATAAGCTGGTGTCTTGATTTTGTTTTGTAATAAATAATGTATTTGAAAAATGTATGGGTTATAGTCACCTGTAAACCGCAGATGATTAACAGAAGAGTTTCAAAAAAAAAAAAAAAAAAAAAAAGATCCAAAAGAAGAAGCCAGTGTTTCACCTTTTATTCAACAGCGTATATGTTCCTTCCCTCATAAGGGTTTTAATGTATCTTATTTTTTACAGAATTACACAACAGAGTACAAGAAGTTGTGTAATACTGTAAATGTTATTACAGTCTAATAGGCTTTAAGTAAAACAGTGACATATACATCTATGTAAACATAATAACCTATAACATATGTTAGTTGTCTGTGTGCTAGAATTTAGATTTACACTTAAGCCTTCCAGCAGGTTTTTTGATGATGTATGGCTTGCTTTTCTCAACACAAAATGAATCACAAGATGAATCAGGCCCTATAAATGCCTGTTTCTCTCCATTGATTATGAAATGAGTCCAGTTGTCTAGCACATTTCTAGATATCTACTTTGTATAGGTAATCCACATTTAGTCAGATGAGTCTTACTCTTGTTTCAAGATCAAAATGTAATACATTTGATTAGTAAATGTAGGTTAAAGTGTCACCTTGGTCAATTTTCTGATCAAATATTTTCCATCACTGGGATGTTATCTTGGTGAATTACTTCAGACATTAAAAAGTCTTGCAGCTGAAAAAGAGTTCAAATCCATGAGTTTGAGCAGTCTGGATGCTTACTTTTATGCTGCTATCACTTTCTTGATGTGTTTTTTCTCACTGTTCATTCTTGCTTTCTGGGAACCTTCATGCATAATAAGTAACTCATAATTTTTTTTCTTTAATGAAGCTAAGTAAAATAGATGAAGTGTGCAGCAGTATTTTCAGCAGAGCTTGTTATTTCTTGGAAACTGAAGCAACTGTTTACTTTTTTGAAGTTGCATTTCCCCTTACAACATATATCTGTTTAACAGTTTATTTGTTTTCATATTTGCAACAGCAGTGTATTACAATTGGAAGTAACAAGCCAAAAAAACTATTCTTAAATCTTGAAAATAACAAACTCAGAGATTTGTTTAGAAATTTAGGCGTTTCTTTATTTTTCATTTTTCATTTATACCACAGTGACTAAGGTCAAAAAAGAAAAAAGTGATTTTCTTAGTACTTGAAGACAGACTTGAAGTCAGTTTGGCATCAGAGAAAGGTGTGAGACAGCTTTCATTGGAAATAGAAGTTTTGTATTGTATATATCATAGAACTGTAGAATCATAGAATGATATAATGGTTTGGATTGGAAGGAACCTGAAAGATCATCTAGATCCCTCACTAAGGGCAGGGACACCTCCCAGTAGACCAGGTTGCTCAAAGCCCCATCCAGCCTGTCTTCATAGGAGAGGTGCTCCAGCCCCTTGAACATCCTCATGGCCCTTCTCTGGACCTGTTGGTCCAAGTCTTTCTCATGCTGGGGGCTCCAGAGCTGAAAGCAGTACTCCAGGTGGGATCTTACAAGAACAGAGTACATGGGGAGAATTACCTCCTTTGACCTGCTAGCTATGCTTCTTTAGATGTAGCCCAGAATGCAGTTGGATTTCCTTTGCCAGCTCATATTCAGTTTTTCATCCCCCATCACCCCCAAGTCAACCATAGGACTTCTCTCAATCCAGTTATCCACCCAGCAATACAAATTCATGCTTGGGATTGAACTGACTCAGGTGTAGGACCTTGCATTTGGCTTTGTTGAACTTGATGAGCTTTCCACAGGCCCACCTCTCAAGCCTGTCCAGGTTCATCTAGATGGCTTCCCTTCCTTCTGTTGTATCAACTGCACGACACAGCTTGGTATCATTGGCAAACCTACTGAGGGTGCACCCAATCCCATTGTCCATTTCACTGACAGAGATGTTAAATAATACCATTTCCACTACAGACTCGTGAGGGAAACCACTTGTCACCAGTCCCCAACTGGACATCGAGCCATTGACTGCTCCTTTCTCAATGAGACCACCCAGCCAATTCCTTTCCCACCAAGTGTTCCATTCATTACATCAATGTCTCTCCAATTTAGAGACAAGAATGCCACATGGGACAGTGTTAAATGCTTTGCAGAAGACCAGATAGATGATGTCAGTTACTCTTCTCCCAACCAGCAATGCTGTAACCACATCGTAGAAAGCCACCAGATTTGTTAGGCATGATTTGCCCCTAGAGAAGCCACATTGGCTGTCACCAATAACCTCTTTGTTTTCTACGTGCCCTAGCATAGTTTCCAGGAGGATCTGCTCCATGATCTTGCCTGGCACAGTGGTGAGACTGACTGGCCTATAGTTCCTTTGATTGTCCTTTTTCTTTCTTTAAAAACTGGAGTTATGTTTTCTCTCATGATGGATAGTGGCTTAGCAACTTCATCTGCCACATCACCACAACAGACTCTGCACAGCAATGCAAATTAAGATACGTTTCCATAATACTGCATCTCATCCAGGCCCCTGAAAGATTATTATCCTCACAGAAAATAATTATCTTTGACAATTGAAACATTAGACCTTTTAGGAGAGTGACGGATTAAATGTGGTTTAAATGTGGTTTATACTGACCTGATTATCAAGTAATTTCAGATGGCAACATGACCTATTCAGAAGCCTATGTAAATAATGTACTTAATTTCAGGCATATGTTTCAATCCCAGCCTCTTTCAGAGGAAATGAACATATGCTTAAATATTTTGATAAAATGGGATTTTCTCAATACTGACCTCAGTGAGCCATCAACCAGCAATCAGAAATGGGGAAGGTGCCCTTTTACCTGCTCCTTCAGCTCACCACACACCACTGCAGAACACCCTCTGCTGGGAACTGTGTAAGCACAGCTGAAGGTAAAGGCACAAGTAAAATTTGGTCAGGATGTGGACCTTTTTCACAATATTAAACCCTTTTGCTTATTTATTTATTTATTATCACCTGCAGTACTGCCCAAATTGTTTGAAACGGATGCCTTTTACTTTAACAGATACCAGAAAAAGCCTGTGAGCTCACATTCAGAGTAGTCTTTTTTTTTTTTTTTTTCAGTGATTATTAAAGCACTGTTTAAAAAAATCTGTAACTGTCAGAAAGACTTTGCAAACCAAGCTGAACATAAATGCTTACTTATACTTCCATCTACTAAATATTTGCATTTTGACATTTGACAACATATGTTATTTAAGCCATAGTTTAAGAGTCATGGTCGTATTTGTGCATTCTCTTTGGGCCTCACTAATTGTTATATGCAAAGTGAAATAACCTCAGCAGTTAAGGAATGCTTTTTTGATTTGTTTTGTTTTGCCTCTTGTTTTTGTTTCCTATTAATATACAGATACTGTTTAAGACACAGGCATGAGTTCATATCCCTCTGACAAGTATGGAAAAGTAAGCTTATGTGTACTTTATTGTGACTGACTGCTTTAACCCTTTGAACCCCACCTCTCATATTCAACTTCCTTAGAACAACAGAGCACAATAGGTCTTCTCTGGTAGTGTCTGACAGTATCCTTTCTGCAAATACCGCAGAGAAAAATCTAGTTCGTGAAGCCTGAGAGGGCTTAGTCTAAGATCAGTGCTTCACTCATTAGTAAGTCCCAAAGCAGAACTTTAGGTACCATGAGAGCTTTAATTTTGGAAACTTAGAGCTCTGCAGACTTCACGTGTGAGTAGGCAGCTGCAAAGCAGATATTTAAAGCATCTGTGTTTTGTATTTCAGTTCCTAAATGCTGGTTATGTCCCATTTTAGATGCTTATGCCCTTCTGACAATGTCATCTATAAAATTGAAATCTCAAAGGTATAGAGAGTTCTGTGAGAGTGTCAGTCTCTCACTGGATTAAACAGAAATTTGCTATCTATCTTTGCTATCTATCTTTGAGTATTACAGCTGTAGGATGCTAAATCTTATTGAGAAGCATGGCACTTAGATTCTTAAATACCTCAGCGTTTCATAAAAAGAGAGTTTAGCTGGGCTAGTTTTACCTTTTTAGGTATCCAACTGGCCAGCAGAAACTAATCCTTGGAACTGAATTAGATGCCCAAAGTCCCTGTAAAATGCTGTGTAGTACACAGGCATCTGGGGGAAAGGTATGTCTGTATTATGTTTGTTTGTTACAGAGTTCCATAGTGTAGAAATACCAAGCTTGGGTACTGAACCAGCCCACTGTACTGCATGTTATTCAGGCTAATGTACCTTGAGAATATAGGCTCTCTGCAGTAGCACACAAGATCGTTTAGAGTGTACTTTGATATCTTCACACAGCACTGTTGGACTCTGCACTAAAGCCAGATCCTGTAAATGGGGCTGAAAAAAATCCACATGGTTCTGAGTAAGGACCTGATTAAGCCACTCTATAGAGAACACTGAATAGAAGTGGGAATAAACTCTCCTCCTTGAAGGTCAGAGTAAGTCATGTATCTTTACTTTTGGATTACACACGAAAGCCAGGTCAGGTCTTTCCAGAGAAAGAGCTAGTTCCTACCTCTTATATCCAGTGTTAAATGATTTTGGTTTTAAAATCCTTCACTGGCCTGTTTTCAAACTGATTTCCAGCCACCAGACAGCTGAACTATTTAGTTCCATGAGGCCTGTCTTTTCTTAGTCTCTCTTGTTTTTACTCTGCTGTTTCTTCTTGCACAATTAGCTATTCATTGAAGCAGAACTTTGATTCTGATTTTCATCCCCCACAGCTATGAGGTTTAACAGATGGATTAGAGAGTTAGGCAATAGCAAGATTTGAAAATTTCCGTACAGCAAAATGTGTTTTAGGAGGTCATTACAACTCACCTTTTTTAGCTGTGTTTTCTCACCCATGTTCTCCAGTTTACCCCCTCTCAGTTCTCCTTTTGCAGTTGGTGGATGGGCATGCAAACCATGGAGCATTCCAAAGCCTGGTGCTTCTAACTTCTGTAATTTCAGCTCTGATGAAATTCTGGGACTACTTTGCAGTCCCAGAAACAGTTACATCAGATTGAAGGACTGTGGGGAAACATAAAGGGGTGTGGACCAGGCTGAGTGAATGCCTAGAAGCAGGGACCTCTAGGTTATTCATGGGAAACATTAATGTGGGACTAAATTAAGAGTGCCCCTGCTTCCTTGTATTTTGGCTTGATTAGTAGTAAAATGCAGAAATGAGTCCACACTAAAATGCTGCAACATTTGATCTGTATCAGTAACAGTCAAAATAGTACAAAGTTTCTGTATAGAGTAGCCCTAGAAATTTATAGGCTTGTTCATTGGACATGGTCCTTACAGAACTGGTGTCCACATCCAAGAATCTTTGCTGTTGGCAGTCCTGGCAGACTGACAGAGTAATCTCAGTGGATATGGAAAATGAATTGACTTGGAGCGGTTTTTCCAAGGTCAATATTTGAAGTGCATTCCTGGAGAAATGTATGCTCCCACCACTGAGGATGAAATTTTCTGCTGATAAATAAGACCTTGCTGCCCAAGGCTCTCTGTTCAGCAAATTTCCATGAAATAAAAGGAAAAAACAGGAACAAAACAAAATAAAACCACAACCACCACCAAAAAACACACTGTGTTTCTATTTTTAATGGTGGTCACTTCAAGATATATTAAATAGTTTTCAGGGGGTTGTTGTTATTGCTATTGTTTTGTTTTAATAGAAAAGAATGCTTGAAGCTATACTGGTATCGGCATAAGCAATATTAACATCTTTTTATATTTTTTTATTAGTGCTTCACTAGTGTCAACAGACACCTATATCACTAGTATATACTATAAAAAATCACTATACTAACGAGCTAGTATAGTGAATAAATTATATTTTATATAGGTCACAGTTCAGCAAAGATGAATATGAAGTTCTACATGTAGGCAGGACTCATCAGCTAGTCAGTACAAGACAAGAAACAACTAAGTGGGCAGAAGTTCTGTAGAAAAAGATCTCACATTTGGAGTGAATGACAAATTCTGCATGACTCAGTGTTATTATGCTACTGCAAACAAGACAAATATCCTACTGGGATATGTCAACAGGAATGTAACCTGTAGGATTAATCCCTCCATTCTGCTTAATACAGGTAAATCTTCAGCTCAAGTACTCCATCAAGCTTCAAGTATGATGTAAAGCAATTATGCAGGGGCCAGAGAAAAGCAATGAAATAGGTCAGAGATTTAGAAAATATGGCCTCTGAGGAAGGTGTCTAAGGTTGTTAAGTCTTGAAAAAAAATGGTGGAAAAAATATCACAGCAGTCTTTCAGTAGGTAAATACATGCTATGATGAGAAAGGTGATATACTGCTCTCAAACAACAGGTTTCAAGGGCAGCATGGGACACTGGGAAAAACATTCTAAAAGAAAGATTGATTGGGTGTTTGAGCGGAGTGCAGTGGTGTTGAATTTCTGTTACTGTATATTTTAAATAAAAGGTTAGACAAACACCTGTCAGGAATTATTTAGGTCACTAGGATAGGTAGATGAATGACTCTTCAGTTGCTTTTTCTAACAATGGTCTCTATTTTTCTAAGTAGATATGTGACTTCTGTTTTTCACAGGGTAGATTACCTGAGTATACATCCAAGAATAAAAAAAGCTTACACAACTTTTTGCACTGGGAACAAATACATACATTTCTGACTTGCAGTATTAAATAACAAATGGAAATCTCACAATAATGTTCTGGTCTGTTGAATAACACGAGAAAGACTACACTTGAATGAGTCATTCTTTATGCACTAGAAGTGTGGAAGAGTCAGTTCTTACTATTAAAAAAAAAAAAAAGGTAGTAAACATAATTACTGGTATTGCATTCAATTTACAAAAGTGGTTTTTTTTTTTTTGGATTTATTTGATAAAATAAATTTTCTAATAAAGAAATATTAAGAGGATATGTAAAAGGAACCAAAATATTAAAACATGGTACTGAAGACTGTATAATATTCTTTACATTGGGATAAGAATGATTATTTACTACTTGTGTAAAAACTCCTCAGAAAAAGCTTCACAGCATGGCACAGACTTTGGAGAAGTTTAAATTAAAAATAAAAATAAAAATAATAAAAAAAAAAGATTAGCAGAATATGAAATAAATGTATTAAAATTGTGTATGACATGAAGACCAAGATCAAATACTGTGTGCTGCAGGAGACACTGAATGGACAGTTAAGCATAGTGATGTCCTCTTAAGTACTCTCAGAAATATAGATAGGAGAAGATTTGTATTTCATAATTTGTATTCTTGAAAAACTTATAGAAATATCTGGGTATTTTTTTTGTCAAGAATGAAAGACTGAGCTATATTTATTTTAATTTGGAGAAAGATAAATACAACTCATAATTATCAAACTGAGTATCACTCTAGGGTATAACCTTCTGCAGTTTGATTATATCCTGTTGTATTTGGTCTTACATCACTTTGTACTGAAATAAAAATCAGAATGAGTTAGAAAGGAAACCATGAAAAATAAACAAAGATCTATTTCAACTTTAATTTATTCATAGCTATGAAGTAGTGATAACAAATTAAGGTTTCAGATGTTAAGCTGCAAGTGGTAAAGCACCTTAGCAGCCAATTTAATGTGTTAAACAAAAGAAGCAACCAGTAAGAGCCCCTGGGTCATACCTCGAAAGCTAGGTTAGCTGAAGACAGCCCATTTGGGTTGGCTGTTTTCTTGGTCAGTGCCCAGTTGTCTCAAAGCTTAATGACTGTTTTCAAGATGTAGGATTCTTATGTAATATACATATTTATATGCATCTAGAATCAGTTATTTTTATTGCAATGACCTATCTCCTTGGGCATGCCTAGAAGAGGGAAAATGCTCATGTTTCAAACCCATTATGTAATACTTCTCAGCTAACATAAATTTAAATATAGAGTGATTTTAGGATGTACAACTTAAAACACTAATCCAGACCATGTTAGCCAGTCATTGTGATGATGTCTGCAGAAGTAAACTCTAAAAAAAAAAAAAACATGTCTGTCTGTTCTGTGGCCCTGAGTGAAAGTGGTAAGGGGATTTATACAACGTTCTTCCCTTCAAAACTGGGATTCATGCAAATGGTGGAGGGAAAATCCACCAGGTGACAAACCACCATCAAGCCAAAGGAGCTTGTATCCTTGCTTACCGGAAGCCAGGTAACATCACACCGTAAGTGTAGTTTGGAAATTAGGAGACATTTCTTCTCAGAAAGAGCAGTCAGGCATTGAAATGGATTGCCCGGGGAGGTGGTGAAGTCACCATCCCTGTGGCTGTTTAAGGAAAGGTTGGACGTGGTGCTTAGAGACACAGGTTAGTGGGTGATATTGGTGGTAGAGGGATGGTTGGACCAGATGATCTTGGAGGTATTTTCCAACCTTAATGATTCTATAATTCTACTATAAGTTTGTGCACATCCCCAAGGACTGAGGCTGTGGACAACCCATGCCAGGGCAGGGACACCAAGAAGAGACAGAACATCAGGAAACCATGAAGCACAGGGCAGCAAAGTAGTAATCACAGAATGAAAGAGCAGGTCCTAACCATAGGGTGGAGGAAAAAATATTTTGCTCAGAGCAGCAGAAACCTGCTATGTATGTATCACCTCAACCTACACTCCTCCCAGTTTTGGAGAACTGAGTGCAACCAGTGGAGAAAATACAGAAAGCTGAGATTGGGATACAGGAGCAATAGGTGTTTGTTTATTTGTGTTCTTCTACTTGACACCTAAAAGGGTGTTCAGTAGTCTGCATTGGTTGGTAATGGATTAACTTGATTAAAATTTCCCAGCTGGTGACTGGTTTCCCCATGACACCCTTGTTATTCTTTTAGTTGTACGCAAGTGACTGGGTGACCACTCTCCAGCTCTGGCCAAAGTCACACCAAGCACCAACTATACAGTATGAATGTTCATAGGACAGTGTTTGATGCTGTGTTTTGGCCCTTTTCAGTTGATTAGTATAGTCACCAATAAACACAGAAGGCTGCAATTCCAAGCATAGTATTAGTTAACGGGCTTTTGTTCTGGTAGTACCAGAACAAAATCATATCTAGCACACCATGGCTGAAGTGGAATATCTGTTTTCATCCACCTTGTCCCTTGCCGTAGCTGCTTCAGATGTAGTTCTGTCCAAGAAACTTAGCAGTGAAGAATAAGTCAGGGCTCTGTCTTCTACCTCAGACCTAGTAGTGAGGCATATTCAGCTACTAGTGGTACCCAAAGACTCCATTACCAAAGGGCAAAGTAAGAAACATGGACTGAATTTTCTTCATCTACGGGGAGCTCCAGAAGACAGTGTACTTCATTTCTGCCCCTTTAGGACATGACTAAGAGATCTATTTCCACTAATTATATCACAATGCTTCATCCTTGCTGAAGAAAAACTGCAGTTACAGCTCAGAAGACATTTAGTTTAGGTTTTCCATGAAGCAGGAATTGTTTTAAATCTCCTTACACCAAGAAAATACAAATTCTTCAATCACTGTGATATTCTAGTAACTCTCAAGATAAATTCCTAAATATTTCCCTCACACAGTTCTCCTTCATTTACTGCTAATGTATTCCTGACTTTTTATTTTAAACTGAGACATTATGATGTTGCATGCCTTCTATCTCCTCATCTCTGCACTGAAATCCCCTATCATTTTTCTATGTGCCCCATGTCCCTGGACTTTCCTCTTGTAGTTATTCTTGCAACACAGTCAAGCTGGTGTCTCTTTAGCATTTTCTTTTAAAGAAATCATTCTTTACCTACATACATTTCTGGTTCTGGTCATTTTTTCCTTTCTTCATTAAATTCAATTAATATATTGTCTAATAGTAGTGTTATACTTGAAAGCTTATTTCATTGGCAAAAAGGAAACGTTGTATAAATATATGGAGAAATACAGATGTAGATGTGTATACAAATTTATTATTAGTCTAATTCAAGAGACATTATTAGCTTAAATTATTACCCCCTAAAAATAATAATAATAAAAAAAAATCTGCTATGTGGACAGTCTTAATAATAGTGATAATACAGTTAAAGTTGTAGTACACGCTTCTCCATTTCCACCCTTTTCCTGGCATTATACTCATCCTTCCACCTCTCCTCTGGGTCCAAAGGCCAGTGCCTTCATCTGGGTGGCTCTGCATGGAGGGAGCAACTCCTTGTTCCTTTTTCTATATGAAACTATGATCATGCCATGGAAAGATAAACAAAAATAAAACTATTTAGCCATCACCAATGGATCTAGTAGAAAAATCATTGTTAATAAAGCCTGCTGCAAGCGAGTCAAGGAGAGTTCAGGCCTCGCAAACTTGCTGCAAAGCTTATGGTCTCTTACAAGCAATAGCCATACTGTGTTTCAGGGCTATGTGGTAACAGTAGCATTTAATTCCTGTACCCTAATTCTATTGATGTTCTTTTATACACGCAGTTTCTTCTTCATACATCCTACTGTAAGTTTTCTCAACAGAAGTCCCTGACTGTCTCCTCTGGAAGAAATATCACAGCCTGCTTTTTCTAATCTCCCCAGGCCTGTTTCAACACATCCTTCATTCTGTTTTCTGTTTTTTTGTTGTTGGTGGTGGTTTTTTTGTGTTTTTTTTTTTTTTGGGGGGGGGGGTTGTTTTTGTTGTTTTTTGTCATCCGTTGTCTTCCCAGCTCCATTATCTCTAGATTCATCCCCACTTGTCCACTTCAGATCATTCTTTTACATTTAAGAAAGTTTCAAATTAAAATACAGAATGTAAACAAAACAAAACAAACAAACAAACAAACAAACAAACAAAAAAGCTAGTAGAATAGCTCTTCTATTTGTATACTAGCCACATGCTTGTGAAAATTGGTAATAAGCCCTTACATTGTCATTTTTTATTCCTGGCAAATGTATTAATGAGGCAAATAGCTGAATATGAGTTTCAAAATAATATTTCTCATGAAAATGTTAAAATAAAGTGCTGCAGTTAGTAGATTTGATTTCTGAAATACATTATTGGAATAGAGCACCTGAAAGCCAGCTTGTGTTTTTATGATTGTGGATTTTATCACAGGAGTTGTGTTAAAATTTATATTAAGCAATTGGGCTCATGCAGCTCTGGCTGTGGTTGTACATGCTTTTAAACTACATCTTTTTCACAACTCCTACATAAAATCTCATAAGGGTTTTTGGGATGAGTGACAGTATAAATTAACAAAACCTTTTGCACATACTGAGGACTACATAGAGAATTTAATTTTGAATGTCCTTTCAGTATCCTTTGTAAACATCAGCTGTCATGCTATTAACAATTCAAAAAATTAACAAAGTATTAAATTATTTGTGGACCAGATTCTGCGCTGAGAAGGCCAGCTGGAGCCTCAGAACTGGATATTTACCGGGACTGCTAGCACTCAAACTAACACAGTAGCTCTGGGGCACTGAGATGCTGTAAAACTGAAGTGAGGCTAGGGAAAAAAAAGAAACATCTAGAAAGCACTAGACCATGCTGACTTAGAAATCACTGTCTTGACTCTTATAAAAAATAAAAAAATAAAAAAATAAAAAAATCCAGTTGAGAGTTTTTTCAGGCCATAACCCTATAATTACGAAACAGTATACGGTATTTTCCTCTCGCACAGTTCCCGCAATTAGCGCTCCGAAGCCAGTGACACCGCGGTGAAAAGGAGCGTTTCGTGAGATCATTTTCCTGCCAGCCACGCACATAGATGCTGCCGTCGCAATCTCGGCGGCGGCCGTGCGCGATCTCCCGGCTCCCACTAGCGGCGGCCCCGGCGGAGGCGAGACCCCTGCCCGGGGGAGAGCCGCGGAAGATGCGCGGGGGCTGCACTGCCCCGTGGTGTCCTCTGCTCTCCGGCTTTTCTATTCAGCGCTTCACGGCGGTGCTGGTTGGCTCCGGTCGAGCCCTTTTCTGCTCTTGGTTTGTCTGTAAACCAGTTACGGAGTTTTTTCTTTCCCAAATTATTTGGTAAATGGATTGCACAAAAACATTTCAAGATTGCGTGTGTTCACAGCTGATTGTTTGGTGTATGTTATTTATTTATTAGAATGGTTTCTGAGAGTCATACTCTCTCTGGTTGGATGGTCTAAGATTTCCAAGTAGCAGGGAGCCTTTTTCTATTTCCAATTGAACGGAATGTTCTTAATCAGCTAATGAATTTATTGTACAAATAATAAAATATATTTTCAATATGCTAGTATACTAGTGCAAATACTTGTACATGCATTGGTTTACAGTGCTTTTGGTAACCATTAATATTCTTTTGAATAAAAGTTTTTTACTTAATATTCATGAATAATGGCAGGAAAGAGAGGTCATGAATATGAACAAGCCTAACTTGGTGGGTTTGCTTGGCAAAGAAAAGGCATGCATTCACATTTGCTGTCGTCACACACCCGTATTTTTTCCTCTTATACTGACCTTCACATTTAAATCAGCAACTATAATTTTAACTGCAAAGCTGAGTTTCAGGCATTTACCTTCACAGTAAATTATCAGTGTTTCTCTACTTAAGGTCCAGCATATATGTGGCATTATTGTTTTATCAGGGAAGTGAGCACATTGTGTTTGATAAAAAATCTTATCATCTATGACTTAGAATGAGTCGGTCATTTAAATAAAACAAAAATTTTGCACAAGATGAATTCTTCCTTAAATGCGTTTACTTTTCTAAGAACTTTTTTTTTTTTTTAAAAAAAAAAAAAATCAGAACTTTGTCCCTTTCTCCCTTTTCCTTAAAAATAAGATTTATCAAGTAATAGCTGAAAATAAATAAATAAATAAATCTCCATTCGGGAATTTAATTTTTGCACAATTAAAGAAAATAACTTTTGATCCTTACTTTCCCCAAAATTATTTTTTCTTCCCTCTAGAAATTATGATACTTTTCATATTTACAGATATGTTTATGACACTTTTGTAAAAATTCTAACAACATAAATATCCTACTGTTTTAAAATGTAAATACAATATGTAGAAGTTCAGTGAAAGAGAGGAATGAGTTAAAAATACTCAATGTGTTAGAGAAGGTCATCCTACTTGTGTATAACATCTGAGATGTTTTCAAAACTCTCAAACAAGATATTTTAACTAATACGGAAGACATTTAACATGATTAATGGCATCACTATTTACATCACTAAGTCCTACTCACTTTCCATGGCTACTGGATGTCCATGTGTGATTTTGAAAATGTCTGCCAATCTGTTTAATTATTTTTAGCAATTAAGGTTGTAATTTGTGGATGTTGCTTCAGCTTCTTGCCATGTTGACTGATGTCTCAATGTGTACATTCTATGTCATGCCATATGTTCCTTGCTAGCTCCTATTATGCAGAATGATATTTTTTTCTTTCTAATCAGGTTTTTATTGGTACATGTGTCAGGAGAAAACAGAAAATCATAACGTTCTGGGTCTGTTTCTCCACTGCTCTGTCCCTTGCATCTCTTCTACTAAATATGGCAGGTGAATAAGAATTCCCAATGATCTTAGAGCTTGTTTGCATGTTTTCCTGTGCTAAGTTTGTCCAAGTAAAAATGGTTCAAAAACCAACCCACTGAAAGATCTGTCCAGTGTGGATCTGCTTGCTTTGATTACTCCCAGATTACAAGCACAAACAACAAAGTTTACTGAATCCACAGACAACAATAAATCAGAACACTTTTATGTGTTGTTTTTCTTTGTTTGTTTTTGTTCTGTTTTGTTTTTAAATACCCAATTTATACTAAATTAATGTACATTTTCCAGGGAGATATGCAGGTTCATTTGACTGTAAAATGGAAACAATTAAAGTCACGTGATGTATACCTGCCTGTGGAGTTTGCTGTGGATAAATGAGTTTTCTGGAGCAAAACCATGTTAGAAAGAGAGTGGTTATAGGAAGTTTGCAATGATATTAGTCCAAGACACTTTTTGTCAGTGGAATAAGTAATCTTGTTCCCCTTTTTAGCATATTTATATAGGAAGGGAAAAAGGGAATATAAAACCTGTCTCAGAGGTTTTGTTATTATTTTTCTGCTGAAGACTAACCATATCTTTATATGTTGATACAGTTTCTACAGCTACACAGATGGTTGCTAAATTAAATTTACTTGATGGGCTGCTGTTTTTATTCATATAATAGTGCTTTTGATCAAAGACACAAAAAGATAACACACATCATAATTTTGATTGGTGAAATATAGGAGGCACTTCCAAATGGTTTTCAAGCACTGTTTGAAAATATATATATATTAGTAGCACTAATTAGTCATGAGGATCCTTGAATTTTCTAGGGTAGAAAACATTTTCAGCAGTTGTTCAGAAGCTTCAAAGCCTGATTTTAAGTGCTTAACTTACAGTGATAGGAACTGAAAGGTGACAGTGACAAAGAGTAAACAACATTTGCATACCAAAAACAATTTGAAAACTATATTTATAAATATTGCAAATGAGGGAGAAAGCTAGTTTCTTTTTTAAAGCAAAATTTCCACAATGATTTAGTTCTTTTTTTCTCCGAATTTTCCATGAAGATGATTTGATACTATACTTTCATTTGAAACCATCAGATGTTTTATTTAATTAAAAAATAAAAAAATAATAAAAAAAATAAGTACTGAATCATAACATGGATCCCTAACTCTTAACTCAAATACATATTCTCTGTTTCATGCAATAAATCTATTTATCTCTCATGTATGTTCTACACGTGTACATGCAGACTTTCCAGGGAATTTAATTTAAAATCCAGTTCTATGATTCCAAATCAGACTAGAAGATCTACTATGAAGACCAAAGAGGGCAACACTGGTATGCTCTAGCAATTACTTTGGCTAATAATGGGCAGCATAAAGCTGTGAACTAGAGGAGTTAGTTATTGCTAATTCAAGTTACTGTTAATTCAACACCTGTAGACTGAAATAAGTCATTTCAGAAGTCATTTAAAAAAAATAATAATAATAATCATCACCTTAGAAATACAGTTATGCTGCAATTAAAACAATGGGAATTATAATAGAAGAACTATAGATATAAGTAGTTAATAATAGAAATATAATAATTCCAAGGGATTGCACTTGGTTTTGATTCAAAATACACTCAAGATGTACAGAATTAGTCTAGAAGTCCCCTGACTAGTTTGGCATATGAGGTCATACTTCCAAATTGATAGCAAAGTCTATACTGTTAAAGTTAGCCTGACTCAAGAGTTCTCTTTGACAGAAAACTGACATTCACACATAAAAAGACTCTTGAAGACAGCTTTGACAACAACTTCATAGCTGATAATACTTAAAAAGACAAAATACCAGGGTTATCTTTCTGTTGCCTCTTGATTAACATGTATGTTTGATTCCATCTCAGGCAAAAACTGGTATTGTTGATCTGTGGGTCAAATTTCACTGGTGTCCTTCAGCTAGCATGGACTATAATATTTCTGTTTTCATCTCTGCTCCACTAAATAAGAATTACTTGGGCAGCTATAAAATGAACCTAACACGTATTGTGGTAATGGTTTACTGTTAATCAAGTGGATCCTGGTACCATCTAGGAACTACTGAGATTCGAGCCCCACAATTTAAAGCACTGTGTAGTTCTTAAAGAAGGTTGGAGATGGATTTTTCCTTGTAAAACCAACTGTGCTATTACCACATCCATGCTAGTTTCCCTTTTTACCCTTCTATCTATCATTACAACTTCAACTCTTTGGCACTTAACTGCTAAATTCATTGTGTGTAGTTATGTTACTTGTTTCCTGAAACCATATAGGAGGCAGGAGAGATGTTACTGCAGGTTGTATATTGATTTTTACCTACCTTAAAATTCTGATCCAATTTGAAATCTTACAGTAGTTTTAAGCAGCTACTTTCTTCTATGTGACTGAACTTTTTCAAGGAATAAAAAGTTGTCTCCTAAGGTCTACTAGATTTACTCCTTTGTGGTGCATTTTGGCAGCTGGTATCGTTGTCTGCAGGAGGGATGCTTCCACAAAAGATGCCATGTTCAATACATTTTTGGCACAGTCAGGTGGCCATCATGAGTCACTAACGCACCTGCTGCAAATCAGCCTGTTATACTGGCATTCTCAATTGCCCATGAATTCCAGATCTCACTTTCTTATGTTATCATTTTTTGGCAGATAACTATCAACAGGTGTGATTATCAGTGACAGGGAGCATGTAGTGATGATGGTTAAAGGCTTTCACTAAGTCCTTAAAAGGACTTCTTTCAAAGAGGGTGAGATATTTTATGGTTAACAGTTGTTTTTGATTAGAATCAGACTCCTTCCTCCTGCTGTTACTCTTCCCACTCATCCGGAATCTGAAAAATAAGATGAAAACTGCTGGAAGAATACTGACTCTGATGTTATTTTCATGAAATTCTGTGGGAACAGTTCCATAATAGAGCAAGTGACAAACAGCCATATTCCAGCTGGCAGGAGGAAAAAAAAAAAAAAAAAAAGATGGATGAAAAGGGAGGCGGAATGGCTTAAGAAGGAAATATTAAGTGAAGAGGGGAGAATAGAATAACAAATAAAGTATGAAATGTCAAAAGGAAGTTGAAAGACATAGCATATTGAGAATGAAGAAAAAGAAAAATGAAGTTAGAAGTTAGACAGGTAATGGCGGATTTTTTTTTTGATGACAGTCTATAATATTCAACAGAACCTAAGAAGAAGCAAAATTAGGTGTTCAGAAGTAAAGAGAAAACATCAAGTTTTTCATGCAAGTTTCGTAAAAAGTGAGGACAAAATGTAAAAGAGAAAGAAAAACTCTTGGAAAATGTCTTCTAAACAGCATTTGAACATAGTTTGTATGTAAATTAACAATAAATTTAGAAGACAGTTGCATATTTTGGGGAGCTGTCATAATTACTAACTTAAACCAACTATACCTCATAGCAGATGAGAAACTCTTCAGTTCTTATTCACTACTTCTGAAATGTTTCCCTTCTAAACAGATCATTCACTGGCATCTAAGCAGTCACCTTTCATTGCTTGACACCTATATCCCGGGGGAAGGATTTGATGAACTTGTAAACAAGCACTATGCTTTGAAGTTGAGATGAGTATGAGGGTAGACATTGCATATGTGCACCAACTGTAAGAGTTCATAACAGGACTCCTGTCCAAAAATGTGAGTAACTGCACGGATGTGCCACTTGTACTTTTGCTTTCAAAAGCATTAGTTTTGAAAACAAAATAAAACAAAACAAAACAACTCCCCCTCCACAAAACAAAATATGTATTTTGTGAAGCCAGTCAAACCTTCATTTACCTGCATTTCATTAGAGTATGTTGGGTTTATATGGCAAGGGTTTGGTGGCAGGGGGGCTACTGGGGTGGCTTCTGGGAGAACCCAGGAACTGCCCCATGTTAGATAAACACCAGTTCCAGCCAGCTCCAAAAGAGACTCACTACTGACCAGAACTGAGCCAGTACCTCTGAAAGCGCAAATTTCAGAAATGGCAAAAACTGCTGAGCAACAGCAGCTGGGAGAGAGGAGTGAGAAACAGCCATGCAGACACCAAGGTCAGTGAAGAAGGAGGACAGGAGTTGCTCCAGGCACCAGGGCAGAAATTCCCCTGCAGCCCATGGGTCCCACATGGAGCAGATCTCCATGCTGCAGCCCGTTGAGGAGCCCCTGGTGGAGCAGGTGGATGTGGCCTGGAGAAGTCTGTGGCCCATGGAGAGCCCCCACAGGAGCAGGCCTTGGGCCAGAGCTGCAGCCGGTGGAGAGGAGGAGCCCATGCAGGAGCAGGGATATGGGGAGAGTTGCCACTCATGGGGAACCCGTGCTGGAGCAGTTTGCTCCTGACGGATGGACCCCATGTTAGGGACTGACCGCAGCCCCCATTTCCTGTTCCCCTGCACTGCTTGGGGGGGGAAGAAGTAGGAGAACATGGATGGGTGTGTTTAGTTTGCTTTTAATCTCTCACTGTTCTAGTCTTCTAGTGATAGGCAAAAAAATGCATCAATTTCTTTCTGTTCAGTCTGTTTTGCCCGTGACAATAATTGTTGAGTGATCTCTCTTGAACTCTTTCTGTCATATTTTCTTCCCCTCGTTCTTTGAGGAGGGGGAGTGAGAGAGTGGTTGTGGTGTAGTTTAGTTGTTCATTAGGGTGAAACCACCACACAGAGTTGTCAGGTGTATCTACACCTTGCTCCTTCAAAAAGGTGCATCCATTAGCTGACCTTCAGTAGTAGTACCTGACCACACAGTCTGATCAGTGCTTGCCTAGATATTCCAGTGGGCATGCAAATAAATCCATGACAGACACCTCTGACACCTCAACATGGTAGATCCCGTAATGAGAAAGAGAAGTTATGCTAAGAATTTATTATAGAAACCTGGAATGCTGACACAAACCTACGTGAAATCTTTCAATCAAGAAGTGTCAGAATTTGAACTACCTTGAGAACATTTCGATTCATTCTGGTTGTGTGGATCAGTAGGCAGTTGTAGGTCTAGAGGCAAAAGTTAGTCCTGTAGCTCTGTGGTATGTGGCAACAGTCTGTAGCAACTGTGGTATGTGGAAGTCGGGGGACTGAACTTCTGAAGGCCCACATGTAGTATTTGCAGAGTTGTAACTTTTTCAGGGTATTAAGATGATCGTGCCAAGGTTTTTGGTTCTGAAACAGCATTGAAACTCCACAAAAATATATAACTTTGTAAAATTTTCTGTGTAATCCAGGGTCAGCATAGTTTTCTTTATAGGTTTTGTTCTTGCTTTAGGTTTTGTTCTTGCTTAGGCCTATGGTTGAAATTAGTAAGATAGAAGACAGATGATAATTTTGAAAAGTTAGATGAATTTTACTGAAGTTCAGAGGTTTCAAGAGAAGCTGAAGTTGCAAGCAGAATTTTCTGGTTGCTTTGTATTTTATTTTGAATTGTTTATCATGCAGGAACAGGTAAATATCAGGGAAAAGTGTTTGGGTAATGCTTATTGCGGATATAATAAGCAGAGGCTTATTATATAATTTAACATAATTTTAACATATAAATTAACATAATTTTAAAAATTATGTTGATTTTAGACTTTCCTTCTCTCTAATTCTCAACTTAGTTGCCAGGAACTGTAAGTCCAAACTACATGATATGACTGAGTCTGTAGGAATACAAATGAGAGAGAACATGGCTCCTCTCCCTGCTTTCGATGTAATTAATATTTACCAATTTTCCATCTGCTATCAAATACTAAAATGTATCTTCCTAAACTGAGAATACCTGCTTTCATGGCTAAAACATACAACTTAGTGAATCTTTATATAGATACAGAGAGGTTTTTAAAGACATTTTTTTATATTGAGGTAAATATATGCATTGTTTTGAGAATGATAAATAAAAAGGAAATATCATAAACAAAGAAAAAAAATGAGTTTTATAGTTTTACTAGAGGTTTTCTCTCCTCTCCTCTCCTCTCCTCTCCTCTCCTCTCCTCTCCTCTCCTCACTTCTCTCTTTCCTTTTTTACATGCTTTCACAAAGACTTAATTCCTGAAAAACTATGTGTCAAGGGAAATAAGTTGATGTTATTGATGTTGTCAGTATATATTTGCAGTTTGATTTCTTACAATGCTGTAACTTGAGAGGAATTCAAGACTAACAGTTTCAGTATTGGCCCCAATATCACTGCAGTTCGGAGCACTTGTTTCAGAGCTTAATTTGCTTTATAAAAGAGCTAGAACTTCTCTCTGCAACTAAATCTGCAAAACTTCTCTGGAAATTTAAGCAGAATTGTATTCTACTGGAGTATGCTTCTTCACCTCAACTGGGATGAGATCCAGTCAGTTTTCTCAGAATTACTTGGGAATGAAATGAGGGAGGCAGCTGATGTCCAAAGACAAAGTTCCCCAAATGACTTTTTCGTCAAATTGCACAAGAAGTAGTTTCAATTAAACCACTTTAAAGCAATTTTTCCTCAATGGAGTAGTTGGAAATCTGTTACTTTGTATTCTGAATTTCACTGGTCAGATTTTGAAATCTCCAGAGTAAGATGAAGAGGAACCTGAAGGAATTGGAAGCATTTCATGGATCACTGAGCCATTGCACTGTCTTCTTAGCCTGTACATTTTATAATCCTATATGAAATAAATTTTCCATCCTTCATGCAGCTCTGCTCAAGAGCATTTCTGGGTTCTGGCTCAATTCTAATAAAATGTGGTCAGGAATTGTAAGACAGTGATTAATCCTTCAGATCCCTGTTTGATGGATGGGAAAAAGAAAAGACAAGAAAAGACAAGAAAAGAAAAGGAAAGGAAAGGAAAGGAAAGGAAAGGAAAGGAAAGGAAAGGAAAGGAAAGGAAAGGAAAGGAAAGGAAAGGAAAGGAAAGAGAAGAAAAGAGAAGAAAAGAGAAGAAAAGAGAAAAAAGAAAAGAAAAGAAAAGAAAAGAAAAGAAAAGAAAAGAAAAGAAAGAAAAAAGAAAAGAAAAGAAAGAAAA
The DNA here is from genome assembly GCA_011074415.1 of Stictonetta naevosa. Taxonomy (NCBI): domain Eukaryota; kingdom Metazoa; phylum Chordata; class Aves; order Anseriformes; family Anatidae; genus Stictonetta; species Stictonetta naevosa. The sequence goes on along the minus strand of CM021699.1, from coordinate 87,885,842 downwards.
AAGAAAAGAAAAGAAAAGAAAAGAAAAGAAAAGAAAAGAAAAGGAAAGAAAAGAAGGATTAAAGGACTATAAGCTATGAGGAAAACATAAAAAAGAATGGGGAAAAAGGAAAAAGGTAAAAAGGCTAGTATCATAGTAAGCTATTACCTTTATGCTGTTAGTTGGGATGAGACATTGGTGTTCTGCTGCTTCTGCCACTGCAAGTATTCTGAATGGTAACGGTTTTGATCCCCGAGGGACAGAGTACAGCAGCTGAGACAACATTTAATCCAGCAGATGAAGGTACAGTAAATGCCACAGGCAGTATTCAATTTTGCGTGTTAGCAGCAAGGGATAGACATTTAAAAAGTGGAGAAATGGCAACCTTGTGTGATGGGATGTGATGAGAAAACATTGCATTTGTCCTGAATTGGCCTCTTATGCAATTAAGTACTCTTTCTTTTGCTGCTTCTTTGTGATGGAAACAGCTAATGAGTAGAAAAAAAATAAATTGACAGTATAAGCATGTTTCTCACAGAACATAACTAGAAGGGTACTGCATGACACTTGAAAAAGATATATAAAATAATTCTACAGGAATCAGACAGTAGAAACTCATTGTTAGTGTTAAGGGCCTAAAAAGCATTTCTTCTCGGCCAGAATGCTTATCAGAATGTTTATCACTGATAATCAGTGTTTTACCAAAAAAAAATATTATGGGATAACATCTCCAACTGCAACACAGTAATGAACACTTCTTTTTAGCTTTGTTTTGTTTTTAGTTCTCTGTTAGTTTTAGGAACTGAAGTCTCATGATTATTGTCACAAGGAGTCAAATCAGAACTATTTTTTTTAGTAAATTCCCAGAAGAAGAGATTATTCTTATTCTTTCCACTAAATTCATGTAGGACACATTCTGGATTATGTTCTGTGGTCTATGCTATTTGCTCTGTCCGATTATTCTTCCTGAGCAGCCTCATTATCAGAATCAGTAGAGCAATATTCATAAAGCACCCAAACTACTTTGCCTAATAAAGGTTAAAATTTCTTTAATTACATGTAGACCAACACCAATGTATCTATATGAAGCTGTATATCTATACAGTGCAAGTTTACTGAGCAGGAGTGTTATTAGTTTGAGGATATACGCAGTTCGCATCGTGACAGGCTAGAGAAATGCCCTGTGCTGTACAGCATTATTGATTGATTGTCACTAAAAATCTTGAAATAAATTGTTGCCAAAATAAAACAGTGGAAAATAACATCATTAACAAAAATTAGTGTAATATATAGCCAACACTTTTATTTGTATCTGGGTCAATTGACCAAAAAAAAGTCCCGTGTTCTAGGAAAGAACATGCAATATTAATTTATCTGAAAATATATATTTTTAAATCTCATTGTTTCCCCAGTTTGACAGAGTTATGGGAATACTTGTGTTTGTTTGTTTGATGTTTGTCCATTTTTTTTTTTTTTTTTTGGTGTGTTGTGTTGTTTTACTGTTCAATTCTGTCCAAACAATTGGAAGGAGCAAATTCCAGTTCCTGTGTCCAGACTTGTCCTCTGTCTACAACTCAGCCCCACAGGGGAGGGAAGCAGACATACAAGACAGAGAAGTATGGAGACTTTTCAGGCAGAAACTGCAAGGGACTGGAGTACATCTTAGGTACCCTGCCTTGTCTATTTTATCATATGTCATGTCAACAATAATGTCAGCCAGCCCAGCCAACTACCTGAAAGGACAACACACAAACCTAGTGTTTTATTTTAGCCAAGAGTATTTCATAACTCTTTGACTATGAAAATCTTTTTTGTTTGTTTTTTGTTTTATAGCTTTGCCTGTTTTTTTGATTATAAAGTATTTACAGGAAATAACTTGCTACGATGAAAGCCAGAACAAGGAAATAAGGAGGCATAGCTATTGGAAACTTATATCATCCTTTCTTCATACACACTGAAATTGAATTTTCATTTTAGCTCACAAGTGAACACAAGCAGGTACTCTTATTACTAAAGTCAGTTTTCACATATCAGAAAATTAGCTGCTGAAGTAGCAAAATTTCAGATATTTGGCAGACACTTCAATAGGAGTGTAACTGAGTAAATGTCAAAAATTAAAAACAAGCAAGCGAACAGAAAATGTTTTGTTTCCTTCTGATTTCAGGTTGCTTTTCTCATAGTCAAAGGTCCCACTGTGAAATAGAATGTCACTGACAAATAGACATGGAAGTGAAGGATGGGGAATGTCAAATATCCCCATCCCCATCCCCATATGAATGTCAAATATACTGGTATAAAATGTATTGCTTGTAGTAAGTGCATTGAGGTTTTTTAGGTGAAGGTATTAAGCCAATAAAAAATGGAATAAAAAGAAAAAGAAATAGAAGAAAAAGAAAAGGGAAAAGAAAAGGGAAAAGAAAAAGAGAGAGACAGAAAAAAAAGAAAGAGTAGAAGGTTTTCCATGCAAAAATCAGGAGTATTTATTTTTTCTAAATCTTATATTGGTATAATATGAGTTATCACCTCTATCTGCGGAACTTGCTTTGCTTTTATTATCAGACCATGAGAACTTCAGTGTTACGTGAATCCTATAGTTTTGGACTTCTCATCCACTCATTTCTTCCTATCACTCAGTGGAGTTTTATTCTTTTCATACAGTCTAGTGATTACATACAGGTAATGTAAATAATTAAAATCTGCAAAATATTATATCTGTCAATTATAGCAAGTCTTTTTGATTTTAAGGTAATGTAAAGCATAGCAAATATGGCTCAGAGAATTACTTTAAAGTAAATTTGGTTTAGTTATGCTTCCTATGACATAACATACCTTTTATCAGGGTAATGAAAGGCATAGTTAATTTTACTGACTCTCTCCTAAGAATTACATTATAGGGAATTAAAGCCTCTCTCCTAAGAATTACCTTATAGGGAAAACAGATCTAGCTTTAACAAAAATCTATTAGACTGAATTTTCTTTTACTTTTTTTTTTTTTTTTCAATAATGAACTTGAAAAAAAACAACAAACAAACATAGAGCTAGATCCTCACTTTGTATAACTTACGACATATATATATATTTTTGCTTATTTAAGAGATAAATTAAACCACTAGTGTTCAAACACATTTTACATTTTTTAAGGAGTTCAGACAAATGAATTACATGTGCAAATTACAGGAAACACATTTTGAAATAGAAAGCAAGAGTGGAGATTTTCAGTGGTATCATAATTCCAATTCATTCTGCTCATATAAATAATTTTGGTTTTACCGCTCATGTTTGTTTGCTTGGTTCATAAATGTAATAACATTTCACTAATACGACTACTAAATCTGAAAATTTTATTGCTGACCCATATTTTGGAAAAGTTATATCCCCAGAATATTTTCAGATAATTATCCACCAGGGATTAGATATGAATAGATTTGAAACTGATATTCAAATAGCAATTCTGCAACGTTGTATTTTGTGTTTACCTTTTGCACAGTTGAATCATTTGCGCTTTTTTTTTTTTTTTTTTTTTTTTTGTAGTTAGAAGTCTCCATAGTTGTACTTCGTTTTAGCCTTTAGGTGGCAGCATTTGAGAAGAGTTGTAGTTTTGGGCTTAAAACCTAGAATGCAATTCATGGAAAAGAATTATAAATAGATAGGACAAGACATTTAGGTACTCTGCTCAGCATGCTATTCACAGCAAACTTTATTCAGAATCAGTCTATATATATATGTATAGGTGTATATATATATATATATATAGGTATGCAAGACCATAACCTTCTTAACACTTCTCTCATTCATACTTATTTATGTAGAAAGATATCTACATATATATGTATACATATATATATATATTTGCAAATGCTTTGAATCAAAATGAAAATGAATGTCTCTGTTTACTGAATGTGAAAACTTTTATTCCTTTTTGTTTGTTTGAGTTTTTTGGGGGTTTTGTTTTGTTTGCCTTTGTTTTTAATTTTGTTTTCTTTAGGAAAAAAAAAAAAAAATTTAAATAGGAAAGGAACAAGAAATAAAGGGCCCTTTGTTCAGGTTCCCTGTTATACCTCTTTTCAGTTATCTTTCAGTCACTTCAGGATAACTAACAACAAGTGATCAACAGCAGCATTTCAAAAGATTTTTCCTGGGCTTTGAGACTGGGTTGTCCATGTGTGGTGCAGAGATATTGTGGGATGTGTAGGGTGAACATCAGTACAGCTACATTCTGTTCTACAAATATACTTCGTAATAAATATCAGAGTAATTTTCAGTTTATACTTTAGTAGAAAAAGTGCTAAAGGTTAAAGCATGAAAGAATCTTGTGGCACCTAATTTCCTGCACCAAGGTACTTAGATCATTTCTCAAATATTTTAATGACAAATTGCATTTAATTGCCTAACTCTGTGCATCTAATGCCACTTGCACCTGTTGTACAACCTCCAAGACATCCATATGGGACTATAAAACGCGTACAGGCCCTGTGGGAGCTCTCTACTTTTTAAATTGTGACTATGTAAGGCATGTAGATGCCTTAATTTTGGATTAAGGTATTCTGTTCCAGTATTTATACTTCTTCATAATATATGTCATAAGCCTGACGTGCTAAGCTTAAGTCCATTAAGCTTCTTTAGTTCTGAATGAATAATTTAGTCCACCAATTTAAGTAAAGTGCTTTGATAGTTATTCATGAGCTATTCCAAGCCTAGCATTTAGACTGTTTTAATGGTCAATGGCTTTAGCCAGCAAGATACACAGTGTACTTGTCCCTTTCATTTGCATTTGCAACCACAGAAACAATCTAAAGGAAGTTGCAGAGTTATCCCTTCTGAATTTCCACCAATGGTTAATACCTATTCCAGATACATACTTAATCAAGTCTAACATGCTTTGAGGAATCTGCTACACATGATTTAATAATTAACATAGTTTTAAGAGCCAACATTTTATACCGTTAAATATAGTACTTCACATTCTCTCTAATTTCATGCTCAATATGGGAATATATTATTATTATTATAAGGGAATGCATAATTATATATTTAGACAGAAAGCTCAGATGATAAGTTAAATGGAGTTATGAGAAGGACTAGTGATACAAGGAGGCTCAGAGCAGCATACATATTGGTATGACAGTATACAACCTTTTCACCCACACTGAGATGCACACATAAGTATTTTAGTATGCATATTAGAAGATATGCATATATGCATATCTCTTTAATTTAGATGTTAGCTTTTCAGAGAAAAGAAAATGACAGTGATGGCTTCATTGTCATGTAGAATATGCTGTGTCTTGACTCCTCTGGCAATTTTAAAGATAGACTAATATAGATGGAAAACTCTCCTATGAAGTAATAAAGATTGCAGAAGAATTTAGCTGCAATATGTGCATTTCTCTTGATTACTTGCATATTTATAAAAATATCCCTCAGGTTTGGCATTAATAGACTGAAGGTAAGTGGCTTATTGGCAAGTATGACATAGAGTCATGCTTACTGCATTAGTAAAATGTAATTATGGTTGTTACTGTATGTCACTTTTTATCCTCTTTATCAAAAGTGTCCTATCATCTGTTCAAAGCATAGAATTATTCAAAATGTGTGCGTCAAAGAACTGGTTCTGAAAATGTATGCTGTCTGTAGGCAAACATCTGCCTATGAGGGCAGGTTAGATGGAACAGAGATGTAAATGATTCAGTTGTAGAAGTCTTAAATATGTTTCTACCATGATTTCAGTAGAAGACAAGATACAATAATATGAGACATTTCCAGTAGGTGAAAAAAAAACAAAAAAAAAAGTCACTAACATCTTTCCAAGTCAAGTGAAAGGTCTACCTCATCACCTACACAGCTGCTGTGCAGGAGATTTTGTTAAGCTTACTGTCAGATCTTGCTCACATTGTGGCATATATATTTTGGTTAATGTTAAATGATTATTATGCTTAATGATCATCATGTGTAGCATATTTATATTATGTCTTCGTGTAACAGGGAAGTCCCCTACAAGAACCAAATGTATTGAACTGTTACAAACATTTTAATTGAAATGATATTGTGGATTCTTAAAAATCTTGATTTTCTTTACCTTTGGAAAGAGGGCTTTTCATTTATTTATTGATGGCAAGTTAGGAAAAAAATATAAAAATCAAACAATGGTCATAGGATAAACGAATGAATAAGAAAAATAAATAAATGAAAATAAAAAAAATAAATGAATAAGAAAAAACAGATATTTTTTCTCATAGATATGCTCTACTTTACAAACCACGAATAAAATACATGTAAATTGGAAGTATAAATTCTGCTTCTAAGTGGAGCAAATGTGCATAAAATGTTATAAAGAAAAAAAAAAAAAAGATTACACAAATACATGTCATTGTTGCAAACTGACTGACAGCTTTGTTACTATGAGATTAAACTAAGATGACTAAGAGCAAAGGGAGTAATGATCTTGATTAAGACAGGTTGAGAGTGGGCAACAGAAGAGAAAGGCTAAATGTGAGGCTGCACCTCAAGTACTGTGTTCAGTTTTGGGCACCTCACTACAAGAAGGAAATCACGGTGCTGGAGCATGTCCAAAAAAAAAGCAACAAAGATGGTGAAAGGGTCTAGAGAACAAATCTTATCAGGAGCAGCTGAGGAAGCTGGGGTTGTTTAGCCTGGAGATAAGGAGACTCAGGGGAGACCTTATCGTGCTCTATATTTACCTTTAGGAAGCTATAGCAAGGTGGGGATTGGGCCCTTCTCACAAACACCAAGTGATAAGACAAGGGGAAATGGCCTTAAGTTGTGCCAGGGGAGGTTTAGGTTGGATATGAGGAGGAATTTCTCTATTGAAAGGGTTGTGCAGCATTGGAATAGGTTGCCAAAAGAAGTGGTGTAGTCACCATCTCTGGAGGGCTTGAAGAATCATATAGAGTTAGAACTTAGTAATATGGTTTAGTGGTAAAATTTAGTACTAGGTTAAAAGTTGTACTAAATGATCTCAGAGACCTTTTTCCAACCTGAATGTTTCTATGATTCTAAAGAGCCTTCAACATTACATTCCAAACAGCTGCATTTATCTGCTTTAAGTGGTTCATGTTGGAAAAGATCTCTGCAAATATGTTGTAAACTGATATCTAGCGTTTTTAGTGTTTCAAGATGGTTCTATTTTTCAACAATTTCTAGTTCCTTGCCTGATTTATACAAATGTTCCATTATCCATTTTATCTTACTTTTATGGCCCTATTTGCATAGTATATTTTAGTGTTTATACTTCAGAGTAATACAAGTGGAGAGAACATAACTCTTCCTTCTTTTGGAAACAACACTATATAGCAATAGAGCAGGAAATAATCCACAAATTAAATTCTTCACATCTGAGCCATGCTTCTATCTCAGACTGTGATAGACTGTGAACGTATAGGCTTCAGTACATGTGTACTGTTAGTTACTGAGCAGCTGAAGATAAAGTTACAGCACTTTCCAAATTTTCAGTACTGGCTGTTTTTCTATTTTTGCCTATTCTTTGTGCACATTACTGTGCCAAAGTTGCAGTATATGACCTCTCTATCACATGAAATAATTATTTAGAAGGGCAGTTCAGTGCATGTTAAATTAAGTGACAACAAATTAATTTCAAATGGAAAAAAAAAAAAAAAAAAAAAAAGGAACAAAAGGAACAGTCAAAACTGTTCTGCAGGTACAATGTGTGAAACCTAGGGCTATTTAAAATGTCTGGATTTATGTTTCTGAATGTTTACGAGGACTGTTTTATACGACTGAGATCTATATGTCATATGTTAACCATGTGGAGCCTTTCTTTCTTTTTCTGAAGCTTAACAAAGTTAAGTGGACATGCAACTGTAAGCTGCTTTCTCTACAACGAGATTACAGAAATGGAACTGACAGACCTAAATGAATTTTGGATTAATGTCTAGTGAGAATGTGTCCTAATTCTTATTTATAGATTGCTAGATGAGAAATAATTATTATTAATGAATATATTGAAAATACTGCCATTCTTAGTATAATGGTTCTGGAGTAAGTAGGAACTTTTTGAGTGACAAAAGAGAAGAAGGATAGAAAACTATCAGTGTGTTCAAAGAAGGGCAAAAAAAAAAATAAAGTGTAGGATCTACAAGGGAAGATGTGTGAGAAGTGGCTGAAGTCACTTGGTTTGTTCAGCCTAGAGGAAACTGAAGGGAGGCCTCATGGCAGCCTACAGCTTCCTCATGAGGGGAGCAGAGGGGCAGGTGTTGATCTCTTCTCTGGTGACAGCAACAGGACCTGAAGGAATGGCATGGAGCTGGGACAGGGGATGCTCAGGCTGGATGTTAGGAAAAGGTTCTTCACCAAGAGTTGGGTGCTGGAACAGACACTCTAGGCAAGTCACAGCACCAAGCCTGCCAGATTTCAAGAAGCAATTGAACAATGTTTTCAGAAATATGATTTTATTTCTAGGTAGTTCTGTGTGGAGGTGGGAGTTGGACTTGACAATCCCTGTGGGTCCCTTCCATCTCAGGATATTCTATGATCCTGGGATTGGGACTGAAGTTTATTTAATGGATTCCAGCATGAGAGACTTCAATCATATTTACATATACAGAAAAAAAAAAAAAAAAGACTATCATACATTCCTTTTCATTCTTATTGATACTGAGAATCTTTTCACATCCTCTTCTTTCACACTCTGAACAGTTAGTGAATGTACAATTAGGCTTTCTCCATTTACTGCTCTAGTAAAGTGATAGTTCCTATTCTTTTCAGAGAGCTTGTGTATTCTTACAAGTTGATTTCTTGCAGTTTGGCTGTCTTATTCTAATGCAATTGTTTGTACCATTTAAGACACTGTGTTGACTTCAATGTTCAGGTTTTGCATCATCATCCCTACATAAAGGCATTTTATACTCACATTTTTCATGTGAATATTTACTTCCAATATACAACATAATTTTATCTAGTATATTATTCTAATCCTCATTTATATTTGTAGCAAAAGTACTTGCTCCCAGTGTAAAAAAAAAAAAAAAACAAATAATTATGTATTATTAATAATAAAGAATAAATAAATTAATAAACCTACTTCGATACAAATATTAGACAAAACATCTATAACAAACCTGAAGGAAAAAGACGAAGAAGAAAAAAAAAAAAAAAAAAAGATTTTTCATAGTATACTTCTTCAAATTTTTCATAATTTACTAACAAAGTTTTGTTCAACCAAAGTGTCTATCTGAAAAGAAGAAATATATTTTTCTACCCTAAATACAAAACTTATATTCAAAGAAAAATGTGGAAATTAATACTGTTCGACAAAAAAGGATAATAGATACAAAGATTTTCTTATTTTTTTCTTAGTTATCTATTCTAAGATGCTTCACATGTTGATAAAGATAAGTGTATTGATATATTAAAGTTAGAATCATAGAATCATAGAAACACAAGGTTGGAAAGGACCTACAAGATCATCTAAGTTAAATGAAACAACACTTGAACCACCACCAGATCTTAAAGTCTTCTTAATCATTGGGGTATTATTAATATTTGGTTTCCCCAATGTTTATTATCATCTCAATCTTTTCAGTATTTCATAAAGACAAAATATAAAGCCACAGCTGACCCCTAAAAGTATTAGAATGGCAAGTAATTCTAAGGATGAGGCAGTTTTGCTGAATGACTTCAGTATCTTGGTATGCTGGGCTTTAATAAGAGTAAATATTTACATGTCCTGCTTGTATTTGTGTCCTGAGAATGTAGAGAGACTAATAGATTGATTAATTACATTAATAGAGAGATTTAGAGAGATTAATATGAATTGGGTATGATGTTGCTGCATAAATGTGGAAAATAGGTTAGGTTACAGCCAGTCAGGGTGTAGATAAAAAGTCAGAGCTGGTGGACATGAGGTATTTTAGTGGCCATGTGTACCAAGTGTAGCACTAGGGCAAACTGTGCAGCTAAGAGACTCTTACTCGTCAAAAAAAAAAAAAGAAAAAAAAAAAAAAAAGAGAGAGGAAGCAGATGAAAGTATTTCTTGAGGTCAGTAACAAAAAATTACAAACAAATATATATACAGATGGGAAAAAAAAGCTGAGGAATTCAAATATAAAATGAAGGTCCTCAAGTTCACAGTAGTACATGTAGCATGTAGAGCAAGAATTTTCTAAGGTGGGTCCGAAACTATCACATGAATAGATGCATGACATTCATCAAAAGGAAAGATTTCTAAATGATACTTATGAATCTTAATCACTGCTGTTGAGATAATTTTCTTCTTAAATAAGGAATCAAAAATATAGAGCTAAACAAAAACAAGCCTCCTGTCATTCTTAAGAAAAAAAATAAAAATAATTAAAATTATCTCCATTTGTCTTTATGTTTCTGAGGTCCATCTTATATGTTAAATGTCTTATCTCAAAACAATATTGCCTACTGTTTGTTGACTTACTGTAAACACCAATGAGCAGCTCTAGATTCTGCCCCTCCTAATACCCCAGGGCCACAGTAGAGGCAGCTTGCAGATGTGAACATCGCTGGAAAGCCTATTTGTTGCCAAGGTGCACCTGCTATTCAGGCACCTTCAATAGCCAAACTTCCTGACTTGAGAGAAGTGAGAATGTAGCTCTTTTTTTCACAGTCAGATTTGCTTCCCTAACCTTACTTGTCTCAGTCCAAATGAGACTGTACTTATTCAAAAGGGAGAGAGCACTCTTTTCCAAACCTTGAGTTGTCTCTCTGTCTCCAGGTGAAGGCCACTGAAATCACCAAGCTATAAGCAGGAGCACAAGCCCCCATCAATAATTTTCAGACAGAGCGACTAATGAAGAAATCTTGTTACAGTTTTACCATGGCACATACAGATCTCCAGAACCTTGCTGTGCTACGATTGATCAGACTTTGAATAAAATATCTACCACTGGCACTCTAACAAGCACCCCACAGGCCTCATCTGTCACTGGTTATTTATATCAAAGTGACCTTAGAGTGAGATACAAGCAGAAGATGCTTAGGGAACATTATATTGATGATCAAGGAAAATGTCCTATGAGGCTGTCACTGGCATAGACCTCCAGCTGCAGAACAGCCTCCTACAGGGGAAGGCTGGCTATCAGCCAGCAGTCTCCCCCCATGGAGTACTGCCATAAGTGGTGTGGTCCAACAGGATCATAGGTCAGCTCTCTGCTCGAGTCACCAAAGGAAAACGGAGCAGTGGAGACAAACATGCACTATTCGCCCTTACCATAATAAAATCATTCAAAAAACAGCATTCAGAGATGTGGAGTTCCTGGTTAGGAGAAAAGTTGAAGATCTGGATCATTGCTGTGCCCTGGACAAGATCAGGAAAAAAAAAAAAAAAAAAAAAAAAAGCCATATTTCATCTGATAGTTTGTATTCTTTAACATGTTCAGTGATCAAGCATGAGTCTAATAGCTCTGTAAAGTCGAATAGCTCTGCCTTCATGTAGGTGCAAAAAAAAAAAAAAGCAGCTAATATGTTTGCTTATATTTTGGTGCAGCAGTTATGAACAGCAGCAGAATATTTATGAACTCCTGCATTATCAATTGTAATTCCTTTTACCTAATGAAACCTAATGCTGAAAAACAGCATCATCGGTAGGTTGGACATGATAAAAATTCATAGCCATGAAGTATTATGCCACATCTGAAGATAACATGACTGCTTTTAGGTACTCATTTTCCAGGTACCTCAGTTTATTCATTCTCAACACATGCCAAAACCAGCAATTTTTCCATCATGATGTAAGTACATGGAATAGGAAATATAGGCAGATACATTGGTTTCAAAGATTCTTAACTACTATCTCATACTTGGTATTAAGTTTGAAGTTTTCATTTCTTAACATTATTATGGGGTGGGATGAGCAGGTCTCAGACTTCTTTATTATGTGGTCATTGCCTTTAACATTTTATCCATATATGTTCTCTTTGTAATCATTCTTCGATTACATCCCGTGTAATTATGATTCTCTTATTTCTTTTTCACTAGGTAAAGTTGTTGCAATTATTTTTTATTATGAAGAAGTCTAATGTAGGTAGTCATAATTTCCTTTTCCTGTAAATGCTAGTGTGCTTGAGTAAATCATTTTTTTTTTTTTTTTCAAATCCATTCACTGATATAATTTCTAGAACAACCGATTTTTTGCTTCACGGGACAGACAGTAATATTTGAGACTGAATGAAATGTGTAAATCAAAAAGGGCTTTTGTTTTATTTTCAGCATTTTTTGTTGTTTATTAGAATTCAAATTCAAGATGTAGCAATAATAATAATAATAATAAAACAATTTTTACAAAATACTATTCTTTTTGCTTTTTGTCTTCAACAATTAGCTTAGTTCAGTGGCTGTCCTTAAAACAGATTTTTTATTAAATAAGCTCTTTGTATGACAAATATAAATATAAATATATAAATATAAATATATAAATTACATGGAAGAAAGAAGTGGGAACAGCTGTTCTATGGCCTAAACTCTATACATGTGCTGTCATGTGGCACCACTGGAATGCAGTACAGTACTAATACAGTCAGTCCTGAATTATGTTTAATATGTTCATTTGCTTTGTATTGTTACAGTGAACCAAAATAATCACCTGCCATTGCTAATGACAATTTTTCTTCTAATAGAAGTTAGTTAGCTTAGAAGTAATAGTAAATAATTATGTAATGAGAAATTATACATATATTTATATATAAAATATACTAGAATTTTAATTAGGCAGAATGGTTAAAAACTGATGTTTCAACTTCATACTCTGAGGATGCTCTGAACTAAGTTCATATCCAGAAGAAACCCTGATGATTAACTGTTCCTCTGTCTTTCTTGAGCCTATAGAGTCCTCCCACATTGAGCAGAACCAGGCTGACCCTGATCAGACATGTACGTGTGTGATTTCTTTCCTTCTGAAGAGTTTCATCTTTGTTTTCGTTCTTATTTCATTTTTAGTTTTTTTTTTCTCTTTCCTTTTTTGACTAGGCTGACCTTCTTTAGATGAATTAAGATAATAATCATAAGACTCCTGCTTTTCCTGATGCCCTGAAGCCCACAGCAACCTCTTTTCTGCTACTCCAAATTTTGTCCTACAAGTAACTTTGTAGGTTTCCAAGACCTATAGGCAGATCTACTCCTTGAAGAGAGCATGAAAGGAACCCAAGGGAACTCTCTCTCAACAGTTTGCAGCTAGAAATTGTTGGTTTATTACAAGTTGGTCAGAAACTTTCCCTAGACCCTCAATTTTTAAGTCTTTATTTAGAATCCCTAAACTATATTTTGTCTACCAGAGTTTGGGAGTTAAATGGCTATAAAAATAGCCATTTTTCCTAGGTGTTAGCTCCATTTCTAGATCTACAACTAACTAGTCTGTGGGACTGGTGTGGGACTCAAAGCATGTATCAACTGTAAATAGGAGCTCTGGGATATGTCCCTTACACGGAGTTATCTCTAGGCCTAGCAAGAATTATCTGATTTAAAAATTAATAACTCATTTATGTACTTCATATACTGTCTTCTTTTCAGACTAATGTTCATGAATTTCCTCATTGCTATTGGCATTTGTCTAGAAGACTACCAGTAGTCTAGAAATCACATATAGTCATTTTTCTTTTCACAAGTATTTTACCATTTTTAATTAATTCTTGCTTTTTTAACAAACAACCTAGATCATGTCACAGAAAACCAATAGAAGTAGAGTAGTTAATATTCCTAAATTCAGTTTTGCATGTACCTAGTTCATACAACCATAACATTTCATACCAATAATGATAATGGTCTTTGGGGTAGTAAGAGAACAGCAGAGGGCAAGAACAACAAATTATTTTTTCCAAATTGGCACTTTTTCTCTATGATTATTGCACTGTTACATCTTTTAGTATTGGGCATAATTAATTGTCATTGACTTTTAAAAGACATAGAGACAAATCTAAACTGACCTCATCATGAATGAGGATTTAGTGAGATCATACTTAGCAGCTGTAGTATTCCTATAATCTAAAGGATTAAATTGTATGGACATGAAGGAGTCTAACAGACAGAACATGAAGATAGGAGCTAGAAAATCATAACTTATTATTCTAGGTCTGTCAGTCCTATATGCTGCTCCCAAACACAAGAATGACTTCCTCTGGAGCCAGTGCTGCTCACATATGAGTTAGACATGCACATTTAATGCACATTTAGTGAAAGCATTGAGCCATTTGTAGGTGATGTTACTTTGATGCTCAGTATGAAAACCACAACATGACAGAACGAGACTTATCTATTCTTTTGATTTTTTATTTATTTTTTAACTGAAATGCACCACATAAAATAAGTAAATTATACGTAAGTGCTAACTGTGCTTACCAGTATAAGGGGCTGCATATTAGCTTTAATGACTTATTTTTTGATGCAATCTAGTACATAAAATATTGGATATTTTTGTCTGTTCAGAACTTGTAATGATTTTTAAAAATATATAAATTTCATGGAAGAAAGAAGTGGGAACAGCTGTTCTATGGCCTAAACTCTATACATGTGCTGTCATGTGGCACCAAGCCCTTTTCCCAGAGGTAGATCCTGTGCACCCAGACTATCTTTTTGAGATGTTTTACATATGTTAGCATGTGGGCGTTTGTATAACCATGTCTTGCATCAATGGGCTCTGCAATTATCCTGGGAAATAAACTGCTTTGACTGTAGATAGAACTACCTCAGGGCTCCAGAGTCAGTTCTGGCACAAAACATTCCAGTTCAGTCAAGCTTTGCAGAGCTCTTGCTGCAACATTTTCAAAATCTTCATTAAAACTAATGGAATGTTACTTTTGAAACCAAGTATTCCTTCAATAGTTTTTAGCGGAGTTTACTACTTACATATCAAGCAAATAATGTTTTTTAAAGCAAGAGTTGTACTTTCATCTGCCAAAAGTTGTTTCTAAAATCGTAACATTTTAGTTTTTAAAAACGCTTTATTTATGCTGAGATGAGAATGAATACCAAGTTGAAGTAACCTGTCTTTGTAAAAAAAAATAAAATAAAATCAAATATATCCATTAAATATATATATATATATTCCACAGGATCAATACAGCATGTGTAGTCTCTTGTGTTAGGTCTAAAACTAGGATTCTTTTTCAATGATTTTCTGAGAATAGTAGCTTGTGAACTTCAAGATTATCTTTTCAGGCTACTCTTAATTGAATATTAATATCAGAATGAAGCATATAATACATACTGTGTAACTTTTGTGGTTGACATAGTCAATGTTCTTTGAATTTTCTGAAAGGAGTTTATAATCCTACCTGCCCTATTCAGTCTTTGAAGTTAATTGTTAACTACTTAACTGAATGTGAAATATGTCTAATTTGTTTTTGTGGTGGTGGAGCCATGACAGTTTAAAGACATAAGCAATACAAGTTTTGTAGATGGTAGTAATAAATCTACTAGGAACTCTGAAGTTTGATGCTTCTATTTCAGAACCAGAAAATTGTACACCCAAAATCTGACATTTTTTCCCCAATACTGCAGTTGATCTAAAACCATGTATTACCTTCATCTACAAACACTGCCTTCATTCCTCAGTACTTACTGGTTTTCATTTTCAACCTATAATGTGTATTGGATGGCTGTGACTAGACATATCATTTTTTAGTTCTGATTCTGATTCCTGATTGGACAATCAGAATTTATACTGTTAGGTGTGTAGTGAGCATAATTTAATTTATTGATTCAGAATTTGTTTACCATAAATATTCCATTATGCTTGCTTACAGTAGATTGTATTTGAGAACACTTCTTTCAGGTAACTAAATCATAAGAATATTTTCAGAGAGCCAACAAACAAGAGGCAAAATCATAACTTGAAGGAAATTAAATTTTTATGTTTGAGAATATCTTTGTATAAAATATATTTTTGTAGCTACTTTACTGAGCTCCCTAGAGACCCCATTCTTTTCCAGCTTAGATCTCTTTTTTTTTTCTAAGAGATTGGAGCAGAAGCAATGGGAGAGAATTGTAGGATATTTATAGACAGATGTGCAAAGTGCACATAACTGCAGAGAGTATTCAAGAAAAAGGTTCATACTAGGAGCAAGATGATGAGATTCCAGTTTTAAACTTCTGTTAGGCAGCCACAATCCACATACCAGTTATAGATCTCCAGTTGTTAAGAGAAAGTCTGTTTGCACGAAGTAGAACACCACTAACTTCAGAATTCTCCATGTCATTTTAGTTCATGTCCATAGGTTATTATAAGCATGTGTTTACATAAGCTATGGTCAGAGATCACATCTTAAGTAGTATCTCAAGCTTCACAGTTCCAAGTCCAGAGATAAGCATCTTCACTGAAAAATCTGTACTTGCAATCTCCAGACCTTCATATATCTTGACTATCAGCACCATTTCTTCAGATGGTGGACCATGATGAGACAAGACAGGTAGTAGGTAACTACATCTCATGTTATGCTGATTAACTGAAATTAGTTATGTTAAATGTATCTTGTGCAGCAGTCAGGGAATACACATTTTTCAATGATCCTAAAAGGTGGTGGACCAACTATGTATTTCTTAGCTCAAATCTGCAGCTGAACAGTTCATTTGCTTTTGTAGAGTGATTGCATAGACAACACCTATCAAACAAGCCAACTATGTTCCTCTCTGAATCAATGGGCCACAGAAGTAGGAAGGATGTGCCAGCAGATGACCTCAGATGTTTTTTCTTGGTGTGGATTATGCAGTAAGAGTCAAGGAGAACACTGCACTTTACCCTCAGTGTGTTATCTGAGACTTTAAACCTATTAAATAAATCCCTAAAATGAGAATCTCAGAGACCTAGAAAAGTGTGCTTTTACTAAATCCAGTGAAAATATCTACTGTATTTTCAAAAACACTTTGCACATCTAGGTCTAACTGATTATTATTGATAGTTTCTGGCTAAATGTCTTAGGGGCTTTACTTCTTAAAATCCTGTGCATCTATTTCCTGAAGAAAGGATTTCATTATTTCAATGATAAGATGTTCTTTGGTTAAAATATTCATTATAATTTTCCTTTCATTTTTGTTGTCTTTTTGCACTAAGGTAATTCTGTTGATTAGAAAAGATTTGTCTGTGAGTCAAACTTGTTGGGGCCATTGGAATTAACATAGGAGTTCAGAATTTTTAAGAGGTTCTACGTGCTTTCTGGAAACCATTGCAATATGGTTTCCATGCACACACATCCCAGACTGAACTGGTTGGAACAGTGTGTTTGAAATTGTGTGTGTGATTGTTAGTCTGCCACTGCCAGTTAGGAAAGGTTATGCAATCTTGCAAACAGATTATGAAAACATCTTAGCTCAGAATAGGTCTATAGTTTTGAAAAAGACTTTCTAGACCAGATCCTCAGCTGACAGAACTTGGCCTGGCTGGGTAGCACCAGGCCACCTTACACCAGGCAAGGCTCTCATCCTTTCTTCTTTCTCGTGAGGACATACAATTTAGCAGCTACTTATGATGTCTGTATAGGAACAGTCAGCTTTGTGGCACCACAAATGATAAATATACACTGTGCAAAATTCACATTCAGTGAAACTTCCTTCATTTTATTCTTTTGTAAAACCGAATTAGAAGACTTTAAGAACAAAAAAGTACTCTTAAAAAGGCATGCAATATCATTTAACTTCAACTAGAAGCTCTACCATCCTAAAAAAAAAAAAAAAAAAAAAAAAAAAAACAACTTTCAGTTTTACAGTGCTTAGTGAGTAGTTTTCAGTAGCTATTTAAAACACTGATTCTTGTTCCTTCTCTTCATACATCGGAATCTTATGCAGACTGTAAACTTTCCTGTTATAAATTCTTAGATAATTCAGCTCAAATTTGAATGAATGCCATCATAATTTAGAAAGGATTAAGCAACCATCTGTAGGAATGTCTGCGATAACTAGTTATAGGGCAAGGAAATAGATGTCCTTGTGGATCTTGTTTATTTTTCAGTGTTTCTAGAACAAAAAAGAAAAAAGAATAAAGTTACTGAATTCAAAAATAGCTTAGAAAATTACTGTTTATTCTCAGTGATCTTACCTTGAGTCATACATGCACATGGCAATAAACATGCATGTACTATTCTGCATGTAATACTGAGGTAACTTGCTGCACTATTCAGCAAAAAGAAGTTTCCATTATAAAAATACTATTATTCTAAAACCACTACTGTACTGACTAACCATATCAATAGGTAATTTAATTAAATCTATGACTAAAAAAAAGATACTTAATGCAGAACAAAATAGCATGAAATGTAAAAAAAAAAAAAAAAGGAAGGAAAAAATATATTTATGATACTATGATTTAAATATTTAAAGGTTACACATGAATAAATTATTATAGCAGAAACATTAAAATGACAAGAATACTACACAAGACTGCATTTAAGGTCTCTCATTAAAAAAAAAAAAAGAGAGAGAAAAAATAAAAATTGATGATCTGTGTTCTCATTCTTTAATGTGTTACTTTCATTAATATCTTTAGAAAACAACAGGGAATATGATAGAGTAATATACTGCTGCATGTAGAGGATTTAAATGTTAAACTTGACAAAATTAATTCTTTTTATTAGTTTTATTATCTTTGGATACAGACATTTTGGGATGGATTGCTAGGGAAATGAATGTAAAGAATCTGAACTGCAGAGTATCTTCTGCATAGGGGCAATGACAATTATAAAAAAGTGTCAGATTTACTAGGGATATTAATGGGTAGGTCTGCACTCTGAGAATCATTCCTCCCTCCCCTCCCCTCCCCTCCCCT
>CM021699.1:87117539-87237379 GCA_011074415.1 Stictonetta naevosa | reverse complement strand
AAAAAAAAAAAAAAAAAAAAAAAAAAAAAAACTAAGATCGTTAAACTCACTTGTGATCCTCTCGGTCTAATATGACTTGGTATTTAATCAAAGAGTTTTTTTTTTTTTAAATAGATGCAGTGTTTATTTGAGATATATCAAAAGAAAGGAAAATAAAACACCACATTTGAACTGTATTATGTCCTTTGGCAAAATCTCTGTTTCTTGCCAAGACATGAACTTGGCCTTTTCATTGAGTGGGGTCAGTGGCCTCAGTCTGTTTGTTGCTTAAGCTAACAATTCTACAAATACCTGACCATCATACATATTCCTCAGATGCAAAGACTTGCTTCATGTCTTTTGAGTGATTTAAATTTACAAGTGTCCAGCAATGCAAATGTAAGGCAGGGATTTCCAAACTGGTCTGCAGAATACTGACAGCCTGTGAAGAGCTTAGAAATGCTCCATAGCTGCTGCAGGAATGTATTAGGCAATAAAATTACCAGTGCTTGCTGTTAAACGTGGTGGTACAGGTGCATAGCATTCCATAAGTATTCCTGGGGACTGACAGCAAGGAGCAGATCAAGGAATAAACTTGCCCCAAAATCACACAAAGATTTCATGTCAGAAATAATAGTCAGCTTTCTCCAAAAAAGATTCCATTAAGTTGCTCCTATGTTATCATCAGTCAATGCAGCAAACCTTTTCTGATTGCATGATACAGTTCTGCCTATGTGTCTGGACCATTTGCCTCACTTAAGTCACGACTGCAGCAGTCCCTGAACATGCAGCAGCAACTGTTACAGTGCATTGGGAGACATTTGACAGTATCAGTAGCTCCACAAAGGACTAAGATCATCAAATAAAAGCAGATCTATCACTAGCCCTGAGTGTGAAGACAGAACTTAAGTCATAGAGTCAGAAAGATTGAGATATAAGTGATCTTCAGTTAGCAATGGACATAAAACCAAGAAAAATGCACTGTAAATGCAATTATTCGAAAGGTGAGTCAAGTCTACTATTTAATAATCAAGGAGATCAAATTACAAACTCTGCAGAGAAAGCTGAATCAAACAGTGGCTTTTTGCTGTCCACTGAAAAAAAATGTATATATTTTCAGAAAATAGGTAATATCAATTTAAATCAATTTGATAGAAAAAGTATGAGCTAAAGAGTTTTTAGATACAACATGAAGGTCTGGTTGTATTCACCTGAAGAATGAACCAAAGCAGTCTCTAAATGATTAGCAGTTACCTGTGAGAACTTTGGGAAAGGTGAGGCTTTTGAGGAATGGAGAGACCAGAAAGCATACATCATAAAAGGTGAACAGGAGGGGAACCAGAGTAAAATAGGTCAATTGAAAAAAAGCTTGATTGCTATAAAGATATGAATTATTTTTCTAATTAATTCTAAATACTAATGATAAAAATGATATGAATACAAGAATGCAAGCATTATTTTGATAAGAACCTGGCATGGAATAAACCATTCTTCCATTTCTGGAAGGTTGACTTTCTTGAGAAAGACAGGGAAACAGTGCAGCTATGTATCTTGGCTGGCTTCAAACTTTGAGACTATCCTCATTATGTTTTTATAAGCAAGCAAAGAATTCTCTTGAAGTAACTGCCATATAGCTAAGGCTTATCAAAAAAATATGGTATCAGTGTCTATCAGATTATTGTCAAACTCAGAAAGAGAGGTCTCTCCCATGCCCAGTTCATTTCAGTGTTTTAATTTTATTTGGACAAGTAGATACAAACTCCATAACTGGTCTGGGAAAGATTGCTAGCTCTTTGAAGATAGAATCAAAATCTAAAATTCAGAGACAGTCTCAAGTCAGTAAGATGAAACTTGAGACAGATGATCATAAAGTGCTTAAGAAGAAAAATAAAATCCATAAATAGAGTAGGTTCTGGAAGGCCCAGTGCACTGGAAACTAAATGTAAGTAAAAAATCTGATGCCACCACTAGACAGATCTGAATGCTAAAACTTACTAGCAGGAGAGTTACTGCCTTGTGCTCTCTTGAAATACTCATCTCTTTGGAGAGAACATATTTAAAGGAAGATGTAGCAAGCAGGAGTAAGGCTGGAAAGTAAAGGCCATCTTAACAGTTTTAAAAGTCAAGTACATGTTATACGGTTATTCAGAGTTCAGTGTGTGTGCCTGTGACTTTGCAGTGTGTGTGCAGTTAGACTGGATTAGCTACATGTACAGAGCAGACGAACTGCATGGCACAAACGCAGTAGACTTACTCTCATACTTGGTGTGCCCTGGCAGCTGGATGGTAGGACCCTGTCTTAAAATTGTACAGCTCATGTCTTAAAATTGTACAGCAGCTAAAATAAGGGCATTAGAAAACTTCTCAGCATGCTTTTAAAGAGGGTGACGCTGTAAATGGTCTATTCGTGATTATAGTTAGAATTGAGTATATTGACAGTGCTTCTCTTGAACTGGTGTTTGACACCCATTTCTACCAACCAGCAACCAACCAGCAGTTCTAATATGCTAGAAAAGTGCTTACATTGGATTTTTCTTGTAAAAGACGGAAATTATTGAAACACACTGAACAAAAACAGTTCCAAGGTTTGAATGTGTCTAATTTTATTGTATGCCCAGGGCTATTTTTGCTTCAGCAAGTGCAAAAAGAAATAAGCATTGGGAATTGAAGTCGATTTGTGAGTGAAACTGATTATAATCAGCTCAATCAGATTTTATGAGGAGTCTTTAAATGTAAGTTTAATGACAACACTTGGAAATCTGAGGATGCAGATATATTGCAGCATAGTGTTAACCTATTGATTGAGTTTTAAATGGGTTGGCTTTAGTATTGGTAGCAATTTGGCTGTGGTAAAACAGAGTTTTGCACTAATTCTTAACATTTAAAGGCAGGACAAAATACTACATGTGTTGCACATGTTGCTGAAGCTGGATTATTTCCAGTATCTGAGATAATTTATTGAAGATAGCTTTGGCATCTCCACAATTCAGACTGCAGTTCACAGTAGAGACAAAGCCCAGGAGAAAACAGAAGGAAAACGTCAAAAATAATCAGGTGAGAATAGGCTGTGAGAATTTCCAATAAGGATGATGTGTTGCTGGTATGCTACAAGAACAACACTGTATGTATTACTATTTGAAAATGGAATTTACTATATTCTGGAGTTACACTGTTGTCATGTCAACTTTGTTTAAGCTGTAACAAAGAATTACATTGGTAGATTGGGTCGAGAGTTATATTTAACATTTAAAAACTGTGTTCCCTTATTTTTATTTAGAGTTTTCATAGAAAAAATATTTCAGCCAACATGTATGCAATCAGCTATCTATGCGGCCATATAAACTTTTGAAAACATGAGTATCTATTGGAATCAGTATTGTTGAGTAAAATATTAACTGCAGGTGCCGTTTATAATTTCAGATTGCACTGCCACTAGTGGGAGACATGGGTGCTATACTGAAGGTAAACATTTTCAGATGTTTTAGAATGAATCATAGAATCATAGCATGGTTTTGATTGGAAATTTCATCTTTGTGTCTTTATCTTTAAGTGATCTTTCAAGATAGACTTGATTTTTAAGTGACGACTGTAAGCTGATACTTAAACATCATCTAGTTCTGACCTCCTTGCAATGGGCCGGGAAATCTTTCAGGTTGCTCAAAGCCCCATCCAACCCGATTTTGAACACTTCCAGTGATGAGGCAGCCACAACTCTGGGCAACCTGTTCCAGTGCCTCACTACCCCCATAGGCAAAAATAAATAAATAAATAAAATAATAAAAAAAAATACTTACATCCAGTCTATATTTATCCTGTTTCGATTAATAAAAATGATAGTAGAACACCTCATTTTCAATTTCTCACAATGCTGTGCTCTCTCTCTTTGAAAGAAATAGCATCACTATCTCATAAAATGGATTGAGGTTGGAAAGTTAACCGTTACCTATAACAATAAATTAATTGTATGTTACCTGCTATAAACTCGATCTCCTTTGCTGCAACTCTGGTCTCACCAAGGAGCTCTGGAAATAATTTAACTCAAATTCTACGTTCAGACATTATTTTATTTTACCAAGACTATATGGTCAAACTTGTATCTGCCTTACTTTATCTCCAAATGTATTTTAATAATATACCATACCTTCTTTTTTTTTTTACTTATTTCTTCCAAATTTTGTTAGAAAATGTAGCATTAATTTAACTATTGAAACTAAGCTTCTATTACTAACTTTTTTTTTTTTTCAAAAATGACTAAATTAGTATACCTGAATCATCTAGCATGAGAATGAATGTCAGACTAATCTAGTAGGGATGGTGACAAAGGCAGAAAGAAAGGCCCATCATAGAAATGCTTATTTATTTTATCTGTGTCTGTTCCTTAGGGTGATCCCGGCACAAGAGGTCCTCCAGGCATCCCTGGTAGAGAGGGGCCAAAGGTAAGTTTCTGAAGACAGTCCTTTACATTGCTTTGTTGCTTGTTAAAAATAAAAAGCCAGATTTTTTTGTCTGTCAGTCTTAACTTCTCTGTCTGAGCCCTATTCCTGTAGTATCTGAGAAGCTTAAAAGTTCCAACAATTTTTACAGTTCAGTCCTCTTCCTGTGTTAGTGTGCCCTTTCTCTCTGGAAAGTAAGCTAAACAGCTTGGGAATTGAGTCCCAAGCCAGTATAGCTCTTTTGTGTCTTGTGTCAGTTAAACCTAGATGGCATTTAATTATCCAGTAGTGCATTGCCATCTAATGGATTATTTTAAGTCAGTCATTCATGCAGAAATCCTGCAGTGAAGAAAGAAACTTCCTCTATATCCCTCTAGTGTGTAACAGCTGGATCTTCTGTGCCTTTGCAAATTGTTCCCTGTGGGACTAACTGAGTAGTTTCACTGGGACTTGAAGTTTCACTGAGGTCAATCAAAGTTATGCTTTACTGTAATCAGATCAAATGCCATGTGGTTTGGCATAGAAATTTACAATAGTAGAACCTAATTACTTGAAATTACTTGAAAGTATACCTAGTATACTTTCTCCATGTGGACAAACATTTAAGCTCTTTGGAATTCATAAGATTAGACCATCTCCATCAGTCTTTTAGGCTACTTCACCTATTAGGTAAAAACAGTCTTCCTTCCACCTCAATGGGAGGCACATTTTAAAACTAACAGACAGTATTTTTTTTAAGAGTAGAGCTCTTTTTATTTATTTATTTATTATTTATTTATTTTAGGCACTATTGCTGTAAGGGCTTCATGCTCGTATATATTAAATGTGGGTCATAAAATGCCCTCCATAGCATGAAATTCATTGTTATCTAATAGAAACTATTTGTTTGAATGTTATGTTTTCATAGGGAAGCAAAGGTGAACGTGGATTTCCTGGACTTGCTGGAGAGAAGGGCGATGAGGTAAAATTAATTAATTTCTGTAACAATTACTTTCTGACCTGAACCTTAATGAAGATCTAGACTAAGAATGATGTGCATAGAATAATATTCCATTCTTTAAAACTGCTGAGATAGTCATGTATCACGATAAATAGCCCTTGAAGATTAAACACTATTATTGAATTAAGTAAAATCTATTTCATATTTGTATGAGGTTTTTTCTCATTTGTATATTTTAAAGTCTCAAATTTATTTAAATGCTAATTTTTAAGAATAGAGCAATAAAAAGGTAAATGCTAAATATTTTCAGAAAATACTTCATGTTTTATAACGTATTTGCTTTCATTGTGTTAGTTCCTATTTAGCATTCACTTTAAAAAATATTCCATTAGGCAAATACTGTGATGCGAACAGTAATAGCAACAATTACTATTAAGTGAAAATCAGAAAATATTTGGAGACCGAATTTAAAATGCGTACAGTATTTTGCGTCACATACTGGATTCTTAGAGTTATTTTTATGTCATTACGGGAAGAAAAAAGGCACATGACTTATGGTGCAGAATCCAAAATAGCTGCTATCGCTTTCATTTTAGATTGAAATATTTGCAGTTAACAGCTCAAGAGTAATCTCTGGGAAATGAAAAAACAAAAATCACCAAAGCAAAAGCTATTAAACAGATGAATCTGAGTAAATAAATAATTTTCTTAGTGCTTGTAGCCAACTGAAGGAGGTAAAATAAGTTGTCTTCTAAAAAATATTTGATGACCACTCTGAAATCCCAAAATACTTAACTGATGCCAGTTGAGTATTATTTAATACTTAATATTATTATTTAAATATTATTTTTAAAATACATGAGCTGTAATGAAAAAGTAACACATCCTTCTTTTGCATGAACTATTACATATCTCTACAATTCAGTCCTAGCAGTCTGAGGCATTAACAAAAAAGTTAGAATAATTCTGACACTAACTATGGAGAATCCAGAGAGAGATTACAGGCAGTTAACAAGGTAATAAAGGTAAGCTTGTAAGTGGTAATTATTTTTTTTAAAGGAACTGCAGATTAAGTTCATTTTGAGATTTTTTTTTATTAATTCAGTGGGTGCTGTGCTCCTGCATTTTCACTGGTTATGTTCCTTAGCGCTGATATT
Organism: Stictonetta naevosa; assembly: GCA_011074415.1. Taxonomy (NCBI): domain Eukaryota; kingdom Metazoa; phylum Chordata; class Aves; order Anseriformes; family Anatidae; genus Stictonetta; species Stictonetta naevosa. The sequence continues at coordinate 87,230,870 of CM021699.1, read as the reverse complement.
TTCAGTGTTTAGCAATGTCTTTCAATTAATGTATGTTATGAGGGTGCAAGTTAATTTATTTTCAGAAAAACATATAAAAAATTACAAAAATTTAAAGTTTCAAAGTAAATTTATTACAAAGTTACGAAGTTTAAAATAGTGCATTTACTTTGATTTTTATGATTTGGTGAGTATCAAAATGAGAAGAGATTCAGAACCAAGCCTGAAGTTTTTCGAAAGAAATGGTGATACACTTAAGAATGTCAGTATGATTTCAGATAGCCCTCTAATCTTTCTGTGAAGCTTAGCTCTTTAGCATAATATGTACAAACCAAAACTGTATTCATCAAATGAAACATGGTGAAAAGGTTTGAATTAAATCCTGTCAGCAGTTCATATGGTTATAATCACATATTGTACAGTAAAAATGGTGCCATACTTACCACTTCAGTACAGGTTTGTTAGTCTTTTCTCTCTGGACTAGAAAGGCAGGGCAGTTCCTCAAGTTTCATTTTCTTCAATTGATTTTAGTATTTACAGCAGATTAAATTTTACTGTGGGCCATGATACAAGTTCAACAATTTCCTTCTAAAGCATTCCTTTTTTTCAGAGAAGGGTTTTTCTAATATTAGCAATAAGAATTACAGAAAATGTTCCTTTGGTTTCATATTTATTTTCTGGGTGACTGTGCTATAAGAGTAAAATAACTCTAAATGAGCAGAGAACACATTATCCATTGGATTGCTGAAAAGCTACAGAAGTGGATCAATGTCCTCAAAGAAAAGGAAATCAATTTCTCTCTCCACCTCCAAATCTTTCTTGATTTATTTCTGTCTGAAGCTTTTCCCTCAGACACTCGCTCAGAGTCCTTCTTTCAGAGCTCCTGACCTCTTTGGTTTTCTGCACTACCCACTTCACAATGCCTTCTGTAACATTGCATTTAACAGTAGAAACATGCCTTTTCTGAGGTGATTCCTGTTTTCAGAGGATAGGCACCCAATGCAGATAAAATGAAACACTGTTGGGTGGGGCCTTCATTGACTACAGAGGGAATCAATAGCATTTAGCTTAAATGCACACTGCTCTTATACATTATAATATGCTTAATACTATTTTTATATTTATTATTCATTACACATATATAATGAATATTATTTATATGCTATATATTACAATATATAGTTTATATTATATATTCATTATCTATATTATTATTTATTGATATTTATTTTATATTTATGTATATATAAAGCTATATATATATTATATGTAGCTTAGATATATGGTTGTTACATGCCTAAAATTTCATCTGACTAAGTCTGGTGGGGCAGAGGAGAGTTCAGCGATGTGCAGACTTATCTCAAAACCTACCTGTATTTGCTGTAATAACTTACATGCCTGGATGTTTAGTAAATGGATACCAGAATCTATAAATTTTCAGTCTATTGAATGAAATAAAAGTAGGAATGCAGGTCAATAAATACTATGAAAAATACCGCGTTTTGTTCTCAAAGCAACAACAACAAAAAACCATCGTTGCATTTAGATCCCAGAATCCCAGAATTTCTGAGGAGGGAAGGGACCTCTGGAGGTCATCTTGTCCAACCCCCTGCTCAAGCAGGGACACCTGGCAGGCTGCCCAGGACCATGTCAAGATGGCTTTTGAAGATCTCCAAGTAGGGAGACTCCATAATCTCTCTGGGCAACCTGTGCCAGTGCTCAGTTAACCACACAATAAAGAAGTTTTTCTTAGCATTCAGAGGGAACCTCCTGTGTTCCAGTTTCTGCCCATTGCCTCTTGTCCTGGCACTGGGCACCAGTGAAAAAAGCCTGGCTCCATCCTCTTTGTAGCCTCACTTCAGGTATTTATAGACATAGATAAGATATCCCCTGAGCCTCTTCTTCTCCAGGCTGAACAGTCCCAGCTCTCCCAGCCTTTCCTCATAGGAGATGTGCTCCAGTACCTAGATCATTTTGGTGGCCCTACATTGGACCCTTTCCAGTATCTCCAGGTCTCTCCTGTACCTGGTGGGTGCAGCAGTGGACACAGCACTCCAGGTGCAGCCTCAGCAACACTGAGTAGAGGGGAAGGATCACCTCTCTTGACTTGCTGGCAATACCTTGCCTAACGAAGCCAAGTATACCATTACCTTTCTTAGCTGCAAGTGCACATTGCTGCCTTGTGGTCAACTTGGTGTCCACCAGGACTCCCCAGTCCTTTTTTGCGGAACTGCTTTCCAGCTGGGTGGCCCCCAGCATGTCCTGGTACCTGACGTTGTTGCTCCCTAGATGCAATACTTGGCACTTCTTGATGAACTTCATGAGAGTCTTGTCAGTCTACCCCTCCACTCTGTCAATAGCATGAGATACCATTGAGAAGTCTGAGTAAATTTTTTTAGTGATAGAAAATAGAAAATTAATCTGTAAGGAAAAGCCAGACAGGCTGTTCTTGTTTGCACAACTAAGACCAGGAGATCTAAAGGATATAAGCTAACAATGGAAAATGCTGAAGGATGAGTTTTATGTTTATGTTATGTTTTTATTCCTAAAATATGAAAATGTGCTTCGGTATTGTTATAATACCGATGGACATGCTAGATATAAGTAGTTTTTGAGGCTGTAAGCGTACATGGGAGAGGGAACAGGCATATGTTCTTTTTAATTTTCAGGGCCTTCAAGGTGTTCCTGGACTGCCTGGTGTACCAGGACCCAGTGGACCATCTGTAAGTGTGTGCTGTCTTCTATGGTCTAACCTTTCTCTGAAAAGGTTGCTGTAACTATCTAGCAAAACTTATTATTCTTAGTTTCTTGTGCCTCTTTGTGGCTTTTAGGAGAGTAATAAAATCTTGCCCACAGTGGCTCTAAAAGAATAAGCTATGTTGTAAGTTGATATTTCTGAAAATACTGTCATTGTCTGGCCTCAGAGTTGATGTAACTTGAATGCTTTTGGTGTTTTGGCCTTACTAGAGACTCTTTGAGGTTAAAATATGTATGATGGGCAAACTTGCAGTTAATTATGTATTTATACTGCAGTTAATGTAATAATGTTAGTAATAAAAATCTAAAAATATTTCTAACCAGGCGTTATTAAAACATTAAATGCTGAAACCAAGTAATTACAAAGTATGGGAATAAACTAACAATATTTAAAGTCACTGGGGGAAAAAAAAAAAATGGTATTACTGGGAGAACTTGGGATTTTTTATTTTATTTTATTTTCTACATACAAGCTGAGGTAATATTAGTTAGTGTGGTCATTACTTATTCCCGGGTTATTGACTATACAAATGCTTCCCTTCTTTCAGAAATATCAACACATTTAGGAAGCTTAATGTGAAATATGTAAATTGCAATTTTAGCACTGAAGCATGATTCTTAGCAGTATCAAGAGGTGCTGGTTAAGATCAGTGCATTTAGTCTGCACAAGGTGAAAATACAACCACAAACACAAGTTTTACCCTTCATAAGGCTTATCAGTAGGACACAGCTGTTGTATCAGACAGAAGTGAAATATTTAAACTTGAAGGAGAAGCAGAATTAGGTTTAAATGACCTTCAAAAAGTGTAAGTTTTAAAAACTAGGCTGCAATGCAAATTTCAGTGTTTAGTTTTTTCTTAACTGGTATTAACCAATACTGTGTTTGTTGTGCAGGGAGCCATAGGAAGACCTGGGCATCCTGGTCCTGCTGGGTCAAAAGGTGAAAAGGTATACATTTTTTTCAGCTTTAGTAAACATCTGTATAGGCTGTGTAATCCCTTTACTTTCCTATGCTTTGGTTTTTGTTGTTCTTTTCTTTTTCTTTTTCTTTTTCTTTTTCTTTTTCTTTTCTTTTTTTTCTTTTCTTTTCTTTTCTTGTTGTTTTTAATATAGAATGCAAATGTGAGCTTGTCATATTTTCAAATAAATTTTTATTTGTATCTTAAGTTCTTTCCCCAAACAATGCCATACAGATGGGCCTGTATTTTGAAGCATAGCTCTGTGGTACATGTAACATGCAGAGAATGTTCTCTGAATATGACATATTATATAAAATTAAGAAAGTGAAAATACCTTTGTGAAATAGTGTACGACTAGTTACTACTTGCTCTGCTTTTCATTATTTTTCCAGTATTTTTGTCAAAAGTAATTGCATACTCTAAAAGTGGTTCATGAATACTGAAAGTTATTCAGTATATGTATTCTGCAAAAGTATATAAGCTTTCATATAATTAATCTACGCTGTTATAGCACTGTTTTTTTAATCAATTTTTTATGAGGTTCTTGATAGTTTCCATTAAAACTAAAAGGTCAAATTCATTTCTTGGGCACCTCAGATCAGTGAAATACTGCAGACAAACTGAGTTTGCAAAATACTTTTGGGGAGAATTTTTCTTTTTTTTTCTTTTTTTTTTTTACATGAATATGTTTTTTAGAGATTTTTTCAGCTTTGGCTTGGGCTTTTCCAAGCACAGTGCTGCCACATCAGTCTGTGGTCTTGCTAATACTCTACAAAACCTTGACTCTGGTATGACTAAGAAAAAGAAGCATTACTTTGTAAAGCTGTGAAGTGACTTCAGTATAAAAATGAGTTGAGAACTGTCTCCTTCCTGAACATAATAGAAATAATTTACCAAACTCATTTCCTTTTTAAGTAACCCATTGTTAAAAACAAGGTTTTGTTAGTTCCATGTTTACAATTCCAAAGTACTTAAAAAAGAGTCTGAGAATGCAGAGTTAGGCCAGCTGCTTAACGCGTGTACATCTTTATCCTTGGTTGAGGCCTACTTGTAGCTCTCTTTACACTATGTATCAGGAAGATCAGGGTAAGGCAGCCTCTTATGAGTGAGAACGAGAAAGCCAGTTCTCCTTAACTAGTGTGCCATTGATCGAAAAGGGCAAAAGTCAGATCACTCAAGAGTGAGGAGCTGACCAATAGCCAGAGTACTTTACTCCTCTTTCCTTTATCTGGAGACCACATCTGAAAAGTGAATGTGTAGTAAGCTTTCTAAAATAGAGAGTTTTTCTCCTTTTGTGAAATACTAAATCCTCCAATCTGGCACTTTCTAGCACTTAGCAGGACTATTTGGAAATTATGCTAATATAATAGTAGTTAAATATTTATACATTTCTGGTTGGTTAATTAGTATTGTTGTACACTCAGCTTGACTTTTCCCACCCTAATAATTTTAAATATGCAGCCTAGGATTCTCAATGAATTATCCTTATTAAAATTCAATGAAGTGAGTAAAAAAATCTGGCAGACCTGTTCCAAATTATAGAGATTTTTTAACTGAACCTTAATGATGAGATTTTAAAAAGATCATGCTTGGGAAATTTGACATTTAAACCTTTGCACATCTATATGCTCAAAGCGCCCACTAGAGTAAAACTAAGAAACTTTTTTTTCTTTTAATATGAACAATTTAGTGCATGTCAGCAGTACAGACTATAGCTACAAGAACCCACAGATAACTATTTTACAGTAAAAACCAATAAGATATTCCTTATAACTCTTAATAAAGATATTTTTTTTTTTACCCACTATGTCCCTGAATTCCTGAAACTAGGTCATCTTGATTTACCTGTGAATAAACAATCTGAGGATTGTTTTTAGCAAAATAATACAAACCATAAAATGAATGTTAACTTCTATCTGTCGATTTCTTAGAAATTTTTATTAACAAGGGTTTTTTCCTTCCTCTGCCTGCTGGTAAATATGAAGCGTTTCACAACGCTACTACCACTACTATTTTGCCATAAGGAAGTTACTACACATAAACCACCAAGTAACTAACAAAACACGAGCTAGTATAAAGTAAAGTTTAATAACTTGCCTGAAGCTTTAGCAGGAGCTGTTCAGGATAGTTCATTCTTGATACTACCTATTCCTATTGACTGTATCTCTTGTTTATTGTCATCGTAGTCATCGTAGTTTGGGTATGGAATAGATCAGAACAACAGTTATATTAAATGAGTTTTATATCTCTCACTATGCTAGGGTAGTGAAGGTTCTCCTGGGAAGCCTGGACCACCTGGACCTCCGGTAAGACATATTGTTTACATTTTGAATGGTATGCTAGGAACGATATACCTATGAGTAAAATGCAATGTCATATATCAATAATTGTCTGTCTCTCTAATACATACTTGTAGTGCAGGAAGACAGCAAAGTCTTCTTCCTAAATATTTCTGTATTCCTTTTTTTTTCCTTGTGATTCATCACTGAGTAAGTCCAGGTCACTAAAGCCATCCTAGAAATTTGGGCAAATGAGTTACTTTAATAACCTTGGACACAAAGGTCAGTTTAGACACCTTAGTTACCTGAGATCAGGGAACTCTGTAGTCACGTAACCTAGGGAAGTTCACGGAGCTCGTTGGACTTTAAATTAACTGGTATAGTACCTAACACAATATTACTTCTGGAGAAGTAATAACTGCAGCACCTTAAAATCCCTAACCCTAAAGACAGCCTTGGAAATGCCATCCCTAACAATAATCAAGGGAGAGCTTTTATTCTAAAATCTAGCCCTATCCTAATGATCCCTGCCTACTTCACCTGCAGTCTTTTTCTAGCCTGCTCTGCAAAAATTAATTTTTTCTGCCCCAGATTTAACCCTAGAGCCAAATTCATCTCACTTAGAGAACTGTACGTTTTTCAGTCCTTGTTTAATAGTTCTCAAAATTCAATCCACATCTCAGGAAATTCTCTAGAGCAGCAGCTGGTTTTAAATGAGGACATACTGAGAATCTCAGAAATTTGGTATAAGGATAGCAATGAGAAGGACATTGCCAGGATACAAGGTGTAGGTAGTAATGACAGAATAACTAGCTAGATCTGTGACTTTGTATTGCAGCACTAGTTTTCTGTGTCCATCAGGTTTTATACATGAAATAAGTGCAAAAGCAAAAATAAAATAAAGCATACTATATTTATTTGCATTATTTTTATGCATAATGAGAGTTTTCATCTTGAAATCATGAAAATCTTGAAATCTTTAAAGATTTCAGAGCCTCAGGCAAGTTCATTTGTGCTGGAAGCATGTTGTGGGTAGGGAGGAGGGGGCTGAGTTGAGAAGGCTGCCTGGAGCTGATTGTTTTCAGTATAGTCATTTTTACCTACATGTTTTGTAAACATTCATACAGTAAGAATGGCTAACATTCAAAAACCAAAATATCTTCAGAACAGGAATTTCATCAGTTCATAAGTTGAACAAATTTGTGTAGTTTGAACTTTTTGTGCATTGGAAATTATGAGGCCAAACATACATTGGCAGTTCAGCCACTGACTTTTATGTATGAATCAGTTTACTTCTGAGCTCTTTGCTGTCTTATCAGTCAAGCTTGAGTATTAATTTAGAGTTACAAATCAAACTTTCATGTTCTCAAATCACTTGAAGCTTAAGGTTAGCTGCTTTCTCATTTTTAGTTTAACATTGATTTTCAAACAGGCATGAAAAGAAAATGTGCAATGCTGCCTTTGCTTGTATCAGTTGACCAGTCAGTCATAGATTTTATGTAAGAATATAAAAATGTAATGTAAACTGAGAATTTACAGGTTTCTGGTTTTGTAAGTAAAAAAGCTTACATAGGTGTGCATCTTATGTTCTTACTGAAATGCTTGGAATCTTTGAAAAAATAATCTAGAGCAAAAATGATACCACAGCTTTGCTGAGATACAGGACTTGAACAGGGCATACTTTTATAAAGTTCATATAGTTGTTTTATAGTTCATAGTTGTGACACTTAATTGTTTTTTCTTTGTGTGTGTTTTAAAGGGTATGCCTTACAATGAAAGAAATGGAATGAGCAGCTTATATAAACTCCAGGTATTTCTTAATAATAGATATTTTTTTCAATCAACACCTAATTTAGTCCACCTCAACTTCTAAATTTGCTGTTGCAGGGAGGTGTGAGTGTTGCAAGTTATCCAGGTCCACCAGGACCTCCAGTAAGTATTTTAATAGAAATGTAATTTCTAATAAGTCAGACAGCAACATAGGGTTAATTGAATGCAGTTTTGATAAATGCCATGGAATTGGATTTTATATGTGAAAGAGAAAAGATAACTCAACTAGCATATAATTGGTGTGTAGTAAATATAAAAATATGAAGTATGTGATTTTATGTGTTTATCAAGCATTTTAGCCTGTTTTGGGAGAGTAGTTTATTTCAATTTAAGTATTTCACTCTAAAGCTATGCTGAATAGTAAGTAAAGTCTGCAATGGTGCATAATTTGGTTTTGGACTCTTTACTGGCAGTATCTTAATATCTTAAAATATGCAATATACTCTTTGTAGGTAGTGATGATCTTGTAATAAATTAAATTTCATGATGGAAATGAGAAACTCATGATTTCTGATCTCAGTTCTGTCACCAATGCATTGCATGTAACTACAGGGCAATATGGCAGTAGTACAGGGCTGGTGTTCCAGACACTACTCTTCACAGTGCAGATATATCAGATTGCAGCTGGACACTCTTGCTTTTGTTCTGTGGAACCGGAGATTCTCTGCACTTACTTAGGTCCTATTTCTTGTAAATGTCATTAGCAAGTTCTGCTCTTTTAAGACAGTATTAACCAGCTGCTTGGGCTGGGCTTAATACTGATTCTAAATGCACTGCATTACTAATGTATATAATACATTTATACAGAAAAATCCCATGTTATTGTGTAATTCTCTAAATGTATATCTGCTTCTTATTTCCTTTGCAGGGTCCAAAAGGAGATCCTGGCACAGTGGTATGTACTTTTTGGTCATGATAGAGATTCCCCAAGTAATTCAACACATGATCCCAGTCACAAGGGTGAAAAATCCATTAAGTTCTTTAGCAGGTAGTTTACCTTCTGCAGAATCAGTGCATCTGAAAAAAAATCATTTTTATTGCCAGTCTTGAGAATTTTGCAATTTCTGGTGAATAGTTCTGCAGTGATAATATAATGAATGACTATACACAGTGCTTCTGGATTCATCTCTGCTGAGCTGCCACTACATATGTTTAAGAGTAAAGTATGCATGCTGCAAGAAATTAAGCTTTTATTTGATAGAGACCTACAAGAAATAAAGATAGAAGATAACTTAAGAGCTATTAGACTGTTCTCAACATTAAATTTGGAATGGCAAAGGGACAGTATTCTATGTAATGCTAGCTAGGAGCAACCAGAAGTTGATGTTTTCATTAGAAATGATGTGACAGGTAATTGCAGTATGATCACATTGCCCCTAGTGAACAAGATGATTATTATCATGGGAGTTACTACAAGTTTCAGCTCTGCAGTTTGACAATGAAAAACAACCATAATAAGCAGATCTGCTTGACTTCTTAGTATTTTTCCTTTAAGCATTTCGTTATGTCCTTTTCTTGCGATCTTTCTTCCTCAATTATGAGGAGAGGAATAACTACTGGAAGAATCTTGAGCAGGTGCATAGACTAGCATACGGCTTGCCACCAGCAGAATGTAGATCCAAATCCTAACTAGGAATAGATTTTCCCTGAAGTCACGGACATGGTATGTCCTGCCTTCATAAAGAGAAACCATATTCATCATTAGACTGTGATTTGTCACTGCAGTTCTAGCACTGAAGGTGGCAAAATTGAAACTTAAGCATCTTGATGACTGGAGATAGTAAAAATACCCAACAGATGTTTGTAAAAGTTGAGTGCCAGTGGTTCAGCTCAAGTATGATACTATCAAATGTCATTTTAAATGGATACTGTTTTAAAAATTGGATAGGTACTCTCACAGATTTTAAAATTTCACTACATTTGTGTATTTCTCCTTTTTTAAGTTTAAGGAACATCACATAACTACATAATAATAGTTATAACAGTATAATGCTGTAAGGTAGTGAAACAGGTATGGACCTTCATGGTCGGAGTGGTAGAAATGTGTCCAGCACACCTCTGTCATAGAGCAGACAGTATGATTGAATCAGGATAAGTACCAAGTGTCAGCTAATGGGAAGAACTGAGAAGAATTTGCTGATTTTTACTGCTAATAGTGGTAGAATTTGAGCTGTTTAGGAAAGAAAACTGTACCCCGTCAGACTATGCTCACCCTTATCTGCTGATGAATTGCCTACTTGATGAAGATCAGGAAACCCTAAGAAGTATTGGAGAAGGAATTTTTGAAAGCAGTATCAGAATTAAGTGCAGCTAGATCAGACTAACCCAGATGAGCCCAAAGTGGTGGGAGGTAACATTTTGAAAAGTTGGCTAAGACTTCATCTGTCATGAATGCACATCATCATCGCCACTCAGCCAATCTATGCAGGCCTATGATAACGTTTGACTCCTTGCCAAGTGTTAACAGAGAGCCAGACACACAAACAGATAAACCTTGATCTATAAATCAGTGTGGTAGCTGTGCTCCTCAAGGGCAATGCAGAAACCTAAAACTGAATGACTGAACTCTCCCAGCAAAACATTCTGAGTTTTAGTTTTGAGATAGTTTCCTAAAACAGTTGATTGATTTTCCAAAAATAAATAAATAATATATATTTTTTTAAAAAAAAAAAAAGTCATTTTATCATAATCCCGACAAGCTGAATGCATCTTCCTCTAACAGCATCCACTTCCTACTCAGGAAGCACCTTCTCCCAAGTAGGGTGTAGAAAGTGAAATCTGCCAAAGACTTCATGAAATCCATAAAAGGAATTCACTGTGGCTGTGGCTTTTGGGTTGACTGAGATAGCTGAAATAATGGAATTGTTGACAGTAGTTCAAATCTCTGTGGAAAATTACATGTTTTTTTTCTTTAAAACAGGAAAAAGAATTAAAGGGCCTTTCCATGTGTTAAACTGATTTCTCCAGTGCAGCATTTTTCTGTTTTTCTTTCAAAACCTGAAGACTTGCACAGGGAACGGTGTCTCTTGTTACAGAGAAAGCTTTGTGAAGGGAACAGAGCTCTGTTCTGATACTGTGATGCACCTGGAAAGTTGAACAGAATTGCTGAGACGTTCATTCTATGGCTTACCGCATATGCTCACACCCTGTGGCTCTGCCACCTGAAGGTGGTTTAGAGCTGACCTTGGCTTGCAGGAGCACAGGAGGGGAGTCTTCTGGATTACATTCTTAATCAAAATTAAAACAGTTAGTTGAAATATTTGCATAGTGCCTCTGAGAATAGCTATATTCTCAGATGAATAAACCATGGTATAGCAAAATCTGTTCACCTAAAAACTGGATATTTTAGTAATCTCAAATTTAATATTATGCTGTTGTTTGCTGCTCAACATGTCATGTAGAGTACAGAAATTCTAATCCATGCAATCCTTTTTAATTTTAAAAAATAATAATAAATAGGGAGACCCAGGACCAATGGGATTACCAGGACTGGAAGGACTCCCAGGGGAAAAGGTAGGACTATTAAAAAAGAAGTCATGACTTCTTAGTGGAACTATCTGCAGCTAAATGGTGTCTGAAACCTTGTTTAATTTTTCTTTTCTATGAAAGTCAATGTTTTTATGTGAAAAAGATTTGTATACTTATCTGCATTTCTTTTTTTGCTTTAATGTGGATCTAAATCGTTTACTTACCCAACATAAAATTCCATTTTCAACAAGTGGAAATGTGTATATAGGAGGTCATGTAGTATTTTATTTCCTTAACTTGATAGAAATTAATATGTTTAACAAGTTCGTAAGTATGGTCACCAATTCTTGTTAACTTCTACGCATCATCTTATGCTACCAGTCTTTCTGTCTTGTAAGACTTATGACATAGCTACAGAGAAATTTGTACCTGAATTTGTCTAGATCTACTGCATGGAAGACTTTCATGCAAAAAACTGACTATTTCAGTTGAGTAAAAAAATACAGAAAAGGCTAGAAATAGAGGAAGAGGTAGAAATAGACTGATTCCCTACAGTGTTTGTTGTGAAGGCAAAGGCAGAACTGACTTCTCAGACTGTTGATCATTATTTTAAAAAAAGACCCTTGTTTCTGTTGTACTTTTCTGACACTTTTCCATGCCTGTATGAAGCCACTCCAGCACATCCTGAACACTGTCATAGTTTCCAGTGCCTTCTTCTAGTTCAAGTCTACCTTCTAGTGCTGGGAAATGATCTTTACCTTGAGCTGCTGGTGTTTCAGCCTTTCACACGTTAGTTATGAAGGCTGATACAAATTTAGAGAAAAGTTTGTTATGAAATGCTAAAAATTTCAAGATTTTGGTATTTATTTTTAAGTATGGCTAAGCACAAAAAAAAAAATCCATCAGATAAATGAAAAAAAAAAATCTGAAAAGTGAGTAAAAATGCTTTGCTTTGATTTTGCCAATATCTTCAACATACAATATGAAGAAATAGTTGTGTGTTGTTGTTGTTGTTGTTGTTTGTTTTTGCAATTGGAATACTTATCTTTTAGGAAATACATGTTTTTCAATGACTTCATAGAAAAAAATAGTTTAACATGTTTTTCATCAAAAAGCCATATAAATGAAAAGTTTCTTAATATCACTGTGCATACTCCTGCTTGTGCAGAGGTGGGGGGTAACAAGCTAACATAGGTGTCTACACTAGATGTTTAAATTATGTGAGATGATTCTTGCTCTGACTACAGTTTACAAGCAATTAAGGACAATCTAATTTTAGCATGAACAAACACAGGGTGGTATTACAGGCCTAACTGAGACAAAATAGGGACAAGAATTAAATAACGGGAACAAGCAATGAGGCAGATTGTATAAACAAGCTAAGTGAGTGCCTGGCCCTTTCCCAAAGCCAAAATATTCTTTCCTTTACTAAATTTAGTCAAAATTCCACACTTCTGGTGCAAATAACACAATCCCAGAGTCTGTCTGCCAGTCCCAACAGTACAGTGCATGCTGGTTTGTGATTTAGAACTCCGAGGTACATTTGTGTAGCAGAATGCCATCTTCTGTAGATAATCACGGCTTAAGTTTTGTGATAATGTCAGAAGAACTTTGTGCCATCAGGGTGAAATTTGCCTTCCCTCCACTGTGCAGACACCGTGGTTTTGCAGCTGTGCATAAATAACATCACTGAATGTGGTCAGGGTGAGGGGTAAGAATAACCCCCAAATGGAAAAAAGTGCAAGGGGAGTGTTAGGAATTTGCAGCTTTACTCTCCTAGCCAGCATATGATGAAACCACCCATGTAAGTTTTGGGTACAGAATAAATGTGGGGGCAGACTGCACTACTCAAGCCAATATGCCCTGCTAAATGTATTCTGAGTACTTGATTACTCTGAAGGTTCACGTTAGATTCCTTGCTAAGGGGGAAACTTGTTTTAAGTTTAAGGGGGAAACTTTGTCTTAGTCTCCTGAGAAAGAGAGGTCAAACTATGGCCTGCAAGCAAGCTTCTCCCTCTAGACACAAGGTCTCTTCTGGTTTGGTTTGGTGTGATTTGGTGATATTGGTCTGATCAGCCTTATTACATGGGTGGGTGTGTCAAAGGGAAGGTACCCTGCAAGGCAGGGTGCTGTTCATTAGCTTGCCCATTTGGGCTGATAAGCAAATTGTAGACCTCTCTTACAGTTTGCGGAGGTCATTTCCAGCAGCCAGTGCATAAAAGCTGGCTTCCAGCCTCTGGCTGCTCAGCCAGGTTCAGATTATTTGACTCAGAATTAGTTACTGCTGGCATTGTCAGGTTTCTAATACAGCAGCCATTCTGTCACAAAGGTATTACATGGCAAGACCTTAAACATGTTTCTTGCTGTTGTCACGAAGTCTGAAAACTCCAAAGGGAAAAGCAAAACAGAATTTGTATTCATTTGTCTTGTATGGTCCTGCACTGCATTTCTTCATCTTGTACTGCATAATTTGCTTAACTTTTTTTGAAAAGCTATTGATACTATTGTAACTATAATTGATGCTTTTCCCTACATTACACCTTTGATCTGAGGATCTCAAAACTGTTTATAGATGTTAACTTGCCATCTCTCTACACTTTGTTTAATGTAGTTAAGTGTTTCTAATTACAAGCATCATCACTGTATTACCTGAATGAAATTATGAGAATGACACAAATCAGCATTAGATTTAAATACAGAACCCAGAATTCACAACATTTCCTCAGGGTCTTCTGCACAAAAGAACATGTCTGAGCTATGTTGGCAGAGCTTTTGCAAAACAGCTCCAGGTAACATAAACTCATGAAAATATTCTCCTGTTCACATGGCTTTAATTGTGTCAGGGTTTTCCTGACATGATTATAGAAACCTGCATCCTGATTTTCTGACATTTTTAACTCATGTTACACTAGCAGAGTACAGTATTACCGATTGATACATGTCAGCAGTGGGTTAGGGCAAATCTTACCGTAGAGTTTCACCACTGGTGAGCTCCATCCATCTGCTTTGAGTTATAGTCCTCTCGAGAGAGAAAGATTAATTTGTCCCCACACCTCATCAACTCCAGCACAAAATCTATTATCTTAACTTAAAGCATCGATGAAGGTGTCTGGTATGATAAATGAAGAAACTTTGCCCTTAAAAGACCATGGCACAAGCAAATCAAGGACGTTAACTTGAAGCAAATGGATGACTGGGTAGCAGAAGGCAAAAGCTTCTCTAAAAGGTACATCTTAAATATGGAGATCTTGATAGGACAGTAAATTATGCTGTGTTGATTTTGGTCATTGTCATGACCACAAATGATAATTATTTGGAAAACTACAGATAAGTCAGGACTTTCCATCCCTTTTCAAGGAAGGCCTCAAACAGTGTAAAGGATAGTGTGGAAGTTATGACAAGGAAATCTAAACAAAGGATTTAAGTTACTTGTTCAAGTCTGTAAAATGAGTCAGTGTCAGAGCTAAATATTAACATTTAGCAGAGCCTGGCTTTTGTCCTCATTTTCAGTTCACTGTATAATCCTTCCTCAGGTTTTAATCAGAATCCATGAACAAAGTTCTGTTTTGAGTGCTACCATTTAAATACAGATTTATCTTTCCTTCAGGGTGACCGTGGACCAGCTGGCACACCAGGAGTAGCAGGGACACCGGTGCGTATATTCATTAAAAAAAACGTCATTTTTTTAGAAGTTGAAAAAAAAGTCAAGAAAGGTGGTGAGCTGTAATCTTACTGTTTGTGGATGCCAGCTCTTGGCTAATGCTTTATAGGCAGGTATGAAAATGACAAGTTTTTCCTAAAGGGATTAGAATTTTAATACTACTGAGGGTTCATGTTATTATTAAAATAACAGGAGGAAATGGGGGGAATACATAATAAAGCTTGAATTTGAAGCTGCATATGCTCATATCACTTAAGAAAGAAGATTTTTCTCATTGCCTCAGCTTAATATAGATAAATTATAAAGTCATTTTCTGTGTTCCTGGGCATACACAAATTTCTGAGTATCTTTCTGTCACAAAGAAAAAATATTAAAGTTTATTGCAATCCATGACAATCTGCATATCAAGTCAATCAAACATTTGCTTTAGGGGCATACTTTGTCAGCTATTTACATGTAGTATTCAAGAAGTTTCTGAAAGTCATCCTGAAGCTTTGTTGTAGGTGAAAGAAAATGTAACTAATGATAAATTGAAATTATAATTGTTCTGTTTGTGTTCCTAAAGGAAATAAAGATGATTTTTCTTTAGATTGCATTCACAGTTTAATAAAAATATACATATATTCATATTTCAGGAGGCAGCATGGAGTAATTTCTATGCAAATACATTTATTATTAAATTTGGGCAGCTACCAATCCATTCAGGAGCTGTTTTTAAATTATAAATGTGTTTCATGAAATAAAGAGAAGTCTGTATCTATGCACTCCCATCTCCATTAGCCACTGATTTACTGTGATTTCCAAGAGAGAGCATCAGCTTAAATAGCTTAATTTGGTTAAGTTATCCTAAAACAAGGTAAAAGTACGCATTTAAAGGAAGAAAAGGATTTCTCTGAGCTTTATAGCCCATGTAAAAGTTTCAAAGTTTGTTACTCTGAAATATATTCTACACTGTGAATCAATAATGCAACAGCCAGTTAGGCTGATCGTAACTGTTCATTCCCTCTGTACTTCCCACTGGATATGTTTCAAATCTTGTTGCTTTCTATTTTAGCTGGATGTTAAATATTTAATGACTTCCTTTTGTCACTGATGAAGTTGCATTGTCGCTTACATTTAATTCTAATAAAATCCATTGAAGCAAATTATTTGCTTTAACATTTTATGTTAAGCAGTTTTAATTAAAAAAAATTAATAGATTTATGAGAGACAATATTTTTTAGTAGTCTAGGAAGAGTTTGGGAAATACATCCACATATCCTGCTGGAGAAGTTTTTGTCCCCCTCAGCTAGCATTATTCCCTAGATCTAGTAGAGGACACTTGTCCCCATTTGGGGATATAAATATCTCATTTTTGCTTTGGCTTTTGCCAAGTCAAATTATCAAGGAAACTTGGACTTAGTCTGCAAGAATTGCCACAATTGCCTATTTCACCAGAAAGAATCCTTAGTCATGTCATTCCTGAAGTTGTCACAGATGCTGATGTGTTAGGTTCGCCACTTGTAGAAGTCATCTGAGAATCTGGTCCAAGGATATTTCCAGGGAATGTGGGTTGAGATTCTTGTCTGGGGCTGAACAGCCCAATCTGATTGGTGACCCAGCAGCAGTTTGGATCAGATGACCTCCAGAGGTCTCTTCCAATCTCAGTTATTGTCTCTTCCTACAAACAGGTCTGTTAATTTCTTCAAATTACACATGGTTAGGGTAGCAGGGTGCTGTCCACCACTGATATGCATATCAAGGCCTAAATGGTGTCCCAACCTAAACTGGGTGATGACCAATGTCCTTGGGACAGCAGTACTGACTGAGAGAGATAAGGGACTGCAGAAGCAGGATGAGTGGTAGTTAAGGATGACTTCAGCTGATACCAATAGGACTGGATGAATGTTGCACCAGGACATGTCACAGAGACTAAATTCTTAAATACAGTAACCAACTGCATAAGAGTGCTGAGAAGAAAACTGCCAAGATGTAAACCTGACTTTACGTGGAGTACCAAGTCAAAGAAACAGGAGGACAGAAGCAGTGGTGCACATATGCTTCTGGAAAGGAGCATCAAAGGCCTGCAAAAAGCAAATGGTTTTGCAAAAGACATCAAATCAGTAATAAACCCTTTTAAAAATATTTTTCTCTCTTAAAGCATTTATTGAGCTGAGTATTTCATTCAAATATATATCCTGTCTTAATTTCGACCTAAGAGAAATTGATATTTTGCTCCCTAGTAAATTGAATTTGTAATGTTCTCTTCTTGCAGGGAAAGCCAGGATCTCCAGGGTCCCCAGGGATGCCAGGAGAACCTGTAAGTACAGATTTGAGTTCTGGACTGTTGTGATAATACATAAATATTTCTAACATTGAATACAGGATTTTAAATGCAGATTGGTACATGTGTTTTCTTCTTTCTTAGGGTGAAAGAGGACCTATAGGAGATATAGGCTTCCCAGGGCCAGAAGGGCCACAAGGAAAACCAGTAAGTGATTTTATATGGAATATATTTATGTTCATTACAAAAACATACATTTTAGTTTGTCAGAAATTACAAAAGAGATTATATCCTGCTTTGTATTGGGCTAGATAACTTCTGAAGAACATTCTGGAGTTACAGTGCTCAGTTTTAATTGTCTAGTCAATAATTCCTTTTATATAGGGCCTTGTGTGCTGATATTTTTATAGTTGATGTTACTGAGATACTTCAAATGTGAATGAGATCCTTTTAGAAGGTCCTTTGGACCCCTTTGATTTCAAGGCTCCTCTAGTGGATTTTCAGAATGAGAATATTAACCCAGACACTCAACATGGTGTATAAGGAAGCGGTAAAAAAATGTATTCCTGGGTTTGGTTTAGACAGAGAACAGTTTGCTTCATGACTTTCTGTATAAACTTCTTGTCCTTCTGTATACAGGTAATGCAACTCTGTGGCTGAAGCATTTACTAGTCTTTTTGGATATGTCTAATCTGACCTCTTTATTTAAAAAGTGAGAGTACTATAGTCAGCCGTGGACTGTAGCATTGTCTGAGGTAGTTTAAAACAACCTGGTTTATATTCCAGAAGTAGTTCAGCTAGGATAGCTCAGAACTAATTGTCTCTCCCTAAGCTTGATGTTTCAGTGACAAGCATGAGAAGTAGACGGTTTAGATTTATTAGCATGCCTCTACATTATGCTCCTGTCTTGAAAGAGACAATTTATGCAGCAAATTGGCCCAATTTAAGGAATAGCTTGAAAATCTGTAACACTAATAAAACTTTAAAGCCATAGTGCCTACCTCCATGGTTTCCATCAAGGAGTTGCAGGAGTGGGCTGCTTTGCAAGGGAAAGCGAGCGAGCTCAGGGCAGGAGCAAGATGGGGCAGTAGCCTCACCAGCAAGGGCTGCAGGCTCACAGTGACCAAACTAAAACAGACTCAGGTCAGCCTACAGCCCAGTGACAGCCAGAGAAGCCCATAATGACAGGGAAGGTCTTCGGTCAATCCCAAAAAAGTAAGCAAGGCACAGTCGGGGTGTGTAAGGCACAAGGCCATTACTAACTTACCCATACAAGTTGCTTGAGTGCCTTCTGAGAAAAGCGGGGGAGGCCTCAAAGGAGGCACCTTGCAGGTCTTGTTCCCTCAGCTCTTTCACAGCAGTCTGATCCCAGATTACAGGGCTGCACCAGATTTGAGCTGCCCTTGAGCATCGGCACCCATAGCCTTGCTGGGGTGGAGCTGCAGAGCCTGTTGGTGCTCTGATATGCAGAGACAAATTATTGTGTGTTTCCATAGAAGCCGGTTTTTCTCTGTCCCCCTCAGTGTAATCCTGCCATTTGTGACATTTTCTGAGGAAATGCTTAATACATGCCAAACCGTGCTTTGCAATATGAAAGGGAAGGAAATATTCCTGATGTCTTTGCTCATACAAGTCTTCTTTCTCACTGTGCAAAATAGCACTGAGTTTTCTGCACGTGCAGATTCTGGCCATGTATATCCCAGTAAATTAAACAATGCCAGATCATTTATCTCACGGTTATCTGGTGTCGTGCAATGGTTAACTTACTATGTGACTTTAATTTGGCCCATACCAACTAGCACATTGTGAGACAATGCCACATTCCAGCTGGGGGCATAACATGAGGCTGGAACTGCTCCCAGTGGGTGGGGTGAATAAGACCTCTTTTGGGCAGGAAAAATGTTTAGCCCTGTAGGTTCCGTGTGTGTGGCATGTCACAAGCCCTAAGGACCAAAGAATGGATCTGGCCACTTATTAAGGCCTAATCAATGTAACAGCAGAGGGCTCATAAAACATTTGGGCTAATGTCTAGAATAAGAAATATAAGAATCTCTTCTGTGCTGGTATAACGATTAGCTATGATTTGAAAAGTTCATATGGAGTTCACAGATCCATATTCTACATATTTGCAGAATTTCCATGTAACTTGTCATTTAAAGTTGTGAGCTCATTAAAATTGATGCACACCTTGTCACTGAAGATATTTCTTGCGCTTCTATCTCAGTTCAGATTTAATCTGCTTACAGTTCAATATGGCCCCAAGCTTTTTTGTTGTACATGCCCCAAGACTATTTTTGAGTGTTTTAATACTGTAACCACACAAACTTCTGAATCTGGAGCTTTAGAATATGTATTAATACCATCTCTAAAAAAAAATGAGCTTAACCCCTTGTTTTCAAAATGCATGAACATAATTGTAATAATAAAAAATGTTTTTTTGTTGTTTTGTTTTTTTTTTTAATAGGGAATCAATGGAAAAGATGGATTGCCAGGTCCTCCGGTAGGAAAACATGCTTTTGCATACTAGTATATTTAATTATTCACAAATAGCATAGATGTTAATCCTAGTATTTGCTTTCACTTCTGTGCCAGGTCCTCCGGTAGGAAAACATGCTTTTGCATACTAGTATTTTTAATTATTCACAAATAGCATAGATGTTAATCCTAGTATTTGCTTTCACTTCTGCTAATAAATGGACATACAACAAAGCCTTTAAGCGATATATTTAGTTTTTTTCAAAAACAATTTTTCAGGGTGCTGTGGGGAGACCAGGAGACCGAGGGCCCAAAGGAGAACGTGTAAGTTCCTTGTCTTAATAACTTATTTCCTTTTAACTGAGTACCCAAGCACCTCATTGACATGTATTTTACAGTCAAAACCAAGTGAATTTTCTGTGAACTCCAAGCATTTTAGACACTGAGAGTCCCAGAGACCACTTTAAGTAACTAGAATTGAATTGGCTTCTGGATCTAGAGAAAAACACATTTATTGACTTTCTAACACAGTTGGTTTGGACAGTGTAAATGGTTCAAATCGATGAAAACTAGAAAGTAGATAATCCCATTGTGATGCAGTCAAACTTTGAAAGTAATAAAGCTTTCTCCATCTTCCTCCCGGGAGACTTTTCATGTCACAAATATATAGTCAAATTTTACATAAAACAAGCTTGTAATGCTAGGCAGCCAGAGTGCCAATGCATTACTTTACTTCTTGCCAAAATGTTTAGACAGTTCTGTTCATAGTAACATGATCATGTTGGACAGGAATCATTATAGGAAGCAGGGGGTGATCATTATTTTGTTAGAATGAAGAAAATCCTAGGGCATACCCTGCTTCTGTTGTAACAGAAAAGGCTAAAGACCTGATGTCCTAATACAGTTGATACCATGTTTATCTGATGACCCAAAAAACACCTATTTGTCTAATCTGGAAATGGAAATACTGCTTTATGACACTAAGGAGACACTAAGTTTTAACTGTTATTACAATAACTGTCCCTCATAGAAATTAACATTTCATAATGTCTATTTCTGCCTTTAAGAACATAAATAAAATATGAGGACCTTTTTATTGTACTACCTACTGTGTATTACATTACA
Source organism: Stictonetta naevosa (assembly GCA_011074415.1). NCBI lineage: Eukaryota > Metazoa > Chordata > Aves > Anseriformes > Anatidae > Stictonetta > Stictonetta naevosa. Next base: position 87,210,074 of record CM021699.1, on the reverse strand, counting down.
TTGCTCAGCCTTAACCTTATCAGTGCTACCTATTTGAGTGCCCTACCAATAGTGTTATACACATACAAGAGAGAAAGAGGCTGAAGCTTTAAGTGGATGACCTTGAAACATACTGACTCCACCTACAGCTGTATCTTTGAGAGAGCTTGACAGATTTTGACAAGAGTTTGTAACCAGCCAGACTGCAGAGGGACTATGCAGTGGTAGTACAGCTATCCATACCTGCTCTGCTGAGTTCTAAGCCTGTGAAATGATATATGTGTATTTTTGCATTAAATAGATTTTTAATTAAGTCTTCCTCTAAGCTAGTAGTCTTCATACAGTTTTTCACTCACGCATACATGAGTCATCCATCTCCTTTAAAAGCACTATAAGACAAAATGGAGTGTTCTCAGGTGCCACATAAACTGGACTGCAATCTCTAAAAAAGAAACGAAGCTAAAAATTATATTAAAGGCTATGCCTTTTCCAAGGTTTACGATAACATTTTATAGAACAGGAGTTGTTCAGTTTTGTGATGTTTCAGGTTGCTATGAGTGAAGGAGATAGGGCTTTGGATGCAAAAACTTTTTAAGGCCAGGAAACAGCCTGTTTCCTGCAGACTATAGAACATGTGCTTATCAGTCAGAGACCTTCTTGTACCTTGAATTTCTCAAGGTGCTGCAATGCATGTCCTGATACAATACATGTATGCAGAACAAAACACTTTTTGCTAGAAATCTTAAAACTTATAGAAACCTGAAAAGGTCTGTGTTTTCCATCAGAACATTACTCTTCCAAGTTCCCCAATGCACATATGCTCCCTCTCCTGCTCCTGTCTGCTCTTGAAAATCCAATAATCTGAGACAAAAATTACAGGTATCTTTTGTGTATTGCATCATATCTTTTATTTTTTTTTTGAATGAATAGCTAAATTATCTGTATGTTTATAGGAAATCATTCATGTGCTGCATATTTTTGCCCAAAATATTAATGCCAGAAACTAAAACTGGAAATCAGGCACCTGCAATATTGGCAGAATAAATCTTTTAATAGAAATACAATAAATTAAATTAACATTGAGATTGTTTTTATGTCACGCTGACTTCCCTGACTATATTAGCAGTTTTGACAGGTTACAGTTATATACGTAGGATAGGATTTGAGGAGGTCTTGGATTTGGACAGTTGTTTTTTTGTTGTTGTTGCTGTTGTATTTTTTTGCTCTTTTTCCTTGTGATTGGCTTTCCAGAGTTCAGAGCCTTTGTGCTCTTACTGAGGGTAATTTAAACTCCAGTTGGGAACGTGTTGCAATTTCAGTTAATGCAATAAAGCAACTTGAGTGACAATCTTTGTAGCAAAGCTTAATTATCACCTTTAGTAAGCTCTAACTCACTGGAAATAATACAGATTTGGAGTACAGATGGTGATGAAAGTGGTGTACAACCTCCTAATTTCATCGTTACTTTTCTCTCTGACTTTTTCAGTCTTAACATGTCATGTAAATACATCTTGTAAATATAACTACACTTTTATTACTTTATCAGTTAATGATGTTTCAGACCTGAAAACCAGTACTTTCTGTACATTAAAAATGCAATTAATTCCATTCATTTACTCCTCATTAATGTGTATTGTAAATTTACCTAGTAATGATGTAGGCAATTCCTAGTGCTCTTTCCTCCTTTCGGTAGAACTTAACATGAGCTTAAGTGGTGCAGCAAGGGCAGCCAGTGACCCATAAGAACCGTCAGCTGTTTGTTAACAATCTGAACGCATGACTTGCTGCACTCTGCTCCACAGCTATAGTTCAGCGCACTAGTAGACAACATTAAGTCATTCTAAAAGATTTAATTCCTTGCAAATAAAACAGATTTAAATGCCATCTCAGCCCGCAGTGAAAACTGGACAGAACATAAACCTTTAATTTATTTAATTTGCAGGGAAGTTAGTCATTTTAAGTGGATATGTATATCTGTTGTTTCTTTGACTAATGGAAGGTTTGACCAGATGCAAAAATAAAATATTAGGCATCTATGGAAATTTACAGGGAAAAAGAAATTATACCTTACGCCTGGGAGAAGTTGAGCACCTAAATTCTGCCTCTGCTGTATTTGACATCTCTAGGTCCTTTTATGGATCAGGTCTATAAACTTTCCGCACCCAAATTCTGTACTTAAAAATTGGATTGCAGAGTCAAGCTACATTGTGTCATTTACTTCAATTTTAAAAGTGTAAGAAAACAAAATATTACTTGCTATGTTTTCAGAGGCAAGGATTAGGGTGTAAAACAGCTTCCCTGCATAACTTATTGGTCTAATAAAAATCTATTTCTGAATAAGGAAGAAATTTCTCTAGCATTCTTGGTGGCATTTCCTAGTCAGTTCTGCTGTGTGCAGGGGTTTTCTTTATCCTTTTATTTTACGCAGGGAGATCAGGGTATTCCAGGAGACAAAGGTCCACAAGGTGAAAGAGGTAAACCCGGCCCATCAGGAGAAAAGGGGGCCATGGGTCCTACTGGGCCACCAGGAGACAGAGGCCATCCAGGATCGCCAGGTCATCAAGGTCCCCCAGGTTCACCAGGCCCCCCAGGTTTACTGGTAAGAAAACAAAAAGGTTTTGTTGGTTTCTTTTGAAGTCAGAGGAGATGAAGGTGTCTGCTGAATGTGTGCTGAGCAATAGGAATTCAACCAAGCAATACCACAGTATCATAAATATCAAGATATCTCTGAGAGTATTTCAGTGTTCTAATAACAGATGTGGAAAAATAGACCCAGACGATGAAGCAGTTCTTTTCTTTTCTTTTTTTTAATATAGACTATGCATAAATTTTATTTATTTATCTAGCTCCTGACAAATCAACGTGGCTACTCAATACAGCTAATTTTCAAGTTTTTCATAAACTTAGAAGCTGAAGTATTTGCAAATGAGAGAGAAAAGCAAGTAAACAAATATGATTCTCAATAAAGGAGAAATTAGCATTTAAAAAAACAATGAAATGCTTCCTGTCAGTAGTATGTACTTTAGTTTGTCTCCATGTAAACACACATACATGTTGTGGGTTCTTTTTAATTAATAAGAGGCTCTGAATCAGATAGGATAATGCTCTAAAAACCTTATACTTTGAAATTATTTGTCCTGTGATACAATTCTATTTCATTGGCTGTGCATGAAAATAGTGAGTCTCTAAAGTGGGTGACAAATTGCCAAATGTTATACAAAAGGCTACTAAAGTAAGACAGTGTTAATGGACTTACTTACAGTCTTATACAAATTAATTTCAAAACACATAAGTGCTGATCATCCTGACGGTTGAGTTGTACCTCTTCTACTCTGTGGTGTTAGTGGCCTTTGTAGTATTATAATTTATTTGCAAACTTTGTAGATAAGTGAGTAACATAGATTTTTGAATATTTAATTTTTGGTGAAATGTTTTTTCTCTTAGTGCTAATTTCAGCATTTTAAAAAAAAAAAAAATGTAACAGTCAAGTGCCCTCTGTATGTTTGTTCCAATGTACATCACCTTTCTGTTTCCTCATTAGGCTGATACAGTTTCACTTGAAGAAATAAAAAAATATATCAAACAAGAGGTTCTTAAGGTTTTTGAAGGTAAGAAAAGAAGTGTTATACAACTAAATTTAAGTCTTAAATTCTGTTCTAAAAGTTTTTATTTTCCTATAGCCTTTTTATACATTTCTTCATGTCATGTAACTTGGATGGTGCATAGTAGCTCTCTTGTTGCTATAGCTATGCTTAGCTACTGTATGTCTACTTCATATAATTATATTCAAACAATTATAAGTCAAAATATGTTAGCCAGAGTGATTCCTTATGTAAAAGATCAGCATTAAAAGATAGCTTGCTCAAATCATAATAGCAAACATATGTATGTATAATTTTAGATACACACTGATAAATATATCTCTCTGCAATTGTACCATTAAGACATTGAAAATTAGTGAAATGGGCACAATCGAAACATAGAATTGTATGGCCACTTAGTGACTAGATAAAGATTTAACAGCTTTCTATCATGCAGGTCTAAACTGCTGTGCATTTTCAGCAAACATCTATGTGGAGATTCAAAGGCCCCTTGCAGACCATCAGCTTCTGATACAGTTATAAGCAAGATCCAGCCAAGGCCTTTGTACTGTATAAGCTTTCTTAGTTGTGTCCTTACGCTGAAAAGGAAATATTTTTCTTCCTCAGCATTTTCTTAGTCAGAGCTGAAAAGCTGCAACTCAGGTAGATGTCTGAAACAAGGGGCTGCTAGAATATATCTTGACAGTAATTTTTCTTCTGTTGCAATGTTTTACACCTGCAATATGCTTAGCTATTTCATCATTAATATCTGTGGATACAAACCTCTTCATCTTCTAGGGGTAAACTATTTGGGGAGTTTTCCACTTTATAACAAGGCTATCACTGTGTATTTTCACGCTTCCCCAGGTTGCCACCCCTTAAAAGTTCAGCCTGTTGTGTATTTGAAGAGCAGATTGTTGGGTGAAGTTACCTCCATTTCCCATTCAAATGGAATGTTAATAGATGTTTAGTCTATTCATAAAAAGAAAGTGTTAAAAGGTGTCCTTCCTTTTGTCTTTGTAATTATTCCATTTTCTACACCTCAGTAGTGTACCCACAAGTCTTCTGGTTTTGGCTTTGTTTACTTTGACTGTTTTCTGTCATTCTGCTTAATTTTTGTCTGATGCCCACTCTACTCAAATTAGTTTTTTTAAAATCTGAAAACTTCAGCAGAGTAAATGCTAGATCAAGAGTGGAGTACTTAGTTATTTTTTTTAATCCAGTTTAACTGAGACAGATTCAAGGTTAGCACCTATTTTGTCTGCCTCTGAAGAATGCTGAAATGTTAGGAAGTGCACTTTATTCCAAGAGTTTCAACCATTTGTGCTGAAATCTCTGCAGTCAATACTGTTTGCTGAGCATTTCTTTTTTTACAACTGTTTCTAGGATTTCAGCATATCCCAAGAAATGTTCACAGTATTTAAGCTCTACTTTGAAATTTAATAAAAGTTACAAAAGGTACCCCTTCACAGGTGTGTTAAACACTAATTATTCTGTGTTCGTGTGTTTTAAGTACGTTGCAAGCAGGAGTCAGAAGTCATTTAAAATGTTGGGCTACATCAGTAAAAGACAGTACATGAATTTAGTACAAATTCATTCACATTATTGCAAAGGGTTAAGACTCGGACATGAGGTCAGTTGGAACTGAGGACCTCAGATAGGAGCATTTAATACAGTTGACATTTAGGATTAAACACCTTACTTCTAGAAACTTACTTTGGCTGGAGCTTTGGGTTTTATTTGTTTTCATGTATTTTGTGAATAAATTTCTTAGCATTTTTTCTTCTGTCCTTTGTTAATGAAGAAAGGATGGCTCAGTTTGTATCCCAGTTGAAGCTGCCTGCTGCAATGCTTGCCTCCCAAACTCATGGAAAACCAGGACCCCCAGGAAAAGATGGACTACCAGGGCCCCCAGGAAAGGATGGTTTACCAGGGCCACCTGGAGAACGTGGGCTTCAAGGTAGGAATTCCAATAAATGGTTCCACATATTGTATCTTGAAATCCTTATACACTTGCTAATGATTATTAAATAAACCAGGATTACCTACTTAGCTTCCTAATGATTAACTTTTAAAACTGTACTTATGTTTTTCCAGACTATATCTAAATATTAACCCATAGTAAATGTGTGGATTTTACTGATTTAAAACTCCTAATCAGTGCATTTTATTCTAATAAATGATAAAGTTAATTACTGACAGATATCTAAAACAGCTATCCAGAGTGCTGTATCAGTTATTTCCTGTCCAAAATACTTGAACACAGAAGAAAAATTAAGCCAGCACTCCAATGTAATTATTTACATCCTATTCCATATTGAGAGATTTGTTTAAGAAACAAAATTTGAATTCCAAACCTGAGTGATTTCAACTCTGATTCTGGGACAACACAGGGGACAAACAATTGAAGGCAAATACTGTTCTTTAAGGAGCAGTGAAAACTGAAATATTACAGCATACATCCTTCTTACTGTGAAGTAATCTATTTACACAAATCAATTTTGGAGTAATCAGGTTTTCACTCTATCCACAATGGTACTTTGTACATTTCAATGCATTCAGACAGTATAGGGCTCTCATTCCAGTGAACTGTCCTTCACTGCAAAATTAGCTTCAAGAAATTCAAGATCATTATAGCTGTGTAATACTGTAGACCCAGCCTGTCCAAGATTAAAAGGAAGAGGAGAACAGAATGTAATAAAATAAAATAAAAAGAATTTATCGATTAATAATGTTTTGTGGGCAATATGTAATTTGCAGTTTATCTGTAGGTAGTTCTTTATTATTATCTTTTGTTAGTTTGGTCTGCTCTGGAGTCAGAGCAAGTCAGACTGGAATGAAGAACATGAAAGCAAAACTGAAGATGTGTGGATCCTAAAGCTATCAGAAGAATAAAGACTTACTAACATTGATAAGCGCAAACCCCTGACAGAAGCTTGAAAAATGAGATGAGCTCAGAATGAGAAGAACAAGAATAAAGGATCAAGGAAAACAATAAAGCCTTAGAATCTTACAGCACTGACTTCATCATTATCTGAATATTCAGATCACTGTAAACAGTCACGTTTAATGTCAGTGGCAGATTGTTCAATGAGTATGTATGTGGTGGATAGTCTCAGATGCTTCTGGGGAGTAGATCGTTATACTAGGCTTCATTTCCAGCTAGTGAGCATCAAAAGTAAAGGTGATAGCTGTGCTTGAAAAAAATAATAAAGCTGCTTTTTCATGCTTTATGCTTAAGTAAAAGTAGTGCCCCATGTACACAAAATTCCATTTATTTTATCAATATGCTCAATAATCTTTATTCATAAGCATTAAGCTAAGTGAGAAGCATTTACTTCTCTTTCGATACTTTTTTTAATAATCATAAAAAGCATTTACTTTTTTCTCTTTTGATATATCAAGAGATATAGAAAATCATACTTCAAAGGAAGAAAACCAAAAATTTGTCTTGCCTCATTATTACACTATGAGTAAGAGAGATTACTATGAGAGAAGCACACTTACAAGTACATTTCATGCCTTTCCCAGTTGTGCCTGTGCGTCTTGTTGTTTTGTGCCAACAGCTAAAAAGAAATTCAAAACTCTGAGCAGACTGGAAAGTATCCTTGCATATTTCAGTTTATTTTCAACCATAAAGGACAGCGCAGACAAGACTTCTTGGAGAAGCATGTTATGTGCATGTGTGTCTGAGACCATCAAGGTAGCATGCTGTGTGCACGTATGTCCAAGTCAGTGAGGAAGCATGTTATGTTCACCTACCCATCTGGGAGGCCAGACAGATCATGTGCATTGGGGGTATTTGGTATTGACTGCCAGTTATTCGTTGTTGTGGTTCTCACTCAGTTGCAGCCCAGATTGCCAACTACAGATTTTTAATTGGGTTTTGCTGTGCAAAGTAATGCACATCTGTGCTGCCAGAGTGAAACAGTTAGTCACTTGTCCAAAAATGTTAGTGAAAAAAAAAAAAAAAAAAAAGATAATTTTGAAGAATAATTAATAGGACAAACGCCTCCAGAGTAGTTCGTGATGCTGCATGCTGAGCAAAGCTCTGGCCAGTGGGAGGGAGCAGGCGTTGCCATGTGTTCGAGGAGGTGTTTAGCTTGCAGCTTCGCAGAGTCCCTCCAGCGTGGTCTGCTTCCTCAGGAGTCAGTCTGCTCTGATGCCACCCAAGCAGCAGAGAAGTAAGCCTCCTGCAGTAAACTCATAGGTAGGGGTTAGACTCAGAAGCAGAAAACACAGGTATTAAGTCTAGGAAGCGTGGGCATGGTCTTCAAAAAGCGTATATAAAGAGTTGCTAGGCTGTTGGGAATAGTCATTGATTTCTAAAGAAGTCCAGAACTGTTAGCGGCTGGCCTTGAGCCAGGTCTTTCACAGTGTCCCTCAGGTACTTCCCAGTGTTTCAGGTACAAAGGATTTAAATTTTATCTGATGGTCTCAGTAAAAATATAGCATGCAAAAAAAATACCAAAGAGTTGCAAAATAAATCATGAAATATGCAATTGGTATTTAAACAGGTTGTATAGTAGTGATTGGATATCTATATATTTCTTCTTAAAAAAATAACCTATGGCATATGCATCAGTAAGCTGATATTGTGAGGCAGTGTTACCAGCATTATAAAGGATGCTAGAGTCTTGTAGAGAAGGAGTAAGTTTATTTCAAGATTTTACGGACAAGTTATAACAATGCCATCCATCTGCAGTCAGACTGCCAGGTGTTACAGGAAGTAGTTCAATTGACTCTGTTGATTTAACTGGATTTTTTAAGCTATAATAGAATGTGAATTTTGGTCCATCAGACAAAATTCCCTTTAGAGAATTTGGTAATCCAGAGATGCATATTATCTTTTACATTAATATGATGATCTTTCTCATATGGAAATAAGTGTTCATCCTAGTTAAGCTTCGCTACTTTTATCAAAATAAGGAAACATGAGAGTCCTCATAGCTCATGGTAGCCTCAAGGAATCAGGAAACAAAATTACTGTCTGATGAATAGTGAAAATTCCTTGTCTTTATTGTTGATTCCCATAGTAAAATTTATAGCTTTTAATATAATAATTAATTTGCAGGGTAGGAGCATCTAGGAACCTTGGTTGACATCATGAGCCCGTTGTAGTGGATTTTGTCCAGACGCAGTCACTCTTCTGAAATAGCTGTACTGCTTTAAACTGTTACCTCCTATAAACTGTTTTTTGCTGTATAGGGTGAAGTTAACCTGTTTTACTTTGATCTGAAACTCAGTTACTACCTCTCAGCCATGAGGTTGCTTTCAGTTTTTTGCTTGTCAGAATGCAGTGATATGCAGTGCATTTGCACAGTAAAATACTGTGGATTCTTCAGAATCGTTGTTCCCTGTCTTGTTAATGTGTTTGCTTCACATTCGTATTAAAAAACCTCAGATTTCTCTAGATACTGGCATGCTTGTTTCAGCTACTGCATTATCCATGTGGATGGAAGAAGGTGTCAGCAATGTAGGCAGAACACCTTTTGGAGCTGTTTAAATGAGACGCCTTTTTACCTCCATAACACATAGACACAAACTTGCGTCATTTCCAAGTAGAGCTGAGGGTGTTGCAACAGTGATGCTTCTGTATGTGATAGTTGTAGTTCTGACAGAGAGCACTGAGCCAAAAGCTTTATTTTAGCTATGACCACTCAATCCATGAACACAAGTAGAATGCTTATCTGTTTAAATACATCCTTGCTACACACTACTACCACATGTTTACCATACTGCCCATGTTGGGTACATGTTTACATACAACAACTTTTGGGTTGCAGGAATTGCACCAAAACTTCTGGAACCCAAGTGAAGGCTTTGCTGAAACCTTTTGAATTAAGCAGGTACCTCTTACTGGCATTGTAATTCTACCAGTAAAAATAGACATCTTATATGTGCCTTTATGTTAAAAACAATAAATCAAAATCTCACTTAAGCGTATGGTAATATTTTCCTTTGACTAAGTATGAGTTTGTCGCTTTAAGCTCAGAGAGAAGGTAATATTAACCTCTAGAAGAACAATCATGGACCTACTTCTGAGCAAATATACCTCATTTAAAATCCAATATTTTACTGCCAAAATTACGTAGTACATTGTTTAGACTGTTTACATATAGGCCTGTTTATGAATATGCTAATATTTTGTGAAATAAAGCCTTATTTTTAGAAAAGATACCTGGGAATTTTTGTATTAAGTTTCAGTGTCAACAGAACATCTGCCACTATGTGCAACTTACACCTTTTTATATGTATTCGAATACAGCCAGTAATTGTTTACACTACCCTCGTTCATACATTTGCATAGGCAGGCTGCTGTTTGTACTATTGTGGTTTCTTCCTTATTGTCTTGAATTCCATTGATGTTTACACAGCCTTTCGGTTTATCTCAGTCCCTTTTCAACTGTGTTGTGTCATATATCTACAGTAATGGTTATCATGGACTTTGTAAATGTGATACATCGTAAATGTGATTTCTCTCTTTTTCCCCAAAACAATGATTAGTGGCAGTGCTACTTTGTAAAATTATAACTTAACTGGGTTTGTAGTGAGAAATGTACTGTAATTATCTATTGTAAATTAAGAAACATAGAGACATATAATAAATAGGAAGTGTAATAGATCCTGTGGTTGTGTGATTGAGCTTCTTAAGCAGTAGCAACTATCATGTATTACACAAGGTTTTCAGAGTCAACCAACTTGATGTAGTTATAAGCACTACTATGGTCACTGAAGAGAAAATTAAGGTTCACAAACAATGAATACAAACACCATCATATACCCTTTTCCGAGTCTTTATAGCTTATGTGCATATATGCCTTACACACTTCTGTTTAACACAACTCGGTTACCAGGATGCATGATCAGTTTGTTTCTCTGTGAGATTTTAATCAGTTTGTTTCCTTTTGTTATGTTGTGCATGTCACTCTGCATGTGTTTTCTAATGTTTTTGCCTTTGTGGGGTATTAGGAGATAATTGATAAAAGATCATCCATGCTCTGTTTTGAAATCCAGAATGCAACAGGTAATAGTCCTTCTGCAGAAGTGTATTGTAAGCCTGCATTTAACAAAGTTTGAGTACTGGTGTACCATTCCTCTTGCATTGTGTCTGTTGTAACAACCCTGAATTGGTACCCACAGCACTTTCAGTAGTTTCCTTCTGGATTTTCCCGTAAAGTACCAGTGTTGCCATAGACTGCAGTGCACTGACAAGACCAACTTTGCCTTCCGTCTGCCAGTGCCCATTACTCTTCATGAGACATCAGGTGAATTGATGCCACTATGGTGGCTGGTCAGCTACGCCTCTTCTCTTTTAATTTAAACTAAGCTACAGCTCTTCACAAGAGGAAGTTTCTTGTATGGCATACGTGACACTGGAAATGGGCTGGTCCTGGAAGCAGAGCAAAATGTTATACTGGTACCCATGAATCCTTCTCTCTAAAGCAGCCAGTGTTTGCAACTAATAATTTTTTTTTATGAACAGTTTAAGGGGAAAAAAAAGGTTATATAGGAATTGCACCATGTGAGAAGTGGAAGCTATTTAGAAAAATACAAAGCTTTGTCCTGTGAACAAAAGGGAGAGAAATATTAAAAATATGATTAGTAATCACCTTGTTAACAATATATAGGTACTTGTGTTAAAGAAGGCTTTCTGTGCTATAACCCCTAAATCTGCACAAGCTCGAAAGACAACTTCTAAGTAAGGGCAGGTGCGTAACACTGGAGAGGGAGTAGATCTTCTCTTACACATAGGAGAATATCAAAGCATACAACTTCCAGCCCAAGTTTACAGCTAAAAAGTGCAAACATTGGTGTTTATGTAGAGTAAGGAGGGCAAAGTCTCACCCAGTTTGTGGGCTGGCTGACTGCAGTTATGCTTCTCTGAGTACGGTCAGTTAAAGATGGGATTGGATTCCAGATGGCCCTTTGGTTGGTGCTTTGTATCATTTCATCAGATGGAGCTGGAGCAGCGTATACATTCAGTTCATTTTTACAGGAACTTCAGGAAGTTAAAAAATTTGGAAAAAAAAATGGGAAAGGTCAGGCTAGTAAATATAGTGAGGGTCCTCTGACAGAGGGTGCGACTGCTAGAAATCCTCATATTTTCCTGAAGGAACATAGAAATGCAACAGCTGTCCTAGAGAACAATGATAGTCAATGATAGTCACAGGTTATAAAGAAAAAAAAAAAAAGAAAAGAGGTGAGCATGAATTTTCAAAATTACATTTGTCATGATAATCTATTGTCAACAAGGTCTATAGAAGATTGCTATTTATAATAAGAGGACACTCTTATTTTCATATCTCTATTCTGTGTAGGTTATAGAGGACAGAAAGGGGAAAGAGGTGAGCCTGGAATTGGACTGCCTGGTAATCCTGGACCACCTGGCCCTGCAGGTACAAGTCTCCAGATTTATTTTACACTATCATTATTTACAAACTAACATGCCTTTCTCCTGGTTCTACATTTTACATCAGTGAATTTCCTCCTGATTTTTGCCGTAGGGTGAGGTCAGGTATGCCAGCCTTCTGGCAGATTAGCTGGCGTGAAGCTAACTTTCAGAGATGTAAGGCAGGACACTGCATGTGCTCTCGCAAGGACTGTGCTAATTCTAACTTTATTCCACCAGCTGCTGGCCTGCCGGGCTCACCAGGAACTCCAGGGTCACCCGGACCACAGGGGCCACCTGGACCTAATGGAAGATGCAATCCAGCAGATTGCTATTACCATGTAGCACAGACTCGGTCACGCACCAGTGGGAAATAAAACCCCTCTCCCATAGACACTTGGGTTCACAATCACTTTTCACTCCTCTCAATAAGTTAATTTAATCTTTGAAATACTTGGTGCATTTTTTGTTCCCTTGACACTGCATGGTCTGTAGATAATTTGTAAGGCGCAGAATTGAGCCTTTTCCTATTCTATTTGCAGTGTCATAATTGCGAAATGATGACATTTATTTTCCAGAGTGCATTCCATGTGTTATGTTTCTAATATTTATTTTGCTTAGAGGAGAAAATAGGCCCAGATAATTCTCATATGCTTCTTTCTTCAAACTAAAAATATTTTATTATAACTTAAGGCAGTACATATGCTTCAGTATGTAAGCTGACTTGATGTTTCTTACCAGTGGTGAAGTTGAAATGGAGAAAATGCTGTTCTGAAGTTTTAAAGTGTACCCATTGGTGGTGAATGTAGGATCTTAGCTGGAGTGCTGGGAACTCTGTTCAGACTAAATGTGATCATCTCCTGAGGTGGCTCCGGCCAGGTGGCACCAGGTCTGTGTCATGAACCACCAGCGCTACCAACCACTTACATAATTTCCTAGATGTCAAAGAAAGAAACAGATACTTTTGTGGTATCTACTCCCATCCAATTCAGATTTAGACTGGGAATTCACCAGGTGTAGCCCTAAGGGGTGTTTCTGTTGACTGAATGCTGTTCCAGCTGAGAACTTGGTTGTTGGTTTAGTCATGGTTGCACATACACTCCAAGTGTGAGACTGGTAAGGACTCATGGTGTTGTTCTTAACTGAGAACTCGGACATCTTCTAATGGTCCTGTGAACCCAGTGAGTGTATTATCATTGCTTGTAATCAACCTATTCTGCCATTATGTCTGCTTACAAAAAAGACATCTTGCTTTAGCAAGAGCACATGTCTAGCAATGACAGTTGAAGAAGGAACTTTCAAAAGTTCCTGATCGTACAAATGGCACATTTTCCTATTTCTCCTGAGATAAGCTTCAGAAGAACTTGAAACCAGTAGAATGTAAAATTCACAGGTCCTTATAACTGGCTGCAAAAAAATAGTTGGAGTTCAAGAGAAATTTGGAAAAAATAGGAAACTGTCCTCAGGAAGGTGTCATACCCAGATCTTGACTGCATGCAGCTTGCAAGCATTGGGTAAATCCTACAGAACCAGGCGTCATCAGTAAAGAACAAAAGAGAACAATGCACGAATCGTGCAGAGCTCAAAGGAGTGACCAAAAGAAAAGATGGAGAAAAACAGTTGTACAGAGGCTGACTCTGAAAAGGAGGTAGAAAGGTTGGCCAAAATTTCACTCCTTACAATCAGGAAACAGACAACTGTAGATTAGTCCTAAGGAATTGGCTGCACTGTAATAGAAATTGGCATTTATTCTGGATAGAGTTCCTAGCACTTGCTTCCAGACCAAGAGGAGAAAGATTTGTACCTTGTACAGTCACATTAGGTAGCTGGGGAGCAGGGCGAGCCTTCAGGCACGCTTGCCGAGAAGAAAAGCATACCCTGGGAGCGACCTCCAAGTGCCACTTAGTGTATTAATCACACGTTTTGAGGGAGGAAGGTGCTTAGCAGAAGGGAGATGTTTAAACGAACACAGGGATGGAAGGCTGGCGTCTTAGCACCCGGGACAGGAGAGGTGAGAGGAAGGAGGATGCCAGAAAACTGATGGCGTGTCACGAGCCTGATCTCCGACAGAAATCTATGAGTTGTGACACACTGCACCTGCAGGGGCTCAGGGTGTTACATGCGTGTCTTGTGAGTGCTGAGACTTGGGTCAAAGCCCATGGACAGCCCACAGCTCTCAGCCTCCTGTCCTGCCCACCCCTCACAGTGCCCCAGCAGGCAGCAGCGGCCCTCTGTCCCTGCGGGCCCCACCAGGGCACCCTCGCTGCACCGTGATGAAGGGACATTTGGGACAACTCCTCCCAGCGGCGTGGAGCTCCACATCTGCTGCTCCTGCCTCAGACCTCCCATGCCTATAAACGCTCCTCGGTTTTCCCTCCGACATCACCTGCCTCTCCAGGTCTGGTCTCCCCCTCTCTGTGAGCTGGCCCGGCGGTGCGAGAGGGAGAGCTCCCGAGGGCTGCTGTGGTGCCTCGCCAAATGTCCGCCCTGATGGTGTTAGGGGAGGGCGGCTCACCCTGCAAAGACCCGGGCCCTGCATGCCGTGTTCAATTCTTTCACATGAACTGCTGGCCAGGCAGCCCGCAGGAACATTTCGTTTTCCTTCTCTAGTAATTCCAATGTATGTAAAATGGAAATATTTTTTTACTTTGTAAGTTAACTTTAAACTTCATTTTCTGTGATAATATCGAAAAGGGTGCTGTCTTTTAGGGAATATCACAAGATTGAAAGGGTTCTGAGCAGCCCCCTTCTGGAACGCTGTACATAGACTGTCACGCTGTCTTAGGGTTTTATCTGTATATTTTGGGGCTTTTAGCTAGCTGAAACCAAGCATTTATTAGTTGCCAGATGCAATTTCTGTATTTTAATTTACTTGAACTGAAAGTAGAAAACTTTTTATATTGGAAGAAATTTATTTTTTCATCTTTGTTTCCTACAGATGCCTTTTTCTTTTCTCGGGGCTCCAATTAAAGGTCCCTTAAAATGTAGTTGAACATTTGAACTTTGAATTTATCTGCAGGTAATTACTTTGGTAATTACCCTAATGCATTATTTGTTTTGTTTTGCTAAAAGCCCAGTTTAATTTTCTCGCATGAGAAAACGGGTATTTTGTTATACGGGCTCTCTTGATACCTTTTTTAAAGATGTCGTGTTCTTCACAGAGTTAATCTCAGCTTGACTTTTCTTCACATGGGGTTGCTCCAACTCTGCATTTTTACAATTGAAAGCAGGATGCAGCTGGAAACATGTCTGCCTGGTTTTCAGGTTTCCCCCTGAAATTTGTTTGCAGTTTCAGACTGATGCTCCCTGGGGTTTTGGGAAGGGGAGCCAGGAAGGGCAATGGGGTGTTCATCTCTTTGGGGATTTGCTGTATCAGAGCATCGTAGAATGGCTTGGGTTGGAAGGCACCTCACAGATCTTGTTCCAGCCCACTCCCACCAGACCAGGTTGCCCAAAGCCCCATCCCACCTGGCCATGAGCTCTTCCAGGGCTGGGGCATCCACGACATCGATTTCAGCTTTGTTTTGAGCAGTCTGTGCTGCGGCAAACATTACAAGAAACTAAATGGGAAGGGTTGTTATTTCCAGCAGCACCAGGTATTTATTTCTCTGGTTTTGGAATGTTTATTTGGAACTTTGAGCCGAATTATCTTTGACAAAATGTTTGAAACCTTTCTTAAAAGCTCTCCAAGCTTTGTTCTTGTTCAGGGTCGGACACTTCTACCTGGTGGCAAGTCTCTTTATTGCTGGCTAAGAAAGTGTTGGGCTTTTTTTTCTAATAGCTATGTACAGCACGACTCAGCTTGCCCGAAGAACACAATAAACGTAGGGTGAGACTTTTCCGAGGCTGCAGCTTAGCTCCTGTTGTCCACACGGGGGTGCGCAGAAACCTTCCCAGCGCAGTGCGAAAGCAAGGGCTGAGCCGAGCGGCGCACGGGAGGGCCCGGTGCTGTGTAGCTGCACGGCTCCGGCGTTCATGTTGTGTTCTTGAGCCTGGCAGTTTTTTTCCTAAAATCCATTTATTTTTTTTACGCGGTAGTGTATGCGGAAACACTGCCTTTCTTGGGTAATTATTTTCAGGTAATTTTGCTTAGATTGTTTGTGTTACGTATCCAGACACGCTGTAGAAGGACGTGCAGAAGCAGAACACGCGGCCCCTGGGCATCGCTTACGTCCCCCGCAATGGCAGGTGTCTCCAGGCGAGCTGCGGCTCTGCAGAGGTTGGCAAGAACTAAAGCAGCACAATCGCAGTTGTGCAATCAAGTAGCAGTGCAGCCTAATTAGTTATGTTCTAAGATCGGATATTTTTGTCTTAAACTGGATTTGGTTTCAATGCTCAGAGAGCACTGTGATAAGGAAATGGGATTGCGTGCATCGTCAGTCCTCCCTTTGGTTTCTGATTGTGGCTTACGAGAGGTGTTAGATATGCACAGCTTTGTTAAATATGCGTATTTTTTAAATTAATGGATAATCACAAAATATTTTAGCACTTATTTTTCACAATGGTGAAATACTATTTTTCATGTCAGTGTACACTCTTTTTTAATTTTTTTCTGTGATGTTTACATAAAAGTCTTACACCACCCCCCCCAGCCCCCGGCTACTTTGGCATTTTATACACTTGTTTCTCCAGATACACTAGCCTAAAGCCAGCCACTAAGTTCTTTTCTTAATTTACCAGTTCGGTAGAAGTGCTGCTCTAACTTAGCATGTTAAAACATGAGAAGTATCTCAGGAAACAAAACAATGTTGGTTTGGTTTTTGTTTGTTTGTTTGTTTTTACATTTGCCTTTTTTTTTTTTTTTTTGGCTTGTGTTTGTTAGATTCGGGCTTTACTGAATCACGTAAAGTTTCTCTGAAATCTGTTATCACCACTACAACTAGATGATGCTGGATGCATTTCTAAATCCATTCATAGAGGTTGGTGTAGACCATGGAGAGCAAGTTTAACTGTGACCTTGCCTTGGTTGTTGTTGAAGTTGGCAAAGCCAACTCAAAACTCACCGTACTTTAGGAAAATGCTGTTTTCAAATATTAATTGCTAACAAACAGATTCTAGACCAAAATAAGTTGTAGCTAAAAAGAATGTAGTCTACATGTATTTTATTAGCAGTTTTATCTCCGAGTCTGCTGTTCTTAAATGCTTTTAATTATTTGCTGACGTTTCAATGTAAATACATTCTGTCTCCGGTTGATATATTTGAAGGATGTTCAATGACATACCTTATTTTATTGTTTTCTTTCATTTCTGAATGATATGCAGTTGTCACTGAATTAATCACAGTACATGCGTACTGGTTGCTTCTTTCCTTCATTATATTTTTGGTTTGCAACATTAAAGGTTCGATTCAATGGATATGTATTAAGTGGATAGAAAATGTGCTCTTTGTATTACTCGTGTGGCCATTTACATCTGTGAAACAGGCTTCCAGATGAAAATGGGAACATTTCCCATGCTTTCTGTACATGAATAGTGGTTCTGTCAGAAGTGACAACCTTCCCTTTCTTAGTTTCAAATCACGAGGGAGGATGCAAGAGAGTGCGAAGGGAGGCAGGCAATGTGGCAAGCCCGGTGGGGAGCAGGGCTGCTGAGCACACCGTGGGCAGGCTTGTGCTTTACAACGGGCTGGTGAAACTGAGAGTTGCACAGGCTGGAGGGAAAAAAAGTGGAAAACCTTGGCCTCTATAGATAAATAAATCCGATGGAAGTTAATATAATCTGTGAATTGGATGCAGAGAACGGCCCAGTCTAAAAATGAGGCAAAGCGGTTAACTTCAGGTGAGGGAAGGTGTTTTTGTCCTTCTCTTACTAACTCTCCAGGAGAAAAAAGAGAGCTCCCAGGTCAGTGGCATTATAAAGGATGCTAGGCAATAATTTGACCACTGGCGTGATTTTTTTTTTTCTACAAATGTAGTAGTGGCTTCAGCAGGCTTGCTACATGTGTTGTCTACAGCTGCCACAGTTCGAGTAGTCCTTTTGAAAGGAGTGAGGAGAGGGGAATAAAACTGAGGTTATAACAAATGAGATGGGAGTAACACGCCCTACCAAATAGAGGCCCTTTCTTCTTTACCTGTGATCCGGGTGCAGAGGAGGTGCAGTGACTGCATTTTAAGTACAAAGGAGGCAGAAACTGCAAGGCCAAATAATAATACTGGGAACAGTGGCATCCATCCTTCATCTTCCTGGTGCATCTGATAAGCACGTCAAGCAAACACATCTCACACAGTTAATTCAGTAATTTCAAAACATTTGCAAAAGCACAGCATGTGTTTGTTTGTGGAGTGTCACTGCTGTGTTCTGCTAGGAGGAACCAACAGGACTCGGTTTCTCCTTCACTCTGTCTTCCAGGTAACCTTCAAACCATATGCTGACACTTCCTTTTCGAAGGAAGAGCAAATTTGGAGATAAGGATTTGGCTCTGTGTAGACTCAGGTCACACGAGGGTATTAATGGAAGCAAATCCTGGTGTAACCTCCCCAGCCTTGCTTGCTTCCTTCCTTCAGGTGCCCCAAATTGTGCACTAGTCATCACTCCTCCTTTAGCTGGGCCTTGTAAAATAGTCACAAAAGTTTTTTGGTACCTGTTCGTAGCAGGTTGCTTGCGTCCAGTGATGGCTGTGACAGAGAACTTTAAGTATATATACATATATAAACATATAGGTTATATTAACAATATAAATATGTCATGTATATATGTTATATATGTATATTTGTATATAAAAATACTGTGCAGTATTTGGCAGCAGTATTCCTAATACTTATTAGTAGCCCAGTAGGGAAAGCACATCAGTCAAAACTTTGACGTATCAGGTCAGATGGTGAAGAACTGGTTATCAGTTAAACATTTTTCTTTGGGCTCCTGCCTACACTTGGGTCACGTAACCGGGCGGCTAAGCCATGTACGATCACAGTGCCGTTACACCCTGAGGGTGACGAGTGGTGGCAGAGATCCCCAGTGGTGGAAGGGATTTCCAGGAGGCTGTCATTCAGAAATCTCAGCACGTTTCGTGATGTTGAACCAAAAAGGCAGGAGAAAAATCCTTACTCGGGACCTCACCCAGAGAGTCCAGGAGCAGCTGTTAGAATTGGCAATGCTGTCAGTGGCCTGGGAAACCTCCCACCCTCTTTGCTTTGTGCCGTCTACGTGTTTTTATTTCAACTAGCACTGTTTTTTTTTCTGTATCACCATAGCTAATATGCCTCAAACTTCGTAACTATGCTTTTATTTTCCAAATCCTTATTTACTTGAATGTGCTGTTGCTAACATTCAATTCCTGATTTTTTTTGATATATGTTCTACCATTATTTAGATAAAATCTGTCCCAATCTCAAGCTGTCCACTTACATAGCATCTGCATTGAATTGACCCTCAGTGTTGAATTTGTTTGATTGTAATAATTCTGATTTGTTTTTTACATATCAATGTTTTCTCTCCATTGTGGAATTTTATGCATTTTCAGACTATATTTTTAAAGCACTTCACATTTATATTTAAATGTTGGGTTTTTTTCTTCTTTTGATTATGTTTATGCATTGAGTATGGAAAATAATATTTTCATTCTGTATGAATTATCAGTTCAATTCTTTCATTATCAGTGTTGGATTTTTTTTTCTTTTTAAGTTTTACACACTTTATAATCAAAATAAAAGTTTGCTGGTGAAACAATTTGTCATTAACACTGGTGTTTTATTTATTATGCTATGTACTTTTGAGGGCCATCACCTACATCGGTACAACTGACCTAACCTGAAAGTTTGTGGAACACCATTATGTGTGAGCAAACCTTGTATGCAATTGTCTGGACTGGGTTCTTAAGGCTGGATTTCTTTGCATTTATCTGTTCTGATGAATTCCTGTAGCATTGAAGCAGATGTCAGTTAGGAGAAAGCTTGGCCAAACAGGAGGTGCAGGAAAACCATCCTGTCATCAGGCTTTGCTCAGAGTATCTAGGAAGGATGTCACAATTTCTATTTCTACTTTCTTCCCCCAGATCTCACCCAGTGCTGCTTCTGTGGCACTAAACAGACAGCAGTGTTGAAGCTACGACTTGCAGCATGGTATCATTTAAAACACTGGGCTGTACAAGGGTCATAAAGAGGTTAATAACATTAATCCCATTTCATGTGTTCTTAAAAGTAACAGATGTGCAAATATAGTTTAGTTAGCAGCTTTAGCAGACAGTATTCTCTTGCATGAGCTTATTTAGGCATTTTCTGTCACCAGCTGAGGTGCCATGGAAGCATCTCCTAAATGCAGCTAGAGCATCAGGTTTGTTTATGGGGTTTAATTTCCTTCAGAGTACATATTATAACAATATCTTCTCCCTAAGTGTTCTCTTATATGTTACAGGCAAAATACATAGCTCAGTTGCTTGTACTATTTCTGTGTATTCTCCCATGGCATACATTTTGAATAACGAAGGGCTAGAACAAAAATGCTTAAAGCAAGTGTGCCAAAGTTTGTATTTTACAATGTGGGTGACTAATAGCAAAATGGAAGAAAATGTCATAGTGTGGTTTCATTGTGTCTTTGCGAAAGAACAGGCTTCAGAGAAGGTACAGTCAAAAACACAAATAGTTTAATTTATACAGAGAGAAACAAAATATCCACATAGCACAATTTTCTCTGAATTGAATTTATCTAAAAAAGGCAACTTGGGATGTCTAATGGTGGCCTTCCAGCTGTTCTGTTTATTGTTATTGAACGTAAACACACACATAAAAGCATACAGGGGGGTTAAGACATCATTTGTTTGTTTTTTGTACAACCACAGATGTTACTTCAAAATACATAATCTCAGCCATAAAATTGGTATGTTTCTGGGACTTAACATTCCCTTGAAAATGGCTGCCAGCCTTTTATGTGAATTTGACACAGCAGTTGAGCTGGAAGAGGCTTCATCCGAAATTAGGAAGCAACACAAATTGGAGTGGAAAACGAAGAGGTTATTCCACATGGCTTAGTCATAGGCCCCCAGTGCTTGTGTTTCCAGAGATTTACAGCATGGTGGGGAGCAGGTTTCCATGCTGCCTCTCCACAGCTGAAGAGCTGAGGGAGGCTTAGCACTGCCCATGCAGCATGTACATACATCAAAATGACCAAGTATGAAGTGATGGAGCCTGCTCAGGGGAGCTCTAGCTTGTATTTTACATGCACCAAAAAAAAAAATAGCTACAACCAAAGTAAATAAACTAATCCTTTTTTATTTGTTGTCTGAAGACACGTAATTTCACTGTACATCATACAAAGAAATTAAGGATGGGAGAAGAAGTATTCATGGAAACTCTTTATTTATAAAAAAAACACCATTAATAGACAAGTGCTTTTATTTTCCCCAAGGGAGAAGAACCAAAAGGCCTTGCCCGTGTGTTTCTGTAAGCACCATTGCTCCGACTTGTGTTGCTAAGTACACCTTTAATGTACACCCGCTGTGTTAAAATGCCTTACTGAAACCTCGGCTGCAAGGTTTCTCCGTGTGTGTTTCTCTTCCATTCCTTATCTGTTTCTCAGCTGTCTGTGCAGGAAGTAGGTCGATGCTAGCACTTGGTGGCACGTGCACTGCCCACTCACGGCCCTTTCACGTTCTTACCAGCTCTCTGCCCAGCCTGCACCCTGCAAGACGACGGCTCGCAGTACCCCGGAGGGCCAGGAGGGCCAGGAGGACCAGGAACCCCAGGCTGACCGGCCACCCCAGGGGGACCTCGTACGCCGTCACGGCCTTCCCTGCCGTAGCTGGCCTTGCCTGGTTCACCTGGAAAAGAGGAGGCAGGTCTAAAACTGGCAGCATGGGATGTGCTCAGCATACATGGCGCATTACTGAATGGCCTTTTGTTAAAAGCTGTATGAAGATGGACAATGGACGATACTACTCTCAGTGGCTTCCCCAGAGAGGTGACCATGAGGACGGACAGCTACTCGCCAACAGAGAACCAGGCTGCGTTCACACATCTATAGCAATGAAATTTCAGTCCCAAGCCTCTCCAGTTATACCTGCCACTATATAAACCTGCGCCACAAAACCTGATTGGAGCCACGCAGGCACTTCTGCTGGTGCGGCTTGTGAAGGTGCAGATGCTACTCTCTATTTCAGAGTTCTGTTGCTGCTCTGGAAAGAGATGTAGCAAGAATTTATTTTTTATTTTCCACGGAGATGTGTTGGGGAATAGATGCATAGAGTGGAACTGCTGAGCACTGAAGTATCTTTTTAATTCTTCAGTGAAGGGATGAAATACAGTGATTTTAGTAAGCCTTTTCCAGTGATAGATTTCTAAAGAGGAGAGCTCCGAGTCTCACAGACCTCCTGGGTATCGGTATATACACAACTGAAATCGTTTTGATTTTTATAGAGTACAAATTTTGGTAGCTACTATGTATATACTTAAACATGCTGCAGAAATCTATTGATGGAAATGTTCGTTTTCATCCCCGGCCACTAGAGGCCAGTTGTGCTGCATTTATCAGCAAGTATCTGTCCTGAGCCCTATTACACAACGCTGCAGTTAATTACTGCAAAAATGAAGAACTAAAGTTACGAATGGAGATTTTGAAGACTGCTCTGACTGCCAATAAGATAGTCTCGGTTCTGTGACTTACCTTTTATTGTGTTTGTGTTTTGTTGGTTTTTCTTTTTCTTTTTTTTTTTTGTTTGTTTGTTTTTTTAAATCTTTTTTTAATGCTTTGTACATATTTTTCTTAATCTTGGGTGGGGTGGTAGCACCTTAGTAAAAGAGCTTTTAATTTGGATTTGCAACTTTATCACTACCTACAGCATAAAAGTTATGAAGTACTGTTGTTTGGAAGCTTATTGCTCAATAATGGACACCTTTAACATATTCAAAGTAGCTCAAGGTATCCGTTCTGAATAAATTTTTATTGCACATCTCTTCCTTTTCTGCTTTCTCCTCAGCCTTTTATATTTACCTGGAAGACCTCTTGGTCCAGGGAAGCCTTTCACTCCTCTGCCTGGAAATCCTCTTTCACCTCTTTCTCCTGGTTCACCTAAAGCAAATTCATGAAACATTGGTTACAGCCTGCCTGGAGTATTACCTTCAGTAAGTTACCTCTCAGAAGTGAACAGCTCATAAGCAGAGAATTCAGGTGGCTGCATATATTCCTACCATCTTTGAAAGATGTCACGACATATGTCCTTGTAAAAGATTACAGATTTGGGTTGCATTTTTCCCCCTCTGTTTGAGTTATACTTAATAGACACTTTGGATGGGAAAAAATAGGGACAGGACAGTAAGTACCAGGTAAAATATGCCATAGCCTAAATAAGAAATAAACCAAAATCACAGAACCACAAAGGCTGTTTGGGATTTCAGCCTGGGGTTAGTGACAGGGGTCTTTTGAAAGACCACGTGAACTCAGCTAGGAAGTAAAAATTCTCCAGTGCTAGTCCTATTGCACAGAAGAACATAGAAGCTTACTTGCACAGATTACAGCATACTGTTGGCATCCAAGGAATATGGTCACAGAAGTACAAATTACTTTGTTCTCGTGTACTGCTATTACAGAGGCTTTCCTTTGGTGGGTGCAGAGATCTTTTTCATGTTTCCTGCCACGTACCATGAAACATGCAGCTATTGAGAACCTCAAATAATATAATCCAAGTATTTTAGTGGTGTCTTTCACAAGGTATCAAAGTGGACGCTGTCTGAAATAACTCATTTAGTTCTTAGTCCAATTGTTTAACTGCACTGAAGCCCCTGCAGACCACTCACCCCACCAACATCACTCGTCTTACCCCGGCACTTCCACGAAATGGCTTTGCTTTGTGGGTACCAAATAGCCTCCACTCCCTACACACCAGGTGGCCACAAAAGCTGGGCAACGCATCAGTGCCAACAAGGCTGAAAAAAGCACTGGAAGCCTCCCCCGATGCCACTCCTATGCCAAGACAGCCTCCAGGTGAGCATGGAAAAACCTCACTTAGAGGGGAAAGTGAAGTCCGCCAAGCAGCCCAGCACTCAGTGCAAGGTGAAGACATCTCACGACAGTAGTTGGCAGGCGTTTGATGTCCTAGGCAATACCTGGTTTGTATCGTAAAATACCATCACGATAGCGCACACGTGTGTGTGCACCGCTTCTTTGGTGTCTGCAATTTTGTTTCAAGGTTTACCATAAGGTAACCTGGAATTTGATGACAATTATGATAGGAAACAGCATTTTGCTAATTTTGAGTTTGTTTTTTATGTGATCTGTAGATTTTTTTTAATATTACCACGGTGCAGCCTGGCGTGTGCTGAACCAAGTTCAGCACATCAGCCCACCTTTGTATCTCCATTTTTTATTGCTTCTGTGAATACAGGTGACACTACGTTAACTAAAACAGCAACAGAACTACAGCAACAATGCAGTTAGGGTTTGCTTTCTTTGGATTCTGTTCCTTCTCTCAAAGTTTTTGCCAATTTTACTTTCAAATAAAACTTGAGACAAAAGTAAACACTCTAATCCGGCAACAGACCGGCTTTGTGTTGAAATACGATTTTTAAAATAAAACCTTCCTTCAAGAAAACAAATGGAAACCACTGCTGAATACAAACAATAATACATACATGGTGCACAAAAGACTTTGCAGAAAATTCCCCTGCGTAATCCTTTGAAGGCATATAAACCCTCTCAGACAGGAACAAAAGAGATTAACTTAGATCAACGTTTTTTTTGGTGAAGTGTAAGGTAACTCAATTTTCTTACAGATTTGTCCTTTCCAAAGGCTCAATAGATTGTGGCACAAGGTGCAGTGATGTTCAGTGTAAGAAGGGCTTGAGTGTTAAACCCAAATACGAGGCAGATTTTTATCAGCCACTTGTAATGTGAGAAACAGGATAGACTTAGACTAGGGATTAGTGAATGAACCGGACTGTTTATGTTAGCTTTTGAGACTGTAATTCGTGCAGAAGTGAGGTTCACAACTGGACCGAGTAGGGTAAAGAGAGAAGCTGGAACTTATCAGCATGTGAAGAACACTAACCTCAGAAGTCCACGAGACGGACTGTTAATATTAGGAAACTGATTCAGCTGCTTACTTCTAGCTCAAGGCATATGTCTGTCCTTTCTCATAGCGTGTAAGTGATATGATGACAAGGAACTTTTGTAAACAAGTTTTGCTGAGGCCAGCCAATGTACCCTTTAATCACTGGGGCAACTGAGGGAATAGATGCAGGATACGGGTTAGATTCCTAATGTGGGATCTGTTTGGCCTTCACTCCTGTACAATGTTCATTGACAACCTGTAATCCAATGGGGGGAAAAAAACACCACTCTCGGGGTTCAACTGACTGAAAAATTAGATGCTGAAATCCCTAGATCTGAGGATTGATATGCTTATCGTCTCTCCCTGCCTCAGACAACCTAATATCATACAAACAACAACTGTAAATTCTATGGCTTGGCCAGCAGAGCTTCGATTTTGTTGTTCAGCTGTTGATAGTAAATAAAAAGGAGATTTAAATGTAGACTCCCTCTGGCATTGAGAAGTGTTTGTTACACAACATGGAAAACTCAGAATGCTTAGCCTGATTTTAACGCAGTTAATATGTGAGAAAGCCAAACCTCAGTTATATATAATGTGACCCCAAATACAAGGAGAGCATTTCTAGCCAACAACTGAAAGCCAGCTACAGAATCTCTTACCTTTAGGACCTTTACGACCGATCTCACCAGGGGGACCTTTAAGGCCAGGCAAGCCACGGGGGCCGAGCTGTCCTGGGAAGCCGTTTTCCCCAGGAGGCCCTGGAGCACCGGGTGGCCCAGGTCGGCCCGGAAGACCTGGAGCGCCAAATTCCGGCCTCCTGAGGCTGGCTGCCAGCTGGGCGAGTTGTTCTGCAACGAACAGGACAACGTTAAGCAGCACGCTGGGCCTGAACGGAGAGATTCCCAAGTACTAGAGGTCACCGAAGAAAGATGTATCTTCTGCTCTGGAAACTGACAGGTTACCATACAGCACTTTCCTTATGTAAATGCTATTTGCAAAATTTGTTACGTTTAAGATATCAGCTTAGTTCCGCCAGTGGCAAACTGCATAGGCATACTGTGAAGCTGGTCACTCTGAAGGCTGCATCTTAAACCTGTAATGTCTGCAGGCTGAAATGACTTATATGTATACAGTTTATTTAGGAATGCCCTCACAATTTTCTTTGTCATTTAATTTTCAACCACCTTTAAGAAAACTTACCCATGCAATCGCTGCCTGTTAAAAGAGCAAATATCTCTCTTTGTTACTACTTGTTAATACTTATGAAGATTCATCTTTGCAAGAAGGAATTAAAAAGGCCACAGGCAGTTACCTGTCTCTGCAGTAGGCCTACAGTTTAAGTGCAGGTGTTATTTTTCCGATGAAGGCCATCTCTCAGTTTGGTGCTCATGAACTTAAGTTTGGTAAATAATTGAACATTTTATGTTGATCTTTTCTTAAGGTGAATCAATAGCAAAGCTCGCTCTGCATTAGGCACAGATCAACTTGTCATTCCTTGGAATGGTGTACACTAGCTATGTTCATTTCTCCTCCTCCCCCTTTCAGTCTACTGCTGTAACAGCACGAGCACAGGATCTTCCTTAAAGATCCTATTCGACTTCAAAGCCATCTTTCCAGCACGCCTTGGAAATAACTTTCAGTGGATACAGCCACACACAACTCCACATGATATTTGCCAGAAAGTCTGCACAACTTGGCAAAAATAGCTATTTTGTGTCCACAGTCCAGACGTAAGACGACAGGGAGAACAGGATTAAAAATATAACACAACTGTGTCCGGCAGATAAATCAGGAAGACTGGGTATAGCAATCTGCAGACAAAGCCTCCTGAGGAGCTGGACTTCAATTATGGTTGTCGTTAAGGTGAAAAGGCACCAGGGACCCTGTTGGATTTTATTTTTTTAACACAATCACATTGACAATTACAGAGGCTCTTAAGAGGGATGCAATGAAGATAGTCAAGATTTTTCCCATACCCTTCTCTTCACTGCTAATTCTGAAATGAATATAATCAAGAATCATATCCAATTTCACTCCTCAACATTAGACTTTCAGGAAACCACTCCAAAAGGCCTTTTTACCCTACTTATAGGCATGAGAAAATCCTCTCACCCTAAGACAGCTTTATCTGAAAGTTTTTTTAAAATATCCCCATGGTATCAAGAACAGTGACTTGTACCGAGATTTTGTAGATTAAATCACGAGCAGCAATTTTGTTGAGGTAAACTCTTAACGTTACAAAGTCATAATATCCCAAAGGTCATCTTCAATAGCAAGTACTGAAATATTTCTTTGTGCTTACAGGTCAGCATAAGTTATTAAACTCAGTATGCACCCAACTGTATTAGAAAAGCTCCAGCTTTCTGCATGCTCCGAGAAGAACTGAGCAAATATAATTAAGGTTTTGAACATCTGCCTATTATTTTCATTTATGGTAAGTTAGCTACAGAAAGCCTCTCTGTGCACTCCCTCCATTCTTTTTTAACCTATTTTGCCATAGTCTGTTTGCTGTAATCTAACAGTGTACAAGCACAAAAGGCAAAACAAGCTTTCAGTGACACTGTGTACTTCATAAACGTAAACACAGTAAGTGATTTGTATACAAAATTTGTGTATTTTATAACAACACTCCAGTCTACGGCCTGGTTACTACAGAAATAGTGCAGAATCAGTGAGTAGTTCAATGAGCTGCACAGGGTATGTAAATAAGGGACTTCAGTTTCTCATATTGTGTCTGCATTAGCATGTGGAAAGACTTTCTACTGCATGCCTTGCTGAGAGCATGCTGTTTGCTGTGCTTAAGGCTGAGAAAATCTTGGCTGCTTCCACAGCAGTTGAGTATCGCAACTTAAATGCACAAGAAACATCAAACACGTTTCAGCATCTTTACCTTGCATGACTCTCATGCAGACCTGCTTAATGTGCTGATCCGTTGGTTCTTTTCCCTAGGATTGAAAAATAGTAATTTAGAAACCAGTTGATACCACAGTACATTTTATAAAGGTGCCTGATGCTGAAGATGCTGGCTGTTCAACAAGAGGTGTGCCAGCCCCTGCAATTACAACTGTTCCAGCTGAAGTCACTTTGGCAAGGTAGGTAGGTGCTGTGTGTGTGTGTGGTGCATCCGTGTATCCAACACGCTACACGCACACCACAGGAGCGTGGTGGGCACAGGAAAATGGAAGTAAACTGAAAGCTGAGGACCAAAGGACCCAATTGTACAGCCCTAAGACTTCGCTGGTGTACAGATGGGTCTGTGAAAGGTACAGTGCATTTCAAGTACCCTACCGTAGCACCCGGGTTTCCCATGCATATGTACCTCCTGAGGCAAGAAAAGGAGTGGTGCAAGAGACAGCTAATAGTTCAAAAAGATATAAATTAGGGGAGTGCAGTACTTACAGCTGGACCTTGGCTGCCAGGCAGCCCCGGGGCACCCTGTTCTCCCTGCAGGCCTCGCGGCCCAGGCGCACCTCGTGGTCCTTCCATGCCAGGCAGTCCCCGACTTCCCTCAGGCCCCCGGGAACCTGGGTCTCCGGGATTACCGACCTGGCAATGACAGAGGCATTTCAAAAATCTGCTGTGCTGGCGTTCGACTCAGTCTGACGCATCAAAATCATGACAAGAGCTATTCATGAATGCAAAGTAACCGCGGGGCTGCAGAGCTGTTGCCCTGCACCTTTTTGGATAAGCTTCTGGGGTCAGTGGTTGTGTTGTTTATAAAAGTAAATAGCATCTTGCTTTGTACTTCTGCCCTCATGTATGTCACATACAACTTCCCTGGCCATTAAGTGCTCCTCAAGTTACAAAATTTCCAGCTCCCTCCTTGCTCCAAACACCTTTCATACCCTCTGCCAGAGACCACAGTATGCGCTTGTATCACCCAGCCCCAGGCTGAGTTCAGGAGTGGACACTTTGGCTTTGTTTAGGTATCAGAGCCAGAGTTCGCAGCACACAGCTTCCAGGTCCTACGCTTGATTTTGCTGGCACTGGGGAGGGAACGTGCTCACAGAAGATGATGTTGGCACAGTGCTAGAACAGAGGCATTGCCAGCTTACTGCACTCAGTATAAATGATGGGGTATAAAGAGCTATTTTACTGGTATAAGCATCCCGTCCCCTGGGGAATGGCAGGGCTACAGCAGTATTGCCACTGAAGTACATCCTAGTAAATAAAGCCATAGCTTCTGTGCCAGTAGGTTTTATAAGGGATTAAATAGCATGCAGAGTGAGACCTAAGCCTCCAAGTTACTTTCAATGCAAGGTACTCTACTACCATTAATCAATAGTAATGAAGGCAAAACCAAAAACAACACCAAAAAAGACAGAAAAAGAAAAAAGAAAGAAAAATCCCTACATATTTACAGCTTCCTAAATCTCTCAGCGAAAAATACCCCACTGAAGCAAGTCCCCAGAAACACGGTCAATTCCTCCACGGTGATTGCCAGTTAAATATCAGATAAATCCACAAGATGGAGCCATTTCAGTTCCATCTCCACTGCAGTCCCGACAGCTAATTGCTGGCCCTGACATAAGACCCAGACAGAGAACACACTCACAGGGAGCAAAATTCCCTCTGTGAGCTATGCAACGAGGAAGCCATCATTTCTTTCTTACCCAGCCTGGCAAGTAATCAGGTTCCCTGATGGTTTATTCAGCCCCCCACTCACTAGGATGACAAGCACTCCAGGGTCTCATCAGGTGAAGAGATTTTAAAAAATCAGTACAGAGAACTACGGATTTCTCTTCTACTGCTTCTCTTCCTCATGTCCTTCCCGTAGTATCTCAATTAGCAATAAATGCCTAGTTTGCATTTGCTTAGTCCCAAAGGCACAGTGGCCACCGAGAACACAAGCACAGCTCATTTTGTTACATTCAACCTCAGCTCCCTGGAGGCAGAATTGTTGGTATGTTACTAGTATGGCCCAAAGTGTCAGCTCCTGCGATAATCCCCCTCCTCAGTGATGTTGAAATGAAAGAATGCATTCTGCTTTCAAATTCTTTTTCTTATGAGACATACCAGCTTCTACTCATCTTTCACAACAAAGCTACCATTTCTTTATTCAAAAAAAAAAAAAAAAAAAAAAAAGAAAGAAATTAATCTGGGCCGGAAGTACTTTCACAGGCAGCATAGTCCTACCGCCACCTTTCCAGTCTGAAGATTACACACTGCACGTAGACATTGCAGCGGGCCTCCTTCTGCACCCCTACGGCATAAAGAGTGCATTCATTTCCTTAAATAATAATAATAAAAAGTGGCCAGAAAACTGCAGTTCAGTGCTGGTTCTCTTTAATGGGGTTCAGAATTCAGGATGTGAATTCTTTCCAGAGCTAATTCTTTTTAATATGAACTGTATTCAGAATTTAGAAGGAAGAAATGCTGTTGGAGCTCATTTGATTTCACCATGAAAGAACTCATCCCACTATTTGTATTCGTATTCCTTAATCAGACAATCATCTATCTGATCTGCCAGGGCTCTGTATTTCTGTAACAGTGCAGTTTGGTATACTTACAGATCCCTTTGCACCCGGTAATCCCATATCACCCTAAACAAAAACAAGACACACAATATTAGAAGAGAGTATCCATTGTTATAGTCATTACAAATGCAGTAAACTTGATGTATTTTTTCTGTGTAAGAAAAAGTTCACATATTTAGCATCCAAGGCACTTGCTGGTATGTGAAAATTGCACTTCAACTGAATTACAACTCATTTAGAAAAAAAACAACTTGATTTTCAGATTTTTCTGTGAGATTTCTTTATTTCTGTAAGGCACAAACAAGAAAGCATTTCTCCTACAGCTGGCTTTGTACTGTTTATTTGTCAGATACACAGCTATTTTACAGTGTTCTGTTAGCCCTAATAAAATGTTAAGAGAAACCAGGTAGTTGTCTACCCACCATGCTATAAGAAAACCAAACCCCTAGAAATTCCTTTTCCCAGAAACCTAGCCTCTGGCTTCCAGCAACCCCAAGATCCCCCTATGGCTTGCCTGAGAATAGCAGCCTCGCTATTCAGAAGTTTGTAGTTTTTCTTCTAAACTGTGGGGAAAAACAAACAAACAGAAAACAAACCAAAAACAAACAAACCAAAAAAAACAGATTGGGTTCAAAATCTTGTAATTGCCTGTGAAACACTGACTCATCTTCTTTGGTTTTTATCATATTACCCTTGGAGAGATTTCAGAAAATTATATTCTCCCATTTCTGGCATTGATGAAATAAGTGGTTTCTAAAGGCCAGAAAGGCCACCTTGTCTATTAATATTTCATAAATGAAATAGAAGTAACAACTGTTACCAGTTTAAAAACAGACTGGCAGCACACGTAAAGAACTGGTGTTGTTTCCTTGGAATCCTGTGTACTGGTAGTAAAGCTGCATCAGTGGACATCTAGCTCACCAGGGCTGTTACTTAGCTATAAAACCTTTCCAGAATTGTAGAATGTAGAAAAAAAGTGCTTCTTAACAGCGTACCACCTGGCAGCATACCGTCTTTAAGTAGGGAGCAGTTTATTTCCTTTGGAAAGAGCAAGTTCTGGCTTTGCTGGATAGGGCCCTCACTGTAGGAGCCCCGCTGCACTGATGCTTTTCTCTTTCTGTACAAAAACAAATCCTCTTTACCCAAGGGCATGTGCCACAGGCATTATCCATTAAATTCACAACATGCCACACTTCTGTGCTCTCCAGCAACATCTCAGTGTCACAGCCTCCTCCGAGACCATTCTCCCTCTGAGAGTTGCTGCATCTTATTCCGAAAGATGCTATACAACACATTTCAATCAAGCCTGAGTTATTAAGGTTACTTATCTGTGCTCCTGCTTCACCTGAATTAAATGATCTCCTCATCCTCACTTCCTCAAACACCAAGAATTTTTATATATATGCATGTATAGGTGTATGTATATGCATATATATTTGTATATACAAGCTCTTGGTGTGGATACACACCCCCCCCCAAGGCAGCCTGTACTATGTTACACACACAAAAGAACAAGTATATTTCAAAGTGCTTCCCAAACAGCTGGAATGTGTGACCAGGCTAAAGAACTGCTGTGCTCTGCAGTACGTCCAGTTAGTACCCAACTGAAATTGTATTTCAGTGACCAAACCACACAAAGTACTACAGCTACACTTTGAAGTTTTAATTAACAACAACAAAATATTAGATCAGGTGAAGAAAGAATAACGTCTTACTAAGTCACCCTTTTCTCCTGCATCTCCTTCTGGTCCAGGTGCACCCTATATTAAAAAAAAAAAAAAAAAAAAAAAACACATTGTGAGCCCTCAGATTTGGTCAATGTGATGTAGTGTAGCATTTAGTAGTGTAAATTTAAATTACCATGATCTATAACATCACTTACTTGTTCACCTTTAGGTCCCGGTTCACCCACTGAACCCTGAAAGGTTAAAGATACAAAAAATCTTTTAGAATCTGAAACTGCAGAAATTTAAATAGTTTTTTTCTACCCAGTACAGTAGAGCTAAGCTGCAATTTTAAATGAGTCATGGTCTGTTCAGAGCAACGTTTGTCTCCCTTTACCATTCCTTAATTCCTTTTCTTGAATGCATCCAGAACAGTCGATTTTGTGTCATATGCTATATCATGAGTAACACAATTAGGAGCTTTCTAGTGCATTCATAAATCATATTAACTTAAAGGGAAAAAAATAGGTCTGTCCTCTTTGCTGCCCAGTAATATCTACTGGGAAATAGGACTTGAGGACACAATGGAAAACACTGATGATTCCTTGGAAATAAACTCTTAATGCCACTTTGCTAGTATGAATTGAACCCCCTTAACCTTTTTTCCTACCTCACAGAAGTATACTAAATCATCTTCAGTCTTCCCAACTATCTAGCATTAATGCAGTAGACCTTTAAAGCTGTAAATTTTTAAGAATGACAGCAAAAGCACTTTAATCTCCCTGGATAATTAAGGTGACAGGCTGAAGGGAAGTAATAATGTGGAATATATAACACACCAGCACGTGTCACGTGCTGACTGTCAAGCAGGAGCAGATCTTTCCTCTACATGGCAGATGCTCTTGAAGTTGCTACAACTCTGCTCTGCAAATCGCTTAGAAATTATACGCAAAAATCTAATAAGTGTACCACTTTTTCTAGCCATATTAAGTCTTCTGTATAGCTGTGAGCCATACCAGCCTTGGTATTGTGGGATAAGCACAGCCAGACATCTGCAATTTCAGTCACAACCTTGTCTTGCTTGCTGTTAAATTCTCAGGGGTTTTAGCAGCTGTCTCTAGAATTTTTATCACAGTGAAAGCTGAATTTACCTGTATCTTAAAACTGTTATTCTGCTCCCTCCCTTACCCCCCCCCCTTTTTTTTTTAATTATCTTTTATCTTAGGATCCTATAACAGTGTTAAAATGTACCTGTTTGGACAGGCAGGAACGTAAGAAGAATAAATGTATGCCCTGATTCATTTCAAGCATATGTCATTTGTTTCTATTGTAGAAGTATTTCACTTGTAGAACAGTGTGCCAATTAAGAAAATTCTAGTGTTTGTGTTTTCTTAGAAAAACAATCACATCATCCTTAAATGTTCTCTGCAGTCTGTGCACATTGAAACGTATCCATTCCAAATTACTCTAAGTCTACATAAAAACACTTTTTTTCTAAAACAGAGATGCAGTATTTTCTCTCCAATTTCAGAGATCCGTTTAATTCCTATAAGATACAGGCACAGAAACTGGTATAACATCTGCAATTTCATGAATTCAGATTTGTTCTCATTATGATGAGGATGAAGAGCCAATGCTAAATTATCCACTAAGCTAAGCAGTGGAAAT
Organism: Stictonetta naevosa; assembly: GCA_011074415.1. Lineage (NCBI taxonomy): Eukaryota > Metazoa > Chordata > Aves > Anseriformes > Anatidae > Stictonetta > Stictonetta naevosa. The sequence goes on along the minus strand of CM021699.1, from coordinate 87,176,337 downwards.
CACAGACCTATTTGACATTCAAACTTTGTCAAATAACACAAACAATTTGTCTAAAGTGTTGTCAAAATCATGCCTTCAGGTTTTCCAATTACTCAAACAAGAAGACATTGATTTCCAACCTAACACAGTGAGTTTTGTGTTGTTTTTCTCCACTTCCTCTTCTTCTGAGCAACAAAACTGCTGATAATGTTGAAATGGGACAGACAAGCTTTTGCTTTTGTGAAACTTGAGCTGTAATATTTGTATCAGCAAGCATAAAAATCGCAATGGGAACAACCCAAATCCTTTCTCCATTGTCTCCCAAAATGTCAATGGAGACAGAGTAAGATGTTAAAAGATTCTTTTAAAAAAAATACAATAAAATAAAAAAAAACTTACTGTTTATCTATTTGTAAAAAAACCTCCGAAACCACGCCCAAGAACCGTATCAGATCATGCTCCAGTGCCAAGGTCTGGGTGTTGGCCTGAAGCTGTTTAATTTAGGATAACAGGCAGAACCAGACACAGTTGCAAGAAGAACAGTGTAGAGAAGGGACAGAGTGGCACGATGTGACTGCTCATCAGGGCTCTGACTTGCAGCACACATTAGCAGAGCTGCAGCCATGTTAAGCCTGACCCAGAAAAATCACTCCAGTCTCCGTGGGACTGAATTAAAAAATGAACCCAGGATATGAGTGGATTCAGTTGATATCTGTGTCAAAGCAGGGAAGCTAAAAAGTAATCATAGGATGAAATTACTGCTGGGAGATTTTTTTGGACTTTATTTGCATTGGGCATGAAAACGACCCTAGGATACAAAAAACCTACTACCATCTGCCCTTTAGACAAACAGAAACCTCCTGACTGGCCAGGATCTGAATGGGGCTGTTCACACCATCTACATTCTGTCCTTATCTTGCAGGTCAAGCCCCCTTATATGATAAATTGAGAGAAACAGGCATCTTTGGAGGGAGATTGTCAGCACTGCAACAGATACTAGCCACGTTCCTATCATATTTGCTTCCTTAGGTGCCTTCAATCTCCCTTTGGAAGAGTAAGTTATGAATCATTACCAATCTAATAAGAAGAGACTGCTTTATGTCAATGCTTATATTTGACTAGAAACATGTCTCTGATCTCAGCATTAAAAAAGAAATCCACATGAAGAAATACTTCAAGGACAACAAAGGCTGTCTTAGAAAGATGTTTTTGAGTAGCTGTTTCTGAGCAGCTTTTAAAAACTGCCAAATGCAACTGCGAGCCCCAGCTAGCCACCATACAGTGTGTAGGGCGCCAGGGGCAGGACTCCTCTGTTCAAAGAAAACACATCCAGAGCAGCAATACCCACGTCTAACAGTCGTACACCCCCTTGATTGTCAGTGGAAAGCAACAGACACTTAAAAAGTGCAATTCATTTCATACTGAAGCAGATGCTTGAAATAGGAAGGATGAAACACGATGCAGAACTGACAGTTCCTGTAACAAAGATGTCTGAAGTTTGGTGAGTGAATTCCACCCTCTCTAGCCTCCTGTGAGCAAAAGAAGATAAGGAACTTTTTTTTATATGTATATGAAGTCTTCACTGACATCTGTTCAGCAAAGCAGGATATCTTCTGCAGATACATGAGGTCTCTAGGACCCAATACTTCCCTCCTAACAAAATCCTAGATGGGGTACTTATATCCTGCGATTGTGCATGTGCACATAGGTGTCTCAATAGCTACATAAACCAGTGCATGTCCGTAGCAGATCCTAAGATGTTTGTTAAAGGCACTGTATCTACTGCAGAACTGGGTTCATGTTCCACATAGTTCTGTAGTGACCAGAGAGCCTGATGTACAATCTCTGGTTGAGTTGATGATTTACAATGTGATTTAAGTACCTAAATGATTCAAACTGAAAAAAAAAAAAAACACACGGTATTAGCAACAGTAATCTTACTTAAAACCCTTAAGTAACGTTGTGACTTTCCCTGTATATTTTATGAGCTACAACTAGATAATGGGCTCCAAACAGCAGCCAACAGATCTACATACAAAACAAGAAATAACAAGAAATCAATTCATGTAAAAACTGCAAACAATGCTCCTATTGTTGTATTTACTCTTGATGTCAAAGTGCAGACTGTATTATGAGTGCATTTCTTACCCTGTCACCCTTACCACCAGGTAGGCCTGGAGGACCTGGCAGTCCAGGAAGTCCAATATCACCCTGGGGGCCCTGTGAAAATAAGTTAAAGATGTAAACTTACCCAGTCTGTTTTGGAATGAACGGCTGAGGGTCATACCCTGACAAGCAGATGGATAAGCATCTCATTTCTAGAGCAGTCCCAACTTGATGAAAGGTGATTATCTGATCAAAATAGAGCTGATCCAAAAGACATCCCTTTAAACAGTGTCTTACTATAACTTCATTGCTGACAAGCACAAGAGAAATGGCTTACAGGGTTTTCCACCCTTCAGTCCCTCGACTACAGTCTGGTTCCCTTAAAATACTTCCTCAGATCTTGAAGCCTGTGATTTGTGCATTCCTCTGTAACAGCAGGCTCTTTCAGCCAAAACCTCCCCAGCTATGCTTCTGACTGTTGCTGTGTAAATACTGCTGGAGCAGTAGTAAAAGGTGGCATTCATAATCTGCTCCATTCATTAGTTTCACGTAGCTGTTAGCAGAAAGCCAGTCTTTCACTGTTCCTGTTCCCCATGAGCGCACAGCCCACACAGGGCTGTGCAACCCAGCTTTGCACATCACAGAGGTGTTTCTTTTAGGCAGAAGAAAAAGTCACACGGCTCCAGAAACTTCAAAACAGCATTTACTAATATTAGCACGGTCGCAGAGGACTGAAAAAGAAATTCAACAATCACTCATTTCAACGTTATTTTCAGTGCCCTACATAGATGAATGGCTAAGTGTAGTTCCAGATGATACCATAGCTCCTTGAAAGTACACATAAGCACCAAATACGGAAATAAACTGCTTACCAGTTTCCCTGGTAAACCTGGAGGGCCCACAGGACCTGTCTCCCCTCTGCTGCCCTTATAGGAAATAGAAGGACATTGTTACTTCCTGAAACTTTTCTTGTGAACTGGGAATAAAGTACGGTATTTCCTTAATGTTTAGTGAATTACATTACTTAGCAGTTGGCTTTGATCAAGACTTCTGTTTATTACTGCAAAAATGTCACGTGAGTTACAGATACCGGAACACTGAGAAATTTAAATATTTTTAGGTCACAATAACACACAATATTTAGTTAGCATTAAATGACTCAACCATTTAATTCTGATGAGTGATTATTCACAATAAAGTCTCCTTCATGGCCTGCACCTGAAAGTTCCCTGTTAGGAATACAGTTATTTCACTACGACAGTCCCAATGGGCTAACCCTTAGCTTTAGGCTTATGCTTAGTTTCATTAACCAGACTCCCACTTGACCCAATTAAGCATAACTTACAAGCTCGTGACCAAAAAAAAAAAAGTGCAATGAGCATATTTTATTTCTTGCTAGCCTTCAAGTGTCATCTTAAAATATTTAAAAGCCCATGATCCCACATTGCAATGGACGAATTTGAAAAATGCACACAGAAGTCATGCTTAACAAATTCATTTAGGCAAAAATACATCTCTATATATGTCAAGACTTTTGTAGGGAAGAGATATGTTTCAAAATCCCCATTCGTAACCATGGTAAGTATAAATATGCTCTTAACTGGATTTTGTCTTTTTAGCTTCCTTTCAGGTATGTTAATGCATTCAGATCATCACGGTCACATTAGCGTTATAACTCTTGATGCAGCCACTTGAATATACATTCTGGGTAAACTGAGTCAAAATTTCAAAGATTTAAGCAATTTTTGAAATATAGTACCTATCTCAAAAAGGTTTTGTCCCTTACAACCAAACGATTAAGAACAGCTTGATAAGTTTTGTACTCTCACCTGTACAGATAAAATCAAATATTGACCCAACACAAGCCTGTCGTGCAAGACACTTTTCTTACTTCAGTTGTCTAAATGCATGTGTAGTTCTTGCTATAAAAGCATGATGCATCATTTACGATCATAAAACATCAAGAATCAAAGTTATTAGGATGTAAGTAGATAACCCTGCTATATATAGCTTAGAAAAAAATGGATAAAAGCAGATCTAAGCATTCCAGTACTATACACAATCAGTAAGTTCAAATATAAGTATTTTCTTTGTAATAAGGAAAATATTGTGACATACTGAGCAGTAAAAGGAAAGAGCAGACTTAAATGCCTTTTACACCAGGTCATAAATGCAGTGATGACTTCTTATACAAGCTTGGAAAGACTGAGCTCTACAGTTACAGAAACAGTTAGGTATCCTGGAGAGATCAGAGAAGCAAACACAGTAAGACTTTTCCATTCATTCCCTCCCAAAAATCCTATTGTGTTAAGGTACTATCCTTTTAAAAGTCTTTGTAAAAGTTCTAGACCTAAAATAAATTTTAAAAAGCCCCCAAATCACCTTTATTTTACTACCCAGAAGATGCACTAGCCTTTTCGAAAATCTGTATTTTAATCACATAATTCAGTACTACATCTCTGACCCAGAATACTATTACATTTCTGATGCAGGAAAGAGGAGGATTAAATTTACAATCCATATTAAAAATTTGTCTCCTTGTATACGTCATACCATTCACATCTGAATGCTATGCACCTATAAAACAAAAGCAATGTTCCTTCCGTAGAGTTAAATTCATAATTAATGTCTTAAATCAATGTTTCTGCTGGTCATAAAGAATTCAATAAAGTCTTTCTTTTTATTTAAATGTAAAAAAAAAAAAAAAAAAAAAAAAACAACAACAACAAAAATCCTTGTAGGCACTTTTTCAAACACTGATGCTTTTCTAAAGTGGTAAAAAAAGAAAACAAGACCACAACGCAGAAGCATGGTGTTTCCCATAAACATGGGCATTACGGCTGTAAGGACAGATCACTTCAAATTAAGGGCCACCACTGCAAGATCTGCAGGTGTCGTGTTTCAGAGAGTGAGACTGCAACCCAGAGAACAATCAGGAAACCTACAGGCCCATGGCATAATTTAGGACTGCAAAGCTTCCTCCAAGTTACTACACTTAACTGAAAGGACTTAATGTTGACATTCATGTTCAGCAGTTTACCTTAGGTTCCCTTCCCAGAGGATGAAGAAAAAAAGGTATCTTGAAGTGTTCTCATGTAAATATTTAAAGTATGTCAAGAGTCATGTCATAGAAGAATCTACTTTTTCCCCATTCCCTTTGTTTAAGGGACTATTGCCTGACCACTTGTTACGTTTAAGGCAGATTTAATATTTCTCTCACAGTTCTGTTAGATCTATATTCAGCTTTTGAATGTCACATACATTACAACACACTTTATGAGTACTGGTAGACCTTCCTTTAGTTGTCTGGGATGGTTTTCATCCCCACTGAAATTCAGAAGGATTTGATTTTTTGTAGGGTTCCCAGAGGCACAGAGCACACACTCAGGCACAACAGTTCCTTTCACTAGTTTATTCATTTCCTGGTGAGCAACTGATCCTGTTAAGGATGCCTCTGTTAGTGGAACAGCAATAAGAATGAGGATATCCCCGGCTAATCTCAATCTCACGAATGGGAGAATTTCCAATGAGTCTCCCATCACTACACTAACTTCATTGATAAGGGTGTTTTTTACCCAGGTAACTGCCTATAAAAGAATATGGCGTTTAGGAAAAGCCAGCCCTTGGATACCTGCTGACAGCAGAGGTATAACACGCCCAAAATTCAATGGAAGCTGCTGTGGGATGTGGAAGGTTAAAAAGTAAGGTAGCAGGCAGGAATCTGAACACACAGTTTGTAAAGACAGGGGTGGACAGTACGAGAAGTGGGGAGGCTTGGAGATCCTACTGAGGGTTGGGCAGCCCATGCAGCGTGACTGAGAGGAGGAAGCACTGCTTTGTATGAACCACACTGCAGAGCCGTGGAAGGTCAGAAAGCACGGTCACATCCACATAGAGGCTTAGGTTTGCCAGACACAAAGCTTATCTGGCAGGATGGAAGCCTGCATTGTTCTTTCGACTCTGCTATAAACTAGTAAGTCCTCTGACTATACCCTAAATGTAAATTATGACCCACCATTTTTGGAACAGCTCTGAAATATACATACAAAACATGTCCAAAAATACCTATATATCACTTCAATTGAGGTAAGGATGTTTCGTCCTGTCACTGTACCAGTATCACTATGCCAAAACCAACTTGGAAAATGACCTATTGTTTTGGTTTGAGTCATCTGAAAAGAATGTCATAGAAAAAATGGATTTTAGTTCTAATTGTTAAGGTAGGATGATACATTTCAGGGTAGGTAAGACAAAGGAAAATGTCTTTTAATACTCAAAAAATCATTTAGTTGAAAAAATCTAAGAAGATGAAAATAGTATTCTCAACAACATTTAGGTTACCTGACATTTCAGAATCAAATGCAAGCTATTTTCTAAGCTCCCTCTTCAAAATGAGCAGAGACAAAAGCAGCTCCAGAGAATAAGTCAGCCCAGCCAGCCTGAACCTGAATACAGGGTCACTCAAAGTCAGCTAAGGTACCAAATTTTATGCAGTTAGATATGCCACCTCTATTGCTCATGTTAGGAAAACATGCAGCACATCCTCAATACTTTAACAACACCTATCTGCTGGTCTGCATATACATCAACACTGTGCTCAACCTAACATTAAGTTAAATATATTTAAATGGTCCAAGCTCTCTTTTCATTTCTAAGCCACAGGATGGGATACATCTTTTCCTAACACTAGCAATTTAGAGGTTAAATAGTTGAAGAGAAACAAGAGAAACAAAAAATGGGAAGGGGGAAGAAAAGGGGATGCCAGTATTTTCTGCAGATAAAACATTAGGAATTAAATCTTACTAAATCTCAACAAATACGAAAAGGAAAAAAAAAATAGCTAAGCAGCTCTGGGAGCATGGCTAAATTCCACTAATTAGGAATGACACACTGATGTTTGAGATTTGCTTCCTTTGGGCCACCTGCCAGGATAACTGACTGAGAACAATTTAAATCACAAATGAGTTTGGTAATTACTTGGATTGGCTACTGTAATGTGAAGGAAACAAAGTTAACTGACAGAACAATTAGAGTGGAGTAGGGAATACGTTTGATTTAGAAATGAAAGACATGTCGCTCCAGTTGCTTTTCTGTTTTGCTGAACAGATGAATATTAAACTAAAGAAACAAAATTAAAAGGTTTCCTTTCATGTGCCAATTAGGTTTTCTAAGGAAAAGCAATGAAGACTAAAACATTATTTTTGAAGATGAGATAAGAATCTCCCAACATGAGTTTGCCTATTTTTATTGTCTAGCTATCTTGTTTTCAGTGATTTAATATCTTCCCTGTGAAACTGTAGATACTTACAGACTTGCAAAAGGCCAAAATTTTGACCTGCTGTTTATTAACAATACACTTCAATTACATTCCGATGGTTGTTTAATAAGGAAAATAACACTGAAATAGCGTGGTTTGTGCTAGAGGATGCTACAGCATTTTGCTAACGGTACAGAAGTATTGATTTCTCCCACAAACAGAGGCACTGATGATAGCTTAATAGTGCTCCATTGTGTAATCCCCAAAAAAACTACACACATGAAAACACAAAACATGATGAGGATCTCTAATGTAGTTGCTACCGGGTAGCAATACAGAAAGGGACTGAAGTTCTTCTCCATACCCTGCAAAATGTCAAGAACTTTCCAACTTGGAGGAAGAAGCCCAGCCCCTCTTGACTTCTGCCAGAGTCTTCTACTAGCAAGAGTGAAAGTGTACAAAGGGTAAAGGAGAAAGAAAGGGACTGAGGTGAATGCTAAAAAGGAAAGTTTTAAATAGGAAGGAAAAAGACAAGAAAAACACCTGAACAGAAACCATAAAATCCTCAGGCTTTGAAAGTGTTTGGCAATGAAACTGATGAGAAACTGGCAAATATTAAAAATGTGAGAAAATTTCAAAATCTGAACAAAATACAAAAATATTCATAAGAAAATCTCTTTAGAGCAACTGCAAAAGCTTTTCTCAGCTTACTTTTAAAATTTCTAGTTTTCCAAATTTGAAAATGATGGGGTGCAGATCTTTTTTTTCCTTGGAAACCTAAGGCCAGAGTCCTAAAAGCAGAGGCTCAAATACACCTACTACATACACTTAGTGTAGAAGGAAGAGAAAATACACTTTATTCTGCACTGGGAATAAATACAAACACAACATGGACCAGAGCTCACTGAGGTTCAAAAATCCTATCTTGTGTTCTTACAGAGCAGAAAATCCTCATCGTTCCAATTTTCTGCATAGAAGTAATGTTTTGCCTGTTTCCAGAGAAAAACAGCTAGTCATTCCAGCCATACACTGCTTGTAGTCTTGAACAGAAGGAGGCTAAACATAGTTAATACTCAGGGCTCCTTATAACTTCAAGGGAACTAGAGATGAGAAGTAGATTATTGCTTAGGGCTTTATACATAACTTTACTATCAATAATGCATTTTCATTCTCCATTTTGTATTGGCTACCAGTTTTCCTTTCCATGCTTTTGTTCTATGTTTAATTTTTCGTAAATAAGTGCATTTTGTAATGACAGGTACAAATGTAATGGTCTCTAGAGTGATAAACAGAAAAATCACTGTATTTAATCTGCAGTGTTTCTGTCTGACTACAGGGTTACTAATAATTAACCTTGTGTGTCAGCTCCTGTTTGAATGGACTGCTGATTTTGTAAATTCATGCTCACGTTGAGAGGATTAAAAGCATAGTTTAGCAGATTACCTTGCATTATCGGAGCGGACAATTACTTTGGTCTGATTCAGTTACAATTCTTACTCCTGTTACAAGTCTACAAAATATCAATGGAAGGAGAACAGAGCTAAAAAACCTTATCTAAGTACATCCAACACTTTTATACACAAGCATCAAAATTGAATTTTTCCAGGTTGGGGATATGGGAAGCTGAAGGTGCTGTATTCTACCCTAGTGAACATATGCCCCTATAACCCCTTTTTTGTATCACTTATAAGCAGCTGTGGGCACAGCACCCATGCAATCTACAACACACACGATCTCATGAATTAATGCATCTTGCACGCAGTAATGCAGATCACAGAAGAAAATAGCAGAAAAGTAAGACTGTTACTTGGCTGATGGCTGCTGCATGTTTAAAGACACAGAAGAGTTAATTTAGAGAACACATCCCTGAGCCATGAAATACCCTTACAAATATATCCCTATCAATAATTCCCGAAGCCCTGTATGAGGATATCCTTACAAATGCATGGGTAAATCACTTACGTATGATAACAGAAGCTCAGCAGATTCCAGGAAAGTATCCCTACGGCACCAGTGGCAAGAGAGAAGCTTGCAAAAGCAATTGGTTATAGATCCCTGAGCCTCGTGAGCTTTATCAATGCAGTCAGATTGAATTTTAGTATATGAAAGTTTTCTTCGAATCACTGATCCTTTTATCCCCCACAGAAGGATTAAGAGCAAAGGGAAGTTAGATCAACCTCGTGTATCTTTATCCCCCACCTGTAAAACATCAGCATTTCTAAGTTGAGATAAATGCTGTACTTCACATCAGTACAGCTGCATTCATGATGCAAACCAGAAAGGGCCAAGGCAGAGGCCCCAGCAGCATCGCACCGTCATCCACAATACATGGTCAGCACAGGTCAGCTCAGGTCACCTGGCACTGTCCTGGACAATGCCCAGGAACAGTTCTGGGAACACAAGGGACCATTTCCAACATGCAACTTGAGAGCATGCAGCCTGATTTGGACATGAGAGGTGGGTGTTAAGAGATTACAGCACTATGGAGACAAACCACGTTGGGCCATTTGACCAAAGGAGCCAAAGAAAAGTCTCTAGTCATTTTATTTGCTAGGCAGGGCAGGCAGCTACCTTTCCTCCATACCCTGCCTCCACATTACTTGCACTAGAAATAGACACTAGCCAAAAAAAAAAAAACAAAAACAAACAAAAAAAAACACACTCTGAATACTTGGTCCAAAGTTCAAAACCAAAACCTTCCAACGTTCAGTTCTCAGCACTTGACTCTTTTAGAGGCTGTAACAATCCAAGGAAAGAGTGAGTGAGTACTGACATCTAATGCATTCAAGCTTTTCCACCTCAGTGGCAAAATTTGACAGTTGCAGTTCAAGAACAGGAGTTTACTTCCAGCTTTTTCTCACAAACCACCCTCATTCTCTGTTTGGGCTATTACTCAGCCTATTTAAAAACAAAGACCAGAAGAATCTGAACAAAGGTTTAGAATTTATTCCACCACCAAAGCCAAAAACAGTCACGGGACTTGTGTTTCTGGATTACTCTGCATGATGATGCACATCCACCTGGTACAGGTAGAGTTAAAGACTTTGTATTTACCTTAAGAACTAGCATTTGCACTGAATAATATTTGTACCTGAGAGTTAGCTGCAGCAACAGTAACTTGAGACACTGTAGCAGTAAATACTCAGTTAGGAATGTATTCAATACTTACTGGTGGTCCCCGGGGTCCTGTTGGACCTGCTTCTCCCTCTGGCCCCTGTTCTCCCTGTTTTGGGAACAGGAAAGATGCAACAAATTCGAAAAGTGATTCTTCACACAACGCAAAATTTTTCATTTTTCTAAGTGTTGAGTAAGATTAACGATCTTACCGGTTTACCAGAATTTCCCATCAAACCTGGTACCCCAGGGGGACCTCTATTACCCTGTTGGACAAATGATGAAAAATATCAGCCAGGCCAATGGTTTATTGTTCCATTATAAAATGAGAAATAAGAAAATCAGTAAGGTCTAAAAATCAGTCTTTATTCATTTTTAGCTTTCACCTTTATTTTGGTTTTAGTTCAACTTTTACTTCGTTCCTTCTGTATAATTTTTCAAAAGTCAGATTTCAGTTATTTTGTACTGACAAAGACCAAATAGAGTTGATTGCTGCTCTCAACTCACAAATGGGTAATATCATCCCATGTAATTTCAGTTGAAAATCACGTCTTAGGCTTGGTCAGTCTAAAGTAATTGAAAAAGAAACCTAGATTTTTTGGCATGACACATTCCACAGTCTCAATCATATGATTTTTTAAAGCAAAATTGGAATCGGTGCTGCAATTTGTTGATACACAGAGACAACAATCTCTATGATTGTATCAACTTATTGCAACTGTGAATATTCTTAATAGAGATTTCTCATGTCAAACTGTTCTGAGGTACCCATGTCACATGCATCCTGGAGCAAGGACTTCCACAGATTCAAAAGGAAATGTCCTTTTTAGGTACTGTTTAGCACCTAGAATCACCACAAACAGGTCGTACGGTAGAAGAATCACTAAAAAGCACGCAACTACAGTTGATAAAAGAATATATTTGGCTCTTTCAGCCAAAGTCTTGTCAGTTATCACAATGGAAAATTCATATAATTTCACTGAATACTTTAGAACTTGATAAGCACAAATACAGTTTTATAGGAAAGCAAATACTCAAAATGATTTACCTTTGGACCAGGAATGCCTTTCACACCTGGAGAGCCTGGTAAACCCTAAAGAAAATAGCATGTTCAGTGTTTATTTGCTGTTATGAGGATTGGAAACAGCATTAAATTATCTCTTTCTCACAATAAAGTACTTCTAGTCCTTCTACTTTGTATTGAAGCACTTTTAGCCCATTGGCCAAGCGTGAATTCTTCTTATAAAGTAACAGAGAGTATTATTTCTACTTTATAATTGGCAAAAATAGCGTGGAATAGGAGGAGTCAATGGCCACAGAATGTAGCACAGGAAGTTCTGCACCAACATGTGAAAGAACTTCTTCACGGTGAGGGTGACGGAGCACTGGAACAGGCTGCTCAGGGAGGTTGTGGAGTCTCCTTCCCTGGAGATATTCAAGGCCCATCTGGACGCCTACCTGGGCAGCCTGCTCTAAGGAGCCTGTTTTGGCAGGAGGGTTAGACCCGATGATCTTTCGAGGTCCCTTCCAACCCCTACAGTTCTGTGATTCTGTGAGTCGTGGCTTTTTCTGGCTTAGACTAGAAGTAGATCCTCAGCCTCAGTGCCTTATACTGGAGGCAGAGAGTTTAACAGATAAATTTTGTATACATTTCATCCCCTCCTCACTTGTGTGCAACAGCTCATAACAAATACGCTTTTACCAGATTTTTTTCCAAGCCTAAGATCTTACTTCATATTACAAATCTATTTCCAATTCTGTTTTAATGCAGCAATTACTCCCATATCATAGTTTCAAAAAAGTTTCTATTTAGCTTTTGACAGCTGGCACAGCTTTCAAACATGATGAGTTAGCCTAAGAGGAGTACCTTCAAAAATGGCTGAAAACCCACTACTGATTCCCTATAACCACACTACAGGGATGTACAATGGGAAACAGTTTTTCAGAAGAAAAAAAAGAAAAGAAAAGAAAAAAAAAAACATTTGATGCATTCCAGATGTTCTGAGCCAGCAGAATATCAAAAGGAGATGCTTGATCTTTTAGGCTTTGCTAGACCAGCAGGTTGGCTCTTCCAGGTCACCCTGGGAACATGTGTGCCCCTAGTCATTAACAACCCGTTGTAATTGTGGGGTCACACTACTATATCCACAGGGTCTCAGATACGAGAAACCATGAGAAAATTGCACACTGGCCACAGACTTCTGTAAGACTGAATTCCTCACTAGAGTATTCAAACTTGTGCAAAGCAGTTTTGCATACATACAGCAGAATTTCCCCTTGCACTAGATTCTTCCTTGGCCTTTTGGTTAGTTTTTAACTTTAGTTACTTCAGCACCAGTGCCAAACTAGTTCATATCTGGCCTTTCTATGTTTTGATCGTAACTTAACTTTCCAAAGAAGAACACTAGATACTTACTGGCAGTCCTTGAGGCCCTGCATCACCGGGAGCACCGGGTTTTCCTGGTTCACCCTGAAAAACATTTTAACTTGTAACTTATGCAAGTCAAACATAAGGGAAAACTTTACTTCTGGAACATAGAGATGAAGTACTTTTGGAACTGGAGGATGGGAAAGCTCATTTAATTATCCTAATAATGTGCATAAAGCCATGGGCAGCAGCACAATGAAAAGCCCCAAATGAGTGAAAAAATCTAGGGCATTACCAAAGCTTCATAAATTAAAAGCATGCCAGCTCTGCCTTACCTTTGCTCCAGGCATTCCAGGGATACCTTCCCGGCCATCAACTCCTGGTAAGCCCTTGAAAGAAAAAAAAAAAATGTTGGAGATATTTCTCCTGTGCACTCTGCTATATAAATCAGCGTAATGCCAAAGCAAATGAACAAATAATGTATACATACAGACTCTCCTTTAGGCCCAGGGAGACCATTTATTCCTCTTGTTCCTTGAGGACCCTAACAATAATAAAGTTAAGAAATTAAAATAAACACATTAAAATAACAGAAGCAAAAACCATCAATCCATACTTAATCAGCTATGGATTAGTTTGTTTACTTACAGCAGGTAAACATACAGTGTAATTGGTACTCACAGTGTCTGCAAGTAACCATGATTTGAAATTTGTGCTTACCCTTTCTCCCTTTGGACCTGCTTCTCCCAGTGGACCTCTCTGTCCTTGATCCCCCTAGAAAAAAAAAAAAAAAAAAAAAAAAAAAAGATACACGAGATTCTTTCAGCAATAAGACCAGAGTGACCTTACTTGTATTTCTCAGGTAAGACCTTTAGTAAATCAACAACAGTACAATTTATTCTAGCGCATAGAATCATTTATGGCCTCTGGTCCCGTGGCTATCTGAATGCAGAGCTTAGCTGGGCTTTGGAAGCTGCACAAAGATCCCTCATCCCTTCAGTAGTGTTTACCTCCAGCATCTTTTTTTTTGCTTTGTGCCCTTGCTATTACACTCAAGTTTTCATTTAGGCACAGGCTAAAAAAATGGAGCCCACACATGCCTCGCATCTCCTGCCACATAGTCTGCCTGCCACAGCACAGTGTATGTAACAGCCACCAGTAGCATCAGCACCTCTGGGCTCAGAGGCACCTGGCTAACAAGTTGGCTGCAGTATCTTTCTCATAAGGGTCCCGAACCTGTCTCACACAAGGGCTGTTAGAACTTGCAGACTGTCAGTGTTACCTGCAGCACTGAGGACATGCAGTGCCCTGCACACAAAACATGCACAGAGAATTAGTAAAAATCTGTGACTATCTGAATTACAACTCGGGTGAATAGTTTGCTCTGAGCTCTTCTAAATAACTGAGTACATTTTTTTTGCTCTTTTCGTATTACAAAAAGAACTTGATCTAAGGAGTTGACTGTAGTGTACCTTCCTGTAGTGTATTTATTAATAAAACATTTAAAAAGGAAGAAAAATACTTATTTCATGCTGACATTGGATGTAATTCTGGAGTTTAGTCCTTAGTTTAGTGGTTTTAGAATCTAGTCCCCGATCCCCACAGGACTGAAAACTGAAGGGCAGAAAAGCATACACCCGACCTGCACTACCTTCTTCCCTAGAACTGCCAAAAGCACTGCTGGTTCCTCCCACTTACTAGAGCATATATTCATATGGAAAGGACAAACAAGACCCTGGTTTGATTGGATGTTTGCTGTGGAGGAAAAACTTAGGAGTCGGGGGAATGCTAATTTTCTATTGCATTACAAAAAGGATCCACATTAACTTTCAGTTCATAAGGGCAGTCTGAAGAACCAGCTGCTCAAAACAAGTATCAATGGATGTACAGCAACAATTTCACTAATAACAGTAATAACAATTAACTAATATCTCTCAAATATTCTTCCCAGTGCTACAAACCGAAAATGAAAGGTGTTGTTTTGTGTCAGGAGAAGGCTTAGCCTTAAGTGAACCAAACAGCATTGTAGCATGTCCCTATTACCTCCCAGCATGTGATAATGTGGGCAGTGTATTAGGTGACAGAACAGGAAGATTAGTATCTTTTAGTCTACCGGTGAATTCACACTCAGTTAAAGCAAAACATCTTAAGCTTGTACTATATTAAAAAAATGCAGTTTCTTAAAACTTCAGCTGACAGACATATTTTAAAAACACAGCTAAAGCCAAGTCATCCCCTAGAAATCCAGGGCTGATTAAGCAAAGGTTGTTGCATTCAGTTTCTTTAACCCATGAAATTATTGGCTATTCCAAGCATAAATTCCATCCAGATTGGAGGGGAGAGGGAAAGGAAGCACACAAATTATCCTGTACAGGTTTTATCCTAATGAACGAATATTTTCCAGAAGAAAAAGAAAAAGAAAAGCAATCGAAGAAATCCAGGTCACCCTAACGCACAGTAGCACTCAGAACAAAGAGGGTACAATACTGGAAGGCTAAGAAGACTTCAACTGCACAATAATTATTTTGGGACAGGAAGTGATTTTTGGACATGGTGATGATATTTATTCACCTGTGAGGAATCCGTTTAATTAGATTAATCAGAGGCTTTTCTGATTTACACCCACAAAGTTTCAGATTGAGTACCTTAACTGGGTAGACCTTGGGAAGTGTTTTGCTAACACACATTCTACTTACAGGTGCTCCAGGAAGACCCTGGGGACCAGGCTCACCATCAAGGCCACGAGCTCCCTAGAAAACAAGCCGATAACATAAAATGTTAAAATGAAGCACTGAGACACTAACAATCTATGCTCCCTCCTAGCTTGCTTGGAGCTGCAGATTCTCCACAGCACAGGGTGGGTTTTTTTTTTTTTTGTTTGTTTTTATAGCACTAAGTTGTAACAGAATAGTAAAAAATGAATTTTAGCAAAGATTCTTTTAATATATCTTGTGTTTTTTTTTGTGAAGTTATAAAAAACATGTTATTAACCATGGAAAAATGTCATTCATCTACCAATTTGTTCTCTAAAAATACAAGAGAGCAAGGAGGTAGATATTTTCATGTGACTTCAGAAGATGTCTGTGCTGTCCTTAACAATACTGTTTCCATCACCACATACAAGAATGCCACCAAAATGTGAACAGAACTTGTAAACTGCGGTACAGCTTTTTTATCACATATGTTTCAAGCACACAGTAGGATTGTTACTCAATCATTTTTAATTGACAGGAAAAATAATCAGAAGGATTTACAGAGAACAAGAAACTCTTTGTAAACAGATATAGTAAATATTTCAAATAGATAAACCAGCACAAAAATTTAAGCAAAGTAAGTCAGTAATAGTTCAGTAAACATGTCTGTGAGGTTAGAAATGGTCACCAATGAGAAGATTCATAATCAGGACAAATTTGATGTTGTTTCTGAAAATAGCAGGTCACAGATTAAAGTTTCTGTGACTTCATTTCTGGAGAAGGAGACAATGACACGATTGCTACATATTCTTCCTTCCAGACATTTTGACCCTTCAGAGTTAGTAAGATCATAAGAGCAGAAATGTAATAGTCAGTTTAGAATTAAGAGTTTGATGAACAGCAGGAAAATGACCCAGCAAAGTCAAAGCCCATATAAACATGAATTCCACTGGCAGCAATTTAAGACATCAAAGATGCAAGAGAGAGAGAATGGAGGTGGAATAAGTTCTCAATAAAAAATCCTGACAAAAAGTGGGACAAGGGAAGGAAAAGGCTTCAGCAAGATGAAGATCACAGGACTGACTACTTAATAAATGTTAGCTTTAATTAAAATGTTATAGTTTACAGCTGCTATGACTTGCAATCTTGCCATTTGCACACATGCCAAACCACTATAAATCCAAGGATTAGAGGGAATGGTGAGTATGCGTGAAGAGTATGTGTATCAGAAAGACTATGGTGTGTTTCTTCCTAAGCAAAAGTATAGTAGCTATGGAAAAACAGGTGACAGGAGAAAGAATATGCAGAAAGAAAAAAAAAAAAAAGTAAAAAAGAGAAATATAAGTAAGGTTAAAAATACTCAGGGGGCTACATTTTGGTATCCAGTCCATTTTATGAAAAGAAAAGCTAATACTCACTTTGGTACCTTTAGGTCCCATTATACCAGTTATACCTCTGATACCTAGAATGCCCTGAAAATGAAAAATATATTCAAATCATGATTAAATCTTTTCATCAGAACTGTCCTAGTTTTCATACAGA
The DNA here is from genome assembly GCA_011074415.1 of Stictonetta naevosa. Classification (NCBI taxonomy): domain Eukaryota; kingdom Metazoa; phylum Chordata; class Aves; order Anseriformes; family Anatidae; genus Stictonetta; species Stictonetta naevosa. Next base: position 87,159,278 of record CM021699.1, on the reverse strand, counting down.
AGACTCCTTATAGTCCTACTTGCTTTCTTTATGTTTATTTTACTACTTTCTTAGTACAAAAGGAAAAATCCATCTGTTTCTGTATTTGAATATTTGATTTATATGGTAATTTGACATTTCACTAATTTAAGACTTTTAAAAGACTAAGTAAACAATCAGGCTCAATGCTACAACCACAAATATGCTTTAACAACTGAAATTACCAAAGAGCTGAAGCACAATTCTGCAGTCTGTGTAAGAGGAATACATGAAGACCAGGTCTGCAAAAGAGCTGAGTTGTCTGAAGTGGGATATAGTCAGTCTCATTTTTGGGAGAGGTGTTATCTTATGTAAGTCTTCTTATCCATCATGTGAAAGTGGTAGATGGTAGGTGCTGCTGCGGAGACCAGATTCCTAATTCTTTCCGTGCATCGGAAACTTATATTCTTTTATGTAAGAAACATGCAGGAAAATATATAAGGAGAGCTCTGTTGACAGCCTCTCAATCTGTCTCTCTATGGTGCGGTCTATCCTCTTTTCTATAGGGTATCTACCTGACATTACCTTCTGCATTTTGTGAATCCCACATTTTATGAGGAAACAATGATTTTAAAGCTTGTTTGTAAGGTCATCAACTGGTTGAGCAGTAAAGTGAAATGGAAAGAAAGTCATTCTCTAAATGTTTTATATCCCTCTTGAGTTATTTCAGTAACACAAGAAACTTTTCTCAGTATCAGACATAAGAAGGATTACTTCATCCTTCTCTAGTCCTAATGCATTTTTTTGTTGCCTTATGTTTATAGAGAATTCAGTTATTTAGGATTTGGATGTCATGAGCATCAAGGTAAGCTCCCCCAAAATGTCACATCTAGACATTAGTGGAATTAAAGAAATAATTCCACACCTAGGAAGGAAGTATAAGAATCCATCAGAAAATAAACTATATAAATTAAATGTGTTATGCCTGAGCTCTACATCTTTTGCTCTTACTTAGAATGACCACCTTACTTCTGTTACATATTGGCTACTGAGCTGCAGAAACCCTTGTAATAGGTCTTCATGAGAAAACAAGCTGAGAAGGTATGTGTCAGAACAAACAAGCTAGGAGAAGTAAAAGAAAATAATTCCAATATCATAGGTATGATTGAAGGCTACTTCCCTGACATGCAAAAAGGCAGAAACCTGAAAACATCTGTTCTTCCATGACAGACACTCCATCCCCAAGTCTTAGCAAAGTCTGAATTTCACAGATAGACACTTTAAACAAAAACAGTAGCTTTGCAAGGCTGAAATTATGGAAAGACAGGGAAAACAAAAAACAGACAAACAAAAAACCTATTTGCACAGTCCAAACATTACAAAATGTAGGACATGAAATACTTTTAAAAATAAGCCATGCAACAATGTTTTGGGTTGGTTGGTTGGTTTGGTTTTTGTTCGCTTGTTTTTTTTTAACAAATGTCTACTCTCACTTATAAGCAATATGGCAGAATAAAAAGAAAGGTGTGTGGAGCTTTTATATCTTCTACAATAAGAAGAAATAGATAATAGACAACATAATAAAGCAAATGTGTAACACTATTTAAGAGGAAATACTTTACTGGTGGGCCTTGAGCTCCAACTTCACCAACGGGTCCTTGATCCCCTTCTTCACCCTGAGAAAGCAAAAGGAGTGTATTTGTAGCTTATCAGTACCATGGATATGCCCTCTCGTCACAGAGGATACATTCACTAATTACCGTTCTCTGTCAACAAGCCCTGATTGAAGAAAATCCAGACGAAGTCAGACTAGTTACTCAGAACATAGACAGATACTAGTTCAGTTTCACATTCCATTTGACTACTAGCCAAAAGAGATCATTTCAATTAATCCCCCATATAAAGAAAAGTAATGATATCTTCCTCTTTATCTTTCTTCATTTTTTTTCCTGGATGTTAATCTCTTTAGGTTGCGTTGTTCTATTAGATTAAAGTACAAAGTAGGGATACTCATAAATGTTAAAGAAGGGACCAAATATGCCAGGATCACAATACCACATTGTGTTTCAAAATTTTTTGAAAACTGAAATGGTAAAATGCCTGATCAATTGGTTAACCCCCAAGTTGATTACATGATACCTTCTCTCATACAATAATAGTGCACAGTAACACAACACTATGAAATGCCAAGTTTAATTTGCATCAAGGGATTTTGGAGCATAAGACAACTGTTCAACATCAAGGGAAAAATATTTTCTATTAAATTAGCATTCTTTTAAATATAGTTAAGAATAGAGAGCCATGTTGTTTTGTGTTCTTTGTTTTGTTTTAATGTTCTCTATTTTTTTTTCAACTAGCACTGAAGCATGCACCAATGCAGTGCAAAATTTCTCAAATTTTCATACCAGCTTTTCAATATTAGACAAATATTAGCTTAAGTGAAACACCTTAAGAGAGTTTATATTTCAGTCTTCAAGCTGAATCAGACTTTTATTACAGACTCTTTATTACAGTTAGTATTTTTCTTTATGTCTGATCCTACGCTATGTCCTTTTCCTCTCAAACATATTTTGCCCTGTCATTCTTCCTGTCCCTGTTATGACTAAGTTGTGCCACAGAACAATTTATTTGGTAAATCCACAGAATTCTTCTGCATCTAAATGCTCAGAAGGTTTCTGATTAATAAACTTCAAGTTCCATAATAATTGATTTTGAGGATCAAAACAAAAAGCAAGAACAGTATGGCAGCACTGACTTTTGTGTTATAATAAATACAGATTACAGGTGAATGAAGAACAGAGATGTGCCTTTGGTTACTCTGCAGTATTATGAGATGTAATATCTCTTCATGCATGCTTTTAAAACAGGTAATAGTTCTAGCAAAATCTAATGCTCTTTTTGAAAAGGCTAAACTACTGTAGTCTGTAAAAAGCAGCAGCAGCTTTTCCTTTCATATATATTTTATTACCTTATAACCTTGTTTTCCTGGTTCACCAGATTCTCCTTTTGAGCCTTTCTGTCCCTAAAATAAAATAAGTGTAGAAACCAAAATAAATAATTAGAGTTGATTCATAATTAAAATACAGAGTTCTGCAAACCAGACAGACTCGTCAGAACAATCTTGCTCTTCCCTCCACAATCCTTATTCACCAATGCTTCATCATCCATCCATTTAAAACCACATATTAAGTACCATCTTCAAACAAACCAGTTCCTGAATCTAACAAGACTATATTTCTAGGCAGATTAGCATTTCTTTTTAGGTTATCACATAACAGTCTCCTCAGGCCAACAGTATTCCCAGAAACCAGTGAGGAATACATAAAAAAAAAAAATCTTATATAAAATAAGAGTGTTCCTTTCAATTTAGTATAAGTTACGTGATGAGAAAATAAGTAGGAAAAAAGACTAAGGATTTGGTGGAATATTTGGACTCTCTGAAGTCATCAGACTTCAAATGCTCTGGAAAGTGAATGAAGAAATCCCTCACATACTCTAATCCTTTCAGGAAATGTAAATTTTAATCTGCAGATTACAGCAGCTGTAAGAGATTCCAGCAAGAGGTTGTTTTGGCAGTAAAGGGTAGAAAAAAAACTCTAAGGATACACACTGAAGCAATGTTTTTTGAAACTAGCAAATTACCCTTCTTTTAAGCTGGTTAGTACCCTCCCTGGTGCTTTGAGAAGGTATCTCTGTAAGGAATATTTGAACAGATTTTCTTACCTTCATTCCCATTAAGCCAGCATGTCCTGGGCGGCCAGGTGGACAAGCATTGGGACACTGGAAAAGCACCCACATAATTAGTACCACATAGCTTGGATAAGGTTGCATTTAGATGGTTAAAAAAAAAAAAAAAAAAGAGTGGACAAATCTTACCAGTGGGTCACCATCTTGCAGGCCAATTGTTCCCTAAATTAAATTAATCAAAATTAGTAAAAGAAAAATAACCACACCTGACCCATCAGTCAATAGAGTCATTAGGCGAACCAGAAAATACTGCTATCTGAAGCTGGAATGAGAAGCATAAGCAACCAAAATATCTCTGATATGAGGAGCACCTAGATTGTAGGGTTTTATTGTAGGATTCTAGCTATCTACAAAATCCTGTCCTCTAAGTTAGATCAAATTTCTGGGGAAAAAAAATAATCTTTTTATTTTTTTCTTAAGCTACATAAAATATATTAAACCATATTTTGAGTTTCAGTATTTAGGGAATTATTCCTAGGTTAAGTCAATTATCCGAACATTGTAGATTTCAAATGTTTCAAACAATTTCTGTGGTCAGGATAGCTTTTCTTTTTCCAGCCTACTACCATTCAAGACAAAAAAAAACAACATCTTTACAGTGAAAATAATCTTCCTACTACACACGTATCAGTAGATGAGTGAATGTCTGTCAGTTATATTGCAATAAAGTGGAGATCTCCGTACAACCAGATGGACTCGGTGGGGGGAAAGCCATTCCTCATATTAAATCTAACTGATGGAAGCTAGCAGGAGTGCTTATGAGGCACAACAGGGAGAAATACGACTTCACAGCAGCTGCTTGATTCTCTGAAGCCCAGTGGGATGGAACATTATTTCAGACAGATGCAGGGGTGCTTAAGTAATGAGCTGCTCTCCTTTTATACAAAAGAGCTTAAAAAATAAATTAAAAAAAATAATGAGGGTATGGTAGGGTCCATAAAGTCCTTAACTAGAGTAAGACAGTGGCACTTCATAAACCTAGAGGACAAAGTTGTCAAGGAATAGAAGATGCATGGATCATTACTGAGGGCTCCTTTTTACCTGTTTCCTAAATATTCTTCTCCACTTAATCATTCACATTTTTTACAATGTCTCTTGCAACTCTCTGGTAACTTTCATGAACACTAGAAACATGGCTTGGATAAAGCTTAGGGATATAGGGTCTGTCCAACAGAGGAACAGTACAGCTTTTAAAGAGACGTTAGTATGACTCAAACACATTTCCCAGTGTTTGTATATCACAGCACACAGCCTACAATGTGCCTGCCAGATGCTCAGGGTTTCTCTCTCTGGGCAGGTAAATAGCCACAACATGAAGGCATAACAAACATCCCTCCTCTCAAGAGGCTTGGAGAGGACAACCACTCCCCTAGGGAGGTAAAGCACCATATCTTTCTCATATCCCTTGCAGGTAGCAGGCAAGAGACAAAATAAGTAGCACCTGGGAGCATGTATTTCTCAAGCTCTTGAGCCAAACATAATTCTTTTCTCCTCCTTGCAGAGAACAGTCTACCTCTACTGAGTTGAGGTAGACCATTCTGAAGTTGGTACTGCATTGTAGAACTTAAGGAGAAGCTTTGTTCAATCAGCAGCAATAGTATATAATTCAGACATTAGCACATATTAAAGACAATCACTTACTCGAGGGCCTGGTGGACCTGGTGGTCCTGGTGGCCCCCTTTTTCCTGGATCTCCCTACAAAAAAAGGTAAATTAATTATGTTGATTCATAGTGATGATGACTGCCAGCAGTTACATGTTCATACCAAATTAACAGTGAGAGATGAAGTATCTACAGAAGGACAGGGTACGTAACCACCTGAAACCTAAACTTATAACCAAGCTCCCATAGCAGAATGGGAAACAGGAATTTTGATTTTTTTTAGTAGAATTGGACCCATGTTGTACAATGGGAGCCAAAAATAAAATAAAATAAAATAATTTTCAACTGTTTTAGAAATTTGAAATATCTGACCACGGGATCATCTACTTATACCTTTCTCTCATAACCGCTGGTTAAGATCTGAATTAAAAAATCCTAGTAACTGACAAAAGTGCCTAAAGCAAAAAGAGAAAAAAAAGGAGAAAAAAATAAAAACACAACACATTTTCAGAGTCCAAGATGAAGTTACACTGTTAGAATCTTCTCCTGTTTGAGAAATTTTGATGTCTAGCATTTTCAGAAGTAAAGACAAAACACAGAAGCTCTGCTAATTATTTCTTCTGATTGCCTTTAATTAAAAAAAAAATTAATCTCCTGATTGAGACCACCTTTTAACATAATACTGTCATTTCTATATTGTTTAATGTGTTATTAAATCAAAAATGAAACGAGAAAATTAATGTAGAAAAATATTAACTGATTCTCACAATGTCAGAGTTACAGAGCCATAAGCTGAAAACACTAAAAAGGAATATTTATTTTCCACATAATGTATAATTACTTTATGGGACTCATTATCACACATTATCTGTTGTGGAGGTCCTGGATACAAATAGATTCAAAAAGGGACTGCACAAATTAATGGGGGATAGGCTCATATATAGCTTTTGAACAAAGCAGTACAGATGCAATTTCTGCTACAGGCAGTCTCTGAACTGCCAACTACCAGACTGTGGGGCAGTGTGACAAAAACAATTTAAAAAAAAAAAAAAAAAGTTGTTTTGCAAACAGACAATTCCTGTACTTTCCTAGGTATCTACTAATCCCCTTGTCAGAGATAAGGTGAGATGGACTGATCACCTTTTGACATAAATTGGCTTTTTATTATTGTTATATTTATTATATGAATGAGTGTAACACACAGAGAGGTTTGCAATAAAAAGTATTCTTAATTAAACAAAATGTTATAGTTATTTCAGATTTCAATTATAAAACTAGCAATTGGTTTAAATTTTCATTTCATGTGGTAAAGCATGGAATCAAAATATGACACTGTGCTGCAGCTAAGTGTACAGTTCAGCATTAAGATCAGCAGGTGGAGTCACACTTAATAATGAGACTAAGAAGGAATACTGAAGCTCCACGTTCACTGCCATGCAGACAGAAAATAGAAATAGCATGTTACTGTAATGTACATGTGAGAAGACAGGAGTAAAGCTACAGTTCTACATGTAATAATAACGTTTACATTAGATTTCTGGCAGGTTTGCTTTTTGATTTTAGCTTTTTTTTTTAGATTTTCCGCTTTCTTTGAATAAGAGGAGTAGTACGATATGGAACGTTATATGAAACATTTAATTCAACTCTACTGGCTGGCCCTAACTTTGTGCTATTAACCACTCTTTATTTCTGATGAGCTTCACCAAACACAATCTTTCCTCTACCAGCGATCACCACAGAGACAAAAAAAAGACAAAAAAAAAAGTTTTCAAGTGCTGTTATAACCCAAGTCATGCTAAGATGGCACAGTAATTACTCACTCTTTTCTGTAAGTACATTCTAGCAACTGAACAAACCTACAACTTTTAGCAAACAAGGCAGTACTTACAGGTGGGCCAGAACGGCCTACTTCACCAGGAAGTCCTGCTGCACCAACTGGACCCTACAACAACCAAGTTCAAGAGTAATTTTAGATCACACAATACTTGTATAACAACCACTCAAAGAGAGAGGACATAGCATTTTCTCAAACAACAAATTATGTCTTCAGACACCAGTATTATTGTCTGATCTACCACAGACCTAAGCAACTTCATCAACAGCTGAAGAAAGCATACATAATAGACATAGAACATCAGCACTAAAAGTCTCTTTTTTCCTTGAATTACCTTTAATTAAATTGTGTAACAGATTTAAACAGATTTATTAAACAGTATCTTTATGAATGGTAAAGATGATACTTACAGGTGGCCCGAGAAGCCCCTTGCCCTGTGAAATATGAAAAAAAAAGTCAGAAATGTGAAGAGGGTTTCACACCTAGTTGAGCTGTTTACCAAGAATAAAGTATTTGGGATAAAAATGCACAAAAGCCCTGATGTTTGATTTTGTATTAGAAAACTTAATAAACCAACATTAGACATCAACTTATTATTAGGTAATCAATATCAGAAGAAAAATTAAATTACTGATTAAGCTGCCTTGAAGTAGCATTTCTTTGCACATATTTATAAGCCTAAACTTAAACAAAGGAATGAAGAGATTAAAGCCTTTGGGTTTAACTACTTATCAAGCACCAAGATAAACGTATCTACAGATACATTCCAGGGAAGAAAGTGTGACACTTGCAGAAAGGCAAACACTGTATATAAAACTTCAGATACTTAGCCTTTTTGGTTCATTTACTCTGAAGTCCTAACTTGGACAATAAATTCCACTGAATGAGCTTGAAAAACAGTGATAATAATTTATAACTAATGAATGTTGCAGCCAAGGCTTCTGGCTTTCTGTTTGCACCTAGCATTTTAGCAGCGTAAGCAGTTTATTTTTATGAGAAACGAGGGCTTTGGATAACCATTCAGAGACAGACTACTCTACTTGCAAAAGGCCACTGACTGAATTCAAAGCAAAGCATAATTACAGCTAAATACTCAATTAATCACGTAGCCAGTATGCGGCCTCAGAAGTGTGCTCACTATGTTTCTAGTAAATGAGGTCTCAGATCAAGCCAAAGACCTGTGAAGGTTAAACAGCCTCACTACTTTGCGTTTGTGGTGATAGCTTCTCAAAATGGCTCTGAGTCTGAGACTGAGAATTGGAACTACCACACTCCAGCACTCCCACTCCTACCTCGTGTGGGGGAGTCATTAGTGCAAATTAAGTTTAAATATTAAGTTTAAATCTCACTAAAGGCAACCTGACTGGCATTGGCCATTTTGGAAAAAAAAAAAAAAAAAAAAAAAAAGTTCACTAGCTACTCTGTCTCTTCAGCAGCTTAAAGCCATTCATCAACATGAAAGCCCATACAAAAGGAATTTCCCTAAGATTTATTCTGAACATTAATCTTTCTATATGGATTCAGCATTTACAAGCTAACATCTGAGGTCTACGAATTAACCTTAACTTTAATCATTACAAGGGCAATGAAAGGTTCCAATACTATTATGAGGTGACCAAGTATATTCACCTTTTCTTTACCTTTAAATAACTAACGTTTTTTGACTCAGCATCACAAATATTCCTACAAATTCACTTTTAAACACAATGCCCAGTTGCTTATTTAAGAGACGCAGAACAACTGCAAAGGCAATCCCTACCGATGGTCACTGAAGCATATCACCAGTCGTAGGTCAAAGGTTGCTAAACTTCCAACAGTCCAAAGTCTCCTCAGATTTCTTGTTTTTACAGCATCAAAATATGGTCACCAAAGACCTGAACCAAGTCAGTGCTATTCTGAGTGGAATCAGCATTCACCTTGACAAGCTGGTCCAGTTTGCTGCTTTCCCATAGTAACATCTCTGCCTCTAAGTTGAAAAACTTAGCTTGACATTCTTTTTGCATATTTTATATACCCAATTTTTCTGAAGGCTCTTAAGTTATTCCATCTCACATTGGTCTGTTTATGATAAGATAAAATAATGCATATTTTCCCCAAATAATTTTTAATCAAGTCAAGCGGGTTTTTACTATGGTATTTTAACCTCTAATTCAGTAATTCAGTTTATAATTCCTCACTTTTTCTCTTATCTAGTAATTATTTTTATGTACACTTTTTTCCATATCATCTGAGTAACAAATGTGAGAGAGATAAACTTTCTTTTCTTTCCAGCTACTTATTTTAAAAAATATTGCAAATGACACAGAAATAGTTTGCTCAACCATTTGACAGAAAAAAAATAATAATAACAGAAAAACTCAAGCCTTTCAGTCTACCAAGAAACTACCTCAGTTTTGCTACTCTCTGTGACTGAACTTAGCTTATCTGTCAAGTCTACAGACAGCCTAGCCATTATAAAGGTATTACCTATTTAAATCTGGCTCCATATTTTCAGGCAAGAAATAGCATCCACAAAAATCAAATGCAAATGTCCACATAGAATGATTCAACCTAAGTCTGAGCACATCTATAATGTCACCTCTTCAGGAATAACATTGCAATTTCCTCTATGGACAAATACCAAAATCACTTTATAATATAAATTACAAAGGGTTAAAAATAAAGATACGGTCAAAGATAAAGAACTGCATGAAAAGAAGATCTGTACTGGAATATAATGCCTCTTTCATATAATTCCAACAATTTCTCTAAAAGGAATCTAGTTTTTAATTAAGTTTTAATTGTGTGCAGACCTATTATTATTTTATACCACGTATGCTGTTCCAGTACTTATTTTCCTTGAGGTTTTCCTTGTTTCCTGTATAACCTAAGTTTCTACATACCAACTTGCATTTGCTTCTCTAAACCTGTAAAATTCCTAGAATTCACAATTCTTTACAGCCCCCAAAGTTGAATGTTAAATCTGTCTCATGTCAACTTGACCAGTATTCTTTGCATGTCCTTTTCTCAGATCTCATCTTATTTCCATACAGAGCAGTACAGAAAGTCATACACAGCATTTGCACTTGAGTGAAGCTATTTAAACAAATGGTGAGGAGCTGAAACAGGAATGACTGTACATTTTTATCCAAATAAAACACAGGCTACCTTCTTCCTGCAGCATTTTCCCAAGCGGATGGAAACCAACAGAATCTATGCTTCCAAAACTTGTGACCACAACACAGACATGCTTTTCTTTTCTCCAGCATACAAACCGAATGTGTCCTCTTTGGTAATATTTGCACATTTTGATACAATGACAAAAGGTTCTTCAACGTGATACTTCATTATCTTGTGAGTTCCTTGAAACCTCAGAAACAGTTTACTGATCACAGTCCTTCATATTGATACCGAAGGTCTAAAAAGCCTCTTCATACAGTAAATTTATGGCTTACCGGAAGTCCACGAGCACCTGGAAGTCCTGGCTCACCCTTGAAAAAATGGAGTTTTGCAGAGACATTAGCACAAAGTTTTGTATACAACATACAGCTCTCAACTTTTGGAGGGTATTATTTAGTGGACATGTTCTACAAGTATTATTCACTTAATGCTACAGTGGTTTCAGTGAGACATGGCAGACGGGAGACTTTCCCAATATAAAAAGGATACTCCCTGAGGCTTTTTTTCCCCTCAAAAAAAAAAAAAAAAAAAAAACTCACTAGTTACTCTGACTTCTGATATATATTTCATTTGTCTGATTGCTGATGAAGTCACGTTTCGTTGTTCTTGTTCCCACTGCATATGATTATGAAATTATTACAATTCAACAAGAGGGAAAGAGCTTCACCAGTACTTACGATGTTCAGTCTTGATGTTACCAATGTAACATCACCATTCCTTACTGCTGGCTGAGGGAATGGAAGATGCTTTGTACCTATGGGATAAGGAACCAACGGGACCGTGTTCTACAGATTTTTTAATATTATAAGAAAGGCTGCAGCATTTCATTAGTTGCACAGAGACAAACAAAAACCCTGCTAAAATGCCTGTCCCATAATTTCACAAATAATTTTGTTCTTACCTTCTGTCCTTTTGGTCCTGTGGCTCCCTGTGATCCATCAGGGCCTGTGAATCCCTTTGGAAATAAGGGATAAAACGTTAATGTAAAGGCTGCTTGAGCTTTTCTTAATCACAACAGAAAACATTCTAAACCATAGAATAATGAAGCTGAGTAACTGCAGGAGACTTACAATTCAAATGCCTATATACATGTAGAAATAGAACTGAGATTCAACATTAATTTACATTTAAACACTAACCAAGTTCAAAGTACTAGCTTCTGGGGACCAGTATCAGTGCTTGTGATGTATGTCTTCCAAAAATTATTGTTAAATTTCAACTGAACTTAACATGCGAACTCAAGTGATCCTATTTTGTCCTGATGGAAGACTGATGAATTAAGTTAATTGCTTATGTTAAAAACAACAACCTTCCATGCTTTCCATTTCAAAAAACAGTGTTCATAATTACAAACTGGAAGAAGCATCAAGGAAGCATCTCAAAAGGGTAAGCAGGTGTCTGAAATTACGCAAGGAAGACTGGTTTTACAGAAGTCTTTTTTCCACCCTTTCTATACACATGCACTTCACTAGGAATTAAAATGAATTGTCAGACTCTCTGTAAGAAGTATGAATTAGTAAAACCAATTTATAGAGACACACATATTGAGATTCTGGATAACTTCACTAGGCATTTTGGTTGACTTGTAATTTCAGAGACGAGGCTCAGAGGAGACCTTATTGCTCTCTACAACCACCTGAAAGGAAGGTGTGGGGAGCTGGCGGTCAGCCTCTTCTCACAGGTAACTAGTGATAGGACTAGAGGGAATGGCCTCAAGTTGAGCCAGTGGAGGTTTAGGTTGGAAATGAGGAGACATTTCTTCTCAGAAAGAGCGGTCAGGCACTGGAACGGGTTGCCTGTGGATGTGGTGGAGTCACCATCCCTGGGGGTGTTTGAGGAAAGGTTGGACATGGTGCTTAGGGACATGGTTTAGTGGGTGACGTTGGTGGTAGGGCAATGGTTGGACCAGATGATCTTGGAGGTCTTTCCCAACCTTAATGATTCTGTGATTCAGGAGGCAACGGCTTAATGAAAATCAGTCTTGACTACCCTAAAATAAAATATTGCTCATGGTTTTAATTGATGTGTCCTATTTAAAAGTAGGAAGCTACAATCACTTGTAGTCAGAAGGCTCGCACTGTACACTTGCAGGACAGCTGTATGGACTAGTTAGGACCTTGGCTGATTATGGAAACAGTTAGACCTGAGAACAGAGACAAACCTGCACTGTGACAGTCATAAAATGATGCAAATGCATTTCCTGAACCATATATACTTCTGTGTATCATATACGCCATATATTCTTCATATATATACTTCTGTGTATCTTTTCCCTTTTTTTCATCACTAACATACTGAAACACTAATTCGTGAGGAAGAAAGCATCAGTACAGTTCAGTATTAGTATCAGAGGTCACCCCAAGGAAAGTTTTTCCCCTACTTCTTGTCACTACTGAAGTAGTGTCACTACTACTATGACTGAGATCTGGTTTTCAGCTCTTCTTCCTCAGGCTCGCCGCTTCACTGAGGCAGCATCTGCCATTCCCTCGCTCTAAAGAACACTGTAGTCTACGCCATTAGTCACCATTCCTTGTAATTCAGTCCTGAAGGAAATGACACTCCCCAACTTTCTGATAACCACATAAGGCAATCAGGCATAATTGAATCACAAACTTTCATCTCTTGGGAAAAAGAAGCTACAGAGACTGCCTTGTCTACATCAGCCAGAGCAGGCTTATATTAACTACTCTGAACAAAAAGTCAACAAAGCTGCCAGGCTGGATTTGAGGTTAGTCTTTGAACCGTACTTGTTTATCTGGCTAAAATTAAAAAGTCATCAGGATATTATAACTGCAAATTCATTTGGAGTTCGTTTTCTTTTGTTTCCAACTTTTTAATTAGCTTACATGGCCAAGAAATTTCCAGAGATCCATAAGAAAAGCCTTGCTTTTATGTTTGTCCAATACTTTCCTTTCTGGTGCACATCCAGCTATTCTTTGTTCACCCAAAGGGATGTTTTCTCTGATAATTTTCTTTCTAGAGCTTATATGACCATTACAGGCAATTACTGTACAATATCTTTACTCGGTCTATTAAACCTGACACTGAAATAGTTTGTGAAAGAAAAACAAGAATTTAGGAAGTCAGAACTGCCTCACCAATTAAAAATGGAAGAAGGAATTATAAATCTCAAACCCAATTAAAAGTTGAATGCACAGCAGGAACACAATAAGCTCTCATGTTTTATCTTCAACTGGAAGTTTTAAAAAAGGCTTAACACTTCAGAACACACTATTTTAGTATTAGTTTCATTCATCCACTAATACGAGGTAGCATGGAAGTGCAGATAAGTATTAAAAGCTGAGTTGAGTTTTAAAAGTTCTGTTTCTCTTGGTTGTGTTACCATGAATCCTGGCTAGGAAAAGAATATCATACCCAAAGTGAAATTTTTAAGAGGCAATCATTTTTGAAAATCTGCTTATGAGTTTTTGACAAGTAAATTGGGTTGTGGTTCTGTATTTCTCTCACCAAAAAAAAAAAAAAGTTCATTTGAAGTACTGAAAATAATGGGAGCATTGGCAAGCCCATTTCCACTTAGTTTTCAAATCTGAAGTCTAACTACAGACTGTTTCAGGTTCATGTCCAATTACTGCCTTTTCAAAAAAAAAAAAAAAAGTTAAAAACTTAACCACAACAGTGTTGCAATCTTCTACAAATGAGGTGTTTCAATTTATATCAACTGTAACATTCCATAATATACTAATTTATAATCTAAACTAATATACTATTATCTATACTACACTGTAGAATAGATCTATAAAATCTATACTTTTATATAATCTTTATTTTTTGTTTGAAATTGTGTAAGTATTCTATGTAAATTTCATGTCAGTTTGCCTGCACCCTGGCATACAATCTAAGTAAGGATGTAAGTCTTGCTTAACAGAGGTGTTTTTATTGCCACTAATGTATTCAAGGGATACAACTAACAGACCATCAGCATTAGGTGATCTTGAACCTTTATTCTCCTGTTATTTTCCACAGAGAAAGAAAGATATGTTAGATTTTTTCAGAACAGCTACATGAAAATCAGTTTCTCCTCAGAAACTGAGATGTTCCAATTTATGCTTCAATTTGTTAAAAAATAAAACAAAATAACCATTTGCTTTAACATCAATAGAAATGTTGTTTGTTTTCATTCTTTCCCATTTTCTCTGCTTTAGGCAAGAGCAGACAAATGAGCCCTAAAATGACAGAAACCACACCCTGTGCACTCCCCTCTGGCACTGGGTGCCAACGGCCCATGGCCACCCCGTGGTGACCATTGAGGGCAGGGTCACAGGTGTTCCGTGCCAGCTGCCCCATGTCAGTTGCCCCATGTGCAGGAGCGGATCTCGCCTCAGTGCCCTGTGCTGCCTCTGGAGCTGCCCTGGCCAGGGACTGGATCCTCCTCTGGTCCCTGTTGCCCTGCTCTGCAACTCCCAAGGGAGCAGGGCGCTGACCTGAGGCTGCTTCCAGAGGTGGCTGCTTCCCCCACAGGTGGGAGGAAGCCACGGCCTAGAAAGGTGTGCTGCTACAGAGACTCCCCTACTTGTCCAGCACTGAGTTCCCTTGCTCTCATTGTTTCTCTGGGGCAGGATTCCCTGGAGAAGGAGGGCACTGTGCTGCTTCACCCAAGCCTGCAGCACGGCCTCCTGCCTGCAGCACCACTGAGCAGGGCCCTTTCCTTAGTAGGGTGGCAGCACCCAACACTGTTCCTTGGCTGCTTCTCCCCCTGGCAGGGGGGACACAGAGTTGTGTTCCTTCAAGAGAGCACATTTTGGCTTGGAGAGAAGTCCCTCTCCCCCATGCAATGCTGCTGGCACTCAGCTGGCAGCTGTGAGGAAGCCAGAGACCTCAAAAGGTCATGCTCCTACAGAAATAGATTAAAACCAAGTATTTTTCTTAAATTAAAAAAAAAAAAAAAAAAAAGGGAAATTCCAGAAAGTCAAGCATACTCACATCAGCTCCTGGCTCTCCAGGCAGGCCAGGGGATCCTGCCTTGCCTGCATCCCCATCTGGACCCTTCAGAATTTAAAAGGAGAGTTATGCATATTTCATCTACAGAAGCAGAACAAAACTTTTTATGTCTCTTCTTGAGAAGCAAATGCAAAGTAGCTGAAATCACTTACCGGTGGACCTGGTGGGCCATTAGGACCTCTCTCTCCCTAACAAGAGACAAAAGGAAAGGTATGGTCCCTTATGAGAAACACTGATTTGCAGATTATTGGGAATAATCCCAAACTGATTCTCTTTGTAGAGAATGAGTATAAACCCACATGATCTCTATTACAGACTAACAAGAATAATCACTCAAAGTTCTGACAGGATTGGAAAGAAAATATATAGTAGCTGCTATCATGAAAAATGCCACAAATCCTTAGCAGGCTTTATTAAGAATGATACTAGGTAATTCCTTTTGAGATTAGAATTATAAAATCCTTACACCCCAATTAAGGCAAATAATCACAGTATATGACCATAATTACATAAAATACATCCTATATTGTTTATATCAGAGAGAATCTGAAAGGCTATCTCTCCCCCTCTCTCCATCCCAGTTTGCTAAAAAATATGAGACCTGTCAGTTTCAGTGTAGATTTCCAGACAAATTCAAATTCCTTGGGGTTGAGCACTGGCAGTGAGGACACTGCAGGTACAGCTTGAGGCATTACCTATTTCCTAGGCACGTCACAGAAAATACTTACATCAATGCCGTCGATACCGGGAACTCCTGGTGGTCCTGGCGGACCCGGGGGGCCTGGTGGACCAGGGAGACCTCTCTGATGAGGAGTAAAAAGAGGAGCAATTAGGTCCTGGTAAACCTGTGAGAGCCAGTGTGAGGGGACCAGCACTACGAGAGGGGCTTCTTTGGGTTAGTCAGGGGGTCACGGCAGCAATGGGGGTCTGTCCCCTCACTCCACCTGTGTCAGGACCCACAGGCCTTTGCCCATCTTAGCTTTCGTGGTGATGGCCAGCAATGCTCCCCTCACAGGCAGAAGGGGGGTGAGATGTTAAACCCCCTCCCTGAGCCTGCCCACCCCTGCACCCTGCGATCCTTCACAAGTCTGGGGCAAGGCACCGGCAGCTCGACTCCTTGACCCCGCTGTGTGCTGATGGCAGGGTGGGAGACATAAAAACAGTGAACTCTGCAAACCAAGGACTGAAACTCACTGAGCTATTCTAATTACCCAGGGAGCAAAAAGCAGACACTCTGCTAAGAGTTCGTGCTAGCAAAGAAAGTTTCAACTATCCCTTTCCCTACTTCAGGGGCAGGTTCAGCAGCTCCCCGTTTCCGCAGGATTACATTAGCATACACAGAGGCTCCTTCTGCAAGCACCAGGCTCCCAGGGGAGAGGTGAGAGGCACTGCCTGTGTGGGGAAGCTAAGAGAAAGGCTTTTACGGGCCTCCGTCCCTATAATGGGGGTCTCTGTTCTCCTCGCAGCCAGCTCCAGCCCCCACAAAGGCACTCTGTGAGCGGGAGGCCAGCCTGGGGCCCTGCTCCACACAGCGCTGCTGATCCAGCCGCCTTTCCTCCCCACACCAGTCTTTCCAGAAATAACCCAGCCTGTGGTATTTGTAGGAGAAAAGGGTCAAAAGCCCTTCAGCGGGTCAGTGCCTGGGCATGACAGAAAGCAGCCTTCATCCTCTCTTCACCTAGACCCCTTCCCTTAGCGCACAACACCGTCCCTTCTCTCACACTTACCTCAATCACCGTCTGGCTTATCTGCAAGGGAGAAAAACAGGGACAAAGTCAGAGGAAACTTACTTGAGCCAGGCAAAGGCAAATAATCTGCAGGAAGAGCCCCTGAGGCAGGGGGCCCGGCACAGCCCAGGTCATGGTGGGAAGCACCCTGCTTGGGTGCCACAAGGCACCAAAACCCCAAACGCGTCCCCACAGCCAAAAGGTGAGCCCAGCTGCAGGCACCCCTCACCGCTGCTTATTAAATGCCTCGGAGAGGGGGGTCGTGGGGATTGGAGGAGAGCTGAAGGCTGGGAAGGAGAGGATTGAATGACAGCAGCTCCTTTAACCCTTTGCCCTGCTTGCTGTTGCTTCAGGCACCTTCCCTCACCCCCCACCAAGTTTTTCCCTCCCTAAGGCTGCCCGGGAGTCTGCAAGGAGGTGGCAAAAATCTCCCCTGGCTGCAAGACACAGCTTTCTGAAGTCTCTGGCACGGGCGGCGAGTGAGGAAGAAAAGAAAGGAGGGCATGGAAGAGTTAAAATGAGGCTGCTGCTCATGGGGGGCTGGGTTTCTAAAGGCACCAAATTTCACTCAGGTATGGTGAAAATAGACATCTCTGGACACAGAGGGGGAAAAACGAGGCTCCTGTGGGCTGGATGGACTTGGTGGCAGCCTGGCTCGGCAGTGCCAGGCTGGGAACGCCGCTCACCCGGGCCGGGAGCTCGCCACAGCCTTCTCGCTGGGGCCGCAGGGGGTCACAGTGAATCACCATCCACTGGATGTCAAACTGGTGGGGAAGACAAAACAACATTAAATCAGTCTAGGGGGTCACACTTGACAAGGTTTTAATAGGACGAGCGCTGGTCAGCCAATGATATGTTTTGAAAGGTAGATATTTAACAGGAATAGGTGTGGGTGTAAGGGTACGGAGATGCAATTCAGCAGCAGCCACTGGCATGCCTCTACTACAGAGCAGATCACTTCCTTGCATGCCTCCAGCCCCGAAATCTGAAGACATGTTATAGAGGAGGCGTAAACCTGCTGAGGGATTTAAAGAGGAGGTGAGATTCATCATTTATTTGTAAAGATGTTCTTATAAGCACAGGCATTTATCTCATATTGTGCTGTAATGGTGGTTTTATTAAAGGACACACAGCCCCCAGATTTTCTCTGACTGGATGGTTATGTCTATGAGGAGTGATAGGTCTGAGGACAGAAACAAATGGTTCAAGTGTGAGGGTTCAAGAGTTCAGAAAACTGGATTGTAGACACTAGCAACACTCTGTAATTGATGTATATATCTGTGAAATTTCACATCTTCTTTGAATTTTTATTTGGCACTGGAAAACGACACAGGATTAAGACCACCTCTTCTCAGAAACTGCCACCAAGTCTCCCTTGATGAGCATACATAGATAAAAAATACATATCTTCTGCTAATAGTTATCAAATAACTCAAATACACAGCTTCTGAGGTTTATCATCTGATTTATAATGCATCAAGTGGAATTTTAAGTACCAAAAGCATATTACACTGTGCATAGTTATTATTTTCAAGTTTCAAAGTCTTGGATTGTTTTCACTTTCTATCATATATAGTACCAGCTTGGTTTATGACCCACTAATGAGTTGTTTACCTAGGGGAAAAGAAAGATTATTTTTTTTCTTGTTGCAACATAGAGTCCTGGTATAGAAAAGACTGTGATTTGTTTTTTCTGAGAAACTGAAATAAAAGTGGGAGCAGCCAGGGGCTTTCATTTATTATTTTTCCACTTCTCTCAATCTTTCTTCTTATTCTACAGAGCTAAAGGAGCTTCCCACCATCTCTCCCACAACATAATATCTTAGTGCTTCCTGGCTGCCTCCCGCGCTCCCTCTAAGATATCTCTTTGCTCTCTTTAATCCCAACCTGTGACTGATGCAGAAAGCAGACTGTCACTGAGATGCTTTCCTCTCCTGACACCCTCCTTACATTGACTTAGTTGCATACTGGCTGCTGTAGCTGAAAAAGGCTTTGAGTCTGAAGTTTTCTAAGATCTCTGCAAGACACCCACATGTCCACAAGTTTCTTTTTTGTTATTCCTTTCACCTTCACCACTTCTCTGCTGCCACTCCTGAACTCCTTGCTATCACATCTCTGCTGTTCTATTTAGCACAGCCCTTCCAGTTTCCAGAGTGCTGTGAACAGCACGAAGGAGGCAGTAGTTTCTTTTACCTGCAGTGTTATCTGACACCACTATCTGTGAGTCAATTCTTCACCTCCTTTATCCAGTTCTCATTTTAAAACCCTTCCCAATCCATAATAGACAACTGAACGACATAACAGACATATAAAAGAATTGAACATATACTATATTTTCGTATTAATAGGCAGCAATACAATGATAAAAATAAGTGGTTATCTGGAATCTGAACATGATGATTCATAAAAAGGCATAAAAAATGGCACCAAATGACCTCCAGATGATAATTTACTTCATACCATACCACTAGATCCTGAGTCTGCATTATTCACCCTTGAAGCTCATTTGCAGAGGCCGAGAGGTCCACAATGCCTCTAAAGCAGTGCTTATATTTCTGATTTAAATAAAATCTGTTTCTGATTTAAATGAGGTAGGTGTGGTTGGTTCTAAGTGACAATTTTTTCTTTTCCATTCTGTCTCTTTAATGTTAAAATTAAATGATACTGAGTATTATGTAATAATACTAAAATTAAAAAGTAATCCATTAAGTAGCCACGAAATACTAGAATTAAGATTGCCTGTAAACGCTTCCTCTGTGTGTAATCTGAAACTGTGATTCCACACTTCTTCCCTCAGGACTTTTGCCTCCTTCACCAGACTAAAGGAGCAAGGCTGTGGAAATGGTTCACATACTGTAGAAACTGGAAGTTTTGAAGTGAATATGGCAAAGTGTGATAGAAAAAGAAAGGATGGCTTTGTGACAAAGGCAGACATGCCACTGTGGATTGTACTCCTGCTTTTGCCTCATATTTCTTATATAGCGTTAACAAATAGTTTAAATCAAAATAGCCAAATTAGACAGCATTCTGCATTATGGGAGGAAAGGTTAGTTGCTTGAACTGAAGTATCTGGGTACAGGTTACGCAAAAAGGCTGATCAGTAACAACTGTAACTGAAATCAATAGTCCTGAGCTTTATTTACAACTTATAAAGTGCTACAAAATTTGCAAACACTCTGAAAAATCACTTTTAAAGAACACTACCAGCAGCCACTACCTGCATCACCACATTGTTTTGTTTTGCTTTTTTTATACATAGATAATTGTTGCCTCTTTGTGTGTGTGGCAAGGGGTTGTCTTTAGATTTTTTTTGGCTTCTGCACTGAGGTAAGAAAGATGTGAGATGAGAAAATGCTAATTACTGGGTTGGCCTAGGCTTTGATGAGTGACTCTTCAAGTGCCAATATCCAAGTCTCAAGAGAATACTACTGGCAAATGCATCTACATTTTAAAGTTTGAACCAAGTTTTTCAACTTTGTACAAAGTCAATATTAAAACAGAAAAACTATTAATGAGATTGTAAAAAGGGATAACTTGCTAGAGTAGGAACTTAACTTGCTGAGCCAGAAGATCCTTTTAATGTCTCATATGCTTCCTTCCAACATTCTTGAGTGGCCAAAGAGAAAACTTATCACTTTGTTTTGTTCAAGAAGGGGTTTGAATGGTAAACATTAAGTAAAGCCTGGTACTCTCATGAGATTAATAAACAAACAGAAATAAGTCTTAATAAAAGAGGCAGGCATCACATGCAGAAAAAAATACTTAGCATTGTTTATAAAACACTGTGCTACAATGTGAATGCGAAAGCAGTTGTAACATTTTGAACATGCAGTTTTAATTTGATGTATCTTAGTTCACAGTTGCTTGGTCAGGCAGCACTATTTTATGTATTTATTTTTAACGATGGTTTCTTGGTAATTATTTTGCTTTGTTTTGTGGGGTTTTTTTTGGTTTTGTTTTTTTAGGATTTAAAGGATGCCACCATTTTGAAGACGTCTGGAGTAGATGTTCTATAAAATAAGTACAAGGTGTTATTAAGGATGAAATACAAGCACAATGTTCTCAGAAATGAACCTTGGATAAACCAAGGGTAGTAATAAAGCTGAGTTATTAAAATTTAATCTTTTAAGACCCATAGGTGGTTAAGACCCATGGGTCAATATTCTTGACATCCATTTTCCAAAATTCCCAAAGGATTTCCGTTTCATTTTAAATTATTAACACAGGTATAATTGGATTGGTTATGTCTGTCAATTCACTGTTTTGCCCTCTTCAGTTTTATGGAAATGCCCATAAATGCCCACCGTTTTGCACATCTCAGTAGCAGAGCTATGCAATTCAGTTGTCTTATCAGTGCTTAAGACGAGGGATATGAAGGTTTAGTAAATCTAAGTGAGACCTAAGTATCTAGAGTACTACTTTCAGTACAGCAGCATAAGTTCACAGTGAAGCACTTAACAGTACCATAGGCTTTAAGAGAAATTGTGACATTTCTCTGGGGGCAAATCAGAGCGTATCTGCAGCTGCCTTCTGGACGAGCTGGTTCCCAGTGCCCCGCTGGGTTACTGCTGCCTCAGGGATGATTCAAGAAAAAAACAGCACTTTGGGGGAATTACAGTTCAGCTAATTGATTTTCAGGTGGAGGTTTTGCTGTTTTCATCAGTGATATCTGTTTGTTCTAAGGGAATTCTGCTATCAATTGTTTGCACCTTTGTTCTTAAGTGACCAGGAATAAGCTACATATATTTAAACATACCTTATCCTGAGAGATTTCACAGAGTGAAAAAAAAATACTTTTTTTTTTTTTTTTTTTTTTACAATACATGGGTATAATCTGTGCAATAATGAATAATGTAAATTAATCCTTGTTCAACTAATATTGATAAGCAGTTTCCTCTTACATGCTATAAGGTAGGTAGCTGCACTGAACTAGTCAACAACATTAAATGTAGATTAAATAATGATGTAGGATCACTTCCAGCAAAGTATTTAGTGACAATTATGAGAAAATCAGGGTAGTGCCTCTGAAATCACAGAAACTAAGGCAATTTACATCATCTCACAGCAGTTAATATTTGAGCAGTAGGAAATGAATGCCCTTACCTTTTCTTAACAAACACAGGATTCAGGAAGTTCTTTTTCAGTTTTGAACTGATGATATATCTTGTATTGCTTAGAGTTTATAGTAGATTATTTGAATTACTTTTAGATAAAAAGAACTATTTTCTTTTTTATCTAAGAAAAGATAAAATGCGGTTGTAAACCTGTATAAAAATTTGCCCTCTATAAAACATTCCAGAAATCCTGGGATAAATCTTTTTAAAGACTCAAAGGCAAGACAGAATTTCTAATATAAGTCTATCACTCTCAGAAGCAATCACAGTAACAAGCCATAAAGAATCTCTTTTAAAATGACATGTATTATAGTGCACCTGTAAGAAGTTGACCTATTCTGCAAGATAAATAGAGCACTCACGGAACACTGAATAATTATATAAATAAATAAAAAGAGGAAAAACAGGAAACATAACTTTTGTCCTTTAAAATTTGTAACATTGGAAGTCATATACTTTAACAACGCTTGAAAATAAATTAGCAGTTGTGCATGGGACACATTAAATAACCAAGACTGCTGACATGTTTAAACTGAGTATAGTCAAGCAAGTTATAGGATAAGCCTAGAATGTACCCAACCATAGATTTATTTACTCCATTTTAAGAGAAACCAAATACACAGGCCAAAACACAAACTTGTTCAATATAAAAAGACATTTTAAAGTTTCTAGTCCATCATCTTGTGAATTTTCTTTATCATAATTTCAGAACATACGGCTTTCCTAAATCTATGTTTTTATAGCATCAGTCTGGACCAACACCACTGATAGTATTGACTTCAGAGTACAGGCAATGAACAAGTCACTTCTAGCTAGTGAGTCCTATGTCAAGCCCACAGTGCTGTTGGAATTAAAGTATGTTTTTGATGTGCAGACTTGATTTAAAAAATTAATGTGATGCTTACCTTCTTCCTTCCTTGGTAGTTTGTTCCAGTGCTTTTTGTCAAAAAAACGTGGAACATATCCTCAGTTTTAAGGCCTACCTTATGCAAAAGATTTTATTTTTTTCATAAAATGCACTAAATATGTTTGAATATTTCCATAAACATTTTAAAGGGGTAAATAAATATTTTGCACAATAAATGGTGAATTATAAGTGAAAATACCATTTTGTCTTTTCATCCTTGAAGCAGCGTGACCCATACTTAATATTCTTCCAACCTCAAGGAGCTTCATACTAGTGCCTAATGGTGTAAGTGCTTAAACACAGATGAGGCAGAAGTTAATGCTTGACGCTCTTCCCTTACAAAACATCTGAGGAGCCCAACCTATTCACTGCTCCTTGTTTGTATGCCTCACTGAAAAAAAACATGGCTGAAGAGGAAGGAGGATAAAATTATAATTTTCCTCTGCTGCTTTTCCCAACTTATTTAATCTTAGCCAAAATCATTGAATCACAGAATGGCTTGGGTTGGAAGGATCCATTAAATAGTATCTAGTCCAACCCCTCTGTCATAGGCAGGTACACTTTACACAAGACCAGGTTGCCCAAAGCCCCATCCAACCTGGCCTTAAACACCTCCTGGGATGGGGCATCAGCAGCTTCTCTGGGCAGCCTGTGCTAGGGCCTCACCACCATCATCATGAAAATGCCTACCTAAATGTCCAATATAAGTCTACCCTCTTTCAGTCTGAAACTATTGCCCCTCGTACTGCCACTACAGGCCCTGGTAAATAAATAAATAAATAAATAAATATCTGTCTTTCTTACAAGCCCCCTTATTGAAAGGGGGGCCTTATTGAAAGGCCGCAGTGAGGTCTCCCCAGAGCCTTCTCTTCTCCAGGCTGAACAGGCCCAGCTCTCTCAACCTTTCTTCAAAGGAGAGGTGCTCCAGCCCTTTGATCATCTTTGGGGACCCCCAGAGCTGAACTCAGCACTCCAGGTGGGGTCTCACGAGAGCAGAGCAGAGGAGGACAATCACCTCCCTCGACCTGCTGACCACACTTCTTTTGATGCAGCCCAGGATGCAGTTGGCTTTCTGGGCCACAAGTGTGCACTGCTGGCTCATGTCAAGCTTTTCATCCACCAGTACCCCCAATTCCTTCTCCACAGGGCTGCCTTAATCAGTGTAAGCCAGAGACCAACAGAGAATGGGTAGAGATCCAAGTTCTTGCCAATGTCACCTTAATACCACATCTCTCTCCCAGTCTGTAGGCTGCCACTTCCAATCATTACTTCAGCATGCAACAGGAACCCTCCTTGTTTTTAAAGGGATGTCTGTGTGTCTAGCTTGAGGACATGGTTTACTGTAACACTGCATACAGGGAGCTATAATACGTAATGCCTACATCCTTCTGTGCATTTAATCTAGATACCTTACCAAAGAAGAATGTGATATTAAAGTAGAAGGTTTTTTTCATCCTAGGGTCATGCCTAGAATACGTAAACCGTTCATCATCCCATCCATCTATTCATCTACTCATATCCCTCAGAGCAGGCAGCAAAGCATGCAGCTAATACTAACAGGATCAACTCCAGCATTACTTCTGAATGAAATTTTCAAAGATTAATATTTGTTCTCAATAGGATTAGTGTAACTTTTCACCTACTGATTTTTCCTAACCCACATCTAGAGCAACATACCTAGGCAGCCAATTTCAGACATCTGTGGCAGCTTTCTCTCAGCATTTTTCAAGTAAATCTGATTTCTGTCTGGTGCAGTAGAGTTGCCTATGCATACAGAAGTGACAAAGTATGAGAGGCTACTTTTCTTGTGACATTTGGCCTTTGAAGTTTATTCAATTTTGTCAAATAATATGAGATATAGTTAACGAAAGATTACATCTCACTTCATGCATTTTACTTCAAAGCTGCTGCAAATCTGCAGTGTAGTAATATGAGAAATGTTTACAATATATTAAGCATGTAATTCTCTTTTTGCCATTCAAGTCATTTTCAAATGAATGCCCTATACCTTACTATTCATATTATATGCTTTTAAGGCACTTACAGAGGATCCTTGGAAAAGGAACAGGAAAATGTATGGAATTTTGCAATCATTTTCTGCATTTTTTCAACAGTATTTTAAAACTACTTCCTTTTAATCTACAAAGTGAATGCAGAAAAAGCCTTTCCAAACTCTTAAATGTCATTTAATGCTACCATGGGACAAAATTATCCTATTATTCAGCATAAAGTGCAGTGTGACTCATTAGCTGAAAAACACTGTCTGAGAAAAACACTTTCACAGATGTCTAGAAGGCAAAATGCAGATGTGACAGCTACAAATTGTTTTCTGTCAGAAGTTATAGGTATGTCACTTTCTCTGTGTTTTATATTAATCACTCATCTTGGAAACTAAATCAGATAACCAAATAATAAAAACCCTGTGGTTTTTCAGATTCAGTTTTCTTGGTAGAAGGTCACAAAAGCATTCAATATTTTCTGTAGGTCAGCCCCAATGTTATTTTCTCCATCAAAACAACTTTCCCCAAAATATAGTAGCATGAAGATTTTTAGCATTAAATCCACTAACAGGACATAAAATAGAATTTCATTGCCTAGCCTTGCTGCAAAGAATAAAGGAACACTCTATAGTGAGTTTAGGTATCTAGTACAACACACAAGGAAAGTTAATATCTAAGAAAGGGATTTGCACAAGTATGGATATGGGGATGGGATGTCCTGAGGTAACCAGGAGAAGTATTGTGGAGCTGGGTGGGCTTCATGTCTCAGCTCTGCTAGACCCTTCACTTGGATTGGACCTGGACTCTGATGCTATACTTACAGGATATAGCATAGGAAGTATGCTTATACACCCTATGGTGACCATTAACAAGAACCCTGATGAAAAATTAGATGTCTACGCTGGATCAGTCTTCTTGAAAAAAAACATCAAGCTAATTAAAGAGAAAATGGTTCTGTCTGCAGGATCATACCAGGTAACACAATGATTGGAAGAGTTTCCTGAGGTATAAGATGGTGAAGATAAATCTCTGGTTTAGCACCAATGTAAACATGGCTCTCTTACTTCTTGTGTGAACATCAGAATTGAGCAAATAAGGACCTCCATCAATCTCTTGCAGAAGATATTCCCTTTGTATGCACCCATAGGAGTGCAAGGTCCCAATTCTTGCTCATTTTGGTGTGAGTACAGTCCCCAAGCCCATGTCCTGAGGTTTCCTTCTAGATCAAGCTCCACATATGATGCAAACAAGGGAACTCACAGCTGATACATCCAGACAGCAGAATCCAGTGACAGAGGCGTGGGTGTCTAAAACATTTTACTACTGAAACTTAGACATAACCTGGGTGATCCCTTACCTTCCACAGGATATCTATATGTGCAAAATTTGAAAATCAAAGTTAGTACTTACCTGCCAAGGAGGTTATTTTCTGCCATTTATGCTTTCAGAAAATATATGAAGTTGCATTCCATGAAAAAGATTAAGTGTAAAGATCTTGTAAAACATTTTTTGTAGTAATGTAAGATTTTGATACTTACCGGAACTGAAATTTGAGGATTGTTTTTAAGCTTTCCAAGCACAGCGAAGCCATCAACACTGATTTTCCCTTTTGGTTTTATGTTTAGGGATTCTATTTTAATACAGTCAATAAAAAGTGTGACACTGCTTGTTTCCACACTTATCATAAGCTTGTGCCATTGGGAATCAAACAAGAAAGGCAAATGTAAAAATGATGCAGTTTGGAGAGTTCCATCCACTCCTTTATAAGAAAACTCAACACTTTTCATTGGACCATTAAGATTCACTCCAACTTGTTCTTTTCCTGAAGAATCCTGGATCTGCCAAATAGTCCAGTATTTCTGAAGTGTAGGTCCACTCATCCGAAAAGTAGTAAGAAAGGAATATTCATCAGGCAATCCGTTGGAATATATTGCACTGTGTAGGATCAAAATACAGTAAATTTGTTGTATTTGTTCTGAAAACCTCCACATACCACAACAGAGTAATGAAAATCAGTTCCTCAGCAGAATCATACTTCAAACATTCATTATCAGAGCTCCTCTACCTGAAGAGTCCCAAAATGGCATATCTTTCTGAGTCATCAGTGTCACTTACGGTAAAATAAACTGGTTCAGAAACGTGGGTTCTTCTTCCTCCATTGTGAAATATTTATGATAACCCTTTTGAAGTGTAATGGATCAAGCAATAGCAGGCTAGTACTTTACACTTATAAAGTATATCCTACAATCATGCCATTTCTATTATTAGACTTACAAAATCAACATAGTGTGATTTTCAATTGACTGGGTAAATAGCGTACAACTGTTTTTATTTTTGAAGACATAAGAATATCTTTTGCAAAGGCATTTTCTTGTTCAGCCTGACAATAACCACTTTGTTAATACGTTAGTTATCACTTCAGCAGTAATCACACAACAGATCATTCACCGACAATCATGCACACAGTAAGAGCCTACATTAAAAATGCATTGTGTCCCATGGCACTGAACCATGAGGCTACAAGTAGCAGGGGAACAGATTTGCCACATATAACATGTTTCATTGCTTTGCTAATCCTATAATGTGAGATTTGGAAACACAAACATGTACTACTGGCTGTATCACCGTTTCAAATAATTACACCATTTTTTAGCTCAAATGTGTCAGTGAAACCGGTAAAATATTTTTAAAAGATGCCTTTTCACATTCTATAGATTGTAAGAACATAGTACCAGAATTGAGTTGGCATTAGCACATTATTTGCCATACATCCACGTTTAAGAATTTCACACACACACACACACACACAAAATGCATTTGACTAAAATTCTTAAGTATGGGGACATGCAGAGCTTTCTTGTCACCAGCATTCATTAAAATAACTTCTCAGGCAAGTAGACATTTTTAACAAAGATTATTTTTGTGTGGCAGGTCAATCCTATTTCAGCAGGAATTTAGCCAATAGTGAACCTCCAGCCTTAGACTGAGATAAAAAGGGGGAAAACTGAATAAACTAGTTCTTGTTCTATATCCTTGATGACTACTGATTTGGTAAGAGTACATCACACCTCTTAGTAGTGCTAATGTGTCCAAAGCTGTAGTACAATCATATTCCAGCAGGCGACGGCACAGTCTCACCAAGATTTCGTAAGGACTGGGAAAGCCTGGCAGCAGCAGCAGCTTCACCTTAATAATAAACCACCCGGAATGCTAGCGTTTCTGCTCCTTCCCCGTGGGCCTGGAGTCTGATATGTACTTCAGCTGCAGGGAAAGCTGGTGTATGAGGAACGGGAACACTTGGCTGGAAGCTTATCTCCTTGCACAAGGCGCAGAGATACACACAGGTGGGAGAGAGGGCTCCTTGCCAGCATCTTTAAGGTGTCTGCGCTTCGCTGTGACTCATTTTGCTGGTGACTGCAGATGCAGTAGTCTGTCCCAGCTGGATTTGTTTGGTGAGATTTTGTCTAGCTTGTTGTGTTGTGTTTTGGTTTGTATCTTGCCATTTTAATGGCAAGTGGACACTTTACCTTTCCTCATATTCTGAGCACTTTCCAGTGTTTACTGCTGTCCACAGTCCTTCCTTTTTTTGTTAAGCTTCTAGCTTATGCAACATATTTATATATATTTTCCTGCTCTGCAAGCACACTCCTTATCCCCCTTCTGATGCACATTAACCTTTGCTAAGCTCCTGATACAGTCAGCACGTCCCTTATGGACCTTTGTGTCCTACTATAATATCTCTTAAACAAATATATCAGTCTCCTCTATTGCTAAAACCTTAGCTCACCCAAGCCATTTATTTCTTCCTTTGCTGAATCTGACTGTATGTTCTTGCACAGGAGCTGTTTTTACTACTGTCCTATCAAAGGTATTATTTTTAGGTAATTTTTAAACTAATTTCCATGTGACTTTCCACTTTCTATTAAGTTCAGTGGCTCTGGGGGATCTGACACACCAATCCTTACAGCTACAAGAAGCATTACTAATCCCAGATCCTCTGAAGAGAGATTTGCATTCCTGCTCTGCACGGATAAGTTTTACTCTCATGGTAACACTGGTTAAAATATTGCACAGATTCTCACCTCAGCTGACACACTGGGAAAGATAAATGAAAGAAAGAGAAAAAAAGAGAAATAATAGCTATAGGTTTTTAAAATTAATATATATATATATACCAGATTGGCAAAAGGATTCTGAGCACCATATTTAACTTTAGTGTTTGTGCTTTACAAGACATCATATGGGTCCTCCTTCTTACTCAGAAATTAAAATAGAAAAAAATTATGTTAAATTTTAGAAGTGATATACAAAGAAGAGAAACTGTATAAGACTTTGTGACATTGGTAAAAGAAAACTAAAGTATAAGAACTGTTTATAAAACAGGAAAAACACACAAACATGAATATTTACATTAAAAAAATAATAATAACAAATCAGAAGAGCTGCTGCCATTAGACTAACGACAAAATATCAGCATAACTAAACACAGTTTGACCAACACCAGAAACGCACTCTGCGTGGGACTGTAACTGTGTAAGATTTATACTTACAATTCAAGTAAAGCAGAGACAGATTCTCAGCTCTGTTACTCCCATGGTAATGAAAAGCAATCCCATTGGCTTTAGTCCTATCAATGCATTTCAGTACACAGTTTTTCCCAATCTGTAATGCATCTAAGGAAACTTCTGAAACACTACTCTTTTCTTTTCCTTTTGTTTCATAAATACCTATTAGTCTTATTATTCTGATTGCTTGAGTGCTTACCAGCAATAATTCTTTAATATTTAAAGGCTGAGGCCTACAAAGCAAGCATCAATACAAATAAGATGATTCAACCGACTAGGCAGTGGAAGTGCTAAATAGCATCATTGTCTTCAGAATTCATTAAGAGCAGTAGAGTATTTTAAAATGTTAACTACAGACTTGAACGCTGCAAAATAACCATCTGCTTTATTATGTTTCTCGAAGAGCTAGTTTCTTAGGTGGGCTCCATTTCCCACTGCAATAACTAACTCCTTGCTAAATGAAGGTTTTAGAAATGTTAGTACAACCAACTAGAAATTGCTGTAGAAATCCCTCTGACCAACCCCATGGTAATGCAGTATGACCAACCCCACGGTAATGCAGGTAATACAGTTGTGGTTTTTTTTGCTTAAGCTGGAGACTTTTGCATCTGCACCTATTGAAGCCTAGATTCACAGCTGACCTAGCAGGAACTATCTGACAACCATTAAAAAAAAAAAAAAAAAAAAAAAAGTGCAATAACAGTAGAAAACTAACTAAGCATTTTTAAAAGCAATTGTCCAAAGTCATTAGCCAGAAGCCATTTCCTAGGACTCATTACCCTCAGCTGGTCTTTATTCTTCAGAAACATTCATGTCTGAGCTAATTATTTCTCTTATGAGCTAATTAGATTCTTAGTTGCACTTTTTTCTTTTCCATTTTAGTGTCATCATCAGTATCAATGGAGTGGTACTATGTAAGGTATCTTACATGTAATGCAAAAGGAAAAGCACCCAAATGACTTTGGTGGCTAGGTGTAGGAACGACAGACCTTTGGGCATTTGAAGAGTATTACTTTACAGAGAAGCATTATTGCCAAAGGAAAAACCAGGAAATCAGCTTATGAAATTCTCTGCATATTCCAAGTTTACTGAAAAAGCTTTATAAACTTCTTATTTTCATTTTATAATTTTCTATCTTAATGTTTGTCAAGTGATCTGTTAAAGTTGTCTACAGCACACAACTCCCCTCAGAACAAGCACTGTTCAAATGGCAGCTTAGATTTTTATATTGCTCTCCTTTCTGCAGAGAAGAGACTGCAGGCAAAGAGATATAGTTTGTAGATTCACTGTCCACCTTCATGCTACTAAATTCAATGTGCCTGGAACTGTTCTCTGATACTAAGTTCACCTGGTAAGAAAAAGTGCTTACTTAAAAGTACTGCTTACTTCCAAAACACAATGACCACATGCAACATGGTCTAAGGTCCATGGCCTAATGCTAACTGCCAAGCAGTACCCAGGAATTGTTTAAGAAGTGTTAATTAGTACGGACCAAAACCATGTCAAGGTCTTGCACAATATTTTAACAGTATAGATGTTAATGTATGAATGCCTTGGAACATTCCCTGGCATTAATTTATCCATGCAGAAGTTGACTTAGGGACCTTGTGACATGACACCTGCAGTGGGATTCCCATTTGAGAAGTCGAAGGATTAAGACTTCATCCAGCACATAAAGGTGACTAGCCCTTTTCCCCACTTAAGAACATATCACAAACATATTCCTTTGTTGTAAAAAGTTTTTTTAAGCTTGTAATCAAAAATCAATACAATTATTACTTAAATTTACATTATTAATTTTGTACTTAATATGTGGTGGACATCTACAACAGATTAGATTGTAAAATGACAGGTTCACTGTATCAGAGAAAATGGGTATTAAGTCACAGCAGTGTCACAGGTTCTTATTACACTAAGAATACTACATGGATTGTTCAGCAGATTTTCCACTAGAAGAAGCAAAGGCCAATGGAAATTTGTTTGGATGGTGGGAGAAGCTTAAGTCAAGACTTGTGTGCAACCATTCTATTCATTCTGGGACATACTTCTGAACCTTGGCAAGTATGCTAAGCAGCAAAAAGACCAAACTGCCGTTTTTGTAGATTTTAAGGAAGCTATGCAAGCTTTTTAAAACTAAGTCCTACAGCTACTGTGTAAGCTAGTCCTACAGCAAAGACTAAATAAATATACTGAGCCGTAGCCAGCTAACTGAGCTCTCATTCCCATGCCATAGCCACAGCAGTGTTGACTAATATGGGTTGGTATAATGATCATACGCCAGCCTAAATTTTACTATTCCTGATAAACATTGAATGAACAGTGACAGACAGGCTCTATGGGCTGATAGTGTAATTGGCTTGCTTGCCATTTCTACGTGCACAGGCCTCACAAGCCTGGAACGCCTTACAACAGCATGGGCTCAGTTAGGTGCCAGCCCTCCCTATTCCACAATGTGAGAGCCCTTGGCAAGCACATGGCTGCTCACCTCTGGGACGAGGGCATGGGAGGGTGGTCCCAGTGCCCTGTGGAGCTGTGGCAGGCGGCCTTCCAGCCCCACCGGGGCAGACAGCTCCCGCACTGTGTCCCTGCTGACCTCAGCTGGCCACTGCCTCTCCCTCTCCCTGAAGGAGCCCATCTGGTGTGCTGCCTTATAGACGTGGTGGTAGAGTGGGGCTTTCACAGAATCACACAGAGTCACAGGATGGTTAAGGTTGGAAGGGACCTCTGGAATGTATCTGGTTCAACACCCCTGCTGAGCAGTATCACCTAGAGCACATTGTGCAGGATGGCATCCAGGCGGGGTTTATGTATCTCCAGAGGAGACTCCACAACCTCTCTGGCAACCTGTGCCTGGGCTTTGTCACCATCACAGTAAAGAAATGCCCTCTCATATTCAGCTGAAACTTCCTGTGCTTCAGTTAGCACCCATTACCTCATGTCCTGTTGCTGGGCACAACTTAAAAGAGACCGGCTTCATCCTCTCGACACCCTCCCCTCAGATATTTATACACATGGATGAGGTCTCTCCTCAGTCTTCTCTTTTCTAGGCTAAACAGGCCCAGTTCTCTCAGTCTGTCCTTGTACAACAGGTTCTTCAGTCCCCCATGTCCCTCTTGTACCAGGGAGCCCAGAACTGGACACAACACTCCAGATGCGGCCTCACCAGGGCTGAACAGAGGGGGAGGATCACCTCCCTTGGCCTGCTGGCAACACTCTTCTGAGTGCACCCCAGGATACCACTGGCCTTCTTGGCCACAAGGGCACAGTGCTGAATCATGCTGGACTGGCTTAAGATGTGCTTCTCCTACACTGGCAACCTCAGTTCCTTACTGCCAGCTTCACTTCTGAGTCAGCACCTGAGAGGCACACTATAAAATAGCACTGGAGCAGTGCAGCAAGCTCAGGCTCAGGGACAGAGAAGAAGCACACCTATAGCACACACTATAGCACTGTCAGGACTCAAGCATTTACACATTCCCTTGGGTGAGGTACTCAGCTCAAGGGCACATGACTATAATTTGAGCCAGGGGGAAACTGAAATTTCAGGTAAACTGTGAGCTACCATTGCAGTGTGACAGCACAGCGCTGACTGAGGGTGCCAGTCAGCATCATGAATGTGGTAAATCCTTGATACTACAGCACCAAACCAAGCCAACAGGCCCAGTGGCAGCAGTCAGCTCAGATGTCATAGCATATTAACACAGTTGGTATAGGCTTTATTAGAGATTATTTGTCTGTATCAAGCATATCACTAGAGCCATTTACTGCAATACATCTAAGCCTTCTTAAAAATGAAAATGTTATGGCTTTGATATCTCAGACTCTTTCTGAGCTAAAATGCACAAGTTGAGAATATGAGAATCTATATTTTTTCATAAAATTAAGATCCCATTTTCTCTCTGTGTTTGGATTCACCTTTATGCACTAGTAGCCTTGATCTGCCACTGCGAGGAAAAGTAATCATGAGTCCAATGCAACCAGTCAGTTAAACTCGAAACTGGGTTAACCAAATGGCTATGGAGGCAGAAGACAGGGAAGACTGCAGCAAGCAAAACTTGTCAGTGATAGCTGGTGTGCAACAGAAATACTTTGCTCTCCAATTATTTCTAGCTGAAACAGTAGTCCAACGAAGGCTACGCCAGTCAATTGCTAATTAAAGGAATTCTTAATGACACCAGGTGCTGGACCAGAATGCAGTATTGTCCAAGTTTGGCAAAGACTTCTCTGCCCTGTTGTACTCTCTCTATTCCTTCACCTTCACCAAGCCTGGCTTCTAAAGAACAAATGTAATTAGATTCCTAAATAGTTGCTTCTGTTGCAATTTGCCTGTGACATGCTGAATAGCTATGATCCTTTGTAGATTAAGTGACCATAAATCAGCCAGGAACATGCATGTAACAGTTTTCCAAAAAAGCAAGCAAACAAACAAACAAACAAGAAAGTTTCAATTCTTGTATCTGCAGTCTTTACAGGATAAGAAAAATCTCTTTGTTTCAATGTTTTAAGAAAACTTTCCTTACTGTCCTCTTGTCTTTGCTTCACCTCCCTACTTTTGGCTTCACTTTCTAGAGGTGAATATTTTTATTTCAGCAGAACTCCAGGAACCCTGAGCAATACCACTGGTAGAGGAACATGGATGTCCCCAAAATTGCTATTACAGAATCAATCCTAGTCTAGTACTGTCAATGAAAAAAAAAATAGAGAGAGAGAAGTTGAACTCATCTTTCTCTTTCCAAAAACGTTGCAGATGAGGTCATCTAACTGCAGAGAGGATCTATCCCTTAAATAATAAACCTACAAAATTATTGCATGTGTATGTTTTAAAGTCAAACAGCAAAGAGCATTACCTGGTTGGGATCCTGAAGTCTACATTGGGTCCCAATTTATAAGCCACTTGTAGAGCAGTGGAACCCACCACTCTCTGGATAGTTCCTTGGGAAGCAGCTTTTTCTATTTGGAACTGAGAAATCAGGTCAAAGCCTACAAGAAAAAACATACATGCCCAAAATATAACATTTATTTTAATTTAATTTCAGCATTGTGCAGTGACAGAGCTGAATATAACATGAATATTAGAGTTTCTGAACAGTAGCTATTTCCTGAAAAAGTCAGACGATACTTACCTGGTAAGTCATCTTGGCCAATCCTAATTGTTGGACAGAGATCAGTTCTACGACTAGCACCCAGGATGGCTGGTAGTCCTGCAAAAAGTGGTGAATTAGTTAACCATGTGCCTGCAGAGATCACCTTAAAATTTAATTGAAGCAATTGTAATAATATTATGAATTAAATAGAACTATAAATAATAAATGTAAAGTGTACTTGGTGAAGTTACAGGTCAAAGAAAATAAATATCTGTTTCTAGGGAGCTCCAAATTTCAAATGAGACATTATTTGATTTTTTATACCTTTAAATGAGGAAGTTATTATTCTTTTCTAGTAGAGTTACGGAGGAATAACTGTACCAGCACAAGAAGACCTGCAGTGTTAGGAGTTTTAGGTCTGGAATTTTTTTGTTTTAAGCAAACTTTTTTTTTTTTCTTAAAAAAAAAAAAAAAAGCCTGTTGCCTAAATCAATAGTTTTCCTAATCCCAAGGAAACTTAAACAAGTTTTATGCCAACTAAAGAGGCTGTTAAGGGGAAAAATTGTTGGCACTTCTTCCATCCTCTCTGGTATTCCAGGTGTTCCCACCATCCACTGGGCCATGTCTGATCAGAGAAAATGGCCATTCATGAAATACATGGTAGGGGCAAGAAGGATTTACAGACTTTTTTTTACTGACCCAAGCAAGAACATGGAAGAAATTTGTTTGAGGAAGCCAAATTTTAAAATGTACTTTTTCTTAATATTATCTGCCAAAAATCCCTGCAATGAAATGGAGACCCAACTGATTCCCCTAATTTAAGGAATGAAGAAGGGAAAACAAACATTTATTCAAATAATTTCAGAATTCTGTGCAAGTCCAGTATCAGGTCAATATGGAAAATGTTAGTAGAGTCTGGATGGGGAAGAATGAAGCATGCAAGTTGGAAGGAGATACATTTCTAACCTACAGAGAGCCTCTTGTGTGCTGCAAGGGCTCAACCATAAATGTGGGTTTCCTTCTGACAACATAGGCTTAAAGGGAACATTCAAGCTGACATGTTACACCTTAGAAATAGCCTCATTCTATATTATTTGATGAGACTTATGGCTGACATCCAGCCATTTATATTTTATTCCCAGCAAATAAAGTGGAACCAGTTTGTTGCCATATATAGCACACTAATATCTAACTAGGAGCACTGAAAGATGGGGGGGTGAGGGGAGAGGGGAATATTTGTGTCCTCTATCTACCACCCATATGCAGATTTTAATCCTTACCTTAAAAATATATCTAGTAGTGCACTTAAAATAATACACATATCTCTCACTTTTCTCATAGGCATACATGGATATATACACACACAGATAGTTCTGTCTTTCTGTTGTGACGGCTAGCTAGAGAGGATTTTAATTTTGACTAAGCTCAGAATAATTCTTTTGACAGTCAAAATTACAGAAAGATGAAAGGCAGATAAAGTCTATCTCCTTACTTGATTGTTGCTGGATGGTAGCTGAGACGAAAGACCCCAGAAAACTACACACGTACAAGAAAGCTGTAATTTTCCTGTAAACAGAAAGCAAACTCCAGTATGAATGTATAGTTTCTGACAGATTCTGCTGTTGACTTTCTCCTCAGTCATGCATATTAAGTGTATAAAACCATGAGGTAAGAATTCACTAACAGACTTGACAATTTCTTTACATGAGCACTTTTTATCCTTGTCCTTATAATAAAACATGTCTACCAAGCTCTTGCTATTACCATTTCTTTTGTATAATGCTGTCACGAAAACAAACAACAAAGAAGGCAGTTGGCAAAGACAGCTTTAACTGTTCTAATCTCGTATTTACAGATTTCTCTAAATCCCACTTGTTCTCTTACCAGTTGCTTTTCATCTTCACTGCTGGTTTTCTTCACTTCTCTCATGTGAATATTTGGTGTAGATATTCACACTCTCTGGTTCCCTGTCATTAGCCCTGTCAAGGAGGGTGCGAATGGGTGCACACTGCTCCTTCTGCCCCATGCAGGACTCAGCAGGGAGGGAGGTGCAGCTGCTGGGTCGGTTTTAACCTAGCAAAGGGAAGGAGGTGGGGGCTGGACAGACATGTGTGTCCTGGAGGGGTCTGAGGGCGGATCTCGGGAGCCAGCTGAGCACAAAGATGCCAAGAGAGCAAAGAAAAGGCTGCTGCTTATGCCAGCATCAGGGTAGAGAGATTAAGAAAATGTGAGTTAAGCGGTGCCAGTCACCGAATGGCAGGGGCTGCTGTTCAGCGAGGCAGATGAAAGAATTACATGTACCAAGGGATTTTTGAGAAAACTGGTGGCCCTGACGCGGTGTTAAGGCTAAAAGTTTTCACAAGAAGAGAGCAGTCCTATAAAGAAGATATTTACATTTCTCACTGATTTATTCATCTGATGGTCTCAGGAGAAGCCTAGCTGGAGATGTCCCAGTTGATCCTTCTGAATAAAACCAATTATTTAAAGGGGGTTTTATTGCTTAAATTTGAGCCTTTTTAAGGAATGCACACAGGCACTACAAAGGAGACTCCCGTTCTTCAGTTGATAAAGCACTTGCTTTCCATAGACAATACAAGTTTGGACACAGAAAGACATTTATTCGCGTTTGTTTGCATAGCTATAATGAGAATGTGTGAAAGACTTAAATCTGTATGCATGAAAAGACCAAAGGAAAGGGTGAAAAGCCAAGAAGTCCTGATAGTTACTGCAGTTAAAGATGCCTGATCAAGCAGATAATCACAGATTTGGGGTGACACCGCTTTTTCCCCCAACAAGAGAAAGGTAAACACCAGAACCCTTGTAGCCTAGCATCATGACAGTCAACCTATGATATGTGTGCCAGGATTGGCAGATGAAACTACTGTCAATAAAGATAATTAAAAATTGGAGAAATATTATTTAGATTTCACAGTAAGTTTGCCTAAGTCACCATAAACCTGAGTCACTTATCCACCATGCTAATATTACTGTTGTGGCATGCAGTGATACCTGTAGGATGCAAGAGAAATTTATAAGGAGCAGGAGGGAGTGATGTGGAAGTCCCATGAAGCTATAAGGAAGGGGAAGGGATGATGTGGCATGGGAAAGAACAAATGAGAGCACTCAAGGCTTATAAGGAGTAACAGATTTCTGAAGGAATGGAAGAGTTAGGTGCCAAACCGGCTCTTTCATCAAATGAGACATAGTGGCAGACAGAGTGCCTTTGAGATTGCTTGATATTGTCAATTTATTTACAGCAGCATTAAGGAAGAAAAAGCCATCCAAATAGTTAGGTATGGAACCATACCTATACCATCTTTGAATAGATTAGCAAATATTTTGGGCACATGACAGAAAGAAGTCTGACATTGCTTGTGTCTGGGGTTATTCAAACAGACATAATGCTCTCCAAAGAGGGGGGCCCTTGTTCAGAGAAATTTGGAAAACACATACTCGGTTTCTGAACAATCTACAATCTATTTTCATTTGCATTTCATTTCAGCTGTTCTCAAGGGGTTATTTTGTACCTGTAATATGTCTTCTCCCAATCCAGCATCTTCAAAAGACATAGTTACTGAAATAAAACGGTGTAATTAAGGCTTAGAAAACTCATTTGCTATTCTATTTGTGAGCAAAGGGAAAACGCTTTAAAAGATGCTAATAGGCTCTGATTGTCCTGTGTGCATCCTGATGTCTTCCACTTGAAACAAAACTCACAATCTATGATGAACCTTCTGATTAGGTGTTCTACTAATAATTATCACGTTATCTTCAAAGAGCCCGATAAATGTTAACAGACAAACTAGTGGTAGCTGATTTAATAGCCCCATGATCTGGTCAATATTATTCCCATTTTATGTAGATGTAAACTGAGATGGATGGAGAAGGTATCTTATATACCTTGCTGAGGGTCACAGGGACAGTCCCTGTCCAGCTGGTATACACATTCAGATGACGTGAGTATTCTGATGTGTCTCTTTGTCACTTTGTATTTTTCTGTTTTTATGAATTAGGCTAATACAGATTTTTATTTTTACTTTTTCAGAAAATTTCAGTGCACTGTAATTGATGTTTAGCCACTTGCTTGGGAATTCATCACCTAAACACCAACTGCTAAACCCTTGAAAGTAGATTAATTAGCAACATAGAACGTGATTCTCCAAATATATCTCTGTTGTTTAGCTAAGGTATGGTGACTTCGATCAAATATCTCCTGAAGACAAGCCATGTAGGAATGTCATCACCTCACTAGCTGTTTAAAAGTGTGCTCACATATCTGACTTCACATCCCCTCCTCATATGTCTGATTCCATATTCCTCTTCTTATGTGTAGCTTGCATTGGTGAACATGCATTTGCACAGCTGTCTGGTAAGACTGTGGTCTTGCCAGTGAAATAGCAAATATATTAGGTGGACCCAGCTTCTCCTGCAGATACAAAGGCTTGCTCTCTGTGATGAAAAAGGTTCCAGTGAGATGGCTGTAGTTAGACTTTCAGAAGGTGCAATCCAGCACAAACCACAGAAACCAACATTTGGCTCAGGAGGAGCTGTTAAATGTGGCAGAGAAAAAGGTCCCTCAGTTCAGGCTCGGGCTGAGCGCAATTTGGGCTAAGTTAAGCCATCTCCTGACGTTTCATTGTTTGACTAGTCTCGAAGGAGCTCAGTGTCACTGGCTTGTACTTTTGAGCAGGAATTTTAGGAGAGACTAGGCGAGCTTGTTCTTCCTCTGAAGGTTTACATGCAGATATTGATGGCTCATGGAC
The DNA here is from genome assembly GCA_011074415.1 of Stictonetta naevosa. Lineage (NCBI taxonomy): Eukaryota > Metazoa > Chordata > Aves > Anseriformes > Anatidae > Stictonetta > Stictonetta naevosa. Next base: position 87,119,860 of record CM021699.1, on the reverse strand, counting down.
AATCTTTGGGAACCGGAGGAACCAAAGTCCAATCTGCTTTGTTAAAGCCTAAGTGAGTGGTCTCACAAGGGAGCAATGGTCGCTGGCCTCAGCCTTGCCCCTGCTCCTCCAGGCACAGCTAGGGGGGACAGGGGCAGTGAAGAAGACTGGATGGAGGTTGCTTTTTATTTATCTCGTTCTCTGGAATGCTACGTCTGCATCACGTGGTCACTTCTCTTCTAAATCACGCCTTCATTCTTCTCATTTAACTTCAGCTTCTTAAGGCCACATTCACCATTCAGTTCACAATAACAAAAATCTAAAATTTTTTTACATTTCATCTTTCTTCATTTTTACTTACAGCACAATGGCCACTGCTGCCTGTTCTCGTGGTATTTTAACAGACTCTGGAGTAAGCACATGCCACTCATTGAACTTGTGCGAGTTCGGCTCTGGTAGTTCAAGATTAACTGCACGTCGCTATGACTGATAGTGATTCTGAAAGGTCTGCTCTTTATTAATCACTCTAAGAGTTAAGAAAACTCTAAGACCTGTGACTGATCTCATTGACATCAGGGGCAAAACTTGCACTGACTTAAGCACCTTTTAATTAAACCAACAACAAATAATTAAACCAACATCCGAAAGTTTAGGGTAATTGAATTGACAGCAAAACTATAATCCTTGCTAGGTTCCAACACATCACTGGAATTCAGCATATAATTTATTATCCAATAAATCCTTACCTTCATCATAAAAATGTACTTTTCTGTCCAAAACTTTATGAATTTTGGCATAGGAAGAAAAACAGCTTTCCTTTCCAATCTGTCAGATTTCATTTTTCATAAAGACCAAACAGCTTCTTTCTAGCAGAGGTCACTTAGAGAAATCTGGAAGTACATGGGGCCAGAATCATCTCCTCGGCACAATCATCCTTCCAGCTTTACCTCACTGCGCTGTCATTGAAGCCAGTTTGTGAACATTCAGGTTTTCCCAGTGCAGTCTCCAAAATTCAGCAGATCCCGGTAGGATGTGCATGAAGATGGTGTCACAGGGACGACACAAACAGAAATGGTATGTACATCAGGCCAGACAAACTTCCACCAGAGCTTCATGTCCCTTTGCCATAAAAATTCTTTCTGTGGATGAGACTTACTGTTCCCATAGCTTTGAATGAAAGTCTACCTTGTGGTATCTTTCCTATTTTCATTTCTTTCTAGGTCAAAAGATCTGTGCTTTGTCTCCAGGGGTGCCAGACAGACATTATCCCCTAATGTTACAGTCAGTAATTCCAATTATCTTAAGTATTGGAGAATTTATTTTCTAGAGGAATTGCAGAGAAAATCAAAAGTGAAGTTAAGCAGACTTCAAGCAGAAATATGCTAATATTGCAATAAAACCAGCTTTGTTTCAGCAGAATTTAGAATTCTGATCCCACTGAACCTACATCTGTGTTGATCTACAGATCACAACGATATCACTGCTTCTCAACAACAGAAATAAGATCAGAAATAGAATTTGTGTGATTTTATTAGTTAGTTTAGTGTAAAATGTAGTGAAGAATTTCTAATTTGTAATAGCAAATAGTATTTCTAAGACCTGGTGTCTGAATCTCACAACTGCACTTAACTATATATATATGTATATACATGCATCTATCTATGTGTGTGTTGGAAGTATCTTCAGTCACATTTAATATATCTCAGTGATATTGTTTTATATTGTTATCTCTTCCTATTACTGCAAATTACCTAAATATTATCCCAACACCATCACACCATTTTAGAGGATGAAAAACATGTTCCTTCACATTTCTACAGAGCTGGGAAATTTTAACATTATAACTCAGATTCTTTTCCAGCCAAGCTTATGTTATCTGATCACAAATTCCAGTTCTTAAAAACAGAACTTTTTGAAATTGTGGACATGATGGAACTTAGTCCCGTTGATATTTATCTCAAAATGCTGCAGCAAGAATTATTTCACTGTCATGAAATACTCTTGGAGAGAAATTTGCTAACCAGTAGCAAAACTTTCATTGATTTAATCAGGATCGAGATTTCCCTTTCTTATACAAGCATATGTGCACCACAACAATGATTCATAGGTGAAAATACTCATGAAATTAAAATTAGCAAACAGTTATTTCACTCAGTGACAATTTTAAAGGCTGGCAGCACCCCCTGCCCTGCTGTTTGTCTCCCCAGCTGGGCTCCGCACCCTTCACCCCCAATCCACAGCCCAGCCTGGCTCCGGCTGCCTGGCCCCAAGGGCAGGGAAGGCTTTCCTCAGCCCAGTTCAATGCCCCTTGTGAAAAAAAAAAAAAAAAAAAAAAAAAAAAA